>CM054058.1:224428514-225028514 GCA_028641055.1 Alopecurus myosuroides
CCATCATCGCTACACCCCCCCCCCCCCCCCCCCTCTCCGTACTGCTGTGTCCCACGGCGCCTCGCCTCTATTCGTCAATTCGTGCACGGGAACATGGTGGCGCCTGGCGCTGCAGCGTAGTACTAGTACTCACCGATCAGACAGAAGCGTGGCGAGCAGGGCTGGCCGGGCTACCGTGCGGCCGTGCCCCGTGGATCGCAGCGCCCATCCACAGTTGGCAACTGTTGCTCGCTTTCTCTTTGGTGTCTCTTGTTGCGCGCCCGACCCCAGGTTCCTTGGGGCCGACCGGTAGTTGGTGCCGCAATCGAGTTGTCATTTCGTCCGAAACACTGAATAGTACTCGTACTGAAACTATTGAAGTGGAGTACTTGCAAAGTTGCAATGGCGAACTGTGTGTTGCGACACGAAGATGGAGGTTTCTACTCGCCGCTGTTTAATTCGACATTTATGAGACGACAGAGCATGCTCACGTGCTACGTCTCTGAAGAGCTAAGAGTAACCTCTCCCGTGGATCAGTGGATGGGATGGAAGCCACGCATGCAACTAGAACGAAAGCTTAGCGTGAGTTGGTTTAAGAGCATGTCTAACAGACCCCTTATGTTTTCGTCCCTTAAAACGCGTGTAGAGGGCCCTTTATGCACTTTTCGCCGGCCGAAAACTCGTGCGAGCTAACAGACCCCGTACCCCCACCCCGTAAAACAGAATAGTCGTCCGCCTCGCAGCAGCAGCAGCAGCCTCGACCTCAACCACGTCGTCGTCCGCCTCTTCGTCGGCCTCTTCATCCTCGGCATAATCAGCATAGTCGTCGTCGAACGCACCAATGCCCGCCTCCAAATCCACCGCTGAATCATTGAGCATGGCCATGTAGGTTGTTGCAACGGGCGGCGCGGGAACTTCGTCGAGCACCTCGCGGGCGTCAGCAGAGGAAGGTGTGGGCGCAGGCGGAACGGGCGGCGCGGGAACTTCGTCGAGCACCTGCGTGGGCGGAACGGCCGCTGCAGGCGTCGCGGCCTTCTTCGCCTTTGGCGGCGGCCCCCTCATCGCAGACTTCTTCACCCGGCCCCCTTTGGCGGGAGCAGTAGTGGTCGCCGCCGCCGCCGCTACCGCCGGTGTGTCGAGGAAGATCTTCGGGGTCCTCTTCCTCTTCATCGGCATGGTGGCGGAGATGACGACCGCGACTTCGGCGGAGGTCGGCTGACCACTCACGATGTCGACGGGGACATTATTCACCACCTCAGACATGGGTGGTGCATCACCGGTGGTCGGAGGGGCTTGTGAGAGGTCCATGCCGGCGAGATCTGGCCACGCGGTGGCCGGGGAGGGCGAGGCGGCGGAGATCCGGCGGCGGCGGCGGCGGTTGGGAGGGCTGAAACGGGTTCGCGCGCAGTTGGGGAAATGGTGGGGGGTTGGCCCTCTACATCTCCTCCCGACCCGCACATGTAGGGGTCGACGGGCCGCCCCCTACCGAAACTTGTAAAAATTCGTCCGGGGCACATGTTAGACATGCTCTAAGGGTTTATAACTCGACACACTCACACCCACTGCCCACCGATACAACCTGTCATTTTAGAGCCCTCTTTGCTCCGCATGATTTCGAAAACCTAGGATTAGCAAAGTAAGTTGGAACCTAAAGTATGTGGTTGCTGTTTAGATTGTTGAGTTGTAAGACTACATTCCTAAAACTACGCAAAAAAAAGTCGTGCGCATAGATCGATGTAGAAGCTGTGGTTTTCAACACCCCCCCCCCCCCAATTTCAAAAAGTAAATAAATGTATGTTATATCTACTATAGAAATTAGTCTTGACCTATTTAACAACTAAGTATAAAAACGTCAAAACCGAACCGGTACAGAGGAGAGGGAGGAGATGAAGAAAGCGATCCCTAGGCTAGGGTTTTCGAACCTACACGGCTTAGGGAGGCGATTATTTTTGGAGCGTCATCACAAAACTACTTGCCTCCCTGTTTGTTGACTTCGTCCACGTCCAACATCTCGGAAGGTTCATTTGGCCACGTCCACAATTTCCACGACTTCAGCTATTTCATCATCGCAATCGACATCGTTGATAAGAACACTATCATGTGATCGAATCGGCTGTAACGTACGTACTTAACATCCTACTGTTGATTCATACATTTATTCTACACTATATTTTCACGTGGGTTATATTATTTAGAAAATGATCATTTGTTCCAATGATGAAATGATCATTTGTTCCAATGATGTCATGTTTAAGCGGGGGGGGGGTGTTAAAAATGCAGTAATATTTGTTTGAATCATAGAAAAAGATGAATATTTTGAATAATCAGTGATAAAAATACAAAGTGTTTTTTTATTATAGAAAACACTTGAAATATTGAGTGGGAATTAATGAGAGAATGAGTGGGTTAATTGGAGATTCCACTCACATGATGAGGGGAGAGGTGGAGGCACCCAAATCTCGTGGCTGTCTCCCCCTCCTATGTAAGGATGGGTGGCAGCTCCCTCTTCCTCTACATACACTTGTGTCATCTCGCTCTCCTTCCTTCCCTTGCTCCACCACTTATTTTTACGCTTGGCGAAACCCTGAACAAA
The DNA here is from genome assembly GCA_028641055.1 of Alopecurus myosuroides. Classification (NCBI taxonomy): domain Eukaryota; kingdom Viridiplantae; phylum Streptophyta; class Magnoliopsida; order Poales; family Poaceae; genus Alopecurus; species Alopecurus myosuroides. The sequence goes on from CM054058.1 coordinate 224,431,087, forward strand.
TAGTTTTCTCTACGACACCATGCCGTCGTGCTATTGGAGTTTCCGGTGGATCCACTACTTCCGTTGCCCCACTAGATCGAGGAAACGGATGTCGTCATCAAGTTGTACGTATGTCCGAGTGCGGAAGCTCTACCGGGTTATATCGCTCTTTTTCGCAATCTTGAGATTGGAAAGTGATCGTCTTCATCATCCACGAGATTTGATCTTGTAACGTTTTTTTTGGCTTCGAGAGTAACTCCATCTAGCACTCTTTATACCCGTTGTTTACATCTTCTAGATTAGATCTTGGTCCGTTGGTTATTCTCCGCATAGGAAATTTTTGTTTTCTATGCTACGAATCCCTACAATTAATATATCTATTTTTTGTTAAATACAAATTTCTATTATACTAAAATTATTTTGTGCTTTTTCGAGTTTTTAGAAACGTCATTGGTTTAAAGACGGATATTGAGCTTGGCTCGACTGTCGGGCTTCACAGTGGAGGCCAAGGGAATAGATTGGTCATGGTCAATTTGTTATAAACGATAGCACAAATAAGCGATGAATAAAATACATCGACACACGGGGATACGAGATTTTTAACGTGAAAAACCTTTCCAATGAGGAAGTGAAAAAACCACGAGCGCCAGTCAGCAGAACTTCACTATTTTCGGGAGGACGAGAAAAAACCACGAGCGCCAGCTAGCAGAACTTTACTTTTTCGGGTGTGTTACAAATGTCAGAGATTTACAACTTGCAACTTATCCCAAACGGCGGCTTACCCGAGGTATATAAAGGCGGTCCTGACCTAACTAGGTCGGTAAGAGTGAATCCAACTAGGTCGGTAAGAGTGAATCCAACTAGGCCGGTAAGAGTGAACCCAACTCCAACTCAGTAACAACTCTGTGACGTTCCGCTTTACTCGTCAGAAGTTCGGCCCAGTATAAGTGAATTTGGATCATGACAAAATAACACTTCACCTTGAGACAAATTACTTCATGCAGCGTAAAACGAACTATCACCTTGAAACAACAAAGAAACCACTTTCGGCGCCAAATAGCCTCATGGCTAAACAGTGATATCAAATAAGCTTGAGCGAAGCTCAAACTTAGTAACAGGAACTAGTTTTGTCATCATATTAGCCGGATTATCATGAGTGCTTATGTTGCATACCTTCAGCTTACCTTGTGCAACAATATCACGCACATAATGGTACTTGACATCAATGTACTTTGTTCTCTCATGAAACATCTGAACCTTGGTAAGGTAAATAGCACTTTGACTATCAGAAAACAAGTTAATGCAAATATCATCTCCATAAAGCTCAACAAACAAATCTTTCAACCAAACCGATTCTTTGCATGTTTCTGCAATAACCATGTATTCTGCTTCAGTGGTAGACTGGGCAACAACTGACTGTAATGTTGCCCTCCAACTCACGGCACAACCACCTAGCGTGAACACATAATCTGTGAGGTATCTCCTCTTATGCAAATCGGCAGCAAAATCTGAATTCACATAGCTTTTGAGTCCCTCATCAAGTTTGCCAAATTTCAAGCAAACGTCGAATGTGCCACGAAAGTACCTGAAAATCCACTGAACAACCTTTAAATGTTCTTTGCCAAGATTAGACATATATCTACTCAGCAAACTCGTAACATATGATATATCGGGGAGAGAGCAAATCATGACATATATCAAAGAACCAACAACACTAGAATATCAAACTCTAGACTCATAATCCTCATCATTGCTAGGATATTGTAATGCTGATAATTTAAAGTGAGGAGCAATGGGAGTACTAATAGCCTTTGCATCATGCATATTAAAACGATAAAGAACTTTCTTAATGTAATTCTGCTGACTAAGAATTAATAAACCAAAATTTTTGTTTCTAGTAATTTCCACACCGAGTATTTTCTTAGCAGCACCAAGATTATTCATCTGAAACTCACTACTTAACAGGTTTTCAACATAGTGTTTTCTTTCTTTCTCCTGGCAGCAGTCAACATATCATCAACATGTAACATCAAGTATATAGGTGATTCATCAACAAACTTAATGTACACACAACTATCAAATTTAGACCTCTTAAAGTCATGTGACAATATAAACAAATCAAACATTTTATACCATTTACGAGGAGATTATTTCAAACCATATAATGATCTTTTCAACTTGCAAACATGATCCTCCTTACCAGGTTCTAAGAACCTTTCTGGCTGGTTCATGTATATCTTCTCCTCCAACTCTCCATGCAAAAACGCAGTCTTCACATCTAACTGCTCAAGCTCAAGATCACGCATAGAAACAATACCAAGAATGTATGAATAGAACTATGCTTAACAATCGAAGAGAAAATATCGTTATAATCAACATCTGAAATTTGACTGAAACCTTTTGCAACTAATCTTGCCTTACACTTTGGAGGCTCTCTAGGAAATAAACCATTCTTTCTCTTGAAGATCCACTTACAGCGACGACATTCTTTTGTTTGGGAAAGCGAACAACATCCCACGTGTCATTCTTCTCAAGTGATTGTATAGCGGAGACCCACTTCTCGCGGTCACGTAAACCAATGGCTTCGGTGTACGTGGATGGCTCATGATTGTTCTCCGTGACGCTCCGCTCTACTCATCAGAAGTTCGACCTTTTATCAACATAAGTGAATTTGGATCACCACGAAATAATACAATTTGCCATGTAGACTTCGCCCCGAAAATCCATTAGACATGTATTGCTTGATGGTTGAGAGCATATAAAAGTCCAATGACATGGATATGAAAGAATAGTGATTTTCACACCAGTTTTGATTGTTGTTCTCGTTGGATTGAGAGACTCAAGTAGCTCTTAATTTATTTTAGGTTACTCCAACTTGTACGTGTTTGATCTATGTGTTTTATTGGTAACATACAGAATTTGGAGCTAGAGATGGCACTGTGACCATCTTCTCTGTTTTAGTAAGATTATTTTGTTGTTTCGTACCATTTTCGTTTATTCGACCTGATGTACTTAGTTAGTTTTTAATCAATAAAATTGGACGTACACTTAAAAAAACCTAAATACGGATGTTTCGATACATCATAGCCTAGGTACTTATGTAGGGCCCCTCAAACGTGTGTGTAATAGGATTATAGGCTTCATCTGACACGTCATCAATGTCTAAGTACAAAATTTGTGAGTTAATCTTTATGGTTATGATATTTCTCATTTGAGTGAAAACTGAATTATATCTCACTCAATTCTAGAATCGTCAGATTTACGTCATGATTTGTGCAGTATATTAGTTGTACATGAGTTGCACATGGGTTGCACATATATATTCGTACTCTGTCGGATTTTTTCAGTTGCTCCTAAAACGCAGAACTGGAAGCGCCGTTTTTCAGTTCGCGTTTTATTTTTTTTCTGTTTCGAGTGATCGGTCATTAGCAGTGTCCTTAAACATAACCCGCATATTTTGATTAACTGATTTTGCCGCAAATTTAGATACAAAAGTGTCGGCAACGACCATCGATTACAACGATTATCGTCGACGGTGATCATCGGACTAGCCCTTGCCCTATCCCTAGCCCTAACCTAGCCTACCCGGAGGCGGTGCCGCTACCCAATATGTTGCGGTGGCGCGGCTAAAGAACGGCGGCGCCGCTCACTCCTTATCGGAGGAGCTGATGTAGAGTGGCTCCTCCAGCGAGGCAACGATGCCCTTCTCGAGGAGCACCGCGTTCACCTCGAGCTGCTGGCGGCGCTGCGCCTAGAGCTCCTCCTCCTCCGCTGCAGAGCGCTGGCAGAGGGTCGCCACGACGGCGTCCACCGCATTGTCGGGGACGAAGTCGAGGTCGAAGAAGGAGGGGCCAAATGCCGTCGGGTCGTAATCCGACAACGGCTCCACCTCGCGTGGCTCCGTCCTCACGAGTGCGTGGGAGGAGCTTCCCGTGCCGGAGGTCGCGGAGGAGCTCCCTGCGCCAAAGGAGCTACTTGGCGGAGGCGGTCAAACTCCGGAAGGGCGCGGTACTGCAGGGACTCCGGCACGGGGTGATGGCGGTTTCTGAAGGCGTGCGCCGCCCTCTTCCACGCGGCATCGGACCGCACCACCCTCCGCCGCGCCTCGTCAGACAGATCTGACAGGTCAAACGCGGGGCGGGAGGTGGGATCGCGCTTCGGGATCTTCAGCTCGGCGGCATGGCGGCGCGACAGAGTTGGATCTGGGTGGAGGCACGATTAATTTCTCGTCGGAGGTGTGTGGCGGCATGGATTGATTGCGGAGGGATGGGGGACGTGACCTAAAAATGGCCGCGCGACCACTACTTCTAGGGTTCCACGCCTTGGATTATCAGGCGACCGAAAACCGTTTATGGGCCGGGTGCGTTATACGGGTTCTGCTACGGCCAAAACTGCGCCTCCAGCCCGTAAACCTCCAGGCCTTTTTTGGCTCACAGCGTTTTACGGGCTCTGCTAGAGATGCTTTTACACATGAGTTGCAAGTGTAAATTTTCTAATTCCGAAATAGCCTGCACATCATATGCAACCGAGATCTTCCAGTTGCAGGTGGGTTATGCATGAGCTGCAACCGAAAATTTTCAACTCACATAGTTTGTAACCGAGATCCGGGCCGCAGTGGGTTACACATGAGTTGCAATAAAATTTATCCTAGTTATAAATGGGTTGGACACTGAGATTTTTCCAGTTTTATAGGTGTATATGGATTACACATAAGTTACAACTAAAATTTTCTCGGTTGCACATGAGATACAACTGTATTAGTCGCTCTCTTATTCTTATGTTTGCGATTAGACATGCTGTTATTTGTTGCGACGGCTTGCAATATATTGCTACCTCCCGAGTTTTGCAAGTTTGAACATGTTAACATGTTAGATGTGTGTATGATTATAGCTATGCCTTGGCCAATCTTTCTTTTTTACAACTAAACTATGTGTCATACACAAAAAAGCGTACAACATTCTCCAAGCAAGACAAATTATGGCTAAAAATTTATGCACTTAAGGTATTTTTCAGGTAAAAGTCAGGTTTCTAGTCTAGATATATAATGTTATGATACGTAATAAACGAGGAGAAAGATAAAAGTTGCATGTCCGTGAATAAGCGTACATTTATGTTTTTACTAAGTCAAACTTATTAAAATTTGACCAAATTTACAGAAAAATGCACCAGCATAAATTGGCATAAGTAGATTCGTTTTGAAATATAGAGCCATCACATTTATTCATTCACCTTTTATTAAACACTTTGGATCCAATCATGGTTGCTTGTTGGCCGATGACATCAACATTTTTATCGAGAAGACTACACACAACCTATTGGAATGCCAGTTGGCCAAATTTGTGTGGCAATCTGTGACAATGCTACTCCCTCCATCCTAGTTTATAGGGCACATATAGCAAATCTCTAATAACAAGATGCTAGTTGATTGGGGCTAATATCTTGCATGCATTGGTGGAGAGGGATGGAGAAAGGCAACCATCCATTAACTGGAAGAGAATTAATGCAAAATGTGCCTAAGAGGTGGGACAACATGGTTTTGAAATTGTGGCCTACAAACCAGGACGGAGGGAGTAGCTTCCAACGACTCGTAACCTCCTTCAAATCCGCGCTCCTCTATATTTACGTGCACGGGCCACATCACGGATCCTACCAATACTACGCCTACGCACTACTAACACATTCAAATAAAAGAAAAGTCAAAGAAAATAAAAAAGGCAGGATACCACGCACACAGAGCCGATGAGGCGAAACTGGAAACTGCCCATGGAACCCCTCACCACTCGCGCGGTCGCGCTGCTCACCGAGTCACGCGCCAACGAACCATCATCGTCGCCGCCGCCACGGCATGCAGCAACGCCGATGCCGACGTCCCGCACGACGTCACGGTCGTCCAGACACAGCCCCGAGTTGCCGCTGAGATCGAGGTTGCGGCCGAGCCGCCGCAGGAAGGCGCCGTCGAAGGGCACGGTTCCGCCCAGCCCGTTGTTGCTCAGGTTGAGATGGTACATCCTGTGCAGCCTGCTGAGACCCGCCGGGATCCCGCCCGTCAGGTTATTGTTTTCGAGCGAAAGCGTGGTGAGGCTCACCAGCTGACCAAACGCCGCCGGTATCGGCCCCGAGTAGCCGGAGCCGGCCAGGCGGAGTTCTTGAAGACGGGGGAGGCTGCCGAGCTCGGACGGCAGCGGGACGTCCATCGGGTTGTTGTCCATGATCAGGTACTGCAGGCTCCGGAGGCCGGAGAGGCCAGGAGGAAAGTGGCCATTCAGGCCATTGTTGCTTAGCGCCAGGAAGGTGAGCGAGGTCAGGTTGGCGACGGTGTCCGGAATGCCGCCGGTGAGATTGTTGGAGCTCAGGTCCAGCTTCTGCAGCTGCCGCAGCTCGCCGATCCGGCCCGGGATGGGGCCGGAGAGCGAGTTGTAGCTGAGGTCCAGACCGACCAAGCCCCTGAGGTCGGTGATCTGGCTCGGCACGGGGCCCGAGAGCGAGTTGTAGCTGAGGTCGAGGTGCACGAGCGACTTGAGCTCGCCGATGCCCCGCGGTATCTCGCCGCGGACCAGGCCGTTCTGGGAGATGGTGAGCACCTGGAGCGAGCTGAGGCTGACGAGCTGCGGCGGCATGACGCCGGAGAGCGACGGGTTGGCCCTGATGCTGAGCTGCTGCAGGCCGGAGGCGGAGAGGTTGGCGGCGGAGGGGAGGACGAGGGCCGTGGTGGCGGCCGGGTTGTTGAAGCAGTCGACGAAGAAGAGGGACTGGAGGTGGGGCAGGGTGAGCACCTGCGGCGGGAAGGTGGCCGTGTCCTTGCACGACGGGTTGGGCTCCACCCCGAAGTCGAGCCGCGTGACGTGGAGCGGCGCCACGGAGCCGTTGCCGGGCGAGGCGGCGGGCGCCGGCTTGCACTCGAGCCCCGGCCAGGGCGCGCCGCAAGGGTCGGGGCTCTCGGAGCGCCAGTCCCGGTCGGAGGAGACGGCTTCCATGACGAGGAAGAGCGTCTCCCTCTCCGCCGGGTCCATGGCCGCGGCGGCCGCCACGGAGAGCAGGCACAGGAAGGCCGCCGGCATCGTTGCCATTGTTGCAGCAGTGTTCATCTGCTCGTGCATTCCGGGGCTCTGGCTTTGCTGGGCGTGGTTTTGGTGTCTTTTTCTAGGGGTTTAAGGGCAGCGGAGCTCGGCCGGCCCCGTGCGGGCGATGCGGGTGGGGCCGGCCAGCCAGTGCGCGGTGACTGACGTGACCGGCCATGGGCAGGGAGAGAAAGAAAAACGGGCAGCGTGCAGTGCATGCTTGGCGTCTGGGTCGCCCGAGAAAACCTCGTCCACTCACACTCACGCACGCACGCACGACGAAGAAGTGTAGTACTCGCTGTGCACATGCACAGGAGGTATCTGTCTGCACAGTAGGAGGCACCCAAGCGCAGCGCGTACAGTATGGCACGTCACGCTTTCCGCAAGGAACCGCGCATACGGTCCTCGCTACAGGATCACAGATCCAGTACATAATTTGACTGGTCAGGCAAGGGTTAAAGCCACTGGGGTTTGCGCATGCCTTCCAGGCCCTACCCTGGCCTGAATCCGATCGGCTCAAGTGCAAATGGGAGGACCCCCGTCACGGCATTACCTACGCTGCGAGCTTTGGACAAGTAAGGTGGGTGGGTCACCCGTATCTGCACGCGGCATGCACGTATGTTGGCGTTCATCCGTCACAAAGGTGCATGTGGTGCTGAGTGCTGACACAGACTACCAGAGAAGCTTGTTTAATTTAAGTGGCAGTCAAGGAAACATGTTTTGTTTGCTCATTTATAGTCTCAGAACAAGTTAAAAACCATCTCTGAGGATAATAAACAGAAATCTTCGCAACACAATGGAACGCAGACAGAGAGAGTTATCGGATACTCATTTTACAGTCAGCGCGAGTTAAAAAAAAACATCTCTGAGTAGCATACAACAAAAGCTGATACACAGAATCAAAAGCAAAGAAATGACAAGACAGAAAGTCGCACAGTGAAAACTCTGGAAATACTAGTACGTCGCAAGAAAAACACGCCGGAAAATGCAGCACCTAGATTCTAGCCCACAGACCAAGAAGGGAGCAAAAGTAAGCTCGTACGAGGCTGCATCGGGCACATCACGTACTACCAATAATCCAAAGCCTTTCACTCACCCAAGTGCGTGCGGGCCGCGACAACACGTCCCGGCCGACGTGACAAAAGACGTCTGGCCCGCCCATCCAATAGTGGGAGCGCGTGCATGCCTACGCCGTATGGCTATGCAGGTTGATATGACCGATCGAGTTCAAGATTCGCTACCAAAGCAGACGCCATGTGCACCTGGCCAGGCCAGAACTACGGACCTGCAACCGTGTCACCTCATAAATCATGATCGTGTGGTTCGTGGATCAGTACGATTCACCCATCATGAATTTCACTACGATGATGAAACCATCGTTTGCAGGTTTGCTGATTGCATGAGTAAACACAGATTATTCTGTCAAAAGTGCCACGTAGCCAGTAGCACGCACACGGCAGCCATCTCAGCCTTTCAACGTTCCGAGACAGACAGATTTTCCTTCACAGGCCATTGCACGTAAGACAGAAGTCACAGAACTAGCAGTGCTACAAAATCAAACTGTTGATATGTACCACAAGTAGAAATTACTACTCCCCTCCGTTCCTAAGGCTGGTGCCAATGGGGGCTGCAGCGGGGGGCGGTAGCGCCCCTACCGCCCGTGGCGGGGCGAGAGGGGGCGGTAGGGCGGGGCGAGAGGCGGCGGCGGGCGGTGGCGCTGCCGCCCGGGCTATAGCCCCTGCCGCCCGGGCTATAGCCCGCATAGGCGGGGCGGTAGCGAGGGGGTGGGGCGGTAGGCAGTGGCGGAACCAGGGGGGACCAGCAGGGGCCTTGGCCCCCCCTATGACATGCACTTTTAGATTTTTTTTACCTATAAGTGGCTGATTTAGATGAGATTAGATGAAAAAATTACATGCTTGGCCCCCCCTAATTGATTATTATCATGTTTGGCCCCCTCTAATGCAAAATCCTGGTTCCGCCAGTGGCGGTAGGGGGGGGGGGGCGGCAGGGCGGTAGGCGGGGCGGTGGGTTGGCGGCGTGGGGCGGTAGGGCGGGGCGGTAGGCCAGGAGCCGTTGGGGCCAACGGCTAGCTGACGTGGCGCCCTCCTATTGGTCCACGTCAGCTAGCCGTTGGGGGTATCCGTTGCTGCCCAAAAAACCTGAAAAAAAATTCGAAAATTTTGAAAATTGGAGCTGATCCCTCCTATAAATACCCCCCCATATGCTGCACTCAATCCACACCAACTTCATCCTCTCTACTCTTCATTTCCACCCTCTCGACGCCATGTCTTCGTCAAGCAGCACCGATTCGAGCGAGGGACTGGAGGGTGAGATGATCGCCGGAATGCAGGCGGCAATGGAGGCCGAGTACGAGGCGGCGCTCCAAGCGGTGCCAAGACCGCCGCGGCGCCGTCGACAGTTCATCAGGCGTGATCGTGTTGGCGCCGCCGAGCGGCTCTACGACGACTACTTCGCCCCCAACTGCGCTTATCCTCCGAGCTTCTTCCGTCGAAGGTATCGGATGAGGCGATCCCTTTTTCTACGCATTGTGGATAGATTGGGTGAATACTCTCCGTATTTCACCCAAAGAGTTGATGCTCTGAACCGTACGGGTTTTACTCCGCTACAAAAGTGTACTACGGCGTTGCGTCTGTTAGCTTATGGATCCGGTGCTGATACCATAGATGAGTGGCTTAAGTTAGCTAGACAAACTTCGTCAGACTGTCTAGATAACTTCTGTGAGGGCATCATCGACTGTTACGGTGAAGAGTTTTGCCGTCGACCTAACGTCGCGGATACTCAGCGTCTGTTAGCGAAAGCCGAGGAGCGCGGCTTTCCGGGAATGCTAGGGAGCATAGATTGCATGCATTGGCAGTGGAGGAACTGCCCAGTTGCGCATGCCGGTCAGTTCACAAGGGGAGACATCAAACATCCAACCGTAATCTTAGAAGCCGTTGCGTCGTATGATCGTTGGATCTGGCATGCTTTTTTTAGAGTCGCCGGGTCCAACAACGACATCAACGTGCTCAATCAGTCCCCATTGTTCACGGAAGTGCTTAGAGGAGAAGCACCCACAGTGAACTTCACGGTGAATGGACACCAGTACAACTGGGGTTACTACCTTGCCGACGGCATCTACCCCTCCTGGCCGGTGTTCATGAAGGGTGTTACTCTTCCACAAAGTGACAAGCAACGTGTCTTCACTGCTGCTCAATCGTGTTGGCGCAAAGATGTGGAGTGTGCATTTGGAGTGTTGAAGTCTAGATTCAACATTTTAGCAGTTCCCGGACGCTCCTACTCCATGCGCACTCTTGGGTTGATCGTGCGTGCATGTGTCATTCTGCACAACATGATCATCGACGATGAGCGTGGTACCAATTTGGAGAACACCTATGAGACAGTTGCGAGCAACGTCGGGCCTCCAATACATACCAATGCACCACCAAGCCTAGCAGCAAGGATTCAGATGGACAACGAAATGCAGGACTCGCCGATGTATACATAGCTCCAGGGGGATTTGATTGAGCATGTGTGGGCTCATCAAAACTAGATTATGTAATTTTCTCATTTTTATGTAATTTTTATTTATTATTATGTAATCGGTACAATTTTAGTTGAATAAAATAATTTCTTCTATTATTTGCAATGTTTTTAATCTTCAAAATATGTGTTGACGTGGAGGAGAGAGAAAAGCTGATGTGGCAGAGAGAGAATCTTACAGCCCGGGCTATAGCCCGTGCACTGGCACCGTGCCCGTGAGAGTGGGGTGATAGTGGTGAGAGAAGGTGACGTGGCGGGGGCTATAGCCCGTGAATAGTGGGCGGTGCATTGGCACCAGCCTAAATATAAGATGTTTTAGTCCTTTTCCACATTCACATATGTCTACATGTACAACTTTTAGTATACATGCTCACTCATATTAGTGTGTATCTAGTCACCATAAGAAATAGCTAGACCATCTTAGGCTGGTGTCAATGCACCACGCACTATTCACGGGCTATAGCCCCGCCACGTCACCTTTTTTCACCACTCTCACGCCACTCTCACAGCACGGTGCCAGTGCACGGGCTATAGCCCACACTATCACACTCCTCTCCCCACTATCGCCCGGCCTATCGCCCCCATTGGCACCGCGTCGCCCCGCTATCGCCCCTCACTCTCGCCCGTGGCAGGCGTTATCGCCTCGCTAGCGCGGGCGATAGCGGCCATTACAGCCCAGTCTCGCCGGGCGAGCTGGCTGCCGCCCGGGCGGGCGCTATCGCCTGGCCTCTCGCCTCCTATCGCCCGTGGCGGGGCGGTAAGCCCACTCTCGCCTCCCACTAACGGCTGCGTTGGCACCAGCCTTATATTTAGCAACGGAGGGAGTACTAGAAAGGAGCACGCAAAAACGAAAGAAAGTTACATACACAGATGTACAGACACTAAGCCACAGGTCAGAATCTATCATTCTACTTCAGACGGCCAAAAATAATGGGAAGCAAATTGCCATAACAGCCACAGCAGAAAAGTAAAGGAACGATCAGGCGGGCAAAAGCAACCACTGCATTAGAACAGCTAAACTGCCGCCAGCGGAGATATTGATCACGTTCACAACATCGTTATTCAGCTGCACATGGAAAATAGTGACCATCAGTTTTGTGGGAACTTCCGGTGCCAATTAAAAAAAGAGAGCTACGAAAAATAAGCAACATTCAGTCTCTTGACAATGTTATAGTGTTCTTCAGCAGAAATAATGTCACCCCTGAAGAAAAAATTAGCTCGAATTAGAGTAGATGAATGTGAATTCAAGTTTTTTTTATGACTGTTTGGGAGATAAAGGTCGACAGTAATTCTGATAAGAGAATGCTTACTTAACCAAGATTTTACGTACTTGGCATGGGTAAAAATGGAGGGATAAAGAGTGTTGCCAAGTCTTACGATTCAGGGTTTCTTTTCACAAGTTGCATGCATAATGCTGGGCAAAATGAAACAGAATGTGGAAACTAAATTTGTAAATTCTTTACACAGCAAGCCCTTGATAAGATGCAAGAATGGACTACGCCTCCAGGTGGCATACCAATACCAACATATTGAAAAGATTTATTATATGTAACAACATTTGAATTATGCCGTAAGCTCAAAAAAAATATTGTTCAGGCATTCAGGTGGCAACAGCATCATGGCATACGCTGAAAAATGCGCAACAATCAGTTGGGCTTCAGATGTTCTGGGAACTCCCAGATATGTATGCTGCAAATGGTCTAGGGATTGACTTTGAGTACAAAAAGGATGCTTGCCCAGAAAGGAAAAATATAATCAGCATGTATGAAAGATGCCCCTATTTGAAAAATTCCAGTGTGGCATTAGGCTCAGTTTGTGATTATTGTGATGTACGTGCTTATTTTTCGTAGCTCTCTAATTTTTGTTCTGTTTGGTAAACAGATTAAAGTTTGATAAATTGTGCTATCCAAAAAATTAAGTTCTCACATTTCATCTCGAATTTTTTGGAGTGCAATAATATATTCAATATCAACCTGATTAAGAAAAATCCAGCCTGCGAAGCGGAACACTAAAATTCTAAATGCACTCCAACTTATCAGTTTATCACAAGCCACCACAAATGCCAAATGGAATCTTTAGCTAGGTACTTGCAATATACTTCAGGCAGGCTAACTTGCTTATGCACATAAGAAAGGCTAACTTTCAACAAGAATAACAGAACCACACAAGGCAAAACACAGCTGACTAGGGAAAACTCTAAAAAGGCTTGTACACAGAGCATCATTATGTAACCATCTAGAAGTTCAGCTCACCCATTCAAAACCTTCCTTATCTTGTAATGTTGCACCAATAAGACTCTCACCAAAATTTGCAATCTGAGATGCAAGAACGCATAGCACACATTGTGGTATATTCACCTGTGATACAAAGCAGTTTTTTTAGAACCATATTCCGTATGTGTCATATGCAAGGAGTGGACCTCAGAAATGCAGGTCGCATGCTCCCTACCTTGGTCCAACAGGTGATCCCATAGTCATTGATGCAGATCAGACTATGGGAAAACGGCATCGTATGGTTGTAGTAAAATAATTGAAGAAGCTTTTCATAGTATTTAATTTCAAAAACTTATTTACCTGTCCCAGAATATAACCAACACCTGATAGAAACATTGCTGCTACAATTCCAGCAAGAGTGCCTTCAACGCTGACTGCACCTTCTGTACCTTTTGGAACAATCTTAAACGTTGTCACCAGGTACCTACTCTACAAAAATAACAAAAACTGAGCTCAAAGTATTGTATTAAAACTTTAAGGTTTACGAAGTTCTGAAGGACAATTTATTAAACCATGAACTAGTTAAGGGTAGTGCAAACAAAGTGCCAAGTGACAGGAATCTTACGTTGTTCTTCCGTAGGCCTTCCCTATTTCACTGGAAACTGTATCACTGAGTTTGGTACAGAAACTAGCAACGAAGCCTAGTCTCCAGAGTTCAGCCAATGCTCCACCGCCCACATTACATATTGATAGAAGAGCACAGACACAGCCAGCAGCACTAGAACCAATAACACTTCCAGGCCCTCTCCTTCCTCCTCTTTTTTCAGCCACCCCCAAAGCTTCTTTTTGTCTTATCTTCAACTTCGTTACTGCTGTACCCTGCATATAAAATGCAAAATAAGGAACCAAGACTTACGATGTACTAGGATTGAAGTGGTAGATAGAAAAAGTTAGTTGCCTTTGTCAGTTAGTGCAAGCAAACTAAGAAGTCATGGAACTATGCCTCACAATTGCCATAACACACCCGTCGTTAAATTTAGAACTCATCGACTTCCAAAAGGTCAGGGACTACTGCACCATATCCCTGCAAACCTTGCTTATTAATTACGGAATAATCATAGCATGCGATTATATTATGGCCATAAATTTTTAACAATTTCACAAAAAATACCGATCTCAATTTTCCTCTAGCAAGTGTAAATTATAAAAAGCAGACAGCATATTTTTCAGTACATAAAAAGTATTTGTATGCGCAACCTCATTCTGATTTGAAGATTTTAATATGCAATGATTCACTCAGTCATGAGTCATCAGCAGTTTCAAAGAACAGGACCAATAAAAGAAGTTAGGAAGTTTTGTTGTTGCCTTGATTTCCAAACTGACAAGATTGCCAAACCAATACCATCCCCCCTTCCAATATAAGCAGCATAAGGAAAGTGTGGCGTCCTTACTAGCCCGTTTCTCTCTTTACATAAGAGACAACCACATTCTTCCAGGTGTCGTCTTGTCCCTGCCACTATCGAGCATTAGTCTCTCGTATGTGTATAGAAGGGGAGGTAGAACTGCCCTCCCATATAGCCAGCAACACGATGCTATACCTGGGGTAAATTTTCACAGCTAGTTGCAATTAAAATGGCTTTCTAGGCATTTGGCTTGTTGTTTCCTAGGCATAATGGAGATTCTGGGTCCGCCAGTAGTGTGCAGATTTGCATCGTTAACAGAAATGTAACTGGAGTCACTCTGATTTTCGGCCAATTCACCTACAAGCTTGAGCAAGAGAGAAATTTGGAACTATTTGATTCCTAGTGGTGTGTAAAGCTAGTTATTCTCTCACTATTGGGCATAATTGGCTGTGGGATATTGTTATTTTGCGTCAATTGGTGGGTGACACTTAAACATCCGTTTGCCAAGGACCATTACAAACACTAGGTACTCTGCTAGAAAACAACACAGCTACTTAAATACTCCTGAGGAACCTATCCTTGAAAATGAAAATCACCGGCCTGTTACAACCCCACGAGAGTAAATTCTAAACCGTGACAACAGCAAAAAAAATGGAAGTGTTGCTGAATTTCAGATTGATCACAGCAGCCCAGGCTTCGAATTCAGACAAACCACGCCATCCATGCGAATTGCGAAGCAACAACTGGCAATGCAGCAGCGGATCTACTCACCACTAGGAAGTAAGCGACGACGAGGAGGAAACCCCGGGATCCAAATGCGCGCCAGGTGAGGGTGCCGAGAATGTAGGCGGACGCGATGCCGGAGGCGGAGAGGCCCGAGAGGAGCAGCGGCGTGCCGGCGACGAAGATGGACAGGTTCGTCGTGGCGGACGAGCTCCATGTCGGTGGATATGCCAGGTAGGCGTCGGCGAGCGCATCCCGGAGGACCGCCGCCGCCGCGGCAATGTCCGGGAGCGCGCGCGGCTGGGGAGGGGGCAGGTGGCGCGAAACCCTAGGCCCGCGGGGTACTAGGGGTAGGATTCTAGGATCGAGAGCGAAGGACGAGCGGGAGGGGAGAGGACGAGGCGGAGAGGAGAAGGGGGCGTGGAGCAGCGGCCGGAGACCGCACGCCATGTTCGCCACGGGATGGCTTGCACTGTCAGCCGTGCAAACTCTGCAAGAAGCCAAAAACCCCTGCTTGCTTTCTCGGCCCCTTCCCAGTGTCCAGGACAGTGCTGATCGGGGAATACGCCTTCGCTTCTGGGTTGTGTTTTCCCAGAAGGCGTCTCTTGAATGGATTTAGGGTATTACCGGAATACGTTACGAGGTAGGTGTCCGGTGTGTGTATAAAGCATTGCGCGGCTGCGCCAGTACGCCCCCAATCTAAACCTTGACCGCCGCCGCCCTAGCTGGTAGTATCGCAGATGGCGATCTGCGTCGCTCTTCGCGTCCCTAATACGTTTTGTCGATCTTTTCTTTGGCTTTCTCCTCAATCTTTGGCGCGTTTCTTCTTTCTTGCTGCCAAGTGATGTTTGGATTATTGCGCAAGGGCTTTGAGCAATTCATGGCTTGGTTTTGCCTGATGCGATGAGATCACAAATTATCTACAATCCCTTCTGATGGCAGCGGTTTATTTCTCGCTACCAAGAAAATCTTGCCGTTCCAAAGTTTACATTGTTGAGTTTTGGGGTTTACTGCTTTATTTTCGTGAGCTGAAGTTAACAGTTTGGTGCCCTTTTTTTTGCTTCAATGGCTTCACAAAATCTTTCGTTGCCACTTGCCAAGTGATGCTAGGGTTATTGCGCAAGGGCTTTGAGCAATATTTTGGCACTTTTGTGCTGATGCAGTGAGATAAAACTACATGAAATCCCTTCTGATGGCAAGTGCGTTCAAAATCATAAATAAACTTTCACGGACGGACAAGTTCGGCAAAATAACATCACACAAGGTCGGCGAAATATAGATTAACAGATCAGACTGTCCGTCTCATTTCGCCGTTTACACTAATTGCGTCATTAGCGGCTTCCGCGTCCGCTAAATGGTTTGTCCTCTGTGTACGCGGGAAACCTGGGTCCGTCCGCTGCATCGTGTACTATCACGAACACAGAGACAGAACGAGGGATACGCTTTTGTCAGCAACGACAAAAAAAACAATGGATGCGCTAGCTAGATAGCTGAAAATTAACAGCACAAGCGTTATGGGAAAAGTTCAAAACAAAACCATTACGAGAAAAATCGATATTAGTGGTGCTAAACCTAGCGTACAAAACATGCCCCTTAGGCTGGTGCCAACGCGGGCTACAAGCCGGGCGAGAGGAGGGCCTATCGCCCCGCGCGGGGCGAGAGCGGGCGAGAGGAGCGGGCCGGGCGAGAGGAGCGGGCCGGGCGGTAGCAGGCTCGCCCGGCGAGAGCGGGCGATAGGGCGTGCTACCGTCCGCGTTGGCGGGGCGATAGGAGGGGTGCGGGGCGAGAGGGCGGGCGATAGCGGGGCGACGCGGTGCCAATGGGGGCGATAGGCCGGGCGATAGTGAGGAGAGGAGTGTGATAGTGTGGGCTATAGCCCGTGCACTGGCACCGTACTGTGAGAGTGGCGTGAGAGCAAGGAAAAAATGTGACGTGGCGGGGCTATAGCCCGTGAGAAGCTGTGATGCATTGGCACCAACCTTATCAAACTGGAATGATGCCACTCTTACCAGAAGCTAGCCAACATATGTTTGTGCTTAAAACAGCAAATTTGAAGCCACTGTGAACCTATGGTGAAGCGAGACATCAGATGTTGAACCCTTCGCCTCTCAAGCATCGGCGATGGGGTTTGATCCGCTTCCCGCACGAGTCATCGCTATACAAAACATGTGCTACTCGTCTCTCAACTTCTTCAGGGCAGCATAGCAGATTTTTCTTCGGCTTTGTCTCAGGGAGCTGGAGCATGTCCAGTGTCCCCCATCTCTGAAATAAATCATAATATTATCAGACCGGTACAAAAATATGGCAGGAAGAATAACAACCTGACTAAAAGCCCATCTCTGAAATAAATCATAATAGTATCAGACAGGTACAAAAATGTGGCAGGAAGACTAACAACCTGACTAAAAGGAACATCAAGCACGAAGGATTTAGAACTCTGGACGTGCGGCCTGCCAATGTGTTTTTAAGACAATAGACAATTTTTTAGTTAAAGTGTGTACAATAGATATGATCACTTGAATTTAGAAGTTTCAATTAAGTTCACGATTCACCCAATTTAAAAGCTAAGTAGTGTGTGATAGTTCATATGATCACTTGCATTGTATACAGTACACGTAATTAAACAAATAACAAAGTCTCAGAAGCAACAAAGCTGAAAGCGCATGGTGTCTCCATATGTGGTTTTGGTAATTAATGACAATCCTTATGGACTAATGTTTACATTGAGTTATCCTTGTAGATCTTGTCCATAGGAAATAATGAAGTTCATGTGTTGAACTCTATTAGCTTTTTTGATGGCCATTGTTACATTCATGGATTTATATGAAGAATGGTCATGATTTGAGTTGAGCTTATTGCTAGTGTGTCTTGAAGAAAAGGATTATGTGATCTTTCATTATCATCTTCAAGACATCATCATTTGTAGTGAGAAGAAAAGATACAAGGTTGATCAAGCTAGTGATCAACACACAAAGCTACAAGTTGTACCAAGTGGGATTATGTATCTCATGGTACGGTTAGGAATGGCAACGGGTCTGCCCCCGCTCGGGGAGTGCCATTTATTCCCCATCCCCGTCTAAGCTAAACTCCCCCGTCCCCATCCCCATTCCCCACCATAGGGACGAATTTTTCCCGTCCCCATCACCCACCGGGTACAGCAGACCCACGGGTTGCCCATCCCCATCTCAAAGACACATGCAGGAAAAGTAAATCAACTTGAAAAAGGTGCAAACAGCTATATCACTATAAATTTCAGTACAGAACAGTAGTAGCCAACAGCAAGCAACCAGTAAGCATTACTTAGCAGAGTTCAACCTCAATCTTGCAAACTCTTGACTGGTAGAAGAAAAAAAGTACAATAACTTAGTATGCTCAACAATATGAAGGGAGGGAAAAATACCAAGCAACCAGCATCAAAGAGTAGATATTACATCACAAAATTGAAAAGATTTAAGTTCACCAATAACTTAATATAACCGACCGGTGTCACAACTCCACACACTGACACACATAAAAGATAACGAGTACTTATGTCTGACTCAAACATTTCAAACGACGACACGACAGAAGGGCGTGACACAAAAATTAACTTCAATAGTAACCAAATAACTTCTTGTAGCAGCAAAAGACCACCAGCAAAAGGAAATCTCCAGCGGCTTCTTTATTCTTCTTCCGAATATTCGAAGTGGCGTAAACACAACTCAATCACAGTGCCAGGCCCTATGTACATTTAAAAATAGTTAAAGAAACAAGAAATATAAAATGTTGCATAATTTATAAGTCATAAAGACAAACCTGCATTCCCTCCTGTATGTCTTCAAGACAAGACCAGAAGCTCGTAGCATTAGTTGTGCTAGCATCTACAAAACGTATACGTGACTGCATGAGTTATGTTCATTTTTTATATTGAAATATGTCAAGATAAAAAAAGGCTTTAAGAAATCTTGGACGAACAAGAATTATTCCAAGCATATATACCTTTATATTTGTTCTTGAGCCAATCTTGTGAGCACATTAGTGCCTCCAATAGATCAGAAGTTAGACGGCTTCGGTGCTCACTAAGAACCCTCCCACTTGTGCTAAAAGCAGATTCAGATGCAACTGTGGTTACCGGAACAGCAAAGATATCTCTTGCTACTTTTCTTAGTGTGGGATAACGTGTACCAGCGACTTTCCACCAAGCTAGCACATCAAAGTGATCTTTTGTCATTGGAACCAAATCATCCATCATGTACTGATCTAACTCAGACCTATAAGTAGCTGGCCTTTTCTGAGCAATGCGTGCACTGAAAACTGACATTAAAGTTGTAGCTTTTGTTGGAGGTACTGGAGTATGTGATGATTCTCCATCATCTACATTGTCATCAGCTTCGTATTCTTCCAACAGTGCACATAATGAAGCAACAACATCTCCAACAAGATCATGACATTCATCAGGACTAACACCATGCAGACTAGAGAAGCAAACAAGCAACATTTCATTTTTGTATCTTGGATCTAGAAGAGTAGCCATACTCATGAGACCTTGGATGTCAGTCCAATATTTATCAAACTTCTGATTCATGCTAAATGACATAGCTTCCACAATTGCATTGCCACATGTGGACCACTGTCTCATTTTCTCTTTGATTTCACAAATTTTGGGGAAGTAAATATTTGCAGTGACATAATCAGTTCCAGAGAATAACTCGGTAATCTCAAATAATAACTCTAGCCTCTTCACAACATCAGAAGCAAAAGCCCATTCAGCATCACTAGGAAGGAAATCATACAGTTTCTCAACCTTTTTTGTACGCTCAAACACAACTTTATAAGGTAAAGCAGTACTAAGCATTGTATAAACAGAGTTCCACCTAGTCTTGCAGTCAAGTGCTAATTTTTTATCCATCTTAACTTTCAAGAACTTTGCAATCTCCTCAAATTTTTCTACTCTTTTTGGTGTGGCTGTCCAAAATGCTACACTCTCACGGATGTGTTATATAGCAGTTTTCATCACATCTAGCCCATCCTTCACTATCAGGTTCAGAATATGTGCGCAACAACGCATATGAAGCATCATACCTTTCAGCATTAGCTTGTCTGTTCCTATCTTCTTCACCAATAGGTCAATTGCTTTGTCATTTGTGGTACAATTATCAACAGTCACAGCTGAAAGCTTCTCGTCGAGATTCCAAGTAACTAGAGACTCATAGAGTTCTTCTGCTATAGCATCTGCCGTATGTGGAGCTGGCACATAAATGAACCTAAAAAAACACAAGACAACATTGCCAGTTTAATAGAATGCATCATTACCAAGTTGCGAATGGTAGCTTTTATCATTTGTTCATCATAAGAATAATACCTCATAACAACACTCCTAAGTTTCCAATTATCATCAATAAAGTGGGCAGTGATAGCCATGTAGCCCTTCTTTTGATTGTCGGATGTCCATAGATCAGTTGTGATGGCGACTCTAGATTTGTTGGTAGCCATGTATTCAATTGCCTTCTTTCTCTCTTCGTTGTAATTGTAAATAATGTCCTGCCTATAAATTGAAATCCAGAATCAAATATTGCACTAAAACAAAATGAAGTAAGATACAACATAACAATGATTGTCGGATATATACTGAATAGGGGTATAGAAGATGGTAGACAAAGAGCCGGACTGCCAGGGTGGCCTACATGGTAATGGGCTTAGGTCCATTGGGCGGCCCAGTAGTCCGACGCGCAAGAGCCGCATTCTAGAAGAACCCGGATCACGGCCCGCGTGATCTGGCTTGGAGGAGAAGACGGATTCCTTGCTTTCCAAGTTACGAGTTGAACGTAGTCTTCTAGGTTTCTGATTCTGTAAGCCCTAACCCGGCTATTATATAAAGCCGGACGGGAGATAGATTAAAACAAGTTAGGCACAACGGAGAAGCTCTACGCAACTCGCCGAGAAGCTCATCCTCGCCGAGCAGCTAGATCTACACCCTCACATTGTAATCCTGTTAAACGGGCTTTAGTCCCAATTAGTGAGAAGTGCAGGAGTAGGTACGCCGTACTGTCGCGACGTACCGAACCTGGGTAAATCCCGTGTTCTGTGTTACTACGCTATCCCGTTACCCCACGTCTCTACCGTAGTCTCATGGCACCCCCGTCTATGAAAACTACTACGATGTCTCGACAGTTGGCGCCCACCGTGGGGCAAACGACGTCAGGCGTGAAATTCCGATCTGGGATACTCGGCGGAATTGGAAGATCGATCACTGTCGGAAGCCTGGAGTTCGACGACGACGTCGGGCGCTTCCTCGACAACGGATCCTACATACCGGCGCAAAACCACCTGGTAAGTGCCTGCGTGTTACCGATCGGATCTGCTAACATCTTTATCGGACTAACTGCAGAGGCAATGGGGTTTTGCGGTGAAAGAATATTTATCCCACCCGCCCTATACCCAGTCGAAAACGACTATGATGCCGGATTATGCTCAGATCGCCGACAAAAAAGTGGTACACACTTTATCGGCATGGTGCAATCCGAAATCGCTGAAAACACGGATGACGGAAATCCCGTGCAAGAGGCAGATAACAATCTACCCGTCATAGAGACGGAAGAACAAATACCCGTCACAGAGGCGGAAGATCCGACATCCGTCAACCAGACGATGAACTCGGAAGCAGAGTCCGTGCTTGCCGCCAGGCGAGGTTGGGGTCGGAAACCGGATCGGATAACTTCGACTCCGAAGACGAAGACGAGGATGCCTTCGTAAGAAAGGTTAAGTCCTTTCAAGAGGGATTCCATGAAGTGCTAATGGCAAAACCAGCTGATACAACGGGTGCCGGCAGCCAGGAAAGCCCTAAAACCCCTCCGCCAGAGGAAGAGAGAGAAGACGGAGAAACTTCTCCGATATTCCCTAATGTCAAGGAGATGACAGAAGATGAGCCTGCCAAAAATCCTCCCTCTTCCAAGAAAAGGCACAAGTCTGCTAAAAAACTCCGGAAGAAAAAACTAGCTTATACAGCTGAAGAAAACCCGGAAATAGGAAAAAAAAGCAGAGAAAAGCCCGCGGAGAAGAAATCTAAGGAAATCACTGCTCCGCCGATGACGGAACAGGAAGAGCAAGAGCTATTACAAACACCAGTGGGACCAGATGAACCCCCTGAGATGCTGGAAGCCAGGAGACAAGCTTTCCAACGGCAACAGCAACATTTACTCCGATCTCGGCAACATCTCCAACAAACCCAGCATGATATCAAAATCATGAAGGAGGAAATAGAGGAGTACGAGAGAAAGAATAGATCTGCATTAAAACCTACTAGGTTACCCGGAATCGCAAGACCGGAAGAACTGCCGCCAAAAGAAAGGTTCTATAACCCATCTTGGCAAAAGCAGTTAAACGGCAAAGATGCCAAGGGCGAACCAATATACAAAACCGCAGCGGAAAACGCGGAAGCAGCGTTCGCCATCCTAAACAACGATCTGTACTCCAACGGGGAAAAACTCCAAGGGGTGTATGCTTTCCTAGGAAAAACATTACAGCAGCAACAGCGAGGTCAAGAACGATCAGGGAGGCTGCATGATAATTCCGCCCTCTGCAAAACAGCTACTTGCGCTGCTGGAGCACCTGGACCGGAAGAACCCGGAGATTCGGATAAAAAAGAGGATCCGAGAAAAGACAGGAAAAATCCAGATAACCGGGACGCAGCGTCTAGAACCGGACCTCATCTCCCGAAAGATGGATATAAACCACATGATCGGGAAGACAAACACCGGAATGACGGCAAAATAATGCCACCTCCGAGAAACCCAGCTGAAAAAGCTGGAAGATATGATATACCTCACAGACGAGAAAGATCCCGGACACCTCCTAAGGATAAGGAAAGGCACAGAAGCAGAACTCCGCCTAACCCAAAAGGACGTGAACACGGAAGAGCTAGAGATAACCTCGGAAAAGCGCGTCCGCGCAACAATGGAAAAGAAAGGAGCAGATCCCCTTCTGTCCATTCAGCCGGAAGATATTCTGCACACATTGATAGAGCAGAAAAGGATGATCTATACTTTGGTCCTAAGTGTTTTACTGACAGGATCCGAAGGATAACCCTGCATTCTGGCTTCGCCAAAGTTGGTCCAACCTACCAAAAATATACCGGCAGTACAAACCCGGATACCTGGCTCTCAGATTATTATACAGCCGTCCAAATCAACAATGGGACAGACCTGGAAGCTGTCAAGTTTCTTCCCCTAATGTTGCTAGACGGAGCCAGAGATTGGATCAATGGTTTACCATCAAGAACTGTCGACAGCTGGGATGATATGGCTAGAGTATTCACTCAGCATTTTCGGGGAACATACAAACGCCCAAATAGCATCAACCAGCTGAACCGTTGCACCCAATTTGAGGACGAACCATACGTGGATTTCATCTCCAGATGGACTGCAATGAAGAATAGTTGTTCTGGAGTAACTGACGTACAAGCAATGCATGCTTTCGCCAATGGCCTAAAACCCGGACTCGTACCGTTCATGGTTGGTTCTAAACAGCACAAAGATCTCGGATCTATGCTTACAACCGCTAATGAGCACGCTGCAGCCGAGGATGATATCAGAGCAAGAGGAGGCAATATTGAGTCACTAATACTCGCCAAGAAAACTCCTCGTTCTGACAAAAAAGGAACTCCGGAGTCAACGACAAAGTCCAAGGAGGTCAACATAGCCTTTGGAGGAGATAAGGGCAATAAGTGGAAAGGTCGCAGCCCAGATCCAATCAATTACACTCCCGAAGAATGGGAAAGAATTAAGTCGGAACCCTGCGTCCACCACTCGCAATTTGGGAAACCAACCCACACAAATGCGCAATGCCGGCTAAACAAGCATATGAAAGGCAATGCAGGATCCGGAAATAAAGGGAAGGGTTCCAAAAGGAAACCTGCCAAACAAAAGCCAGAAGCTGAAAAGGAAGACAGTGAATCGGACACTGATGACAAAATCCAGGAACAACAGCGAAAGGGCGAACCCAAATTTCCGAGAGTTGACGGAGAAGCAATGCTAACTTTCTTAGCAACCCCGTCAGCAAAGGTGGCCAAAAGAACACTTCGGGAAATAAACGCGGTTATTCCCGCTACCCCGAAATACTTGAAGTACTCCAACACGCCAATAGTCTGGGATCAGTCTGATCATCCCGGAAATATCCCTGAACCCGGCACACAAGCTCTTGTTGTCAGCCCTATTGTTCAAAACACTAGGCTAAGAAGAGTGCTGATGGACGGAGGATCCAGCATTAATATAATGTACCTGGCTACACTGAAGCACTTGAAGATCTCCGAGTCCCAGCTCAACTACAGCAATATACGCTTCCATGGCATTGTTCCTGGCAGGCAAGCACGATCCCTAGGAGAAATTTCCCTAGATGTCACCTTCGGAGATAAAGATCATTTCCGGCAGGAAAAAGTATCCTTCAAAGTAGTGTCGTTCGAAAGCGTGTATCACGCAATACTCGGACGTCCAGCTTTCGCCAAATTCATGGCAAGATCCTGTTATATCTACAACAAGCTGAAAATGCCAGGACCCAAAGGAGGAGTAATCACCATAGCCGGTGATTTCAAGCTGGCAAATGAGTTGGAGAAAGAAAACGCCCTTTGCGCTCAAAGAGTTATAGCAAAGGAGGAACTGAAGGAATTAGCCAAGGAGGTATCGCCGCAAGAAATGCCGGCAGGAATAGAAACTCGGAAGCCAACAGATAGCTTCAAGGCGTCCGAGAATACAAGACAGGTAATCCTAGATCCCAAAGATCCGACAAAGTTTGTCGTCGTAGGGACTGGGATGACCGACAAATAGGAAGGCGAGCTCATCAAGTTCCTCCGTGAGAACTGGGATATTTTTGCCTGGTGTCCAGCTGACATGCCAGGCGTACCCAGGGAACTTGCTGAGCACCAACTCAAGGTTATTCCCGGATCAAAACCCGTCAAACAAGGTCTCCGTCGATTTGACGGAAGATGACGGAAGGCTATTGGCAAGGAAATTATCCGGCTTTTAGCAGCGGATTTCATCAAGGAAGTAATCCATACTGATTGGTCCGCAAATCCGGTCCTAGTACCGAAGAAAGACACCACTGCTCTTAGAATGTGTATAGATTACACAGGATTGAACAAGTTGTGTCTGAAAGATAGGTTCGCATTACCGCGAATCGATCAAATAATAGATGCCACTGCAGGCTCCGAGCTTTTATGCTTTTTGGATGCATACTCCGGGTACCACCAAATACGCATGAAAAAGGAAGATCAAATCAAGACTTCTTTTATAACCCCGTATGGGACGTACTATTACGTAACCATGCCCTTTGGCCTGAAGAACGCAGGTGCAACCTATCAGCGTTGCATGCAACGCTGCTTGCATAGTCAGATTGGCAGAAACGTCCATGTTTATGTGGACGATATCGCTGTCGTAACCAAGGAAAAAGATACACTCCTTGAGGATCTGCGAGAAACTTTCGAGAACTTACGCACTTACAAGATGAAGCTGAATCCATCTAAGTGCGTATTCGGGGTTCCCTCAGGAAAATTTCTGGGTTTCATCGTTTCTCACAGAGGAATAGAAGTTAACCCGGAAAAGATCAAGGCAATCTTGAACATCACAAAGCCTACATGTGTAAAAGATGTCCAAAGATTGACGGGTTCCGCTGCAGCCGTCAGCAGATTTATTAGTCGGCTGGGGGATAAAGCCTTACCACTCTACAAGCTGCTAAAGAAATCCGACAAGTTCGAATGGACAGAAGAGGCCGATGCAGCGTTGGCCCAGTTGAAGGAAACCTTGATGAAGGCTCCCATCTTGGCATCTCCAAAAGACGAAGAACCCATGTTATTATACCTTACGGCTACAAATCGGGTTATTAGTGCGGTAATCGTTGTGGAACGGACAAAGGAAGAGCAAAGCATACCAGATCAACATCCGGTATATTACATAAGCGAAGTTTTTTCCGAATCCAAACAAAGGTACCCACACTACCAGAAACTGGCGTATGGCGTATTTTTTGCATCTAGAAAGTTGCGCCATTACTTTCAAGGGCATTCTATAACAGTGGTATGTAAAGCACCACTAGGGGATATTATAAACAATGCGGAGGCAACCGGCCGAGTAGCTAAATGGGGCATCGAGCTGGCAGCCTTCGACATTAAGTACCAGCCAAGGACGGCAATAAAATCCCAAGTTTTGGCAGATTTTGTCGCCGACTGGACAGAAGCAATGGAAAAAACACCGATGCCAGAATCTGAGTACTGGATCATGCACTTCGACGGATCCAAGATGAAGGAAGGAGCTGGGGCTGGCGTAGTCTTAAAATCCCCCAAGGGAGACATAATGGAGTACGTATTGCAAATACACTTCAACGCCAGTAATAACGTGGCAGAATACGAAGCTCTGCTTCATGGCTTGCATATTGCAAAAGAAATAGGGGTAAAACGCATCTTGTGCTATGGAGACTCGGATTTGGTACAACATCAGCTCAACCAAACCTGGGATGCGAAAAGCCCTATAATGGCCGAATATCGGAGGACGGTGGATGAGTTCGCCATCTGTTTCTTCGGGTTCGAAGTCCTTCACATAAAAAGGGAGGAAAATTGGAATGCGGATGCGTTAGCCCGCATGGGATCAGAGAGAGTAAAAACTTTACCACCGGGGGTATTCATCCAGCACTTGCATGAACCGTCCATAAAAGGTGGAGACGTTGATTACCCTCTGGCATCCGAAACAATTGAGGTCATGCTCGTTAAACCGGATTGGACAATTCCATACTTAAACTTCTTAGTCAATCAGAAGTACCCGGAAGGAGCAGACGAAGTCCTGCAAAGGCAAATACAGCGTCGATGCAAAGGATACGTGGTAATCAACGACCACTTGTATAAACGCAGTACTTCCGGAATCTTTCAACGGTGTATTTCACCAGAAGAGGGAAGAGAAATACTGGAAGAAATCCATGCCGGCGATTGCGGACATCATGCCCAATCAAAAAGCATAGTCAAAAAAGCATTCCGGGCGGGGTTTTTCTGGCTAACAGCCAAGTCAGACGCCGAGCGCATAGTGAACACGTGTGAAGGATGTCAATATTATGCCAAGCAGACCAATTTGCCGGCCCAAGCACTTAAAACTATCCCCATCACATGGCCATTTGCGGTCTGGGGGCTAGATATGATGGGACCGTTCAAAACTGCAAGAGGTGGACTTACGCATCTACTCGTAGCGGTAGATAAGTATACAAAATGGGTGGAGGCTAAACCCATCAAAAAGCTAGACGGCGCAACTGCCAGAAATTTCATTATTGATTTAGTAATGAGGTATGGCGTCCCACATAGCATAATAACCGATAACGGGACAAATTTCTCCATTGGAGAGTTGGCAAAATACTGCCAACAAACGGGAATCCGCTTAGATCTTGCATCTGTGGCACACCCGCAATCTAATGGTCAGGTTGAAAGAATGAACAGTTCAATCCTGCAAGGAATACGCCCAAGACTCGAATCTCCTCTCCATAGAGCAGCTGGAGCATGGGTAGAAGAGCTACCTTCCGTGTTATGGAGTATTCGAACGACGCCAAATAGGTCAACTGGGCAAACCCCGTTTTTCCTAGTTTATGGTGCGGAAGCTATTCTTCCAACGGACATGATCCATGATAGCCCAAGAGTGCAGGATTTTGACGATTCGGATGCCGAAGAAGCACGACAGGATGCCGTCGATCTCTTAGAAGAGGAACGAGAACTTGTGCTTCAAAGATCCGCCATCTACCAGCAAGGTTTACGACGTTATCACAGTCGGAAAATCAGGCATCGTTCTTTTAAAGAAGGTGACTTAGTGCTGAGATTGGTGCAGCAAAGGAAGCACAAATTGGCCCCAGTATGGGAAGGACCATTCGTCATCAGTAAAGCCATGAAGAATGGATCATATTATCTTGTCGACATTCGAGATATGGAGGACGATCCCAAGAAGCCGAATCGCAAAAGAAAGAGAAAAATAGATGATGAACTAGGAGAGACAAAGAGGCCTTGGAGTATCCAGCAATTACGTCCCTTCTATACTTAGTTCAATTTCTATGTAAACATCTTTGAGACCATGAAATAAAGTTGCCGGAATGTTGTCTTTCATATTCATTATAAGTACAAAATATTTCCGCCTCATCTATTTCCCAATGATCTTACAAATACTCAATGTTAACCCGAATTGTGCCTGCGTGCTCGGTGTTTAAAAGCTGAATGATTCGGCCTGTTAAAGGTTAAAGGAAACTCGGATTGTGCCTGCGTGCCCAAGTTTCAATACAGTTCCTTGTTTTCTCTAAGTTTTATCTGATTGTGTATGTGTTGGGTTACTGAAACTAGTCAGTAAAAATGCTTTTAGCATGATCCATGTTTCCGAGTTTCAAAACTGCTTGGTTCGTCCCCAGTTACTCGGCATGACGATTCATATTGCTAGTTGAGCCATTTTTAAACACTAGAGCAGTTAAAACACATTTGCCAGATTACTTAGAAGATAAAGGAACAGTCAAACCCGAAAAAACTTTGCAAGAAACTTGAAATTGCAAAAGGCGGAGTTCTTGTTTCGACAAACGATATAGAAGCATTACAATATGAATTACATTGTAAAAATGCTCTTATACACATCCATCATTCGGGTTAAGTGTATTCCCTCAAGCATCCGAGTCTTCATCACTGCTATCATTCTCGGGGGCTGCGGGCACTTCTTCTTCCGGATAAGTAATGGAAATGTTAACTATAGAGGCAATCTTGGAAGCGTGCCCTTTAACTTCATCAAAAATCGCATTTCGTTGCGCTTCTGTATATTCTTGAGGGATTCCGGATGCTACGCGCCAAGATTTAGCATTAGGGTAATGTAGACGCATAAGGCCAAGTGCCATGCGTGCACCACCTCGTGCGGCAGAACGAAGGATGGATTCTTTCGACTCTGCTACCTCTGTAATGGCACCCGGAAGTCGGTAGACTTCCGAAAATCGTACAGTACTTGTGGGAAGGAATTTATTAATCAGCTGCATTCCTGCATTCCTGATTGAATTCCACACTTCCCCAAAGGCCCGGATCTTTTCAGTCCGAGAGATTCCTGGAAAATTTCCTGCTTTTTTGACAAAAGCAAAGGTTACATGAAAAGATACAAGAAATAAGACATGAAGACATTGGTAAAGAGAAGTTAACTTACCAAGAACCTTGTCAATTTCGTCGCTTTCTTTCATGCGCGGGAGTAGAATACTTTCCAAATCATTGATAACAGATTTATCTTCCGCTGCCTGTAAAGAAGCCTTGGATCGAGCAATCCCAAGGGCCAGATTACTGGCTTCTAGGTCTTCTTGAACTTTCAGAAGTTCCTTTCGGAGGTTTGAGTTTTCCTCACGAAGTCGAGAAACATGGACAGCGTTTTCTGCTAATTTGTTGGCTTTGTTTAAAGCAGCTGGAGGGCAATAAATAATTCGAGTTTACAAAACAATTCGGCAAGCATTCTACAGAGAAAACAAATGGCACAACATAGAATACCGGTGGCTTTTGATAGTTGCCGCTGAGATGACGCTAGTTCGTTGCTTTTCGACTCAATAACAGATTGAAGGGTTTTTACTTCTCTGCTCTTGAGACTAAGCTTCTTATAAACTTCCAAGTTTATGGCATATGCGGAATGCTAAAACAGGGAAATGAAAGCCACATGCTTAAGTTTGAACAGGCATACGAAGAAACATTAAGAAGAATTCATATTTCAACTTAATGCTTGGGGGCTAGAAGTATTACCTGGCTCATTTCTCGCAAGTCGGCCAAAACCTCGTTGAATTCTTTTGCATATTCCGCGAAGAGAATCCCAACGTGATGAAGGCCATCGTGTATAACCTGACGAGGTGAAAATGCGATATCATTGCGAACAACTAATCCATTTTGTGGCCAAGGGCGAATCAGAGGCGCAGGAGCAAAGAATTTCTTTGCCTCTGGACGAATATATCCGAGTTCGTCAAATGGTTCTTCTTTTATCCGGATATCGTCCAGGTTGGGAATAGATTCCTCTTTGATAGCTGATTGCCTTTTGCGCTTCCGATTGTTGTGAAACTCGGCATGCAATTTGTTGAGTTCAGCGTCGGAAGCAAGATCATTTTCTCCAAGTTCATCGAACTAGGAAGGAGTTAACAACATGTTAAAAAGCAGAGAGAGAAGATAATCTGAGGAAAAATTCGGAAACAAGGAAAGATAAATACCTTAGGGACCAGATTTTCCACGTGATAAATCGCCAGATTTTCCTCAATCTGACTACTGACGGCGACCAGTTGGTGAAGTCGTCCTATAAAATCTTTTTTGGTAAAGGCCTTATCTGTTCCTCTCATGCTATCTTCTAGCCCTTGGTATTCGCAAAGAAGTCGGGAACGAAAAGAGAGAGGTTGGATGCGGCGTCCGAACCAGCACAAAACGGTATCCTTCCCAACCAAAGAAGGTTGAGAGGAAGAAAGTTTGGCGATGCGCCGCTTTATCTTCATCAGGTTTTCCGGCAAATTTTCTATTACTGCGGCTGTCCAACTCTCGCGAGGAATAGCAGCAGAATTAACAAAGGGAGGAACCCCGGTTGTCCTGCCTGGGAATGGAATGTCCTGATGATAAAAGAAAGAACCTAGCCAAGATTGATCAGGTTCCGGCATTTCAATTTTTGGATACCATTCCTCCCTAAATTTTCTGAGGGTGAAAGATATGGTCCCGCAAATAGGCGAAATGCCATTTGTGATGTTATGCTTTACCTCAAAACAATATTGCCAGAAACCTAGGTCAGGTGTTATCCCGAGATATCCTTCGAAAAGGGCTTGGAAACTGGCTAAGTAGAGGATGGAATTCGAAGAAATATTGTGTGGTTGAACGCCATAAAAATTAAGGACGTCTAGAAAAAAGGCGGAAGGGGGAAAACCCATACCTCTCGCGATATGAGAGGTAAGGATGACGCATTCTCCGGCTTTTGGCTTGGGCTCGGGTTCGTCTTTCGAGATCCGCCATTTGCCTTTAACTATGTATCCCTCCTTTGACATCCGACGAACAAGAACGAGAGAAGTATTACTCGGACTCCAATTGCCGACAATTTCTGTTTCGTTGTTGGCTCCGGTAGCGAAGCGCTCATCGCCACGGGAATGGATCTTAACCCTCGCCGTCGTTGGGACGAACGGCGGGAATGCGGCGGAGCTCGATCCCGCTATGTCCGCGGCGGCGGAAGTGTTTTCTCCACCCGCCGCGGAGGCCGTGGTCTTCTCCGGCACGTCGCCGGTGAGCTTGGGCGATCCGGGCTGCGGATCCAGATCGCTGATCAGCTCGTTGATGGCGGCGCGGGTCGGCGATGACGGCGAGGAGGCCATCTTGTTGGTGGCACGTTGCGTTTTGGCGTGCGAGGAGGATGCGTGCGTTGGGACAGGGCTTGCTCTCGAGCTCGCGTTCGCAGTAATGGCGTGGACAGTGAGGGAGTGAGGAAAGGATTCGACGAGGACGAGGACGGCTATTTATAGCCGGAAAACCGTTTAGATACGTGCCAACGGCTCTTTCGACCGTTGGATGTTCGACGCGTGTCGCTCGCCGGAAAATCTGGGAAATATAACGACAGGGGAATGATGGCTATCTCCTCGTTTCCCGTGAGAATCTGTCAGAGATACGTTGCAGGGTTTCCCGCGTGAAACCAAGCGTCGCCTGCGTCAGCATGATTAAAGCGCTGACGTTAGAAGTTCCTTTTCCGCGAAGGATCGCGAGAAGAAAAGCCGGATTTTCAGAGTTCCGAGTTTTATGTTACCATCTCCTTTAAAAGGAAAGTAGAAAGAATCAAGACTGCTGAGTCAAGATTTCCCGGACAAAATGTATTTGACGAAAGACGGAGAATCAGAGTTTTGATCCTTCCTGGGGGCTACTGTCGGATATATACTGAATAGGGGTATAGAAGATGGTAGACAAAGAGCCGGACTGCCAGGGTGGCCTACATGGTAATGGGCTTAGGTCCATTGGGCGGCCCAGTAGTCCGACGCGCAAGAGCCGGATTCTAGAAGAACCCGGATCACGGCCCGTGTGATATGGCTTGGAGGAGAAGACGGATTCCTTGCTTTCCAAGTTACGAGTTGAACGTAGTCTTCTAGGTTTCTGATTCTGTAAGCCCTAACCCGGCTATTATATAAAGCCGGACGGGAGATAGATTAAAACAAGTTAGGCACAACGGAGAAGCTCTACGCAACTCGCCGAGAAGCTCATCCTCGCCGAGCAGCTAGATCTACACCCTCACATTGTAATCCTGTTAAACGGGCTTTAGTCCCAATTAGTGAGAAGTGCAGGAGTAGGTACGCCGTACTGTCGCGACGTACCGAACCTGGGTAAATCCCGTGTTCTGTGTTACTACGCTATCCCGTTACCCCACGTCTCTACCGTAGTCTCATGGCACCCCCGTCTATGAAAACTACTACGATGTCTCGACAATGATGAAGAGGTACTGAGTGCATACCTAATAGTTTTCTTGTCACCATTTTGAAGAGGGGCTGAAGCGCAGTGACAAATCTCCGAAACCCAGTGTGATCAACCATACATAATGGATATTCATGTAACACCATCATATCAGCAAGCAGCCTCCTAGCGAATTCCTGATCAAAAGTGTAATTCTGAATAGAAATTTTGCCTTGATCTTGGGAGTTAAACCTCAAAGAAGACTGAGCCAATGTCCTCCCCCTGTTCTTGATCTTCACATACACACAACTCCTCAGATGATCATGCAGATGCTTAGTACCATTTTTTGTTTCTCCTCCAAGCTTCTTGGAACAATGAATACACTTGGCCTTCCATTCCCCCCCTACTTTCACTCTCTTAAACTCCTTCCAAACAGCCGAGGTGAGCTTCCTTCTCTTTTGGCCAATAGCCTCAACCTAAGTTTCTTCTTCTTCTCCCTCATCATCGTCAGAAATTTCCACAGGCCCATTGACACCATTCACTTCAGCTGCTGGAGGTTCCTCGACGTACTCAACTACTTGTGGCTGTGAGGATGAGGCGGATGCTATAGATAAATCTTGGACCTCCTGGATTTTGCTGGCACTCCCGTTCGGTCTTACACAATAGTAAAAAATAATATCATTAGTTCATCACAAATGATGTTGTCACTATTAGTCATCTCAGTCTAGTGTTCACACTTTGTACAGAATGTAGCATATTATAACAAAGACTACAGTACGTGGTAACCATAAACCATGGAAGTATTTTTCAGCAGAGATACAGAATAATAATGCTAGCCGTTGCCTGAACTTTTTACTAAATCTTGAAAGCTATGGATCGTTTCTGAACAGAAAGGTTACAGAAAGAACTCAACATCTGGGTCGCCTTTTACTTCTCTGAGATGTTCTGACGAGGAAAAATACCAACGAAAATGGCTACTTGGCCAATCCTTATTAAAGCAACGCGGATTCATTTTTTAACAGCAAAAAAAGGAAGTGCACATATATCTTTAGTTGCCAATGGCTTAGGAAGACTACTGATTTCCTAGTTAGTGTAACCTGACGGTGCAAATTAATTAACTAACTGAATCATTTTGCAGAGTAACCTGATCTGTACATTACACATCGATTCAGACATCCTACTCACGTATTTAGATGTCTCCATCTTACAAGATATGAATTGCATGTTGTGGAGCAGGGAATCAAATCAATTTCTATATGATTTAATCACACTTGCCGCTAAGTAATCTAGAAAGAAACCCAGAAGTAATTTGATACTCACAGACTGCTCTTCTTCTTAGCACGTACAGCAGAGGTACCAAGAGCTGTAGAAGCAGCAAATCTGCTACCCGAGGCACGGAGTGGTGGACGTCCGCCCAGGATGCGCCCAGGGATTTGGCCGCTCCCTGGGTGCCGGAGGCGGAAAACTGAGCCGCCCCGGCCTCTGCTCCGGTCAGACTCCCTGGATGGTGCAGGTCGACGATCCCTTCACCGAAGACCCCTCCCTTGGTCGCATCTCCTCCGGCCTGGCTCCCTGAATCCCGAACGCCCAGCGCCGAGCTGTCCGCCTCTGCTCTGGCCTGGGGCGGCTGGTTGTTGGGAATGATGGGATCCATCTCACCGCGTGTGCTCAAAAATAAACAAGGACGGCGGCGGTTAGGTGGTGGAATGGGGAAAAGCGGTAGAAAATGACGAGGGTTTGACTGGGGGTTAGCTAATATAGACGCCCATTTGGAAAGCAATCACGTGATTAGCTGAAATTTATGGGATTTGTTTGATTTGCTGCGGGGCTCCGTGGGGTTTGGGTATGGGAGCTGCTGGAACGCCCCCGCCCCGCTCTACCCGATGGGGAGCCTATGTTGGCGCGAAGGTCCCCATGGGGACAAATTATGTACCACACTTGTCCCCTAATAGAGGAAAACCCCATCGGGTTTTGGGTAAACGGTACCCATTGCCATTCCTAGGTATGGTAAGCAATTGTCAATATAGCTTTGTGAACTAACCCATGATATGTGTGTGTCGCATCTCTATGTGTGGTTAGGTATCTTTCCATGGGCATGAACCAAAAGGAAGATTTCATATAGCCCATGGTCTATGTCGTCGTCAAGCGGTGTTCGTCATCTTGCTTGACGTGGAAGCTCAAGTGAAGCATCTAGAAGATATCCTATGCTTGATGCTTGCTACCCTTTGGAAATTGTGGTCTTGCGAAGATTTGCTGATAACGGTCTCTCCCATAATGGGGTATGGGGGAGCTAGTCTTTCCCATAATGGTGTATGGGGGAGCAACTTGCAAGTCTTCATCAAGCGGAGCTTGTGCTAGCAAGCGCAATCAAGGAAGAAGATCCAACTTGAGAGAGTCAAGATCGTCATCATCTAGCTCAAGTGGAATGCTCAAGGCAAAGGTATTATCTTGATAGGTTTTCTATTTTACCGGTCTCGTGTCTTTGGGAGACCGGGTTATAGGATAGATAGTCGTACTATCAAGAGGGGCTCTCAAGTGAGTAACTTGATCGGATCGTTATGGAGAGCTCAAACCTTTGCATACTTTGCATATCATCTTTCTTGGTTCTTATTTGCATTTTGTCTCCTTTGGGTTTTAGTGCTTGTCGTGATCTTCATGACAAGCCTTGGTTTCTCGAAAACGGATTTTGTAAGAAAAACTTGTTGCGTTTTCGGTGGTGAAAATATTTCGTTCATCTTTGAGGATGTTCCCACACCTTCCATGTGTGGTAACTTCTCCATACTTTTTATTTGGGTACTCCTTGCTGTTATATTTCCAATGCAATTGGATTTACCTCGTTCGGAGTTCATTTGCAAAAGTTATGGGGTTTCTAGTTCAGCCTCTCTGTTTCAGAGCTCAACCGGATTATTCTAACCGGATTATTCCGGGCAACCGGATATTCCGGTTAGGATAGTTTTGGTCCATATTCGGGACAGAGATGAGCCGGATTATTTGGAGCCGGTTTATTCATCTCAAACCGGATATTCCGGTTGTGGAGTTTTTGCTCGAAAACGGCTAAGGACCGGAGTCAAAACTTTCAGAAGTGAACCGGATTATTCGGGGCATACCGGATATTCCGGTTTGGGCAATTTTCGGACCATATTTCACACAGGCATGGACCGGATTATTTGTACCGGATTATTCACTTCGGACCGGATATTCCGGTCAGACCGTATTATCTGGTCCAGTTTTGAACCGGATATTCCGGTCTACTCTGCACACAAACGGCTAGTTTTTGCGGGGACCTATTTAAGGGGGCTTTCTTCCCGATTGGTCCCCAAGTCTTCCAAGCACGAAATATCCTCTCTCCCCCACCATTGTTGACCTTGGAAAGCTTGCCCCTCTCCCAATCCCTCCTATGATTCTTTCATATCTTTGAGGGAGAAGGTAGAGGAGATCCAGATCTACATTTCCACCAATCCATCTTCCTTCTTAGTGAGGGAAACTTGGTAGATCTTGATCTTGGAGTTCTTGGTGTTTCTCCTCCATTGTTCTTCCTCTCTTATTCCCCCATAAGCATTTGTTGCTTTGTTGGAATTTGAGAGTGAAGGATTTGAGCACTTGTGCTCTTGCCATTTTCATCGGTTGCATCGGTTTGCTCTCTCCACGAGGATTCGTGGAAGTTGAAAGTTTGTGAGCTTGTTACTCTTGGGTCTTGGACCCTAGACGACTTGTGGTGTTCTTGGGAGCCTCCAATTGAGTTGTGGATGTGTGCCTCAAGATTGTGGTGACACCGAGAGCCTCCAATTGAGTTGTGGATGCGTGCCTCGGGTTTGAAGGTTGCCAATAGTGGAAGGTGAACTAGGCCTTTGTGGCGGGGTTCATCGGAGAATAGGGTGAGGCCTTTGTGGCGTTGAGTAGGCCTTCGTGGCGAGCTCACACCCCTCCAACGAGACGTACTCCCCTTTGTGGGAGGAACTCGGGAATACATCATCGTCTCCGTGTGTCTCGGTTATTTCTATACCCGAGCTTTTTACTTATGTAATTTACATTGTGATAGCCTTCGAGCTTGAAGTTATATATCTTGCTATCACCTTGTTACTTGTCTTTCTTAGCATAAGTTGTTGGTGCATCTAGTTTACCCTAGAATATTTAGGTTGTATGCTTGTTAATTTAAACACCTAGTTTATTTCCGCATTTAGCAAGCATTAACCGGAAAAGTTTTTATCGTCTATTCACCCCCCTCTAGGCGACGCCGTTGTCCGTTCAAAAGCTACAATAGTTGTAAGAGAAAAGGGCCAATGGTGAAATAGATATCCTATCCAATCAAAATTGGTTATGTGGCTGAACAGGTTGTCAACACCATTTGAGTCGTTGAGGTACATACTAGTTCTGGACAATCCTAAATGGAGCTTACAGCTAATGCGAAGTCAAATTAAGAAAAATACTAATATTTCATAGTGTACATGCCCTTACATTTCATGATTTTAACAGAGTGACGATGGTAGACGGGCGCACATAAGGAGTTAACAAACCTACAGAGAGGAGGTTGATTGCACTTTCATGAGGTAAATTGGTTAGAACATGATAGCTCGTTCATCAAGTCTGATCATGATCCAGAGTGCTTGGTTGAGAAAAATTCTCATGGTTCGTGGTATTCGTTAAGAAAATTATTGCACTGACATTGTCTAAATTGGGCAGCATCTCCTCAAGGTCATGACTGTATGTTGAGGAAAACTATTGCATCAATGGGGGCGAAGAGAAGGATCAAAGGCAGACCTGTCCCGCTACTTGTCTCTCAACTTCTTCAGGGCAGGCATAGCAGATTTTCTTTGGTTTCGTCTCGGGTCGCTGGAGCTTGTCCGTGTTCCCCATCTCTGAAATAAATCATAACAGTATCAGACCGGTACAAAAATGTGGCGGGAAGGTTAACAACCTGACTAAAAAGAACATCAAGCACGAAGGATTTAGAACACTGAACCTGTGGCCCGCCGATGTGTTTTTAAGACAATACACAGTTTTCAGTTACAGTGTGTACAATAGATATGATCACTTGAATTTAGAAGTTTCAATAAGTTCACGGTTCACCCAATTTAAAAGCTAAGTAGTGTGTGATAGTTCATATGATCACTTGCACTATATATAGTACACGGCTAATGGAAACAAATAACAAAGTTTTAGAAGCAACACAGCTACAATAGTTGTAAAAGAAAAGGGCAAATGGTGAAATAGATATCCTACCCAATCAAAATTGGCTATATAACTTAACAGGTTGTCAACACCATTTGAGTCGTTGAGGTACATACGTTCTGGACAATCCTAAATGGAGCTTACAGCTAATGTGAAGTCAAATTAAGAAAAATACTAATATTTCATAGTGTACATGCCCTTACATTTCATGATTTTAACAGAGTGGTGATGGTAGATGGGCGCACACAAGGAGTTAACAAACCTATAGAGAGGAGGTTGATCGCACTTTCATGAGGTAAATTGGTTAGAACACGATAGCTTGTTCATAAGGTCTGAACATGATCCAGAGTGCTTGGTTGAGGAAATATTCTCATGGCTCATGATAAATGGTAAGAAAATTATTGCACTAACATTGTCTTAATTGGGCGGCATCTCCTCAAGGTCATGACTGTGTGTTGAGGAAAACTATTGCATCGACGGGGGCGAAGAGAAGGATCAAAGGCAGACATGTCCCGCTGGAATCTTGACCTCCTCCTCTACAAGACTATTTTCCACTTCTTCCTCTGCCAATTTTTTCAGTGAATCTCTCTGGTTCTTCTCCACCCCCGCCGATTGCACCCATCTTGCTCGGCATGCGGCGACGACAAGGGAGCCAGGGTAGCGCATGCGCAGACCCGAAGGTGTTGGGAGGCTACAAGGGGGTGCAAGGAAGCGACGAGCGAGAGTTACGAGATGACCCATCCATCCTTCACTTTGTCCTCGTGTGCAAAGGAGAAGCACTTGAAACTAACGCCATAACAAGCTTTCCTCTGTCCTTGTTACCATTGTTGCAGGGATTTGAGGATGTGTTTCCCGACGAACTACCACCGGGTCTACCTCCCTTACGTGGCATCAAGCACCGCATTGACCTCATTACGGGTGCTCCACTTCCGAACCGTGCTCCCTACCGCACCAACCCCGAGGAGACTAAGGAGATCGAGCGGCAAATCTAAGAACTACTTGAGAAAGGTTTCATCCGCGAATCTCTTAGCCCTTGTGTCGTTCCGGTTATCCTTATCCCTAAGCAAGATGATACTTCTCGCATGTGCATGGATTGTCGCCCTATCAAGGCTATCACCGTTAGATATAGACATCCCATCCCTAGGCTCAATGATATTCTTGAAAAATTAAGTTGTGCTACTATCTTTTCCAAAATTGATCTTAAAAGTGGATATCACCAAATTCGCATGAGCATCGGTGATGTGACGCCCCGGGATCGGGCACTATGCAGATTTCAGCATTCCCGCCAAAATCCACATAATAACCGATTCCAGGTTGCCACTTGTGATAACATTACAACAGTTCACGAATAATCCACAATTACAACAGAAACAAATAGATACAAGATGACTCAAACGAGTCAAGGATACAACTGATACAATACAAAGATCCAAATAACAGCGGAAGAAGCAAACGTCCGGCTACGGACAAGATACAAATTGGACTAAGAGTCCTGAAGATAACCGAGAGCGTCCAATCCCTGCCCAGGCCAAGCCGGAGGGATTCCCAAGCTAACGTCGTCAGACTTCAAACCTGTTGACTGCAATTTGGAATTTGCAGCCACGAAAGAGATTCGTGGGTCAGTACGGTTAAGTACTGGCAAGGGGGATAAAACCCATACTCACAAGATACCGGCGTAGCCAGTCATCACAAGATACAAATACTTTAGGATCAACGGAAAGGAAGGGGTTATTGCAAATAAGCGACAGCAGGCTGCACTAACCAACTACGGAGAGATACTACAACTTCCGGCTATCAGAAAGGAGATAAGATCGAGTATTATAACCACCTGAGAGTAACTCCAAACAAACCCATCCTGGATCTCGCCCCTTATCCGAAGAAGCAATCCGAGGATAACTCACACAGTTGTATTAGAGGTGAATCAAGTTATTGTATGAATAAACCTATTACTAGTCAAGTTGTTAATCGTTGGGTGTAACATGGTTGATCATTATGTTTAAGTTGTCCTGAGTACTTGTTAGCCAGTACTTTCACCAAGTAATCCATAACCGCGGAAAACACGGCTTCTCGAGAAGATTATCCCTGCAGGGTTGCACCAATTTAGCCGTACACGCAAGAATAACCCGCCAGATGGGAGATCACCCCACCAAGCGAGGTACTCTACACAACCCAACTCTTCTTCGCATCAAGCCCAAAGAACCTTGGGCGCACGGCTAATCGAGCCCAGAAGAAAATGGACCCTCATAGCACTCTAAGAACGTGTCCCCCTATATGCCGACTACGAAAGTTCCACCCGGGATCCAAGGGCTCGCAAGATCATGCATGCAGCAAATGGAAAACCCGAACTAAATGA
This sequence comes from Alopecurus myosuroides, assembly GCA_028641055.1. Classification (NCBI taxonomy): domain Eukaryota; kingdom Viridiplantae; phylum Streptophyta; class Magnoliopsida; order Poales; family Poaceae; genus Alopecurus; species Alopecurus myosuroides. Next base: position 224,470,908 of record CM054058.1, read on the forward strand.
GGCGATTTGGACGAGATGCGAATCGAGTCAAATTGAGGGGGGCGCCCATACTCGCTTCCCACATGCGGGTAGTGCGCTCATCATGGATCAGTAGACAAGACCCTTTTCCTATTAGGGTCGACACTAGCAGGCCTCAAAACCACAAGGGCCTCCTGCCGGTGCCTTATCATCAAATTATTATTATTACCATAGCAATTATCAGGATTGATTGATTAACATCGAGCCCCCCGGTACAATAATAAGAGTAAAAGGAGTAACCGACAACCGACTCGAGAAAAAGCAACCCTAAGCATGCAACTACGAGACGAGGGCCAACAGGGTAAACAAACAACAGTTATTAGGAAGTGGAAGGAAAAGGCTATATCATGGCTGCAAGGTAAACATACGATAGGATCGAGACACAAGCATCGAATCAAAGGCTAGAATAAGAACAACGGGAAGAATCGGTAACAAGTGATGAAAGGCAGCCATAAGTAGCAAGTGAGTATACTTGCCTGAGATCCCGCAAGGTAGCAGAACTTGTCGTTGCTCACATCATCTCAACGTCCTATCCGCGAAGAAGCAACGAACTAAAAGAAACACCGGATGCAACAATTACTACTACGGCAAAAGATCCAGCATGATCCTAGTTTATATGCATGACATGGCAAGGTGCAACAGTGGAAACAACTTAAGCAATTTAATCGGAACCGGAGTCCGGAGAAATAGGAATTGGTTCAAGTTGTTTAGCTAACCATCAATATTAAATGTTGTTTCGCATGGAAAACAGTAAATAGGTGAGTGAGACAAGATTAAATGGAATAGGGCAATAGTTGAATTAAATACCCCAACACATTCCATATTTATTTATTAAGTGAACATACATAACACTACTACAAATGCAACATGCAAGGTGCAAACATGAACATGGATGGCATATTAATATTCCTTGCATTTTTCTGGTTGGAAAACATATTTTATTTGTTGGATTTGGAATTAAAATGAGCAAGTTATCAAATTAGCAATTTTAATGCATTAATTAAGAAATAGTTGTTTTCAGCAATTTAATTTATTTGAAACAGCAAACAAAGTTGATATTTGCAAAGTTTAGAGAATCTTGATTGGAAAACATATTTTACTTTTCAAATTTGGAGTTGAAATGAATTAGTTATGATTTATGCAATTAAATCGATTTAAATTGAGCCGGAAGCCCAACATTTAATTTAGGAGGTTCACGTTATTTATTTATCCACAAAAATGCAATGCGACACATGAATGAGATGACATTTTAATTATAGTTGATATGTTATAGAAAATAGGGCATAGGTATAGGGGTTTGGGTTCGCACGTTGGAAAGAGGATCGCCGGGGTCAACGCCGGAAACTTCGGAACATGGAGGAAGTAGACGAAGAATGGAAGTAGACAAAGTCGTCGATGTCGTGGAAGTAGTCGACGTAGTTGTAGTAGGGGAAGTAGTCGACATCGAGGAAGTAGTCGTTCCAGGGTCATCGTCATGGAGGTAGTCGTTCACGCCGTAGAGGAAGTAGTCGTTCTCGAATCACGCGGTCATCGTCGTCGAAGTAGTCGTGGGCGATCCGCAACATCGTTGTCTTCGGGGTTGGTGGCGGACATGTCGGTCCCAATCTTCACGGCACGCACGAAGGCGGCCAACGCAAGCGAACACGACGAAGGCAATGTAGTCGTTCACGGTTCGATGTAGCTCGATGTAGCGGTACTTGTCGTCGGGAATCTTGTCGATGGTTCATGCATTGGCGATGGAGTACTTGGGTCGGTGTGGATCTTGGCGGTGCCACGGTCATGAACACACGGGGACGAAGTCTTCGACCAAAGCAAACAGAGAATACGCACGGACGGGTACCCACGAAGCATCGAGCCTCTCACGGGACTTGTGTCGAACACCCTGCGGGCGACTAGGACAAGTGTTCGGACATCGGCAGAAGCAATGGCATGCAAAAAAAGGAGACGAGCTGGGCGTTGGATCAAAGCAGCGGGAGGAGGCGGACGGGACACATGAGGACGGCCAGTGGGGATCACGCCATGGTCGTTGACGGCATGGACAGGCTCGGCGAGTTCGAGGACATCGGCCACCGAGGCGGCAACTAGTGGATGAGGTCGACCACGGTGGCGCTGTTGTCGAACTTGCATAGGGCCGAGGTGGGGAGGAGGATGGCGCCCTCGCGCCTGAGGACGTCGGCGGCTCACCATCGCGGCCGGTGAGAGGGAGTCGTGGCGCATGGCCGCGCCAGCCAGAGGAGGAAGGAGGCGTGGGGAGAGGGGAGGGGCTCGGCGACGGGCGAGGTGGAGGAGGAGCTTGGCGGCGGGGCGAGCGGCGGTTCCCGGCCGGAGAACTGGGAGGCAGAGAGGGAGGCGACGGGAGGAGGGGATCGAGGGGATCGGGGCTGGCGGCGCTCGTTAGGGAGGAGGACGACGAGCGGGTGGGGGCTTCGATCGATCTATTCTTTTTTTTTTCTCGTGCGTGAGTCGTGAGTTCTGGTGTGGTGTGCGTGCTGTGTGTTCCTGGGGTGGGGCGTGCGTTAGGTGTGTTGTGTGGTGTTGTGTGAGCGTGAGTTGTGTGCGTGCGTGTGTTTAGGGTTAGGACTTGGGGGATGGGCCAGGCTGGCCGTGGTGGGCTGGCCTGCCCTCTTCCAAATTCTTTTTTTTTTCTTTTTTTTTCTTTTGTTCTATTAGTTACTTCAGAAAGAAAGAAAAGAAAAAAAAAGACAAGTGACTTAGAGAATTAGGAAAAGAAAAGATGTTGACCATTTAAAATATTTTGGAAAATAATTCTATTTGTGCCATGTTGATATGATGCATGATTCCACGATGCCATGCGATGCGAAAAGAAAAACGACGAACAAAACCTAGTTAGGGAAAACCCCGGCCGTTACAGGTGATGAATGGAAAACAGGTTTCAAAACAAAACTTGGCTTATATGAATGGCTTGCCGTGCCCTTTGGTTTTCAAATGCTCCTTCAACTTTCATGCGTCTTATGAATGAGGTTTTGCGCCCTTTCATTGTCAAATTTGTCGTGGTTTATTTTGAAGACATACTTATCTATAGCAAATCTTTGGAGGATCACCTTGATCATATTTCTCAAGTCTTGTTGGCTCTTTGCAAAGCAAAACTTTTCGCAAATCTTTCCAAATGCAATTTCTGCACCAACAAGCTTGTTTTCTTGGGCTTTGTGTTTTCTTCAAATGGAATTGAAGTCGACAACAAGAAAGTTGAGGAAATTAGAAATTGGTCTAAGCCTACTTCTGTGGGTGAGATAAGGCATTTTCATGGCCTTGCTAGTTTCTATCGCCGCTTCGTGAAGGATTTTTCCACAGTAGCTTGCCCTTTAAATGAACTCACAAAGAAAAACGTACCATTTGTTTGGGGCAATGCTCAACAAAAGGCTTTTTACACCCTCAAGAAATGTTTGACCGAAGCTCCTTTGCTTGTTTTGCCGGATTTTGAGAAAACCTTTGAGATTGAATGTGATGCTAGTGGAATAGGCATTGGTGGCATTCTTATGCAAAATGGACGTCTCGTTGCTTATCATAGTGAGAAATTAGATGGTGCTAGAGTCAATTACCCAATTTATGATAAGGAACTATTTGCTTTGGCGCCGAAAGAATTTGTGATTCATTTCGATCATGAATCATTGAAATATTTGAAAAGCCAAGCTAATTTGAAAAATTGACATGCTAAATGGGTAGAATTCATAGAATCTTTTCCTTATGTCATTAAGTACAAGAAAGGTAAAGAGAACATTGTAGCGGATGCTTTGTCTAGAAAAGAGTGTATTCTTACCCGCCTTGACATCAATGTGATTGGTATGGATGAGATCAAAGACTTATACTCTTCCGATGTTTTCTTTTGCCCAATCGAGGTTTTCATGACTACTATCTTCAAACTAAAATGTTAGGATACAACCATTTATGACAGCAATAAAAAAAACTGAAAAAAAATAAAATGACGGTCCAAGAATAACACATGTCATGTGAAGAAATAAAAATATAGTGTTTTGAAAGAAACCTGATATTTTTGTTGATGAAGAATGGGATACCTTGGGCATCCCCAAGATTTGACGCTTGTACTTCTTGATATGTCTTGGGGTGGCATGGGAATACCCAAGCTTGAGCTTTTGTCCATCCTTCATCTTCTCATATCATCCTTCTCTCCCTGCACTTTAAAACTTGCTCCACCTAAAACTTCTCACAATCTTCATTAACAACGTTAGTGCATCAAATGATAAATTCACTTGGTTCAGTTTCAACACAATACTAATAACCATTTTAAACATTATCTACTGTCACAACTTCTTTTAAAACTCTTCCCCCTGAAAGATCAACAGAAGAAATAAATTAAGACACAAATGCAAATATTACCAGAAATCTCTAAAAACAGAATAACTGGTAAAGATGATTTTTTTCGAGGCACTTCTGTGGCTCAAATAAAAAAGTGTGAAACTAATGAAAGTTAGATAAGAACCTGGGACAGGTTCCCAGAAAATATCAAAATTCCTCGCGTTCTGGATGAGAGAACCGAGGTTTTTGGTGAAGCGCAAAAATCTGGACAAAAAACAGCAAGTTGCACTTTATTTCAAATAGAGGTTGTTATTGGCACAAAAACGAAAAAAAAGGATAAGGAGAGGTTACTGCAGATGTAACAACTTCCAAGACTCAAAGAAAACAAAAGAAACTAAAAGAAAACAAAGGGAAAACATAAGGAAAACAAAGTGGGTTGTCTCCCACAAGCGCTTTTCTTTAACGCCTTTTAGCTAGGCGTGTTATTTTAAGGAAATTTATTTTTATGATGCAATGGAGGAAACACATCAAACACATATTTTTATCTGAGAAGCTTCCATGAGAATATTTACATTGTTTCCGTAGGCATGAACACAAGTGTTCAAGGTCGACCCCTATTTCATCAATGCTCACCTTCTTAATCACTTCTCTTTTTGAAAAAAAATAGATAACAAGTACAACTATTGTTTTAATATTTTGTTTCCCTAACAATAAAGGAGATAGAAAATAACTTAAAACTCAAAGCAAAAGAAAATTAAAACTTAAAGAAAAAATAACAAGGCTTGTCTCCCAAGGGCTATTTCTTTATGATGCAGCACACCCCATTCCACCAAGCACATCACCAAGTGGACCCATGACAAGATCATGAGAAAAGGCGATGTGTGATAAGGTGAACTCAATCCTATCTCTCTATGCTTCCGATGATTTGGTGCACTACCTCATGGAAATACCCTATGTGTGCTCAGGCTCACCCCTGCCTCGGGCCGGTTCACCCCTGCGCTAGGCTGGGCACTCGCCCGAAGGCCCCGACCTCCACCCCAGCCCCAGGCCGACGTGCCTGCGCTGCCAGACCGGCTGGCCAGCAGCTACCCCCACCTCGGCCAGGCCGGCTGCCCTAAAGACACGCAAAAGAGGGGTTTTCTCCCCTTTTACACCTCCACCTACCCCCTTGGCTATATAAGGACTTCCCCGATCTAGATCTAGGGTTAGAGATGAATTGAGACTTGTGAGCTTAGCTCCTTACCCATCTTGTGAGGCTACTCCTATGATTTGTATATATGACCGTATCAAGGCTACTCCTATGATTTGTATCTAGGATCGTATCAAGGCTACACTGTGTTACCTATCCTTCCCCCTTAAGAATCAGTTAGGAACTTTCTAATATATCTCAACTAATCCTTGATGTTCTATTGGCATGGTGGACCGGCCACATGGTGTTGAAGCGGTTTCCGATAAGGTGGGTTTGGTTGGATCGATCACCCCGTAGGCGGCCGTTGCGGCTTAGTTGACGGGAGATTTGGGTCTTTTAGTTCCCGCTAGTTATCCCTTTTTGTTTGCCCACATTTCCCCTCGATTCCCCCTCTCATGTTCATCGTTCGTTCTTCGTGTTCTTGGTCGTTTTGGAAGATCGGGCCACCCAAGAGGTTAAACCTCCATATCACTTTATAGCCATTAAGATAGGGTAATTTCAAAGATGACCACATAAGAAATATGAATTAAGGCAAAAGAGAGTATCAACAAGCAAATATCACATTTAAGTCTAACCCACTTCCTATGCATATGAATCTTGTAAATAAATAAAGCAATGAAGCACAAAGAAACTAGCTTAGAAGGGAAAAACAAGAACAACTTCAAAACTTTCAACGTAAAGAGAGATGTTCTAGTAACATGAAAATTTATACAACCATATTTTATTCTCTCATAATAATTTTTAGTAGCATCATGAACAAACTCAACAATATAATTATCACATAAAGCATGTTTGTCATGATTTAAAAGCGCATAATTCATATCAAGCTCCAAAATAGTGGGATCAAAATTTAAAATTAGCACCTCTTATATCCCACTTTTAATAATAGAATAACAAGATGATTGGTCACTCTCAAAAGGTATGGGCACCTTATAGCAATCCCCTTTTCAATAGCATTATAATTTACAACATCAAGTAACATAGGACCATCAATTAGAGCATTATCATATAACATCAATAGCATTATTTATTTGCATCCATAAGTGTTTTGCTTTTTGAGACAAGCGATGTTATTATGATTTTTTTGTTGATCTTCCATGAACGCGCCTTTCTAATAAGATCTAGTTTCAAATAAATTAACCATTAACAACAAGAATGATAAAGCAAGTAAAAAGCAAGAGTGTACTTCTCAAGTGAACTTATAGATAGAGCTATGCTCCCCTGCAATGGCGCTAGAAAATAGTCTTGATGACCCACAAGTGTAGGGGACCACAACAGTCTTCGAGGGTAAGTGTAACCCAATTTATTGATTTGACACAATGGGATCCTAAGAATACCTATAAGCCTTAGAAGTTGAGTTTTCAATTCAGCCACACCTGAGAAGCACTTAGCAAATGATATTAGTAACACAAGGTGAAATAAAACAGTGGATAGAGTGGTGTATGTGATCTGAAATAATAAAGGAAGCAAGAGAACAAGTAATAAAAGCATGTAGAAATAGTAGCAACAATAGTAAAATATGGACCAGGGTTCATAGTATCACTAGAGATAACTCTCCAAGCAATAGAACCGGTGTTGAGTGAACAAATTACAGTTGGGCAATTGACTAAAACTGAGACTAACTTATGACAAACTTATTTAGCTGATAAATCATACGTAGGCATGTGTTCCATATATAGTTGTGTCCACTCGCTATGAGAATTTGTACAACATCTTTTGTCCAACCATCCCGTTGCTGCGAGGCCAAATAAGGAACTTATAGTAATTAAGGTGCTTTTTCTACCAAGCACCGGAACAAAGCATTAACACTTAATGAACACATGTGCTCCTCAAACTACATCCCTTCCCCTCCGATATCCCAACCTGTCACCTTGGGGTCTCGGGATTTGGACTATAATAGGTGCATACAACTTACAGGCAAGATCCAAACAACAAGTATATTCATGCAAACATAAACAGTTCAGATCTGAAATCATGCTACTCGTGCACTAGTAACAAGCATTAAGAATAGCAAGGTTGCAGCAATCGCTAATTTATCAACTCAACAACTGATCATAATGTACAATTCATGGGATCCCAACAAACACAACACCAATTACATCATATGGATCTCAATTGAGAACATTGTATTGATTAACAAGGGATAGAGAGCACCACATAGCTATAGATATGAACCTGTAGTCCATGGGGGGACTACTCACGAAGCATCACGGAGGAAGAACGGTCAATGAAGAGACTCTGGGGGCACTTCCATGTCCCAGCAGAGTGTCGGAACATAAACTTTTGTCCCCTGAATTAAGGTTTTTTATGGCTGCGGTGCTCGGACGTGTTTATGGAAAAATCGTTGGAGGTTCCTCTGTTTTTAGGTCAAGGGTGAACTTATAGGAGAAGAGGCAACGCGAGGCGGTGTCGGGGGTCTCGAGGGCCCCCCTAGGCGCGGCCAAGGGGGGACCGCGGCTGGTGTCCGCCTAGGGGGCCGTGGGCCCCGCCTTGAGCTACCCTTTTGGATCCTGGAGTTTTCCGGGGAGTTAGGCCTACATGATTTTTTTTTCAGAATTTTCTGAGAACTTCGATTTTTGACCTATTTCTGCAATGCACAGACAAATAAAAGGAACTAGCACGGGGAATTTTGTTAATAGGTTAATCCAATAAATGATAGAAAACATAATAAAATGTAGGAAAACCATGTAGAAAACAAGCATGGAGTGTAAAAAATTATAGATACGTTTGGGACGTATAATAGCACATAGGAAATTTATTTGGAATGGCAGGGAAATACCATGTATGCGTAGGTAAGATGGACAAAATTGGCATGGATATTGGCTTAAGATTTGGATGCACGATTAGAGCTCATGCTCAATACAAAGTTTAGGCTACCAAAGTCTTTATAGCAGACATACAGTATTGAGAGATAAGGGCTCATATAAAATCTACGCAATAAGATCAATCATGTATTATTAAGTTTCCTTCCTTATCAGTGTAACACTTTAATCATAAGAATATAAAACTTGAGAACTAACAATCATAAAAGACATCTAAGATAATATAATTGCATATGAATCTCTCTTGTGTGTTCTAAATCTCTAAGAATTGTTGTTATGACCAATGATATGTTTTCCAAGACTCAATAAAATTTCAGTGCTATATTCAAAGTAAGACCACCACTTCTCACAAGATAAGCATATAAAGATTGATTTCAACTTCGGGAATACAAAGTGCGGTAAAGTAAACAAGAGAAGACTTCACATTCATAATTCATTATAAACATCCACACACCAACGGACACAAAACTCACTCAAAAGGAGTGAAAGCCCATATTGCAAACACCCATCCTAAATGATAAGTTCTCAAATCATAATATGACAAAACAGTTCTAAAATAAAATATAAAATATGAAGATACTGGGGCAGATCTCCCAAGCTTGGAAAAGACTGAGGGAGTGTTGTTACCCATGATAATTAAGGTTGGTCCCTTTGTGGTGATGACGGGGTCATCTCAACAGGGGTAAAAAAAGTACTCAAGCATGCGATAGAGTTCATAATTTTCTTCTTCTAGTACCGTCACCTTTGCCTTCATGAGTTGGTGATCTTCGGAAAATTGGTGAGTGACACGAAGCGCTTTCGCTACTATGGGAGACACCTGTGGATCATGATGTGGTGGCCCCATTCCCTGCACACGATGAGAGTGAACACGCCAAGGATTAATGGATCCCACAAAAGTGGGGTTGCTTGGCCCTTAGCTTCCAACATTGGGTCCTTTAGGAGGGCTTGACGCAGTCATCCTAATTTCTTCTCTCACATTAGGTCCATATCCACCTTCCTTGCGGCTGCCTCCTCCTCTATGCCCCAGCGCATTAAGGTTGCTTGGTTGATATCTTGTTGGATTTGGCGAAGACAGCGGGATGTATAGTCTATCCCAGTCGACTCGTAGGAAGACATCTCGATTTAGAGCTTCAGGATACTGGCAGAAACAACTCGGAACAAAAACACGATGAGAGCACAAGATACGAACCTCGAAAAACATGGGGGTACAAATAGAAAACAATTTACAACGAAATAGAGGTAACGACTTGAAATGGAGTCAGAGGCGAGCTCCAGGGAGCCCAGGCGGGTTGAGGGTGCGGCCTGGGCTAGACCTGCGTCCCCAGGTCACGTTGTCTCCTTGGAGTCCGTCTATGGCTCTTTTTCGACTCTAAATTTTTTATTTACCTTAAAACTGTCGAATATAATTTTTTTGGGATTTTTTGCAGAGGTTTTCTTACCATATTGCATACCTATTAGCTTACTGTTTTGGATCTTTCGGGGATTTTTTTTATTTTCTATATATTCTTTCAGGGTAATAAATTGTATAATATCAACATCAACATGGAAGGGATCACCGGAAATATAATGCTTGAGTCCTTGGCTATTCACCACTTGTGGTTTGTCCCCTTCAAAGTTGTTGATCTTAATAGCCCTGAGCGATAAACTTCTTCGACAATAAACGGTCATTTCCATTTGGCAAGGAGTTTTTATGCAAAACATCTTTCAAAATTATCACCAATATTAAATTATCTTTCAAAGTTCTTTTGTAATGCCACTTATTTACCTTTTATTTAAAGGACTTGACATTTTCATAAACCCCATTCCTCCATTCATCTAGTGAGCTCGTGTCAAGTAATATTTTCTCACCAGCAAGTTTATAATCAGCATTAGTCTCTCTAACAGCCCGGTAAGCCTCATGTTCTAGTTCAAGAGGTAAATGAAATTTCTTCCTATAAACCATTTTATAAGGATACATGCCCATATGATTTTTATAAATAGTTCTATAAGCCCAGAAAGCATCATTAAGTTTCTTAGGCCAATTATTTTTAGATTTATTAACGGTCTTTTAAAATATCAATATTATTTTTCTATTATTTAACTCAAATTGACCACTAGTTTTAGAATTATAGGGTGAAGACACTCTATGATTAACATCATATTTGGAAAGATCTTTCCTAAAATCACAATGAATAAAGTGAGAACCTCCATTAGTCATGAGATACCTATCCACACCAAACTTAGGTAAAATAATTTCTTTAAACATTTTCAAGGAGGTTTTATGATCAACACTCTTAGTTGGAATAGCTTCTACCCATTTAGTAACATAATCAACAAAAACAACTATATGGGTATTATCATGCAAATTAGGGAAAGGACTCATAAAGTCAAATCCCCAACAAGCGAATAGTTCATAGGCATTTCATTTCGTATATTAATGTTACCAACTCTTTGATATTCATCACAAGATAAGCTAAAATTTTGGTATTCTTAAAGAGAGTAGCCCAATAAAAGCCTCATTGTAGTACCTTGTGTGCGGTTCTTTCTCCAGCATGATGTCCACCATAAGGACTATTATGACACTTCCTCAATATATTCTCTTCTTCATGCTCGGACACACAACGTCTCATAATACCATGTAACCCTTCTTTATATAAATGTGGGTCATCCAAAAAAATAATGCCTCAAATCATAAAATAATTTCTTCCTCTGTTGATAAGTGAAATTTGAAGGAAGTAACTTAGAAATTATAAGATTTCAGTTCCTCCTTATGAAGGGCATGTAACATTTCCCTAGAAAGAAAATGAAGTTACCTTTTGAATCCCTTTTGAGTTCTACCCATGATTCTATTGATAATACTTGATTCGTTCTTCATGCCTACCTAAAAGGCGTTAAAGAAAAGTGCTTGTGGGAGGCAACCCACTTTTGTTTTCCTTTGTTATCCTTCTGTTTTCTTCTATTTTCTTATGTTTTATTTGTTATTTTATATTTTTGAAGTTGTTACCTCTGTAGAAACTGCTCCTCATCCTTTTTATTTCGTTTTTGTGCCAACAGTAACCTCTAATTGAGAGGTAGTGCGATTTGGGAAAGTTGTTGTTCTGAAACAGATTTCTAGGCTGTTACCAAAAAATTATATCTCTCACCTAGAACGCCGGATTTCTTTGAAAACAAATATACACATGCCCCAGGTTTTTATCTAACTTCCGTTAGTTTTCCACTTTTTTATTTGAGCAACAGAAGATTTTCTAAGAAAATTCATCTTTACGGATTGTTCTGTTTTGACAGATTTCTGCCAATATTTGCATATGCGTCTTCTTTTGGTGCTCTTTTGAGAGGGAGAGCTTTAAAAGAAGTTGCTACAGTAGCTTATGTTTTAATTGAAGTGTGAGACTTGTATTGAAACTGAACCAAGTGGATTTATTATTTTAATTACACTAACATTGCTAATGAAGATTGTGAGAAGTTTTAGGTGGTGGAAGTTTTCAAGTGTATGGAGAGAACAATGATGTGATGAGATGAAGGATGGAAAAAAGCTCAAGCTTGGGGATGCCCATTTCACCCGAAGACATCTCCAAGAAGTACAAGCGTCAAAGCTTGGGGTTGTCCAAGGCATCCCCTTCTTCATCAACTATAATATGAGGTTTCTTTCAAAACACTATATTTTTATTGCTTCACATGATATGTATTATTCTTGGGGCATATTTTTATTTTGTTTTCCGTTTGTTTTGTTTTCTTTTTTTTAGCTTCTGGTTGGATCTAGAACTTTTATTTTGGGAGAGACGCGCTCCGTTTTATTGTCTAGAACACTCTAGTTTTCACTCTTAATCTTCTGCGAGTGTTCAGTTTTTGCTAGTATTGTGTTTAGCTCTTTTTCACTCAAATTTTGTTCAGAGCTTTTTTTCTTGCTTCATTTATATTTTATTAGCTATTTGGTATTTGATGATTATTTACTTTGAGTGTTGTTCCGAATAAGTTAATTGGTGTTGGAGAAGAGTAAATTATTTCATACTTGTAGTGGTGCAATAGGAAGCTTGTTTTCACTGTGGCTTATGCTTTGGCATGTCACGTTAGATGTTATTTTAATTATGTAGTTATTTATTTATGATGTAGCATGGCTAGTCTAAAATATCTGAGAGTGCTTAATGTGCCATTGGATTTAATCATGGTATTGTGGTATTTCTCCTTTGAATGCTTTATCTAGATTGACTTGGTGCATGCTAACACCATGTTTTGACTACAAAAAAAGTCACTTCTATCCTTTGATGATCATTTAGTTTTTGAATTGTAATATCACTTCATGCTTTGATTAATGATGTTTTGTCGCTATGCATGATTATGGCCGTTATTGCTCTCTTAGTTGGTCGCTCCCAGTCTTTTGCTAGCCTTGACTTGTACGGAGTATGAGCTCTACTCGTGCATCCAACTCCCCAAAACCAAAGGTTGCCAAATGTTTCCACCATATCTACCTATATGTGGTATTTAACCGCCACTCCAAGTAAATTTCTCGTGTGTTTCCTTTAAAACCTTCAAAATTATAACCTATTTTATGTTCTTGTTTTAGCTCATGATGAAGTAGTTTAAAGTTTACTATGGTTTTTTTCAAGCAAAGTTATTTTTTGTTCTTTCACCTGATGAGTATGGAATTTGTGCTCATCTAAATTTGTAGAGAGCTGGTGCCAATTAATATAACATAAATGCATTTCCCCATGGTTTGATGAAAGCTGGTGGGTACCCGTGAACATGGCTAGCCCTGGTTTGTGAAATAAATGCGAGGGGAAGTGCCAAACTAATTAAAGAACGGAAAACTCTCTCAAAATTCTAAACACTTTGGTTGACATGGATAATGATAAGTTTTTTTATTACCATTCGTTGATATAGACATACACCTCTCTAGAAATTGTTTTCCATATCTACATTTTATCTAATAAAAAGACCTAGCACATTAGTAATCCTTGATTCCCACTGCAAAGTACCTTTCTTTTACTTTTATGCCGACTCTTCATCTTCTTACTTTATGCACCAGCTAAGAGAGCATAGTTGTCATTTTGAGTGTAATGTGCATAGTCCCAAAATTTATTATTGATTGATTCATGATCGTGTTGCTTGCTCTCAAATTATTTGTATCTAGTCACAATTTAAAGTTTGAAGGTGTCCAACATTTATGTTTTTCTACCACGCGAAGGACAAGCTATATACCACTTTATTATGTTTTTATTTATGATTCAAACAACCGTATCACTTTCATTGTTTCATTACTAATTTTATTTTGTTTGTGTTTCTTTTCATGTGCAACATGGTTGCTAAGTTTACATTAATTGAAATGATATTTATCATGCCTTTGTTAAAGTACTTTGATCTTAGCTTTGCAATGCTTTTATATAACGTTTGATCAATATTTGTGTTGGCTCTGTGTCACCTCAAAAAAAAATTATCACTTACCTACTCGAGGACGAGCAGGAGTTAAGCTTGGGGATGCTGATACGTTGCAAAGGTATCTATAATTTTTTATGCTCCATGCTTGATTTCTACCCAATACCTTTTGTTTTCCACATGTTTTCTTTCGTTGTCCTTCGTTTTCGTTATGTTTTCACAGACTAACCTATTAACAAGATGCCCATGTCAGTTGATGTTTTCTGCTATTTTTCTATTTCAGAAAAGTTCTTAAGGAAATATTCTCGGAATGGGCTGAAAATCTAGGGAGATCAATTTTTACCCGGAGACAAGACGGAGTCCAAAGGAGAGACGGAGGGGATCCAGGGGCCACCAGGAGGGTGCCAGACGCCCCCCTAGGCCACGCCTGGTGGGCCCCTGGGAGCTCCCGGCACCGCCTCACATCCCCCTTCTCTTACAAATTGCCCCTAAGCCTAAAAACGTCGGGGACGGAGTTATTTTCCATGAAACATACAGAGAGACGACGTCACCTCAAAAGTCTAATCTAGGGCTTCTGGAGTCCTGCTCCGACACCCTGCCGGATAGGGGGATTGTCACTGTAGGCCTCTACAGTGCCATGATCGCTTCCGGACAGATGTATGAGTTGTTCATCTCGAGACTACGGGTCCATAGAAGTAGCTAGATGGTTGTTCTCTCCCCTATGCCTCCATGTTTAGAGTCTCGTGAGTTGTCTCACATGATCGAGACCACCGTTATGTAATTGTGCATGGTGTGTTTGCTAGGATCCGATGAACCATGAGATTATGATTATTTTGTTCATGTCAATCGAGATGCTTCACTTACATTTGTAGAGAGTTTTAATCTTTTCTTGCAATTCTCTCCGGTGTTTACGATTACCTTGGCCATGTAGTTGTTTTCACCTCCAAGAGAGGGTTTATATGCTAGATAGTGGGTTCATGCCTCCTTGTTGCCTGCGCTCGAGTGACAGAAATGTGCGGGGGAGGATTTCATGTTTCCACTAGGAATAAAACAAAGGTGCTCTTGTCTACGGATGGGAACCACTTCTTACATTACGTATTGATCTTAATGCATTTGTCTGTAGCACACATAGCAGTCACTTTGTTGCTGCAACTTAATACCAAGGGATTTTCTGGATTGCTTTCTTGAGGTGGAATTTTAGATATGGATGCATGCTGGATAACGGTCCATATGCGTTGACGTAATGCCTACAATGTTAGAACTCGTGAACTTTATCTCGTCATAATAGTATTGTTATACGTTCATGATTTGTCAATTGCCCAACTGTATTCTGTTCACCCAGCATGTTTGTTTTCTTTGGAGAGACACCACTAGTGAACCTATGGTCTCCGGTCCTATTTTTCTCATATTGCAAACCTTATTTTAAACACTTCCATATTTTTTTCCTTGTTGTTTAGTTTTTACTTTTATTGTTTTCCAATAGTCTATACATTAATTCTCCTGTTTTCAGCAAGACCGGAAGATTGACAACCTTCTGGAAAGTTGGGCAGGAGTGAGTTTGTACTTGTGGGAAGGTTCCATGCTTCGTCAACAGTACTTTTTCTGGCGCCGTAGATAAAGCAACCTTCTTAAAGACTACGAAGTTCTACTAGTTCGATATACTCTAGACTACATCATATGTTCCGCTTGGGGTCTCCCAACGAGCGTGTGATCACGTCATCATCAAATTCTTATCTTGATGTATTTCATAAAGAGGGTAAAATTTAGAATAAAAGAGAGACATAAGCCCTTTCCAATCCAATAAGTGGGAATCGTCTAGTATCCTATACCAATCAACTACTATATCTTTTAGAGATAAAAAAATTCCTCGTGATTACATCTCTTTATACACCTGCAATCTTAAATAACTCACATAACTACTTTTATAAAGAAGGTGGCTACCGGGGATGACAACCCCATCTCTTACAAAACGGTTACTCATAACATGATCGAAAGTACCCATAGATACTTAAAAGGAGCAATTTTAGTAGGTGGAGTACCCTTCTCTATCACGGGGGTGGCTGAGGGAGTGAGGGGTCATTCCAATACAGCTAATTCATAGAGTACTTTTCCATTGTAAAGCAAAATAACAAACCAAAAAAAGCATCACTTACGATAAAAGGGTTCCTTACCAATTCCACTTACCAATAGCGCTACACTCCCGGTCAATGACGCCAAAAAAGAGTCTTGAGGACCCACAAGTGTAGGGGATCTATCGTAGTTCTTTCGATAACTAAGAGTGCCGAACCCAATGAGAAGCAGAACATGTTGAGAAGTGGTTTTAAGCAAGGTTTCACTGCAAATGCTTTCACACGGATTTTTATGGGGTTTCGTTATAACAAGAATATTTGCAACAAGTGGCCCAATCTTTTTTTAGCACAAAGGATAAGCCATTTGTGTTACTTATGATGGTTAAAACGTTCTTAGGGACACACGGGAATTTCTTCGAGCTACTTTCGCCATATACTGTTGATTAAACTTCAATGTTTTGATAAGTGTTGTGTGTTTGAACCTATGATAATGCACCGTCCTTTCTTTGACAAATGCACAGTTACGATAACAGTCCTTGCAAGCATCTGCAACTATAA
Organism: Alopecurus myosuroides; assembly: GCA_028641055.1. Lineage (NCBI taxonomy): Eukaryota > Viridiplantae > Streptophyta > Magnoliopsida > Poales > Poaceae > Alopecurus > Alopecurus myosuroides. The sequence goes on from CM054058.1 coordinate 224,487,188, forward strand.
GAAAATAATTAAGATAAATCTAACTGTAGCAATAAACTCCCGGACCCTACGCTACCTCGTTCAACAACTTGAAAAATGGGGTTCGGTTTTCGTCACTCTGACAACCCTACCATGAGAAAATTATATAAACAATACATTCTCCTAGGCCCATAAAGGTGAAGTGTCATGTAGTTGATGTTCACACGACATCACTAAAAAAAAAGTACCACAAATTAAATATCAAACCGTTCAATATTACTCAACATAATATGGCTATTAGCAACAGGACTTCTCCCAACGTATATGGATCATGCTCAAATATTATTTATGAATGAATAACAATCTGGCCATAACACGAATTCATCGATAAAACTCAATAACATCAACTAGAACGGGATAATTAACACCAGAAGAGAGATCCCAACGTATATAGCAAGTTATAAACTTATATGTTACAACGGGGTGTGATAGAATGATGGTGCTGATGATGGAGATGATGTTGATGATAATCCCGATGATGACCGACTTGATGACAATGATGAAGATCATGATTTCCCTCTCCATGAGTGAATTTCCCTGGTAGATTTCTTCATGTCGGAGAGTCTTCTCCTCTCTGTCTCCTTTTTGCCTCGTGGCGGCGGAAAAAAATAATAGGAATTGTACCTAGTGGAATTAGGTTAGATTTAAGTAGTACGCCAAGGGGGGGGGTCAAAGGTGGGCCCGCCCCCCAGGCCGCCTACCCTCCCGGTGAATCTCCTTCAGGAGATCTTTGGTCTCTTCCGGTGATTTCTCTCGAAACTCCGTTTTCATTTTTTTTCTCGATTTTTCTGAACTCGAGAAGTGGGACCCTTTGACAAATGATTATTTCTCCCGATTTCTGACTGTGATAAATAATTGCCAAAAACTATAAACATGCAAAATAACAAAAGTGTTGCATTCCGATATGAAATATATAGATGAATAAGAACAAATTGTCCTATAAAATAGCAATGTAAAATGGACGTATCAAGATATCGATGTCGATGAACCCTATATAGAGATAAAAGATCTTCTAAATTGGCAAAGATGCGAGGAGGAAGAAGTTCCAATAAAGTTACTCAGCCAAAGTTAGTTTATATCATGTCGTTTTGAACATCAGATTTGCATATTAATTTATTTTGCTTCTAATATTGCCCCTCAAAACAATATTATTAATATGCTTAGTAGTTGGTTAAATGTGATTAATAAAAGGCATAATTCTCGTAGGCCTGTGTGCTTTTCTTTATGCAATTTAAAATTACCAAAACGATATTTTATTTTATTTTAGCAAGACTGAAATTGTACCTTATGAGTAGATCTTCTTCGATCAGCGGGTCATATGTATTCTTGTTGCATCGGGACACAGGTGCCCTCGGTTTTGGTCTATTTCAATTAGATTAGCCTATGCAACTCTAGAATATTGCATGATGCATAGGGCCTCTTTGCTCTCTATTTTTCGTTGACATATTCTGTTATAAACACTAGCAACAAGATGCTGGACAAAATAGATCAATCACACCAGCAGACAAAGATTTTCACGTGGAAAACCTTTCTAATGAGGAAAAATCACGAACGTCAGCCAACAAAACTTCACTATATCAGATGGAATTCCAAACACCGAGGATTTATAACTTGCGACTTATTCTAAACCGGTGATTTATAGGAGATGTATAAAGGGATAAAATCCTAAACTAGATGAAAGCCGGATCCAAGTTGGTAACAACTCGTACCGTATCGACCATTAACCTCCAACAAAAGGTCTCATTCCACTCGTCAATCAGAAGTTGACTTTATCTTTATAACTGAATTTGCATGACACCAAAACAATATATTTATATTGCCATCTTATTTTTTTACATACGACACCCCCAAAACAAGGGCTCGTGCTCCATTATCATTATTATAACGGAGCCCACCGCCACCGCCAGTATTCACGAGTCTCAGCTCGAGGAAATTTACAGAAACTTGGTCTCAGAGCAGTATTAACCAAACGGGACAAAAGATCGGACCAACAAATTTTAACAGGCCAAACAGGTAGTCTACTAAGTCGCAAAAGAACTCCAGCGAACCACGTGGGAAAGCGAAAGAAACACTAGAACCAGCAAACAACGGTCTCTGTTGCTTTTCCAAAAGGCGAGTTGCTCCAGGAAAGCGCACCCCCTAGTTGATTTGCTCCCCTTCAGCATCCTCCATATCAGTGTCTTGTGAATCTTCGAGCTGCAGCGCAGCGGCGCCTGGGGATTGCTAGTCGACGGATCCATAGCTCTTGTTGTCTAGATGAGGGCGGCAACACCCTCCCTGATGGAAGCATGCTCCTGTGTGGGATGAAGATCTGCCCAATGATTCAGAAAGACACACACGTAGCTAATTAGTTCAAAGGGGAATTTTATTAGTTTTTTTCTCAAAGCAAGCTCGATTCCTAAGCTTCCAAATGGCCCAAAAAAACGCGGCAACCCCAGCGATCTGGATGTTCCTACTTGCAGAAATGTGCTGAGGAATTCACCGGAAGAACTGTAGGAAAGAACCAGGGCGATCTCTAGTTCCCACTGCCGTCCCAATAACCGACCAATATACTTCGCTACATCACACCAAAAGAACAAGTGAAGGATCGATTCCTCCTCTCTGCAGAATTGGCAAAGAGTGTTTCCTTGCCACTTCTTTTTCTTCATGTTGTCCTTGGTTGAGATCACGTTGTGCCAAATAAGCCAAAGCCAAATTTTAGTCTTATATGGAATTTTTGCTTTCCAAAGGTGCTTGAAGGATCTATAAACACCACTGCTGGATATATGGGTATACATCGATTTAACTGAAAATCTTCCATTATTTGACCACTTCCATCTTGGCTTGTCCTATGAATCATTCAGAGCAACACTTGTCAGCTTATTTTGCAGAAGTCTCATATTCTCCTGGAGCCCTCCTGTCAACCACCTTCTGAAGCTAAATCTCCATCTCCTAGCAGCCATCTCAGCTACAATTACTGATTGATCTTGACAAATTTCAAAGAGATCTGGAAAGGTAATTCTTAAGGGTGTGGAACCACACCAGGCATCCCCCCAAAAGTCGGTTCTTCTGCCATTACCAATCACCATGATTCGACCTAGAAGGTACAAATCCCTAATGTGGAGTAAGTCAGACCAGAAAGCCGAGTCCATAGCCCTATGCTTTGTATTTAGCTCTCATGAATCTTTGCCGGGGTCCGTCCTCTGTTTCCAGTGTCCGCCACCACTTGCACATGAGGCTAATGTTAAACCTGGAGAGATCCTTCATCCCAAGCCCTCCTTTTATTTTTGGTTTACATACCAACTTCCAGTTAACCAGATGGTATCTTCTTTTAGTGGTAGAGCTCTGCTAGAGGAAAGCTCTTCTGGGCTTATCTATTTCTTCCAGAGTAGTCTTATGGAGAAGGAACATAGACATGTGGTAGGTTGCTACAGAGGAAAGGAAAACACCAGTTCTAATGACCCCGCCCCCAATAGACAGGGCCCCATCCATCCATCCATCATTTTTTCAAATTTTCACCTAGAAACTTCATGTCAGAAACAGAGCTTCTCCTAGCATTGACAGGAACACCTAGATACTTTATGGGCCAAGATCCCATTTTGCAATTAAACATATCTGCATATTGTTGTTGTTTTTCAGCATCATCTAGAATCATCAGCACTTCACTCTTCTCAAAGTTGATTTTGAGTCCTGGCATGCTTTAAAAAATGTATAAAATCAACTTCAGGTTTCTGGCCCCCTCCTGGTCATCCTGGATAAGGAGAATGGTTTCATCAACATATTGCAGGATAGCTATTCCTTTATCAATCAGGTGATCAGCTAACCCAGTGAACATCCCTGCATTCTGAGCTCTGTGCACCATTTTAGACAAGTTCTCAGCAGCTGCATTGAAGAGAAAAGGGGATAGAGGACCCCCCTGCCTAACACCTTTGAAACTTCCAAAATAAGGACCCAAAGAGTCATTTACCTTCACACTCAAGGTCCCCTGAGTGATGACATTTTCTAGCCATTTCAACCATCTCCCACTAAAGCCTTTCTGTTTACAAGTCTCCAACAAGAAATCCCAATTCACTTTATCATAGGCTTTCTCAAAGTCAATTTTGAGTAGAACTCCTGTTTCTTTCTGAATTTGGACTCCTTCAGAACCTCTTGTAGCAATTCCACACCATCAGTAATATTTTCTCTTTTAATAAAAGCAGTCTGGCACTTGTTGATTAACTTCCCCATGAAGGTCTCAATTCTATTTGTCAGAACTTTAGTGATAATTTTGAAGATCGTCTGAAGTAAGAAAATGGGTCTGTATTTTTTAATACAGTCAGCATCTTCACCCTTGGGAATCAGAGTGATGATCCCATAATTAATTCTGTCCATATCAATTTTATGTTGGAAGAATTCATTAAACAGATCCATCATGTCACTCCTAATCACAGGCCAACATGCCTGATAGAATTCAACAGGATTTCCATCAGGACATGCAACTTTATTTTTTCATTGAATTCACAGTTTCCTGAATCTTATCCATAGTAAAAGGCATGTCCAAGAGAATTCTATCTTCATTAGAGAGTTTTTCTTCCTGTGCCCACACCTCTGGTCTCAAATTAAACCCTGCAGATTCCCTAGGACCAAACAGATCCTTATAAAAGCTTGTAGCATGAACTAATAAATCAGGAGTCCCCTGGATAATATCATGTCCATTGAGCAGGGAAAACATCATCTTCTTCCTCCTTCTCCCATTGGCTATACTATGAAAATATTCTGTATTTTTGTCACCTTTTAAGAGCGAGTTCTCACTAGATCTTTGTTGCCAATAAGCCTCTTCATCTTCAAAGATTTTGATAAGAGCTTTCTGAACCTGCCCTTTTATAATTAAGTGATCACGAGAAAGGGGTCCACTCTCCTCGAAGAGTTCCAACTCAGCAAGTTCTTGAGAGAGAACCTTCTTCTTCTTATTCTCCTCCCTGATATTAGCACCCCAGTCTTTCAAGTCATTTTTAATATTCTTAAGTTTTAATTGAATTCTCTCTAGGCTAGAACTTGCCCTCACTGGTTTCTGCCAGGTTTTCTCCACTCTAGCTAAGAAGTCAACTTCTTTTAGCCATCTTTTCTCAAACCTGAAATCTTTCCTTCTCATATTTGGCCCATCCACAGTGTCCAAAATTAGAGGGTTATGGTCAGACATCTCCTAGTAATTTTATGGACAGTGGCCAAAGGAAACAATAGATCTCAGCTTCTACTCATCAAAAACCTATCAAGTTTTTCCAAGGTTGGAATAGGTTGATTGTTGGTCCAAGTGTATTGCCCCCTGACATGTCAATCTCCCTGAGCTCATGAAAGTGAATCAAGTGATTGAACATGTCCACCCACTTCATAGATCTGATAGGTTTGTTCTTGTCAACAGCATATCTTAACAGATTGAAATCCCCACCAATAAGAAAGGGGATGCTTTGATCATGCACAAAGGTTAGCCAGTTCAGAGAGGAACTCGCTTTTCTCATTCTCATGTGCAGCCCCATAAATAGTGACGCAACACCAATAGGTCTGCATTTTAATATCCATCACTGTAATCTTGACAGGAAACTTCCCCAGTGAGATTCATTTGATATCAAACCTCTCTTTCCTCACACCACCCAAGATACCACCTGCTTTACCATTAGAAGGAAGCCAGCTCCAGGAAAACTTACACATAGGGTCAATCTTCCTAAAAAAACGTGGAGAAAGTCTTTTTTTCATGGTTTTTTGAAGACTAACAAAATCAACAAAATTCTGCCTAAGAAAATCTTGCAAGCAATCACTCATCCCTTTTTTCCAATACTCCTACAATTCCAAGTTGCTCCTATCATTGATATTTTGGATTTTGTTTTATAACTCTGGGACCAGTAAGCATATCACTCAAAGGGTGATTATTACTTACTCTCCCTGAGGACACACTTGATTTTGATTGTGTTCCTCTCAAACTTTTCCTAGAGGCAATCTTCAACTTCTTTTTTGCACTCCTGGTCAAAACAGGTGTGAACCCTTCTACATCTGAATCACTTCCTTTCCAGCCAAGCAGTAAGACCCTGTTATCTTCCCCCTGTGAGTCCACCTCAACCCTTCCTTGCTTATTCACCAAATTATGTCTAGCAATCTCTAGGTCTTTAATTTTATCAATTTTTTCAAGATTAAAAGAAGTAGGATCCACACAAAACTCTAAAGATCTATGCATGATATCATCATTATCCAGAATAGAAAAGGAATTACAGCATGTTAGCTTAGTACCTTGGAGGTTTCTGACAGAAGCATGAGACCTGGCCACATCTTCTACTCTCACCTGAGAATTGTGCCTTCTCCTCAGTCTTGAGCTTTGTCTGACTGGTTGTGCAGTAGCCTCTTGCTCACCCCTGCTACAATATTCTCCTCCTGCTCCTCCTCGTCACATTTATCCATTTCTTGAGTAGAATTCACCCCAGGTTGTGATCCATCCAGAGGGATTACTTCAGCACGACCAGAGGTGGCCCCTAGGGCAGGTAGAGCAAAGACAACTGCCCCTCTAAGGAGGAATGGAACATCAGTGCCAGCATCTGAGTCAGTAGAAGAACCAGAAGATTCCTGGCTGCTATCAATTGTATCTTCATTCTACTCAACCTCCTCTTGCCCCCTGTTCTTGTTCTTCTTGTTCATTAATAGGTTCTAGAAGATGTGGATACTTCCTCTTGTGAGAATGATATTTATCATTTCCAGATTCCACGAGCCTATGAAGAAAGGCCTTAAATTCTGGCCTGTCATTCTGTATGGCCAGATCTTCCTCCTCAACATTGTCTTATCCCATCTCAATGTCCCAATCTGCAATACCCTCAACCTCCCCATCTTCTGGAACCCCTTCATGAGCCAAAGCCTGAACAATCTAATGTTGGACTTCATTCAGAATACTAATGTTCTGTCTGAAGTGCCCCCCTGGACCTGCATTGTTAACATTTCTTGACACATCTCCATAGAATATTTGGTTCATTTTACTAATAAAGGACACACTAGTAGAGCTGGAGGACTGTTCTGTCTCAAATACTGAAGAAGCCACATATTTTCCTTTATCAGCTCTTCCATTAGTTTCTTCCTGATTCTCAGAGCAAAGGTTATTGCTCAAGGGTCTATTAGTGCACCCTTGAGCCCCTCCAAGGCCAGCTGTATTATTTTCCTTCTCTCTCGACCCTCCTCCTTGGGTAGAAGTTGTATTCCCACCATTGACCACATCTGGGTTAGGATTGTCTTCTGCAGCAATGTCTGAGCTTTGCTTGTAATGAAGTGCATAGGTCAACAGAAGGCTCAAACACCTCCCTAGTGTACCAAACTTCATAAAAATCCCCTTTCATCTCTGCCTCCCTAGAGTTTGGCACTAGAGAAACATCCCTGCAACCAATCTTCACCCTTACATAGCTGAAATTCCTCACTGTATTCTTGTCTAGTGTCAGAGGTTTACCCACCTAGACCAGCCACATAAAATATGGTGGCCTTGTTCATGTATTTCATGGGGATACCCTTGATTCTGAACCAAGCCTCATCAAGAATAACTATCGACATTATTTCCCCAGACCACTTCTTAATTTCCACAACTACACCAGGTTTGGTCTTCATAAAGAAGCCACCAAAATGAGATAACTCTTCCAGACGCTTTGCATTGGGGAATCTCATCTGAAATTCAGTTTCCGAAACAGTTTTTGCATAGAATCTCCAATTTATCTTCATTGACTCTGCCCACACCTGAAATTCGTGTTCCAGTTCCCTTCCAGTAGCATCCCCAGAGAGCACTTTAATTAAACCATGATGGAGCACTTCCTGTGGCCTCACTTCACTCTCAACCACATGCACAGAATAGAATCCCTGATCAAAGTCATCGCTACCATAGTACGGGGCAATATACTCCCAAGGATCCCTCACCTGACATAATAGCAAAGCATGTTCCCCACCACAACAGCTGCATCTCCTCCTGTTCCACCCTTTCTCTCCTCAATATTCAGATTTTCCATTGTATGATTACGGCCAGTTGTTGCAAGAATAGGTACAGCTGCTTGAACTATATTCTGCCCAGAAATTGGTACAACAACCCTAGCCAGGGGAATGGGGTTTTCAACTGGAAATCCAGCAGGGATATTGGTACTAGCAGGAGCGGTATTGGATTGCACACTGACAACTAGGGGATTCTGCAGAAGATTCGCCTGCGCCCGTAAAGGAGAAGCAGATGGAATCTCACCAGCTGGAGCAGAAGTAGCTGAGGCCGTCGCCTCCGTGGACACAAAGGCTAAACCCGCACCCGTCATCTCCTGGCGGTGGTTCCAGCGGTCGCGTCCACCCCCCACCGACGCCTCTCTGCGACGTTGTTCTTGCAGCGCCTTTTCCCTGGCCACCCTCTCAAGATCTCTAGCGTTGCTGGCCCGGCGTTGGTCTTCCTCCTGGCAGCGCAGATCTTCCCTGCGGCGGTCATCATCCTCCACCCTCCTTCGTTCTTCCGATCTGCGCCTATCTTCATCGCGACGTCGTTCTTCATCACGTCGCCAGTCGTCCTATCTGCGCCGGTCTTCATCGCGTCGGAGATTCTTCTCCCTCCGGTGAAACTCGCCATCTCCCCTGGATCTACCTCCAGAGGGGCCTTCGCGACACTGGTTGCGCGGTAGAGATCTCCGCACACCCTCGTAGCCACCCCCCCCGCCGCCGTATCCACCTCCTCCACGGCCAGATCTCCATGGAGCGCACCTGCGCAATGGATCTGCGGTCTCCAAAGATTACACCACTCCACTCACTAGGATCTACTGCCTGTGGAGCTGTGGGACGTGGGGCGGATCTGGATTTGACGAAGACGACTCTGCAGCGACTAGGGTTTGGTCTGTGGGGACGAAACTGACGAATGGTTCTTTCCTCGTGCGCTCCGTCGATCGGGTCCGGGTGTACCCCTCTCGCTCTGGCAGCTGGGACCTCCTCAGGGCCCGCCATGGCTGACGCGTGCGGCGTCGGGAAACTGGCCTACCACCCGCACCCGCCCAAAGGGCGGTGCGTTACGTGCCAGCCCGCACCCGGTGCGCGGGAACTCATCCGTGCGTAGACGTGGACCAACCCTGGCCACCGATCCAGCGAAGCCCAAGGTTGAGCCGACGTGGATTCCGGCGAGGAAATCCCCCGTCAGGCTGTCAATCTCACGTCCATCTCCGTTGTGAAGCGGAACCCTAGCTCTGTCGTACCACTCTATCACGTCCAAAGCCCGCAAAGGAGGTCTCGATGATCGTGTAGAGTAGATCGCGAGCCAGCGGTCACCGCCGGTGATCGACGTCGAAGGTCTCGAAGTCATGGCGCGGGACGAGGAGCAAGTCGTGGAGAGAGGTAACATCTCACCCGGCCATATTGCCATCTTATACACTCTTGATTATAAAACGCTAGATACTATTAAACTCAACGATAAATATGAGGCAGTGGCCTTTGCTATGGCCATGTCCCAAAACGTTGCTTCCTGCCTCTTAACACCGGGTTTGAACACACGCTCTAACGCCAAGGAATTTTGATACGTGTCCTTGGCGGTAGATGCCACGCTCTGCTGCGGGAGCTCGTACTCATGGTTCTGGTGCCTTCTGCTTGAGCTGCCACTCTGCTTGGATGCCACGTCCTGCCCCTAAGCGGCACGCGTCAGGCACACCTTGCGGGAACGCCACGAATGTTGCAAGGATAAAACCACACCCTCGAGCGAGCGATCTGCAGACGTGCGAAAGCGATGTCCTCTAGTGATCAGAACCCAGCGCCCACGCCCGCGTCGGGCACCGGCGGCACGGCGCCGCCGCCAGGCAGGCCGACCACGGTGTCCTCGCAGGTGATGGACATGGGCGCACAGGTGCTGCAACCGCTGAAGCCCGTGCGCCAGATGAAGCAGCACGCATGCAGCTTCGCGCTGTACGCGCACGACATGCACCGACAGCTCGAGGTCCACCACTTCGTCTCCCGCCTCAACCAGGACGTCCTCCAGAGCGCCGTCTACGACTCCGACAAGCCCTCGGCCCGCCTTATCGGTACGTCCATTGTCTGAGCCTCGCCGTGATCATTGCGTTTGCACAAATGTCTGCACGTTTGGCTGATTTATAAACTTATAAATGTGCAGGTGTAGAGTACATCGTGTCTGACAACATCTTCGAGACCCTGCCGCCGGAGGAGCAGAAGCTGTGGCACTCGCACGCGTACGAGGTCAAGGCCGGGCTGTGGACGGACGTCGGCGTTCCGGAGATGCTGCAGAGCTCGGAGATGGCCAGGATGGCCAAGACGTACGGCAAGTTCTGGTGCACCTGGCAGGTGGACCGAGGTGACCGGCTGCCCCTCGGCGCGCCGGCCCTCATGATGTCGCCGCAGGCCGTGGAGCCTGGACGGGTGCGTGCCGACCTGGTGCGCGACCGCGACCAGAGGTGCAAGGTCGACAGCTCGGCGGGTGGGCTCAAGGCGGAGAGGGTGGAGATGGAGGAGCCGGAATGGATCAACCCGAACGCCGACTACTGGCGGCTGCACGGCAAGGGGTTCGCCGTTGATGTCACGGCCACAGATATGAAGCAACACGCACCGTTCCCGTGAGAGATCGATTAGTTAGTGTAATGCCAATTTCTTTCCCCTTATGTTGGTCGTGTAATAACATGGTAGCTGAAAGCTTGAAGAAAATGGTCGTTTATACAGTATATGCTAAAAAAATGGTTTAATCACTGGGTTCGCTCCGGGCCTTCTGCAAAATAGGTAACAGTATCCGCGATAAGCGGATGATAGACTAGATCTACTCCTCTCGATTATCAGCAGGTCCTCACCATATCAGGTTACAGGATCGGAACTACTCCCTCCGTTCCAACGTTCCAATATAAGATGGTGTAGCTATTACTCCCTCCGTTTCTAAATATGAGGTGTTGTAGCTATTACTCATTTATATTGTCTAGATACCTACTTAAAAGTTGTTTAGATATGAGTGAACATGTATCTTTACTATTAAGGTTACTGGTGGTGTCACACTTCAACATAATTACACATCAAATGCTACCGCACTAATTTTTTTTTCTACTCTAATGTTGCATGCATCCTTATCTTGTCAAGTTTGTTAGATTTGTTAGATGCGAAAAAATTGGGACTCAAATCATATCGACCGCGGGAAAATCGGGATCAAATTAATGTGTTTCTCATTACGTACGCCTTTCCTGAAAAAACAATCTTTTCCCACGTTTCGCTCATCTCACGGATAGCATGTTGCCTATAGGAGAGGATCTCATCTGTCGTACCTGGCGGCCGCGGCATGCATACGATCCGGAGCACTCGCGGCGACCGATCTACTCATTATGAAACGGGAGGGACGACAAGACGCGAGGTGTTTGCATCGATGACGCTCTACTCGTCGTGGCGTGGTGAAGATGGTGAGATGCGCGCTGCGCGCATCATGGAGATCGTGGCCTCAAGTCTATGCTCCATGCAAGCCGAACCTTCTCTTTCAAGTCCATCCACGGCCGCAATGGACCGCATCGTCTAGAGTCTAGACCTGCGCTATTGAGTAAAATCTCGAAGGCGAACACCGTTGGGTACTAATTACTACTCCGTATTATACTATTCTCTGATTTCTTGATGCCCAACATGATCGATTTGCTTTCAACTGTACGTGTAAGTGTTTCCGTGCTTAGTTTCCATCTAGGATTGTTGAGAGGTCGGACCTGGCAGCGCATCTGATATCCAAGCTATCGGCAGGGTCCAGATCCGAACGCCATGGGCTCGCCAGAAAGCTTCTCAAGGTGCCTCGGTTCTCCTCTGTATCCCCTAACGTTCTTTGCATTTCATAGGTTTAGAACTGAAACTCATTGATTATTCAAAAACAGTAGCCTAGGATGCAATCTTGCAAGGAGCTTGCAGGAAGTCCAGATGCTTCAATTTGTAAGTAGTCCATGTACTCTATATTTCCATTTTTTTTACTGTATCACCATTAGATAGCAGCATACGTTTTCAACCAGTGTACTTGATTCAGCTCCTAACTTGATATTGTACTACTCCCTCCGTCTCGATACATCCACTTTTGTCAAACTTTGTGACAATTAATTTGAAAAGGAGGGAGTACTAAATATGTTCTCATCGAATATTAGCTAGGATACTTATAAACCTTGGTCCTTGCACTGGCCCTCTGTAATTTTTTGCATTTGTATCCTGCCTAAACCAATTTGATAGACCGCTTCCATGAATCAATGTTGGTTCCGGTTGCACTGGCCCTACAATATGGATTAAACATATTGTGCAGTCTCTAGCCTCCGGTTACACTCATGTATCCATTAAGGTGATTTTCAAACACGGATCCATAATGTGTACTAAGACATGTGTGTGCTTCAGGTTAAATTACCCGATGGGTTTTAATTTGGTAGCTGGGCTACGGACGCGTCGTCGTCACTGGCGGATCACCAATGGGCGTGTCCTGTTTCTCTGTCTCACTGTCTGCCAACTCTCTGCCGCGCCGAGGTGTAGCGGCAAATCTTCTTCATTTCTACTTTTGCTTATGTCGTCTCGCTTGCATGAAAATTTTACTATGTGTACATGCAATATTCGATGATTAAATTTTAACTTTATGGTTGTTTCAAATGTGTTTTACTGGACATCCTCAAATCTTTACTATTAAATGGGAGTTCAAAGTAGGTTGGTACGTCAAACACCCAGACTATCGTCTGCTCGATAACACCTGTGCATCAATCCTGACCGTCAAAGCCTTCGGAATCGGGCGACCCCATCGTCTGTGAAGCCAAAAAAGCATCGAGCGATCCAAATTCGCCAAATAATACATCAAATTTGATATTCATGAACCATGGTCCTGGCAATTTTAGAGCATAAGCAATTCCCTGTCTCAAGTGTGGCACAAAGGTTGGCTACCATTCTATCTTCATTTGTTTCTTATATTTGTAAATGTTGTTATCGGAATTCGTTTGAAAAAAACTTGTTCAGCTATGACCGATGAATTTTTCTTAAGAATCATAGACTGAGAACACGAAAATGGTGATGACGGTAAAGAAATTAAGTCCTTCAGGTATGTTCCAAACTGATTATTGTGTAAGATTTCTTCCACCTTAGGATGTCTGGAAAGTGTGTCAATGCTATGGAAGAAAAATATATGCTTGTGTTTTCAATATCAAATTATGTAGTAGAAAAAATGATACTGATTACATGCCTACATTTTGAGCATTATAGGTTTGACTCATATTAGATAATCTTCTCAAATTTGTTTCCACTGTAACATTGTGATGCTTAAATCTGATACTACATGTTGTGCTTGAGTTTTACCGTTTACACATTTACACATTTTTTCAGCCCTTACATAGTTCATACACTGAGATATACGGTTTCATCATGTTTCCTGCAAGTTCGTATGATGGTAATTTTTTAGATGTATGCAAGTTCTTCTTTGCAACAGAAATCATTGCCAGTTTTGGTGGTGGTTGGGTGATTCTGTATCTCTAGGTTTGTCTTCACCCGGTAGCCGGTATAGACTTTTCCAGATTTTTTCTTGTACAACTAGGCAAATTACGACATCTCTCGTCTTAAAAGCACAATACAACCCTCTTCACATGAATTGATTATTTTATTTTTCCGGTGGTCGAATGATTACCTGTCACCATGAGGCTTACAATTTCATGAGCTTACTTCAGAGTGTATGGTGATTTCGTAGAATATCAGGCTTCAAATTTGGCTCTTGTTTGGAGATGAGAAAAATATGGAAAATGAAAATCTCAAAGTAAATGAAATACAACAAATATTTTTGCAGTAAATATGATTAGTGGCTCCAGTTTTTTCCTCGGTTGGCATGCTACATCTTGATGTTACTTTTACGTCTCTCGGTTGGATTCTATCTGAAACCACTGAAACTTGTGTATAATTTTCATTTATATTTGGTCATTATTGGCATCAAATGGTGTGCATTGAATATGAGAATACGGTCAATTATTGCCATGACTATTCAGGGATGTTTTATTAAGAGCTTCCTAATTGTTTGACAAAGTTATGCCACTTTTATTTATATGAAAATTTATTGAGCCTCAAGTCAAGGTTTTTGTGAAACTGATGATATTTTTATTCTGATATGTGAATGACTACTGCTCTGTGCAATTTAGTTCCGGAGGTTCTGTTAGGAATCTATTGTGGCTTTACGGATTACAAAAAAGATGAGGTAGCTCTGTTGTCAGTTGTGTTGTTTTCCTTTCTGACTTGGTAGGATGAGGTAGTTCTTTCCGGCTAAGATCCTAAAAGGGATGGAGGGAGTACTTTTGATCATGAATCGGTATAGTGTGTTGGTTGATGTTGCACCCGGACTTCTAGAGGATACTCACAGTCCGCTAAATAGTAGAACAAATGGCTTACGGGGCATACCGGCACCCGCATCTCAATATGAGCAGGCCAACACGTAAACGTGTGACAACCATTCTCTACTATCCATCGTCTGCGCAAACCATCCCATAGAAATCAGGACACTTCCGTTGACGTACTTCATAACATACACACATGGTACGTCAACGGCATTGGAACAACTGATATCACAACATATCTCTAAGACACAAAAGATTAAAATAAGTTGCAAATAGCTCTCACTAGAGCAGAGATAGCAAATACAATCATCCAGAGGACACATGTCCCAACAATTCATCATTACAACACAGCGGAAGCATCCAAAGTGTCTGAGTACAGACAAGATCCAAATAGGCCTAAGAGGCCGGAAGCGAAAAGACGGAGCCCATCCACGATGTCTCGGATCCTGCCGGGTCCGCTATCTACTCGTCAGCAGCCTCGTCATACTCCACGTAGTAGCCACCATGGGGATCCTCGGAAACGTAGTCTGCGGAAACCACAGCCCCAAAGGGGTCAGTACATAAACGTACTGGCAAGCTAGACTCACAAGATACCATAGTGTACCCGGCAACACCAAGTACAGATGGCTTGGGTTCAACGGAAGAATAGGTGATACAAAAGTGCGGCAGCAGGCTGCTATAACCAACTACAGAAACATGCTATAACTTCCGGCTAAAAGAAAGGGATAAGATAGCGTATCGTAACCAACTATAACTAACCTCAAACAAACCCGTCCTGGATCTCGCCCCTTATCCAAAGAAGCAATCCGAGGAAACTCACACAGTTGGATTAATGATGGTTCAAGTTATTGTGTCAATAAGACTATTACTAGTCAAGTTATCATTAGTTAGGTGTAAGTTGTTCTGAGTACTTGTTAGCCAGTACTTTTACCAAGTCATCCATAACCGCGGAAAACACGGCTTCTCGAGAAGATTTAACCCTGCAGGGGTGCACCAATTTGGCCGTACACGTAAGAATATCCCGCCAGACGGGAATCAAACCCACCAAGCGAGGCACTCAACACAACTCAACTCTTCTTCGCATCAAGCCCAAAGAACCACGTGTTGTGCGTGCGCGGCTAATCGAGCCCCCACGAAGAAAAGGGGGACCCTCATAGCACTCTAAGACCACGCCGCCCTAAATGCCGACTACAAAAGTTCCACCCTGGCCTCGGGTTCGTACCTGCTGAAGGGAATATGCCAGAGAGGCAATAATAAAATGGTTATTATCTTATTCCTTGTTTATGATGAATGTTTATTTCTCATGCTAGAATTGTATTAACCGGAAACGTTGATACATGTGTGCTTAATAAACAAACAATGGTTCCTAGTAAAGCCTCTCTTTTAACTAGCTCGTTGATTAATAGATGATCAAGGTTTCCTGATCATGAACATTGGATGTGATTAATAACGGGGTCATGTCATTAGAAGAATGATGTGATGAACATATACCCAAAGATAATATAGCAATGCGATCAAGTCATTTAGTTTACATTGTTATATCAAACATACGAAGTAACTTATTCCTTAGACCATGAGATCATGTCAATCACTGATACCGGAAGAGTGCTTTGATGGCATCAAACGTCACACCGTAACAGGGTGACTATAAAGGTGTCGTTAAGTATTCGTAAAGTATTAGTTGAGGATCATGGATCAAGAGTGGGATTTGTCCATCCAAATGACGGAGAGATATACTCTGGGCCCTCTCGGTGATATCACATCGAAACCGCTTGCAAGCACGTGATATGATCACAAAGGATGTTATATCACGGGAACGAGAAAAGAGTACTTGTCGGTAACGAGATTGAACAAGGTATGGTTGATACCAATGATCGAATCTCGGACAAGTAAAATATCGCGAGACAAAGGGAATAGTTCACGGCGTTGTTGGTTCACACGATCACGAGAGTCATCGTTGAATATATAGGAGTCATCACGGATCTCCAGATCCCGCTGTTGATTATTGATCGGAGAGGAGTCTCGATCATGTCTATCTTATTCGCGAACCGTAGGGTGACACACTTAAGGTTCGATGACGCATTTGAGAGGATACGGAATATCGGAGAAAAGTTTGGACAGCACCGAAATTGTTTCGGGGAATATTGAAATAGTCACCGAAATTGTTTCGAGTAATTTTGAAATAGTTCAAGGGGATTCTTATCAAATGGTTGTTAATAGATTTAACAACTAACTCAAGGGGTTATATGTTAATGTTTGTTAATGGAATTAACAAATATTAAAATAAAGAAATAAAATTGTTTTATTTATTTATTAAAGAAAACCCTTGGGATTTTGAGTGGGAATTCATGGAAGAATGAGTGGGTTGAGTGGAGACTCCACTCACATGATGAGGGAGAGGTGGAGGCAGCCAAAAATTCGTGGCTGCCATCCCCTCCTATAAAAGGAGGGGTGAGAGCTCCCTCTCCCACTACACACACTTGTGTCATCTCTTCCTCCCTCCTGCCGCTGCTCCACCACTTGTTCGTGCGCTTGGCGAAGCCCTGAGCAATGTTTTTCTCCACCACACCACGCCGTCGTGCTGCTGGAGTTCCGAGGGATCCTCTACTTCCGCGCCCCGCTGGAACGAGGGAACGGAGGTCGTCATCAACCGTACGTGTGACCGATCACGGATGCACCGCCGGATTGCGGTGCCATCTTCTCGCTATCGGGATCGGTGTGAGTACGACTACGCCAACAACGAGATTTGATCTCGTACCACTTTGAGTCTTCGAGGGTATGTGTTCTCCTTAACCCTCTTGTTGCCCGTTGCACTTCGTCTCCTAGATTAGATCTTGGCCTTTCGGGTATCTCTCGCGTAGGAAATTTTTTTTTGTTTTCTATGCTACGTTCCCCTTCAGTGGTATCAGAGCCGGATCTATGCGTAGATGTTTTGTACGGGTAGAACACATAGGTGTATGTGGGCGTTGATGATCATGTTATTACCTCCTTGACTATTTTATGATCTTAGTGGCATAGTGGGATGAAGCGGCCCGGACTAACCTTACATGTCCACGTACATGAGACTTGTTCCACAACTGACATGCAACTTGTATTGCATAAGTGGCTTGCGGGTGTCTGTTTCTCCTACTATAGTTAAGATCTAATCTATGAAGGGTTGTTAAAAATGTGTTTATCAACGTTGTGGTTGATGTTCGTAGGTATGAACGGTTCTATCCTCGAAAGCCCTAAGCCACGTAAAATATGCAAAAATAAATTAGAAGCGTCTAACTAGTTTTTGCTGGGCATGTGAATTGATATGGTCAATATTACAAATTTGATTATGAGATGATCTATTTTGTAAATTATTGATATACCGGAAGGTATCCATATGGTTGTCTTCTTATTGATGGACAATCAAGTTTGGGGTACCGTGGTACTTGGTACCACGCCGGTGGAATGATTGAGATCATACCATAATGCACATGATGGAGATCAAGTGCAAGAAGGACCATATCATATCACGTTATCCTTTCATGTGATGTTTGTGATGTTAATCCTTTTTATGCTTCTTGTGTTGCTTAGATAACGATGTTAGCATTATAAGATGATCCCTCTCACTTAATATCAAGATAATAATGTGTTCTTCCTTAAGTATGCACCGTTAAGAAAGTTCGTCGTTTCGAGACACCACGTGATGATCGGGTGTGATAGACTCAACGTTCGCATACAAAGGGTGTTTTCAAGCCTAGCATGTACAGACATGGCCTTGAAACACACGCAATACTACGGTTCTACTTGGCGAGCCTAGCATGTACAGACATGGCCTCGGAACACGTAACCGAAAGGTAAAGCATGAGTCATATGGATGATATGATGAACATGTCAATGTTCGCCTTTGAAGCTACATCATCTCACGTGATGATCGGTTTTGGTGTAGTGAATTTGGTTCGTGTAATCACTAAAGACGACTAAGAGGGATGTTGTTTTTGAGTGGGAGTTCATGGCTTAATTTGAATTAACTTGAACTTATTTATCATGAACAACAAATCAAAGTGAATTTGCACAACTTGTAGTAGTCATTGGCATCCTCATAACTATCTTACACTTAGATTGTTAATTGAGATATAACTGTTATGATCTGGTAAATACCATTTAAGATTGGTACCGTATTAGTGAAATTTAAAATTGAGTCCTATTGTAAATTTTTGGTATTTCCTACCTAGCTCCATGTGGTTAATGATTGATTAATCTAGAGAGCAAATAATTCCTACTTAGAATCCAGAGTCATGGTTGCTTCCGTATTACTTTATCTTCAAAAGAATGTTTTGTTGATCAAGGTGATTTAGGGACTGAAAAGAGTTGTTTTCAGAAACAATCAAGTGAAAGATATATTGATATCTAGAAACTTATTTGTGGCAACATGACTGAGTATAATTTAGCGTGACAATGTTTGCTTATATTATCTGAATATATGCAATGATTGAAGACGCTAGGCGTTTGAATATTCCAAGAAAGTGGATGCTAAAAATTATCCTCTAAATTCCTTCCTTCGAGCTATAATATCTTAATCATAAAATTGTTATGATGGGATGGATTAGAAGTATGGGTAAAGTAGTTTACCTTACTTGGAAAATGCTAAGAGTGGAATCTAGAAGAATGCTATTAATATGGTGATATTAGTAGAACAATCAAACTCAAAGTATGACTCAATGGGTGATAGTATATGACTAACACACCAAAGAAAATGAGCTAGTAAGACTAGCATTGTTTGATGTTGAATGATTCTTCTATAAAGGAAAGGGAATATTGAAAATAGAATTACAAATAGATATATGGCAGAAAAGAAGATAACTGGAAAAGTCCAGCTCAGGAGTATATACTTGATATACAAGATATAGATGTATTACTAGTTAACAAAGTATTTTTGGTATTTTGATACCACATTGGTTGGTATGAGTTGTCATACAAAGCAACGCAATGAAAGAAATACAAGGGCCTAAAAGGAACTAGTAATAGATGTGGAATCGATTATGACAAGAACATAAATAAAGTGTTATTGTGTTCATTGTCGTATCGAACCAACCAATCAAGATTTATTTGAAGAACTTAATAATTTGTTATTTTGTTCTAGTCTTTTGTGAGAACAAATGAGATTGTTCAAACTATGATCATATTCCATAATTGATGGATATGTTAATATAAATCATGTTGGTAAAGTAAACATCTATAAGACTAAATGCTAAACGTTGCAAGACGTTGAAGAGTTTCACTTAAATTGTGACACCACCATTTTAGTTCATATCGGAAAGGAAAACATGAAGGAACTCCATATTGATGGACTTCCGGAGTCATTTTATTGACGCTTGTGAGACCTCTTCCAAAAGATGACTAGAATTCCGTTCTTAGGCCAAAGTAGAATGGACGACTAATTTAGTGGAGATTATACATATTGATGTATATAGTCCATTATGTGTAGTCATGTATGGTGGATTAATTTTAACTTCATAAAATTCTGTCGATGATTTAAGTAGATATGTGAGTATATCTATTTAAAGGGAACAGAGTTTGACATTTTGAATTGGTTCAAAAGGTTGTTAATATGAAGTTAAAATCAATGTAACAAGATAATCAAGTTTTTATGATTGGATCATAAAGGATAAAGTTTGAGTTACAAGTTTAGCAAAACATCTGAGAAGTTGCAAAATTGTTCTACAACTTATACTTCTCGAATACCCCACATTAGATTGGAGTATTCAAAAGACAAAATCAAACCCTGTTTGACATGGTAAGATTAATAAAATTGCCATTATATGTTTGTAGTTTATACATTAAGGACAACCGCTTTTACACTGAAAAGAGCACCATCATGATCTGTTGAAATTGACAACATATAAGATATGGTTTGGGTAATGACCTGAATTGTCATTTTTCTTAAGTTTTGGTATGCATAGCATGTGTAAAATGTTTACAACCAAAATAGGATAAATATATGTTTATAAGGTTATCCCAAATAAAACATTGGGTATTTATCCTATCACCGAACCAAAAGACAAATGTTGTTTGTCAGAAAGGGTTGATTTCTCGAGAAAGTAGTTCTTGCGAAACAAGTGAGTGGGAGCACGGTACAAACTCAACAAGATTACAGAATCTCCGTTATCATGTCAAGAGTAGCGCAGCACTGGAAGTTGTTCCGGGGTTTACTATTTTGACTAAGTAGAAGACACTACAAATGTTGTAGATACTTCAAATGAGTTTGCGAACTGTAGCAGAAAAGTCCAAAAACTTTGTACTTTGAACAACTTGTGGTTTAAGTATAAAGTGTTGTTTTGACAACAAAGGACCTGGACCTTATAAAGGAAGCAAATGATGGGCACTGACTTCGTAAAATTGACTATGAGTCATTATATCCGCCATAGTATCCTTGTATGAATATCAAGTATGTGACTTGGTAGTCCTTTCAATAGGAATGATGCCTAACGATAGCAAAAGGGTCTATATAGCGACAAAGACATGGATACTTATCGAAAAGTTGTTTTCGACGAAGTTCAAAGAGTTCACTACTACAAGATTTTGATCTTCCGTAGTGATGCTTAGTCTTTGCAGATAGTTCTAGCAAAGTTACATATTATGATATGGATGTTGAATAACAAAACCAATTCTCCTCTCGAGGAAGTTTGTTCAAGGATGTGTACTTGACACAGTCTGAGAGTTTTGTAAAATTCAAAAGGTTGCTAGAAAGGCATGCGCACTTCAATGGTTGAAGTGAGCATAACGAAGTTGAAATCTTTACCTTAATGAAGTTATCAAAAGAGTTTGATTCCATCATGAATGATAAATATGCTTGTAGAGTTACAAGAAATTAAGTGGGAGCGTTATGACATATTTCCAATACTTTATGTAGATGACATATGGTTGATTGGAAAATATGTATTTTAAATTAACACGGTTAAGATTTCATATTGATGAAAGGCTTAGAAGATATTGGGCATCGATATCTATAAAAGATGGATTGAAGCGCCTGATATGATTGAAGCCAAATTACATAGATGAAATATTGAAGTAAGTCAATATACAATTGATAAGAAGGAGTTCTTGTCACATGGAAAATAATTGAGCAAGATTCATGTGTTTTGACACATGATGAGCATCATTGAAATTGAGATTTCTAAGTCATGTTTCCATGCTATGTACACAACCAGATGAGTCTTATGCTATAAAATGTTATAGTAGGATAATTCATATGATGATTAGACAACAGTGGGAGAGATCCTTGTGTCATTTTAGAAATGCTAAGGATATGTTTTCCTATATAGTAATGACAAAATAATAGTTGTAATATGTTACACTAATAGTCTTGTCATTTATTCAAGTAATTTTATCTCAATTAAAATATGTGATGAAGGGTAGCACAATAGGATGGAAGAAAGTTCCATGCTGGATTTGAAAGAGTTTCAAAATTAAAATATTGTGACAGATACTACAACAAAGGCTAAAGTATATCGTTGTGTTGACAACTAATTATAAGCGTATTTTGTGTCAAGGAGTTCTTTATTGAACTTGGTGAATTTCCAAGAATGCTGAAACTATGAAGCTACATTTTCACAATGTTAGTAACATCAGTTTAAGCTGAGGAATTAAGGTATCACCGGAACTTGGTGAGTTTCCAAGAATGCTAACACTATGAAGCTACATTTTCACAATGTTAGTGACATCAGTTTAAGCTGAGGAATTAAGTTTTCACGAATTGACTATATATATACAAAGCCATCTCATTAGAGAATGAGTGATGCGTGTAGACGCAAAGAACATGCAAATACAATAGGACCTGAACAGTTCAGATCTTTTTGATGATGTTTACCGCATGCAAAGCATGGTAATAACACTGGTACGCCATATGTGTTAAAGTGCTTACAGACTAGATTATTGACTCTAGTGCAAGTGGGAGACTGAAGGGAATATGCCCGAGAGGCAATAATAAAATGGTTATTATCTTATTCCTTGTTTATGATGAATGTTTATTTCTCATGCTAGAATTGTATTAACCGGAAACGTTGATACATGTGTGCTTAATAAACAAACAATGGTTCCTAGTAAAGCCTCTCTTTTAACTAGCTCGTTGATTAATAGATGATCAAGGTTTCCTGATCATGAACATTGGATGTGATTAATAACGGGGTCATGTCATTAGAAGAATGATGTGATGAACATATACCCAAAGATAATATAGCAATGCGATCAAGTCATTTAGTTTACATTGTTATATCAAACATACGAAGTAACTTATTCCTTAGACCATGAGATCATGTCAATCACTGATACCGGAAGAGTGCTTTGATGGCATCAAACGTCACACCGTAACAGGGTGACTATAAAGGTGTCGTTAAGTATTCGTAAAGTATTAGTTGAGGATCATGGATCAAGAGTGGGATTTGTCCATCCAAATGACGGAGAGATATACTCTGGGCCCTCTCGGTGATATCACATCGAAACCGCTTGCAAGCACGTGATATGATCACAAAGGATGTTATATCACGGGAACGAGAAAAGAGTACTTGTCGGTAACGAGATTGAACAAGGTATGGTTGATACCAATGATCGAATCTCGGACAAGTAAAATATCGCGAGACAAAGGGAATAGTTCACGGCGTTGTTGGTTCACACGATCACGAGAGTCATCGTTGAATATATAGGAGTCATCACGGATCTCCAGATCCCGCTGTTGATTATTGATCGGAGAGGAGTCTCGATCATGTCTATCTTATTCGCGAACCGTAGGGTGACACACTTAAGGTTCGATGACGCATTTGAGAGGATACGGAATATCGGAGAAAAGTTTGGACAACACCGAAATTGTTTCGGGGAATATTGAAATAGTCACCGAAATTGTTTCGAGTAATTTTGAAATAGTTCAAGGGGATTCTTATCAAATGGTTGTTAATAGATTTAACAACTAACTCAAGGGGTTATATGTTAATGTTTGTTAATGGAATTAACAAATATTAAAATAAAGAAATAAAATTGTTTTATTTATTTATTAAAGAAAACCCTTGGGATTTTGAGTGGGAATTCATGGAAGAATGAGTGGGTTGAGTGGAGACTCCACTCACATGATGAGGGAGAGGTGGAGGCAGCCAAAAATTCGTGGCTGCCATCCCCTCCTATAAAAGGAGGGGTGAGAGCTCCCTCTCCCACTACACACACTTGTGTCATCTCTTCCTCCCTCCTGCCGCTGCTCCACCACTTGTTCGTGCGCTTGGCGAAGCCCTGAGCAATGTTTTTCTCCACCACACCACGCCGTCGTGCTGCTGGAGTTCCGAGGGATCCTCTACTTCCGCGCCCCGCTGGAACGAGGGAACGAAGGTCGTCATCAACCGTACGTGTGACCGATCACGGATGCACCGCCGGATTGCGGTGCCATCTTCTCGCTATCGGGATCGGTGTGAGTACGACTACGCCAACAACGAGATTTGATCTCGTACCACTTTGAGTCTTCGAGGGTATGTGTTCTCCTTAACCCTCTTGTTGCCCGTTGCACTTCGTCTCCTAGATTAGATCTTGGCCTTTCGGGTATCTCTCGCGTAGGAATTTTTTTTTTGTTTTCTATGCTACGTTCCCCTTCACCTGCATATGAGTGCATCAAATGGAAAACCCAAACTAAGTGTGGCGATTTGGACGAGATGCGAATCGAATCAAATTGAGGGGGCGCCCATACACGCTTCCCACATGCGGTTAGTGCGCTCATCATGGATCAGTAGACAAGACCCTTTTCCTAATTAGGGTCGACACTAGCAGGCCTCAAAACCACGTCGGGCCTCCTGCCGGTGCCTTATCATCAAATTATTATTACCTCAACTATTAACAGGTTGTTGTTTAACATCGACCCCCAGAACATAAGTAATATGGTAACAGAAATAACGGACAGCAGACTCGAGCAGAAACAACCCTAAGCATGCTAGTAAGATACGGCCAACAAGCAACGGGGTTATAGGTGTGGAGGTGAGGCTATATCAGGGTTAAAGGATAACATGTGATAGGTTCGTAACACAAGCAACGATTCATAGGGCTAGCAGAATAGACAACGGAAAGTATCGGTATCCAATGTTGAAAGGAACACAATGGTTCATGTGAGTGAATACTTACCTGCAAACTCAGCAGCCTGGTACTGAGCTAGATCCTCAGACGGGGTGTCGTAAGTCTCGTCTGTCTCAACGTCGTCGTCTATTCGAGAAGAAGCAAACAAGCAACGCAGAGAGACAAACAATCAATAACATGGCATAATGCACAATCATGGGATGATGCATGACCATTTAATTGATGCATCAAAAATAAGCTAGTTGACATGGTAACATAACATAATTAAATGGACCCATATGCAATTTGGATTGCATATGGAAAACCCATGAGTTAAGGTTGGAATAATTGTTCTACAACTAACCAGCAGGTGAAAGTGGATTAGCATGATGCATGGATGAGGAAAACAGAAAGAGAACAACAGTAAATGCCATTTGAAATGAAGTTTACCAAGTTTGGAATTTTATTCATTAAGTTATGAAATTTTGGTTTCTTAAAGGTGTTACACAAGCATTTGTTGTTTTCACCAATTTTAATTGTTCAAAATAGATAACAAAGTTCATATTTGGAAAGTACACAAAATTTTAGGTGGAATACATGTTTCACTTGTTGAAAAAGGATTTAAAACAAATTACTTATGAATTAAACAAGTTTAAACAAGATTTAAATGGATTTAAACAAGTATTAATATTATTTGAATTTTTATTTGCTCAAAGCATTAAATAAAATTCATATTTGAAAATATTATGTTTTTCTGGTTTGAGAACATATTTTATATGTTCAAAAATAATTTAATTTAAGCAAGTTATGAATTTAGCAATTTTAAATGATTTAAACAAGGTTTAAATTATTTAACCAATTTTAATTATTCAAAACTTGAAACAAAGTTTATATTTGGAAAAGTGGTTCAATTTAGCATGGAAAACATATTTTATTTGTGTTATTTGAATTAAGTTTGAATTAGTTATGAATTTAACCAAATTTGAAATGATTTGTTTGAATTTGAAATTTGAAAACATTTGAACAGCTCAAAACAGAAAACAAATGCTTTAATCATGTAGAGAATTTAATTTGGTGCAGAATACATATTTCATTTGTATTAATTGGATTTGAATTTCAAAAGATATTTGCATTTTGAATACAGGGACTAATCTGTAAAATAAAAGGACTTAAACTTAAAAAGAAAAAGGCAGAAAACATTTTCTACCTCGCAGTGGCCTAGCCTGGCCACTGACGAGGGGGCCCTAGGGCCACGGTGGCCAGCGTGGCGTGTGTGGTCGCTGACAGGGGGCCCTACCTGTCAGCGCCCTCGCGAAAAAATTGCGGGATTTAATCCCAGAGGCAGGGATCGAACCCTGGCCTCGAGCGCGCGTGCACGGGTGCGTTGCCACTGCAGTGAGCGATCGTTTCTTGTCAGGTAAGGGGGTGCAGTGAGGATATGGTGGTGTTCGCGTCAGTTAACTGAATTTTCAGTTCAGTTAACTGAAACTTGGCCGCGCTCGACGCTCGCCGGCGACGTGCTGCGACGCTGCTGGCTGCTGCTGCATCGTGTGCGTGTGCTAGGGTGTCCAGGGGGTGGTGCGTGAGTGCAGAGAGGAACAGGGAGGTGGACGTCGTGGTGCTCACCGGCGATGAAGAGGAAGCAGCGGCTCGGTGGCGACTGTCGACGGCGGCGACAGCAAGGATGGCGGCGTCGAACCGTGAGGTCCCCGTGGCTGCTGTGGTGGCGAGGAGGTCGAGGAAGCGACGGGGAATCGATTCCCGCTGCTAACCAGAGGGAAGGAGGAGCATCACGGCGGCGATCAACGAGGTTTCAGAGATGGTGGCATGCGGTGGCGGTTCAGAGGAGCCGAGGAGGGAGGAAGGAGAGAAAGATGGCGGCGCGGTGGAGAGAGGAGGGAGGTCTAGGGCTAGGGCAGAGCTCGGGGAGCCCTCGAGGCAGTTTTATGGAGGAGGAGGGCGCGCGGGGGGCGTCTGCTCCGCCGTACGCCAACGTGGGCAGCTCGGATGAGCTGTCGTACAGGTAGACGACGAGCGAAGAGGTAAGCAGGCCGTGGGGGAGAGGTTTTGGTGGGCTGGGCTCAGCCCACTGCCTGCCTCCCCCTCTGAAACGTTTTCCTTTTTTTTTAATTTTTCTTCTGTTTGTTTTTTTTGCTGAAAAGGAAAAGGAGAAAAAGGATGAGGTTTTGAGGTTAGAAAATTTTAGGAAAAATTTGTATTGATTAAATTTGTAACAGTACCATAATACAAACTTTTGTTTTCCAAAAATTTGAAACTATGTTGCTGTTTGCAAATTTGTTTGAATTTGATTGAATTTAATATTAATTGAATAATTGAACTTAAGCAACTTAAGAGTTTTTAAATTCAAGTTTATTTGAAACAAATGATTGGTTTGTTTTTGTAATTTTCATAAACTTCAAAATGGTTGCTGTTTGGAAAATTAATTGAATTTTGAATGCAAATTGAATTAAGTGAATTATTAAAAGAACCATTTGATAGTTTGAACTTTTAAAGTTTAATGGAAACAATTGATGTTTTGATTTGAACTTTTTATTTGGAAAATTTTAACAGAGCAAGTATGAAACAAAACATTTGAATATTGTTTGAATTTCAAATGGGAAAACAAAGGAAAACAGATGAAAAAAAATGGAAAAAAAATGCCAAAACAAATGCAATGATGATGTCATGATGCAAAACATAAAATAACAAGAAATAAAACATTCTAAAGGCTGTTTTTCATACTTGGGATGTTACAAAACGCCCCCCCCCCCCTTGAAGGAATCGCGCCCCGAGATTCCTACTGAGAAGAGAAAAGGTCCGGATACTTCTTGCGAAGATCCTCTTCGGTCTCCCACGTCGCCTCTTTATCGGAATGATGGGACCACTGCACTTTCAAGAACTTGGTGCTCTTGTTGCGAGTCTTACGCTCGGTCTCATCGAGAATACGAATAGGGTGCTCCTCATAAGATAGATCTTCTTGCAGTTCAATGGAATCATGACCAACTGCACGTTCTGGATCTTTGAAGCACCTCTTGAGCTGTGACACGTGAAACACATCGTGCACCTTGGATAGCTTTTCTGGAAGTTCAAGACGATAGGCATTTTCCGCACGCCTTGAGAGAATGTTGAAAGGACCAATGTATCTTGGTGCAAGTTTTCCTTTTACACCAAAACGATGAGTGCCTCTGAGGGGAGTTACACGGAGATATGCTTTGTCACCAGGTGCGTAGATCATATCCCTGTGTTTGCTGTCATAGTAGCTTTTCTGACGAGACTGAGCAATCTTGAGATTGTCACGAATGATGCGAACTTTCTCTTCGGCTTCCTTAACAATGTCAGGGCCTAAGAGTGAACGTTCACCAGCTCCAGACCAATTGATTGGACTCCTACATCTGCGGCCATAGAGAGCTTCAAATGGTGCCATGCCTAGGCTTGCCTGGAAGCTGTTGTTGTAGGAGAATTCAGCATATGGAAGGCATTCCTCCCATTTCATGCCAAAGGAGAGACCACATGCTCTAAGCATATCCTCGAGAATCTGATTGACTCTTTCGACTTGCCCTTGAGACTGAGGGTGATAAGCTGTGCTGAACAGTAGTTTGGTGCCCAATGCTTCTTGAAAGCTTTTCCAGAAATGAGAAGTGAAGATGCTTCCACGGTCTGAGCTTATTTCCAATAGAACACGATGAAAAGGAACAATCTTTGCTGTGTAGAGTTCTGCTAACTGGCTAGCTGAGATTGTTTCTTTGACAGCAAAGAAGTGAGCTACTTTAGTGAGACGATCAATGACAACGAAGATTGCATCGTTGCCCTTCTTGGACTTTGAAAAACCAGTGACGAAGTCCATTTCAATCATGTCCCACTTCCACTCAGGGATTTTCAGAGGTTGTAGGAGACCGGCTGTTTTCTGATGAACTGCCTTAACACGTTGACAAACGTCGCATTCAGAAATGTATTGAGCAATTTCACGTTTCATGCCAGGCCACCAATACAGTGTCTTGAGATCCCGGTACATCTTTGTACTTCCAGGGTGTATGGAGAGAGGAGTTTCATGAGCCTCCTTGAGAATGACATCTTTGAGACTTTGAACTTGAGGAACTGCAATGCGTCCTTCGAAGAACACATTTCCCTTGTCATCGATTGAGAAGGACTTAAATTTCTCCTTGCCTTCTTTGATGTGTTCTACCATCTTCTTGATTTCAGCATCGCGAAGTTGTTCAGAACGAATCTTGTCCTCGAGAGTTGGACTGGCTGTCAAGCTTGCAAGATAGCCTTGAGGAACAAGACCAAGGTTCAGCTTCTGGAATTCTTCATGAAGAGGAGGTTGGCTTTCCATTATCATGAGATTATTGCAATATGACTTGCGACTGAGAGCATCGGCCATAACATTAGCCTTGCCTGGAGTGTAAGAAATGGTAAGATCAAAGTCCTTAATCTTTTCAATCCATCTCCTTTGCCTGAGGTTTAGATCTGGTTGAGTGAAGATATATTTCAGACTCTTATGATCGGAAAAGATTTCAGTGCGGTTACCCAACAAGTATTGTCTCCATTTCTTGAGGGCAAACACAACTGCTGCAAGTTCAAGGTCATGAGTGGGATAATTGAGCTCATGTGCGTTCAACTGACGTGAAGCATAAGCCACAACTTGACGTTCTTGCATAAGAACTGCACCTAGACCTTGGAGAGAAGCATCACAGAATATTTGGAAAGGTTTGGAAGGATCTGGGCCAACCAGAACTGGTGTAGAAGTGAGCTTAGTCTTCAGGAGATTGAAGCTTTCATCACATTGTGGAGACCAGACGAACTTCTTGTCCTTCTTTGTGAGATCAGTGAGAGGTTTGGCAATCTTGGAAAAGTTTTGGACGAAACGACGGCAATAGCTAGCCAAGCCAAGAAAACTTCTTACTTGCTTCACCGTCTTCGGAGGTTTCCAATCAACAATTGCTTTAACCTTCTCTGGATCAATGGCTATGCCCTTGGCGGAGATGACATGACCAAGGTAAGCAACTTCTGGAATCCAGAACTCACATTTGGAGAATTTGGCATATAGACGATGCTCGCGAAGTTTCATGAGTGTTAGACGAAGATGTTCTTCGTGCTCTTCCTCGGATTTTGAGTAGACAAGAATGTCATCAAGATATACCACAACGAACTTGTCGAGGTATTCATGGAAGACAGAATTCATGAGTCGAGAGAATGTCGCCGGTGCATTGGTGAGGCCAAAGGACATGACGGTGAATTCATATAGACCGTAGCGAGTGGTGAAAGCTGTTTTTGGAATATCCTCTTTTCTGATCTTTATTTGATGGTAACCCATTCTCAAGTCCAACTTTGAGAATATTGAGGCTCCAGCAAGTTGATCAAAAAGATCATCGATACGAGGAATTGGATACTTGTTTTTGATGGTTTTCTCGTTAAGAGGACGATAGTCAACAACGAGTCTCTTTGTGTGATCCTTCTTCGCAACGAACAGAGTTGGGCAACCCCAAGCCGAGGAACTAGGTTGAATGTAACCTTTTTCCATGTACATATCAATTTGTTCCTTCAACAACTTCAGCTCGGGAGTTCCTATCTTGTAGGGATGCTTAGAGATTGGAGCAGTACCTGGCTCAAGCTCGATCACGAACTCAACAGCTCTGTCCGGAGGCATCCCTGGCAACTCTTCTGGAAAGACGTCAGGGAATTCCCAAACCACCGGAACATTTTCAAGTGAAGGAAGGGGTTTTGCATCGAGGTTGCATAGCTGAAAGGAACTTGATTCATTTGGAGAATAGACTATCTGGCCAGAGGGGTGGAACAGAGTTATTGACTTTTGAGCACAGTCAATCCTTGCTTTATTAGCTTTCAGCCAATCCATACCAAGAATGACATCAATGTCATAATTGCCAAGCAGTATGAGAGAAGCAAGGAATATGTGGCCTCCAATTAGAATTTGATTTCTGTGACTGATCTTTGACGTTTGCATAGTTGCTCCAGGGGAGTTTACCACTAGCGGGGAACCCAAACCAACAAAAGGGAGTTTAATTGCTGTCGCAAAGATCTTTGACACGAAAGAATGTGATGCTCCGGTATCAAACAACACTTTAGCTGGAATAGAGTTTACGGGAAATGTACCGAGAACGACGTCATGAGCTTCCTCAGCTTTGTCGATCTTGACATGATTCACCCTTGCGGTCCTCCCGACAGGCCTGTTGTTGGAGTTGAAGGCCTTAGGCGCGGGAGCGCGCACCATTGCCTGGTTTGTGTTGGGACGAGGTGGTGGTGGAGGTAGCTGCCTCTGCGTGCACTTGTCAGCGTAGTGCCCCGTCTGCTTGCACTTGTAGCAAGTGACGACACGAGGAGGTTCTGGCCTTGGCTGCCCCATCGAAGCCCTCTGATCATGCATCTGAGCAGGGTTGGGTGGGCGGGGAGCGAAGCCTGGAGAAGTTTGGGCGTATGGAGCCCGAGTGACAGCACCATTTGGTACCTAGATGCGGCGCTTCTGCGGAGGGTTGGTCATGTTGGAGGAGGAACCACCCTCACGCGAGTGCTTGCGAGATTCCTCGAACGCCTTGCGCACATTTTCTTCATTGAGCGCGGTGTTAACGATCTCCTCGAAGTTGTTGGCCTTGATATTGGTGAGGGCGTACTTGAGTTCCGGGTTAAAACCTCTGCGGAACCTTGCCATATTCTTAGCCTCAGTGGACACCTCATCACCAGCGTAACAAGCGAGGCGATTGAACTCACTCTGATAGCCAATGATGTCCAGCTTGCCCTGCTTGAGTGAGCAAAACTCTTCACGCATCCTTTCCATGAGACCATCTGGAATGTGGTGCTTCAGGAAAGCTTCCTTGAAACAACCCCAGGTGATTGGATAGCCAGCTCTCATGGTCTGGTAGTTTTCCCACCAAGTAGCTGCCTGACCCTTTAGCAGATAGGAGGCATACTTGACCTTGTCTTCCTCAGCAACGTGAGCAATCTCCAGAGCCTTAGCTATCTCACGGATCCAGTCATCAGCATCCAGAGGCTCGCGTGTTGCCACGAAAGCTCTCGGGCCCAGACTGAGAAACTCCTTGATACTGACTCGTGGCGCGGTCTGGTTGTTGTGCTGATTAGTCTGGAACTGGGCCATCTGCGTCATGACTTGGGTCATCTGAGTCAACAGCTCCGTGATTGGCGGTGGCTCAGGCGGGGTGTTCCTTGTTGGCGGCATCCTGAATGGAAATGCATTTTAGCACAACAACAGAAAAGGATAGACTTGGCAACCGAAAGAGAGATTATCCCGACGCATGAATAGATAACCAACAGGTACATCATCACATGTTCAAATACATCAGAATATCCAACACACCACAAATGGTTCGAGTGCCAAAGGATAACTAAACATAGCTAAGAATGGATACATCGGTACTCCCATGCTCATCACGCAGGACGGCGGCTAGGAGTACGGCGAGAGGTACGGTGAGGAGCACGCCCACGAAAGTAGGTAGAACGACGATCCACATAGATCTGACGTGGTCTCAGAGCGACTCTAGGTGTGGTGAAGTACATAGCGTCGACTCCCTGTGCTCCAAAGCGCAGAATCCCAGTGTAACCAGCACCAAGGTTGAGGAGTGGACCTCTGATCGGCTCGTAACCTCCAGCATCTGGCAGACGACGACCCACTGGCTGATCGAAACGTGCAAAGCGCTCATCTCCAACAAAGTCTGTGGTGTAAGTCGCCAGACGAGTCAAAGCAAGGTAGAGCTGCTCTCTGACTGAAGCCAACTCCTGAGATAGTGTGCTGGCAACTGCGTCACTGTGCCTCACAAACTGAGTGGTGGTGTGCAGCCTGGAGTTATCATGCTCGTAGACATCCAAGTTGTCGTAGAGAGTGAAGTGAGCTCCCTCCGAAGTGATGTAACCACGGGGGATGTGGCGATAGATAGAATCGTCAAATCCCCAGTAGTCAGCACGAAGGACGGTGAGACTCACATAATCTGCCTGCTGCACAGCCATATCCACTGTGGAACCTACTGCCTCGTAGCGGTGGACAACGCTCATGCCATCATCTGACAGAATGTAGACGATAGCCTGGTAGTAGGTCTGGTCAAACTCTCGCTGCTGCTCGTAGACCTGGTACTCTGGTGCCCAACGGAACCCCAGAAAAGTGACCATGTCTCTCAGCATCTCCGGATAACCGGCAGTGCTCTCGCAACGAGTCATACGAACCACCTGCGGGTAGAACCTGAGATCCATCTGCAGATGATCGGGGAAGTTTTGATTAGATGCCGGTGGAAGAACTGAAGTGGAAAGCAACAACAAGGTTTCAACGGACGAAAAGGATGTTGAGAAGAACAGGATATCCAAGCAACATCGGGAAACACGAGACCAAAACACTCCTGAGGTACTACGGAAAACCCATCCGGGCTTCTAAAGGATCAATATCTACTGCTTAAGGAATAGAGGATTTTCTTCCGGGGCTTACACGCCTCCGTTCTCAATCGTGAGTAGGCAACATGATAAATCATGTCACAACCACCTCTATTCCTTTGGTCTAGTAGATATAACTATCCTAGAGAAACCAGGATACGTGAAAACCTAACTTGAAAGTTTAGGTGAGAAGAGAAAACAACGTTGCACTTCCTTACCAGAAAAGGGAGGGTGGGTGGGGAAAGAAATAAAAGAACAGAATTCCTACTCTCACGTTTCATTTTTCCTATATAGCTACAAAATAGTTTCTAGACTCAAATGCGACCAGTAAAAGGGATCCTACAGGCAGACAGGCTCTGATACCATTTGTCGCACCCGGACTTCTAGAGGATACTCACAGTCCGCTAAATAGTAGAACAAATGGCTTACGGGGCATACCGGCACCCGCATCTCAATATGAGCAGGCCAACACGTAAACGTGTGACAACCATTCTCTACTATCCATCGTCTGCGCAAACCATCCCATAGAAATCAGGACACTTCCGTTGACGTACTTCATAACATACACACATGGTACGTCAACGGCATTGGAACAACTGATATCACAACATATCTCTAAGACACAAAAGATTGAAATAAGTTGCAAATAGCTCTCACTAGAGCAGAGATAGCAAATACAATCATCCAGAGGACACATGTCCCAACAATTCATCATTACAACACAGCGGAAGCATCCAAAGTGTCTGAGTACAGACAAGATCCAAATAGGCCTAAGAGGCTGGAAGCGAAAAGACGGAGCCCATCCACGATGTCTCGGATCCTGCCCGGGTCCGCTATCTACTCGTCAGCAGCCTCGTCATACTCCACGTAGTAGCCACCATGGGGATCCTCGGAAACGTAGTCTGCGGAAACCACAACCCCAAAGGGGTCAGTACATAAACGTACTGGCAAGCAAGACTCACAAGATACCATAGTGTACCCGGCAACACCAAGTACAGATGCCTTGGGTTCAACGGAAGAATAGGTGATACAAAAGTGCGGCAGCAGGCTGCTATAACCAACTACAGAAACATGCTATAACTTCCGGCTAAAAGAAAGGGATAAGATAGCGTATCGTAACCAACTATAACTAACCTCTAACAAACCCGTCCTGGATCTCGCCCCTTATCCAAAGAAGCAATCCGAGGATAACTCACATAGTTGGATTAATGATGGTTCAAGTTATTGTGTCAATAAGACTATTACTAGTCAAGTTATCATTAGTTAGGTGTAAGTTGTTCTGAGTACTTGTTAGCCAGTACTTTCACCAAGTCATCCATAACCGCGGAAAACACGGCTTCTCGAGAAGATTTAACCCTGCAGGGGTGCACCAATTTGGCCGTACATGTAAGAATATCCCGCCAGACGGGAATCAAACCCACCAAGCGAGGCACTCAACAAGACTCAACTCTTCTTCGCATCAAGCCCAAAGAACCACGTGCTGTGCGTGCGCGGCTAATCGAGCCCCCACGAAGAAAAGGGGGACCCTCATAGCACTCTAAGACCACGCCGCCCTAAATGCCGACTACAAAAGTTCCACCCTTGCCTCGGGTTCGTACCTGCATATGAGTGCATCAAATGGAAAGCCCGAACTAAGTGTGGCGATTTGGACGAGATGCGAATCGAATCAAATTGAGGGGGGCGCCCATACACGCTTCCCACATGCGGTTAGTGCGCTCATCATGGATCGGTAGACAAGACCCTTTTCCTAATTAGGGTCGACACTAGCAGGCCTCAAAACCACGCCGGGCCTCCTGCCGGTGCCTTATCATGAAATTATTATTACCTCAACTATTAACAGGTTGTTGTTTAACATCGACCCCCAGAATATAAGTAATATGGTAACAGAAATAACGGACAGCAGACTCGAGCAGAAACAACCCTAAGCATGCTAGTAAGACACGGGCAACAAGCAACGGGATTATAGGTGTGGAGGTGAGGCTATATCAGGGTTAAAGGATAACATGTGATAGGTTCGTAACACAAGCAACGATTCATAGGGCTAGCAGAATAGACAACGGAAAGTATCGGTATCCAATGTTGAAAGGAACACAATGGTTCATGTGAGTGAATACTTGCCTGCAAACTCAGCAGCCTGGTACTGAGCTAGATCCTCAGACGGGGTGTCGTAAGTCTCGTCTGTCTCAACGTCGTCGTCTATTCGAGAAGAAGCAAACAAGCAATGCAGAGAGACAAATAATCAATAACATGGCATAATGCACAATCATGGGATGATGCATGACCATTTAATTGATGCATCAAAAATAAGCTAGTTGACATGGTAACATAACATAATTAAATGGACCCATATGCAATTTGGATTGCATACGGAAAACCCATGAGTTAAGGTTGGAATAATTGTTCTACAACTAACCAGCAGGTGAAAGTGGATTAGCATGATGCATGGATGAGGAAAACAGAAAGAGAACAACAATAAATGCCATTTGAAATGAAGTTTACCAAGTTTGGAATTTTATCCATTAAGTTATGAAATTTTGGTTTCTTAAAGGTGTTACACAAGCATTTGTTGTTTTCACCAATTTTAATTGTTCAAAATAGATAACAAAGTTCATATTTGGAAAGTACACAAAATTTTAGGTGGAATACATGTTTCACTTGTTGAAAAAGGATTTAAAACAAATTACTTATGAATTAAACAAGTTTAAACAAGATTTAAATGGATTTAAACAAGTATTAATATTATTTGAATTTTTATTTGCTCAAAGCATTAAATAAAATTCATATTTGAAAATATTATGTTTTTCTGGTTTGAGAACATATTTTATATGTTCAAAAATAATTTAATTTAAGCAAGTTATGAATTTAGCAATTTTAAATGATTTAAACAAGGTTTAAATTATTTAACCAATTTTAATTATTCAAAACTTGAAACAAAGTTTATATTTGGAAAAGTGGTTCAATTTAGCATGGAAAACATATTTTATTTGTGTTATTTGAATTAAGTTTGAATTAGTTATGAATTTAACCAAATTTGAAATGATTTGTTTGAATTTGAAATTTGAAAACATTTGAATAGTTCGAAACAGAAAACAAATGCTTTAATCATGTAGAGAATTTAATTTGGTGCAGAATACATATTTCATTTGTATTAATTGGATTTGAATTTCAAAATATATTTGCATTTTGAATATAGGGACTAATCTGTAAAATAAAAGGACTTAAACTTAAAAAGAAAAAGGCAGAAAACATTTTCTACCTCGCACTGGCCTAGCCTGGCCACTGACGAGGGGGCCCTGGGGCCACGGTGGCCAGCGTGGCGTGTGTGGTCGCTGACAGGGGGCCCTACCTGTCAGCGCCCTCGCGAAAAAATTGTGGGATTTAATCCCAGAGGCAGGGATCGAACCCTGGCTTCGAGCGCACGTGCACGGGTGCGTTGCCACTGCAGTGAGCGATCGTTTCTTGTCAGGTAAGGGGGTGCAGTGAGGATATGGTGGTGTTCGCGTCAGTTAACTGAATTTTCAGTTCAGTTAACTGAAACTTGGCCGCGCTCGACGCTCGCCGGCGACGTGCTGCGACGCTGCTGGCTGCTGCTGCATCGTGTGCGTGTGCTAGGGTGTCCAGGGGGTGGTGCGTGAGTGCAGAGAGGAACAGGGAGGTGGACGTCGTGGTGCTCACCGGCGATGAAGAGGAAGCAGCGGCTCGGTGGCGACTGTCGACGGCGGCGACAGCAAGGATGGCGGCGTCGAACCGTGAGGTCCCCGTGGCTGCTGTGGTGGCGAGGAGGTCGAGGAAGCGACGGGGAAACGATTCCCGCTGCTAACCAGAGGGAAGGAGGAGCATCACGGCGGCGATCAACGAGGTTTCAGAGATGGTGGCGTGCGGTGGCGGTTCAGAGGAGCAGAGGAGGGAGGAAGGAGAGAAAGATGGCGGCGCGGTGGAGAGAGGAGGGAGGTCTAGGGCTAGGGCAGAGCTCGGGGAGCCCTCGGGGCAGTTTTATGGAGGAGGAGGGCGCGCGGGGGCCGTCTGCTCCGCCGTACGCCAACGTGGGCAGCTCGGATGAGCTGCCGTACAGGTAGACGACGAGCGAAGAGGTAAGCAGGTCGTGGGGGAGAGGTTTTGGTGGGCTGGGCTCAGCCCACTACCTGCCTCCCCCTCTGAAACGTTTTCCTTTTTTTTTAATTTTTCTTCTGTTTGTTTTTTTTTGCCGAAAAGGAAAAGGAGAAAAAGGATGAGGTTTTGAGGTTAGAAAATTTTAGGAAAAATTTGTATTGATTAAATTTGTAACAGCACCATAATACAAACTTTTGTTTTCCAAAAATTTGAAACTATGTTGCTGTTTGCAAATTTGTTTGAATTTGATTGAATTTAATATTAATTGAATAATTGAACTTAAGCAACTTAAAAGTTTTTAAATTCAAGTTTATTTGAAACAAATGATTGGTTTGTTTTTGTAATTTTCATAAACTTCAAAATGGTTGCTGTTTGGAAAATTAATTGAATTTTGAATGCAAATTGAATTAAGTGAATTATTAAAAGAACCATTTGATAGTTTGAACTTTTAAAGTTTAATGGAAACAATTGATGTTTTGATTTGAACTTTTTATTTGGAAAATTGTAACAGAGCAAGTATGAAACAAAACATTTGAATATTGTTTGAATTTCAAATGGGAAAACAAAGGAAAACAGATGAAAACAAATGGAAAACAAATGTCAAAACAAATGCAATGATGATGTCATGATGCAAAACATAAAATAACAAGAAATAAAACATTCTAAAGGCTGTTTTTCATACTTGGGATGTTACAGTTGACATGTCAATTGTGTTGCGTAACCTGCTGCAAGTAAAAAGAACGCGTTGTGCCATGAAATACGTGTGTTTGTATGAGATATTGAGATTCAGTATGTTGCTTATAAGTTTCTCTTGGGCTTCCTGTATGCCTCTCACGCCTTTTCAGTAATTTATTCAACTTTGTTAGTATTGAATACTATCTTTCGTAAACTTGTGTGATTGACATCAAAGAAATTTGAAGAGCTCCGTGTACATGTTTTAATATAAGTAGTCCCCATCATTGTGCATTTGTATTTCCATGTCTTCCCAGGTGCTCTATTTTGTCGAAACAACCATAAGCCGCACCCTAACACAGGTTGATGAATAATATGCACTATACTAGGAGCTATGAATATAAGTAGCCCCCCTCATTGCAATGATGTTTTGATCGATATTTCTAAGTTTGTTGGTCCGACAACGCATTGGAATTCATCTATTATGTTTTTCTGTTTGCAGAAAAATATTTGAGAACCCGTAGCAAAGCACGGGCATTCAACTAGTCTAATATACTCTAGATACATCTAGATATACTCTAGATACATGTAGACATGTACATTTAGGAATGGAGGGAGTAGAAATATATTCACTCTAAATATATGTAGACATGTACATTTAGGAACGGAGGGAGGAGGGAGTAGAAGATAAGAAATGTAGACATGTACATTTAGGAACGGAGGAGTAGAAGATAAGAAGATTTAATAACGGAGGAGTAGAAGATAAGAAGAAGAGCAAGAAGAATCGTTAGGCTATTACTCCCTCCTTCATCAGTTCTAAAATACTTTCATTCGTTGAAAAAAGCATATTTGAACAAACTGAAGTCACATATTTGAACAAATAGTCATGTATTCTAAGTAAATCACAATTTTTTTTGGAAAATACATCACGAAATATTCGGTTAAAGGATGGAACTACCTACCCGGATCCCCGGGATGCCCTTTGAGTACAACTCGTCTTCCTTAGGCTGGTGCGAGTGCACCGCCCGTTATAGCCCCGCCACGTCAGCTTTTACTCTCATTCTCACCCCACGGTGCCAGTGCACGGGCTATAGTGCCAGCTCTCACTTCTCTCTACTCCACATCACCATTTCTTTTTCAGATTAAGTTATTTCACTCGCTTTTGTTTAGACATTCAAAATAATGGAAGAAAATTATTTTATTGAACTAAAAATGTTACCGATTACATTATAAATAAAAAATTACATATAAATAAAAAAATACATAAAAAATTAAAAAATTACATAATCTAGGCATTACTATTTGCCCACACATGCTCAATCAAATCTTGCTGGAGCTGTGCATACATTGGTGAGTCACTCATTTCGTTGTCCATCTGAATCCTGGCTGCTAGGCTTGGTGGTGCATTGTTGTGTATCGGCGGGTCGACATTGGAATCAACTGTCCCATAGATGTCGTCCAAATTGGTACCACACTCATCGTCGATGATCATGTTGTGCAGAATGACACATGCACGTATGATCAACCCAATAGTACGCCTCGAGTAGGAGCGTCCCGGAACTTCTATAATGTTGAACCTAGACTTCAGCACTCCAAAGGTACACTCGGCATCTTTGCGCCAAGCTGATTGAGCAATAGTGAATAGCCGATGCTTTTCACTTTGTGGAAGAGTAACATCTTTCATGAACACCGGCCAGGAGGGGTAGATGCCGTCGGAAAGGTAGTAACCCCTGTTGTACTCGTGTCCATTCACCGTGAAGTTCACTATGGGTGCTTCTCCCCTAAGCACATCAGTGAACAACGGCGACTGATTGAGTACATTGATGTCGTTGTTGGACCCGGCCACTCCAAAAAAGGCATGCCAGATCCAACGATCATGCGACGCAACGGCTTCTAAGATTATGGTAGGGTGTTTGATGTCTCCCCTTGTGAATTGACCGGCATGCGCAACTGGGCAGTTACTCCACTGCCAATGCATGCAATCGATGCTCCCTAGTTTGCCCGGAAAGCCACGCTCCTCGGCTTTCGCTAGTAGACGCTGAGTATCCGCGACATTTGGTCGACGGCAAAACTCATCCCCGTAACAGTGAGTGATGCCTTCACAGAATCTCTCTAGACATTCTGATGAAGTTTTTCTAGCTAGCTTAAGCCACTCATCTATCGTATCTGCAGCGGCTCCATAAGCTAATAAACGCAAAACCGCAATACATTTTTGTAGGGGAGAAAAACCAGGACGGTTGAGAGCATCAACTCTTTGGGTGAAATACGGAGAGTATTCACCCAATCTATCCACAATGCGTAGAAAAAGGTGTCGCCTCATCAGATACCTTCGCCGAAAGAAGTTCGGAGGATAAGCACAGTTGTCGGCGAAGTAGTCGTCGTAGAGCCGATCGTGGGCACCCAGACGATCACGCCTGATGTACTCTCGATGGCGTCGCGTCCGTCTTGACTCCGCCTCGAGGTTGAGCATCGCCTCCTCATACTCCGCCTCGAATGCAACGATCATATCACCCTCCATTCCTTCGCTCGAATTGCTGCTGGACGAAGACATGGCGTCGAGAGGAGTGGAAATGGAGAGTGGAGGAGATGAAGTGGGGTGTGGAATGAGTGAAACCGGGTGGGGGTATTTATAGGGGATTGTGGATGAAATTTGAATTTTTTGCAATTTTTTTCGAATTTTTAGAGGTTGCAACGGATACTTCAACGGCTAGCTGACGTGGACGAATCACAGCTCGCCACGTCAACTAGCCGTTGGCCCGCGTCGCTACCACCCCG
Source organism: Alopecurus myosuroides (assembly GCA_028641055.1). Classification (NCBI taxonomy): domain Eukaryota; kingdom Viridiplantae; phylum Streptophyta; class Magnoliopsida; order Poales; family Poaceae; genus Alopecurus; species Alopecurus myosuroides. The sequence goes on from CM054058.1 coordinate 224,527,486, forward strand.
CTCTCGCCCCACCTCGCCAGCGCGGCGCCCGACTCTCGCCTCCAACGCGGGCGACAGGCGGGCGGAACCGCCCGCTACCGCCGGGCGGTGGAACCATCGCCCGCCGCTGCGCTGTCGCCTCCCTCTCGCCCCGCTATCGCCCCGCGCCGGGCGATAGCGCCCCCACAACCGCCCGCGTTGGCACCAGCCTTAGGCGCGTCAGGGGCCTTGATCGGCAAAGTGGTAGGATGTTCATGTTAAGTCACCCACAAAACCATAAAACCATGTTCATGTTGTTTAATAGCTAGCATGAGCTTCAACCAAGTCGGATGTAGGTTGTTTAATAGCTAGCATGAGTCACAATAGGGAGTACCATATGCATTTTTCTAGAACAAAAAATAAACATTTCCTAGATTCTGCCTCCATACTGCATAGTGGGTAGCAGCAATAAAGATGTTTTTTTGAAATGGGAGCATGCGCCCCAGCCTCTGCATCGGGACGATGCACACAACTGTATTTTATTAAACAAGGAGAGTATTCAAAGTATAACAAGTTACAAATCATGGATCACTCAGTGTGACTACAAAGATTAGCCACATAAAAATAGCAGACTTAGCCATCTAAACGCCTAGCATGAAGCCACCCAACCTGGCTGTATATAACCCGCACGTCCGCCATTAGCCGGGCATAGCCTGTATCCATAAGTCCTCGATGTTCGGCAGCGAGGAGGAAGAATCAATAGAATAAACCGCCTTGTTTACAACCTGCAAAAATGAACATTGTTCTGCTTGTTAAAAACCACGACATTCCGACAATTCCAGATACTCCAAACGACAGCAGCGACACCAATTCCAATTCGTGCCTTTGTTTTCCTATCTATTCTATTTAACCAACTACCAAACATATTCGAAATGCTAATCGGTGAATAAATGCTAAAAGTAAAGTGAATAATACGCCAAATATCTGTAACAAATGGGCAAGATATAAATAAGTGTTCAACAGACTCATCTGCGTCGCAGAAAACACATTTTTTAGATCCAACCCATTTTATCCTAATCAAATTATCCTTCGTTAAAATAACTTTTCTGTTAAGAAATTAAAAAAATTATCTTCAGTGGAATCTTTAGCTTCCACGGGTATTTGCGTAAAAATACTATGGACCCATGCATCATGTCCGCATAAAAAGATTTAACAGAAAATAAACCATCCGTGGATAGGCGCCACCGAAAGGAGTCTGGTTCATTTATCAGAGATACGCTCATTAATCTCTCGACCAAATAAAGTCATTGATCTCTCCGATGCCCCCAATAAAGGTCTCCGGAAAGTAACATCTAGAGGATTATGAGATAACACGCTTGCTACCGTGACATTTTTATGTGAAGCAGTATTAAACAAACTCGAATATTGTTGTGATAATGGTTCATCACCTAACCAAATATCCTCCCGCAACCTCACATTCTGTCCATCCCCCAGCGAGAACGCACCGCGGGAGAAAAATTGTTGCTTAACATTCATAATACCTTTCCAGAAAGACGAAGCTGATGGTTTTGCTACCACCTGGGATAACGTTTTATCACCAAGGTATTTATTGGACAATAATTCATGCCACACCCCCTCTTCATGTCATAACTTTACTAGCCATTTGCTAAGTAGACACACATTCTTAACTTCTAATACCTCAATCCCCAACCCCCTCGGTCCTTCGGACGACACACAATATTCCACTTAGACAGCCTATATTTTCTCTTTTTCATATCACTCTGCCAAAAGAACCGAGAATGATAAAAATCAAGTCACTTCCTGACGCCCACCGGAATCTCAAAAAAGGATAACAAAAACATAGGTAGGCTTGTGAGCACGGAGTTAATCAATATAAGGCGGTCCCCATATGATAGTAATAAAGATGTGATGTTATGCAAAGTTGTATTTATTAGTTTAGGAATAGAGCACGGAAAACATGGACCGTGGATGGGCTAAGTACACCATGGTCCGTGGATGGCACTGTCGTACGTGGATCATACACCTTTTATCGTACATGAAGCAATTTGCTTTTGGAAAATATGATATTATGGAAACCAGTACTCCCCTTTCCGGTGTGTAAGGCTTGGTAGAAAAATCATCACGACTAAGGTTGAAACAGATTGACCAGTGAGTGACTATCGTGACCGCTATTTTCTCCAATTAGCTTGCTGAATTAGACTAGCCATAGTGATGTTATCTTATCTAGTATCATACATCTCGGTCCCACAAAAATGTTGACGTGGCATTTAATTAATGAATAGAAAGAAGATTAGAGTAACATAGGTAGATACCATACCATAGCACGTATAACTAGAAAATTTAATTGCAAACAAATCTTGTACACATATTTACCTTGAGATTCTACAAACATTAAATAGTACAAGACTATGATACTAACTTATGCTACTATGCACTATAGATGTAGTATCATAAGCTAGTATCAGATGCATGATACTTGTCTATGATAGTTTTCACTGTGACCGGTCTTGGTTATGGGAGAGATAAGAAAGGTGCATGCATTGGCCCTTTTCTTCTTGCATGCACAACGGAGAGAGAGAGGAAGATGGTGTGGCGAGGAGTAATTTTAGGCTGGTCACGATAGGGAGATGTTACCCTCTGTCCGGATTTAGACAAGTACAATAAGATTATATAAGCGGACTATAATGATGACATGGAAGAGAGAGAAGAGGAGTGAGAAGATGAGTGAGCTCTCATGCAAGACCTAGCTGCAGCACGTGCTCCTAGACACCTCATGTGTCGGATATATACCGATTAGGGGTATGTCCGGCATTGGCCTAAAGAGCCGGATTACCAGGGTGACCTGTTGGTAATGGATCACAGTCCATTGAGCGGCCCAGTAAGCTGATGCGCAGGAAGCCGGATTCTAGAAGAACCCGGACCACGGCCTAAAGTGGTGCGACTTGGAGAAGAAGAAGGATTCCTTACTTTCTAATTTAGATACTTTCCATAGTCTTCTAGGTTTCCTTTCTGTAAGCCCTAACCCGACTATCTATATAAAGCCGGACGGGAGAGGCGAAACATAGACAACAATTAGCTAGAAGCCAACTCGCTGAGAAGTTGATCCTCGCCGAGTTAGTGAAACCATACTCACATTGTACTTTGTATACTTCAGGCTTCAGCCCGATTTAGTGAGATTGCGGGAGTAGGAACGCCGCCTAGTTGCGTCGTACCGAACCTGGGTAAAACCTGGTGTTCTCGATTGTCGTACTACCACGCCCCCCATGTCTCTACCCGTAGGCTCATGGCACCCCCGTCTATTATCCTTACTACGATGTCTCGACAGTTGGCGCCTATCGTGGGGCCAGCGGCGTCAGGATTTATGTTTCGATCGGGAATACTCGGCGGAATCGACAGTACAATAACTGTCGGAAGCTTGGATTTCGACGACGACGTCGGACGCTTCCTCGACAACGGATCATACATGCCAGCACGGAATCACCCGGTAAGTGCCTGTATTTTACCAATCGGATCCGCAATTATTTTTATCGGATTAACAACAGAGGCTATGGGATTCTATGGTGGAAGCAAATTTATCCCACCCGCCCTATATCCAATTGAGGAAAATTATGATACCGGATTCTGCTCAAATCGCCAAAACAGTGCTGAAATTGCCGCCTCTCCGGAGATGGCTGCAATCAGATCTCACTTCATTGGCATGGTGCAATCCGAAGTCGCGGATAACACAGAAGAAACCAATCCCGTGGAAGAAGCATAAAACAATAAACCCACATAACAAGTGCAAGATCCGACACCCATCAGTGAAACGACGAACTCGGAAGCCGTCTCTGTGTTAGCTGCTATAGAAGCAAGATTGGAGTCGGAACCCGGATCTGAAGACATAGATTCCGAAGATGAAGATGAAGACGCTTTCGAGAGAAAGGTCAAATCTATGCAGGGGAGCTTCCATGAAGTACTTATGGCAAAACCGGCTGAAAACTCGGATGCCGAAGAAGATGAAGAACCCAAAACACCTCCGCCTAGATGAGGAAAGAGAGGATGGCGAAACTAGTCCAACTTACCCCGATGTCAAAGAATTGACAGAGGAAGAACCTATAAAAAAGCCTCCTTCTTCCAAAAAGAAAAAGAAGACGATCAAAAACTCCAGTACAAACTTCAGAAGAAAACGTTGACAGATATTGCCAACCAAAACCTGGAAGTAGGAGGAGGAAGCGGAGTCACACCCGCGGAGAAGAAAAAGAAAGAAATCCTTGTTCGCCAAACGTCAGAACAGGACGAGATCGATCTGATAGAAACCCCGGTTGGACCTCACGAACCACAGGAAGTGCTGGAAGCCAGAAGGCAAGCCCTTATGCGGCAACATCAACACCTATTCCAATCTCAAGAAAACCTCCTCAAAGACCAATCTACGGTAAAAGCAAAGCAGGAGGAAATTGAATAATTCGAACGACGGAATATGTCCGGAATAAAACCCATGAGATTACCCGTAATTGTAAAGCCGGATGTTATGCCAGCAAAAGAACGGTTGCAAAACCCTTCTTGCCAAAGACATGTTAACAACGTAAACGCTAAGGGCGAACGCATCTACAAAACCGCAGCTGCATGACGAAAAACTTTAGGGAGTGTATGCTTTCCTTGGAAAAGCATTACAACATCAACAGCGAGGACAGGGAAGATCAGAGAAGCTGCATGACGACTCGGCCCCATGCAAAACTGCCACATGCGTTGCTGGAGCACCTGGACCCGGAGAACCTAGAGATTGAGGCGATTCTAAGGAAAAGAAGGGAGATCCCAAAAAGGACAAGAAAATCCCGAACAATAAGGATGCAATGTCTAGGACAGGATCCCATCTGCCGAAAGGTGGAAATAATCCTCGTGATCACAAAGAACGGGAGGAACAAAACCAGAAAGACGGAAAAATAATGCCGCCTCCGAGACGCTCAGCTGATAAAGCCGGAAGATATGACATTCCTCACATGCGTGGGAGATCCCGTACTCCTCCTAGGTACAAAGAAAGGCCAAGGAGTAGAACTCCAGCTTATTCCAAAGGACACGACAACGGACAAAATAGGGATAATCCCGGAAGAGCGCACTCGCGCAACAATGGGCAAGAAAGGAGCAGACCCCCTTCTGTCCATTCAGCCGACAGATACTCCGCTCACGTCGATAAGACGGAAAGAGACCATCTATACTTTGGACCCAAGTGCTTCACTGACAGGATCCAAAGAATTAGTCTATATTCTGGTTTCGCCAAAGTTGGTCCAACTTATCAAAAGTATACCAGAAGTACAAACCCGGATACATGGCTTTCAGATTACTATACTGTTGTCCAGATCAATAAAGGGACAGGTTTGGAGGTTGTGAAGTTTCCTCCCCTTATGTTATTAGACGGAGCCAAAGATTGGATCAATGGGTTACCATCAAGAACTGTCGACAACTGGAAAGATATGGCGAAAGTATTTGCTTAGCACTTTCAGGGCACGTACAAACTTCCTAAGAGTATAAACCAGCTGAACCGTTGCATCCAATATGAGGACGAGTCGTATGTCGACTTTATCTCAGGATGGACAGCAATGAAGAACAGTTGCTCTGGAGTAAGTGATGTACAAGCAATGCATGCTTTCATCAATGGCCTGAAACCCTGCCTCGTACCGTTCATGGTTGGTTCGAAAGAGCACAAAGATCTCATATTTATGCTTACCACCGCCAATGAGCACGCAGCGGCTGAAGATGATATCAGAGCAAGAGGTGGAAATATTGATGCTTTGCCTCAGGCCAAAAAGACACACCGCTCTGAAAAGAAGGCTACTCCAGAGACACAGTCAAAACCTATAGAAGTAAACGCAACCTTTGGAAAGGATAATGGCAGCAAATGGAAAGGAAGAAGCACATAATCAATCTCCTGCTCTAAGGAAGAGTGGGAAAAGATAAATTCGGAAAATTGTGCCCACCATTCTCAATTTGGGAAGCCTACCCATAAAAATGCGCAGTGTCGCCTCAACAAGCATATAAAGGGCACTGCAGGATCCGGGAATAAAGGAAATAATTCCAAGAGGAAATTCAGCAAGCAAAAATCAGAAGCTGAGAAAGAAGAAAGTGAATCGGATACTGATGATATGATCTAGGAACAACAGCGAACATGCGAGCCAAAATTCCCGAGAGTTGAAGGAGAATGTAACCTAACTTTCCTGGCAACTCCCTCAGCAAAACAGGTGAAAAGAACACTTCGAGAAATCAATGCGGTTGTTCTTACGACACCAAAGTACTTGAAGTATTCAAATACGCCAATTACCTGGGATCAGTCAGATCATCCCGGAAATATCCCAGAACCCGGCACACATGCTTTGGTCGTAAGCCCTATTGTTCAAAACACTAGGCTCAAAAGAGTGTTGATGGATGGAGGATATAGTAGCAATATCATGTACCTGAGTACATTGAAGAAGCTACAAATTTCCGAGACCCAGCTCAGGCACAGTAACATGCGTTTTCATGGTATTGTTCCTGACAGACAAGCACAATTCCTATGAGAAATTTCCCTAGATGTAACCTTTGGGAAAAGAGAACATTTCCGCTAGGAAAAGATCTCATTCGAGGTGGTGCCGTTCGAGAGTGTTTATCATGCAATACTCGGGCGTCCGGCTTTCGCCAAATTCATGGTAAGATCATGTTATATCTATAACAAGCTGAAGATGCCAGGGCCAACAGGAGGAGTAATCACCATAACCGGAGATTACAAATTGGCAAACGAGCTGGAGAAAGGAAATGCCCTTTGCGCCGAACAGGTGATTCGGAAGGAGGAATTAAAGGAGCTAGCTAAAGAAGTTACACCGATGGAAATGCCGGCAGGAAAAGAAAGCCGAAAGTCGTCAGATAGTTTCAAGGCCTTGGAAAATACAAGATATGTTATCCTAGATCCTAAAGATCCGGCAAAATTTGTCGTAGTGGGAACTGGGATGACTGACAAATAGGAAGACGCGCTCATCAAGTTTTTACGTGAGAACTGGGACATTTACGCCTGGTGTCCTGCTGATATGCCAGGTGTGCCCAGGGAACTTGCTGAGCACCAACTCAAAGTAATCCCAGGATCAAAACCCATCAAACAAGATCTCCGTCGTTTTGATGGAAGAAGACGGTAGGCTATAGGCAAGAAAATTATCTGGCTTTTAGCAGCTAATTTTATCCGGGGAGTTATACATACTGATTGGTCTGTGAATCCAGTATTAGTCTCGAAGAAAGACAATATTGTTCTTATGATGTGTATAGATTTTACCGGCTTGAACAAATTGTGTCCAAAAGATAGGTTCGCGTTACCGCGAATCAATCAAATAATAGATGCAACTGCTGGCTCTGAGCTTTTATGCTTTTTGGATGCTTATTCCGGATACCATCAAATACGTATGAAGGAGGAGGACCAAATAAAAACTTCCTTCATAACCCTGTATCGAACATACTATTACATAACCATGCCTTTTGGCTTGAAGAACGCCGGTGCAACTTACCAACGTTGCATGCAAAGATGCTTGCATAGTCAAATCGGAAAAAACATCCATGTTTACGTGGATGACGTTGTCGTAGTTTCCAAGGAAAAGGATACACTCCTTGAAGATCTACGAGAAACCTTCGAAAATTTGCGCACTTATAAGATGAAGTTGAATCCATTAAAGTGCGTATTCGGAGTTCCCTCAGGAAAGCTTATGCGTTTTATCGTTTCTCACAGAAGAATAGAAGTAAACCCGGAAAAGATCAAGGCAATCTTAAACATCACAAGGCCTACGTGCCTAAAAGATGTCCAAAGACTGACGGGTTCTGCAGCCGCTGTTAGCGAGTTTATAAGCCGTCTAGGTGACAAAGCTCTGCTATTATACAAATTATTGAAGAAATCCGACAAATTTGAATGGAAAGAAGAGGCGGACAATGCATTAACCCAATTAAAAGGAACCTTGATGAAAGCTCCGATTTTGGCATCCCCAAAAGACGAAGAACCCATGTTATTGTATCTTACAGCAACAAACAGGGTTATCAGCGCGGTGATAATCGTGGAAAGATGAACAAAGCGTACCAAATCAACATCCGGTGTATTATGTCAGCGAGGTATTCTCCGAGTCAAAACAAAGGTATCCACATTATCAAAAACTGACATATGGCGTGTTTTTTGCATCTCGAAAACTCCGCCATTACTTCCAAGGACATTCCATAACAGTGGTAAGCAAAGCACCACTAGGGGATATCATCAACAATGCGGACGCAACAGGCCAAGTCGCCAAATGGGGCATCGAGCTAGCTGTGTTCAACATTAAGTACCAACCCCGGACGATAATTAAATCCCAGGTGTTCGCAGATTTTGTCGCTGATTGGACAGAAGCAATGGAAAACACACCAATGTCGGAGTCGGAATATTAGATCATGCATTTTGATGGATCCAAAATGAAAGAAGCCGCTCGAGCTGGTGTAGTGCTTAAATCTCCAAAAGGTGACATAATGGAATATGTATTACAAATACATTTTAACGTCAGCAACAATGTGGCAGAATATAAAGCTTTGCTTCATGGCTTTCATATTGCAAAGGAGATAGGCGTCAAGCATATACTTTGTTATGGTGACTCGGATTTGGTACAGCATCAACTAAACCAAACGTGGGATGCCAAAAGCCCCATTATGGCCGAATATCGGAGAACTGTGGACGAGTTTGTCATTTGCTTCTTAAGATTTGAGGTACTTCATATCAAAAGAGAAGAAAATTGGAACGCGGATGCATTAGCCCGCATGGGATCAGAAAGAGTGAAAACCTTACCGCCTGGTGTGTTTGTCCAACATTTGCATTAACCATCAATCAAAGGTGGAGATGTTGATTATCCTCTCGTTTCCGAGTTAGTTGAAGTTCTGCTTGTTAACTCGGATTGGACAATTCCATACTTAAACTTCTTAGTTGATTAGAAGTTCCTGGATGGAGCAGACGAAGTCTTGCAAAGGCAGATACACCGCTGATGCAAATGATACACAGTAATCAATGGTTGCCGGTATAAACGCAGTACTATCGGAATTTTTCAGCGGTGTGTTTCACCATAAGAAGGACGAGAAATTCTGCAAGAAATCCAATTAGGAGATTGCGGACATCATGCTCAATCAAAAAGCATAGTCAAAAAAGCATTCCGCGCAGGGTTTTTCTGGCTCACAGCCAAGACAGATGCGGAGCACATAGTAAACACATGTGCCGGATGTCAGTATTACGCCAAGCAGACGAATATGCCAGCCCAATCACTCAAAACTATCCCATAACATGTCCATTTGCAGTCAGGGGGCTAGATATGATGGGACCATTTAAAACTGCAAGAGGTGGACTTACACATTTACTCGTTGCAGTAGATAAGTACACCAAATGGATGGAGGCGAAACCCATCAAAAAACTTGATGGTGTGAGTGCCAGAAATTTCATCATTGACATAGTCATGAGATATGACGTTCCACACAGCATAATCATGGATAACGGGACGAATTTCTCTATTGGAGAGTTGGCAAAATATTGCCGACAAACGGAAATTCATCTAGATTTTGCATCTGTGGCACACCCACAATCCAATGGACAGGTTGAACAAATGAATAGTTCTATCCTGCAGGGAATACGCCCAAGACCCGAATCTCCTCTTCATAGAGCAGCTGTAGCATGGGTAGAAGAACTACCTTCCGTGCTTTGGAGTATTCGAATGACGCCAAATAGATCAACAGGGCAAACCCCGTTTTTTCTGGTTTATGGTGCAGAAACAGTGCTTCCTACAAACATGCTCGATGATAGCCCAAGAGTGCTAGAATACGAAGACTCAGATGCCGAAAACGCACGATAGGATGCCGTCGATCTCTTAGAAGAAGAATAAGAGCTTGTGCTACAAAGATCCGCCATTCATCAGCAAGGATTGCGACGTTATCATAGTCGTAAAATCAAACACCGTTCTTTCAAAGAAGGTGACTTGGTGCAGGAAAGAAAGCACAAATTAGCCCCAGTTTGGGAGGGACCATTTTTCATCAGCAAGGCTATGAAAAATGGATCTTATTACCTTATAGATATTCGGGATACAGAAGATGATTCTAAAAACCCGAATCGCAAGAGAAAGAGAAAGATAGATGTAGAACTGAGAGAGACAAAGAGACCCTGGAGCATCCAGCAGTTATGTCCCTTTTACACTTAGTTCAAATTCTATGTAAACATCTTTGAGATCATGAAATAAAGTTGTCGGAATTCATGCAATTTTTGTCTGCCTTGTTGTTATTTGTTCAAATCATAGTACCGTCTTATCTATTTATCAATCATATTTCAAATTGCTTCAATGTTAACCCGAATTTTTCCTGCGTGCTCAAAGTTATAAAACTGAATGCTTTTCTATCCTAAGGAGGCTTAAGGAAACCCAGATTGTGCCCACGTGCCTGAGTTTCATACTTTTTTGAAAATTCCTTACTATTTTCTAAGTATTATTTGATAGTTTGTATGTTGGGTCACTCGAAATAGTAATTAAAAATGCCTAAGTACAATCCATGTTTCCGAGTTTCGACTGATAGGCTTGAACCCAGTCACTTGCCATGAAGATTACGTACTATTGAGCCATTTCAACACTAAGGACAGTCAAAACATATAAGCCAGAGAACTTAGAAGGAAAAGGAATTAAACCCCAGAAAACTTGCAAAGACTTAAATTTTACTGCAAAAGGAGGAATACTTGTTTATACAAATGATAGATAGCATTACAATGGATGTTACATTGAAAGAATAGAAATGCTTCTACTTGTTTCTGCCAGCTACCCAGGAATCAGGCGGCCTCCTCAGAATCCGAGTCCCCCTCGTCGCTGTCGCTAGGGTTCTCAGGAGTTGCCGGAATCTCTTCCCCCGGGTAGAAGGTTGAGATTGACACCATTTGAGCTATCTTGGTGACATGACCCTTGACAGAATCAAAGATGTCGGCTCTCTGCGCTTCCGTGTACACCTGAGGGATACCGGTCGCAACACGTCAGGACTTCGCGGTGGTATAATGCATACGCATTAGCCCAAGGGCCATGCGTGCACCACCGCGAGCATCGGAGCGGAACCAAGATTCCTTCCGGTTTTCCACCTCCTATATTGCCTCCGGAAGCTTGCTTACTTCCGAGACTTCTTCCGCTTTGTCGGGAATGTACTTGGTAACAAGTAGTATCCCCGCAGTCTTCAAGGTCGAGAAGATCTTCCCGAAAGCCTGGATTCTATCAATCCGGGTAAGAAAGGGGTTCCCTTCTGCTCAAACATAACAAGAAAAAGTTAGAAACTTGCAAAAGGAGAAAAAAGAAACATACTGTAAAAAGTATAAGGAAAAAACTCGGTAAAAGATGTTAAAACTTACCGAGAATCTTGAGGGTGTTCTCCAGGTCCCAGGTAGTTGCTGCATCTTTCTCAGCTTGAGAAGATGCACGGGACTCGGCAATCCCAACAACCAACTGGATGGCCTCCAAGTCCTTCTGGAGCTTTACAGTCATCTTGTAAAGCTTTGAGTTCTCTTTGCGGAGGTTCTCGGCGTTGCCAACATCTTCAGTGATTTGTTTGGCTTTCACCAAAGAAGCTGAAAAGCAAGAAAATAAAGAGTTTAAAACTCGGAAAATGACTTAGAAAAAATTCATCAAACAACAGCGCGAACGGAAGAAAGATTTACCTGCTGATTCCTTCAGCTGCTGCTGAACTGAGTCCACTCCGAGTATTTCTCTTCAAGAATGTTAAGGAGAGTTCTAACCTCCTTATTCTTGATGGTAAGCTTGTTGAAAACTTCCATGGTTATTGTTTCGACAGTTTGCTGAAACATAGATGAGGAAAAGTCGCTTAAGTCAAAAAACAAGCAGGCATAAGAGAAAAACATTAAGTCAAAAAGTATACATTTGTCTTAATACTTGGGGGCTAGAGATGTTTACCTGGCTCATTTTCTGCAACCTCGCCAAATTCTCGGTAAATTCCTTCGCATATTCTGCGAAGGTAATGCCGACATGGCAAAGGCCGTCTTGTATGACCCGGCGATGCGAGAACACGTAATTATTCCTAACTATAAGTCCGTCCTGCGGCCCGGGACGGATTAAGGGAGCACGAGCAAAGTGTTTCTTCGCCCATGGATGAATGTATCCGTGTTCGTCGAAACCGTTTTCTTGCTTTGCCTTGAACTCGGGGTCAAAGTTTGGGATGGGATCCCCCTTCGGAATGTTAGAAGGTCCACCCTCTTCTGGCACCACCCTCGCGTCCGACTCAGACGCAATGGGCTGGCTGGACTGCAAGGGATATTCTGCGTCCCTGGCAGCCAAGGTTTCTTCCCCAGCCGCGGTCGGGGTATCCGGCGCAGTGGCGGGAGATGGCTTCAATCCCCTATGTGCGCGACCTTGTGCTTCTTCCGGCCTTTTCCCTTCAAAGATGTAGGGGCAAAGCTAGAAAAGAAAGGAAAAGGAAAATTTCGAGAAATGATATTCCGAGAAATAAGAAACATGCGGTAAAAAGCATAGAATCAAAAAAGCCTGGGATTTTTACCTGGAAGTTGCGACGACAACACCGTCAAGATCGATAACCTCCTGAGTGGTGGAGGGCTTCTTGTGTTTCCGTCCTCCCGCTTGGAAGTTGGCACGAACCGCGTCCAACTCGGCGTCGGTTGCAAGCTCACCCTCAGGAAGTTCAAGAAGTTGTGAAAAGAAATAAAGTCCGAGTAACGAAAAAATCCGAGAAAAAGGAAACTCAAGAAAATTCCCAAAGAGATAAAACTATACTTTTGGAGCTGGGTTCTTTGCATGGTACATTTTCCGGCTTTCCTCGTACTGATCACGAGTAGAAACCAGCTGATTGAGCCGCTTCTTGCAGTCCTTTTTCGACAGAGACTTGTCCGTCGCTCTCATCGCGTTGTCCGGGTCCGAGTATTCGCACATGAGTCGTTTTCCGCGGTGAGCCAAAGGCTGAATCCACCTTCCGAGCTAGCACAGAACGGTATCTGTGCCAGTAAGAGGAGGAGTGGCGGAAACAAGTTTGGCGATTCTCCTCTTGATCCTCATCAGATCTGGAGGCAGAGTCTAGGCCGCGTCCACTGCCCAATTGTCTTAGGGAGTGGCCGCAGAATTGACGAAAGGTGGAATGCCCGTTTCTTTTCCAGGAAACGGGACATCCGCGTCATAGAAGAAGGAGCCCGTCCAAAATTTGATAGACTCCGAGGTTTTGATTTTCAAAAACCAATCCTCCCTAAACCTACGAAGGGTGAAAGAGATGGTCCCGCATGTCGGAAGGGCGCCTTCAGAGGGGTTGCGTTTTACTCCGAAGCAGTATTGCCAGAAATCTAATCGGGGTTCTATTCCTAGATAACCTTCGAATAGAGCCTGGAACCCGGCTAGATAAAGAATGGAGTTTGAGGGAAGATTGTGTGGGTGAATCCTATAGTGGTCTAGGATTTGTAGGAAAAAGACGGATGGCGGGAAACCCATACCTCGGTTTATGTGAGAGGCGAGGAGAACCCGTTCGCCGGGTTTCGGGAACGGCTCGGTGTCGTCCTCGTTGAACCGCCACTTGTCTTTTACGACAAACCCCTCCTTCTCCAAAGCCGGAAGAAGGGATGGAACCACGTTACAGTGGCTCCCGTTCCCGGCGTTCTCCTCTCCTTCTTCTTCGCCTCTGGCGGCGCCGGAAGCAGCGACCTCCTCGCGACCGAGAGCGACGTATTCTTCTGCGGGCTCGGTGAAGGGAGGCAGAGGAGGAGCGGTGGATGATGACGGCGGCACGTTTCCGGTCGTGGGAGGCAGATCCCCGCGGGTCGGGTCGCTGGCGGTCCCCTCTGGCGCGTTCGCCGCTACGCGGACTGGGGAGTCGATGAGGGGTCAAGATCGTTGATGATGTCGTCAAGGTTCATGGCGGCGCTCGCCATGTCCGAGCCGCGGGGAGACTCTTCGTCGATCATGTTTGGGCGGCATAGTCGTGAGCTGTACCCTCCGATGGTTGTTCCGTGGAAGGACTCAGGGGCTAAGTGCTCTGCGTTCTCTCGGGCTCGTGCTCCGGAAGCTAAGGCTGGACACTGGGGCGCGAGGAGGAAGAAGGAACAGAAGAAGAGACAGAGCCCTCGAGGTGGCTATTTATAGCGAGATGCATGGAGATTAGCTCCAACGGCTATTTTGACCGTTGGATGATCGACGCGTGTTACGACCGAAATTTCCGGGAAATGAGGGGACGGGGTGATAATTGCTATCTCCTCGTTTCCCGCGAGAATCTGTCAGAGGATACGTTTCAGGGTTTTGACTGAGCCAAAACGTCCGTTATGTCAGCAGGATTTCATTGCTAGCGTCACGAAGTTCCTTCTCCGCGAAGGCTCGTGGAAGAATAGCCAGACTTTGATAGAATCCGAGTTTTGAGTTAAGAAGATTTTGGGAAAAAGAAGAATCAAGACAAAACGTCGACATTTCTTAGAAAGCATTGCTAATCGACAAAAGACGACAGAATGAAGTCTTAATCCTTCTTGGGGGATACTGTCGGATATATAACGGTTAGGGGTATGTTCGGCATTGGCCTAAAGAGCCGGATTACCAGAGTGGCCTGTTGGTAATGGATCACAGTCCATTGGGCGGCCCAGTAAGCTGATGCGCAGGAAGCCGGATTCTACAAGAACTCGGACCACGACCCAAAGTGGTGCGGCTTGGAGAAGAAGACGGATTCCTTACTTTCCAAGTTAGATACTTTCCGCAGTCTTCTAGGTTTCCTTTCTGTAAGCCCTAACCCGGCTATCTATATAAAGCCGGACGGGAGAGGCGAAACATAGACAACAATTAGGTAGAAGCCAACTCACCGAGAAGTTGATCCTCGCCGAGTTAGTGAAACCATACTCACATTGTACTTTGTATACTTCAGGCTTCAGCCCTTGATTTAGTGAGATTGCAGGAGTAGGAACGCCGCCTAATTGCGTCGTACCGAACCTGGGTAAAACCTGGTGTTCTCGATTGTCATACTACCACGTCCCCCACGTCTCTATCCGTAGGCTCATGACACCCCGTCTATGATCCTTACTACGATGTCTCGACATCGTGAGAGTGGGATATGTGTCATGTATCAATAAAGTAACATATTTTTATAGCTCACTATTATACATGTTGGCTATATAGTTAGCTATAGGTGACATGCCAATTTCTTATAGCCAGCTGCTAGCTCTACTATTGACCCCGCGCGGGGTTGCACTATCCTTTCCCTTTCCGCGCGCGCAGCCCCAACCGCTCCCCCCGCTTCCCCGCGCCGACAAAGGCCCCCGCGCGACAGAATCCGCTAGCCCTGCTCGCACCCGGCCATCCCCCGACACCGCCGCCACCCAAAATCGCGCCGCAGCCGCCACCACACCCTAGTCACTGCCCCCAAATCGTGCATGCCGCCCTCCCGTCGTCTTTAGTTGTCACGCACGTGCTCTCTAGCCACCGCGCGGGAGCTCCCGTGCTCCGCCCGTCCACCGCGACCTCCCGAGCCCCTCCCGCAAACCTAGTCGCCCGCGTGCGCCATGGTGCCGCCAAAGAAGTCGAAGGTGACCTCCGGCTACAAGGGTGTGCGGGTGAGGCCGTCGGGCCGCTGGAGCGCGGAGGTGCAACACGATGGCGTCCACTACTACCTCGGCATGTTCAATACCGCGGAGTGGGCGGCTCGGGCGTACGCCATCGCTAGGTTGCGTCTCACTATTCCGCGGGAGCAGCTCAACTTTCCAAGCATCAAGTGCCTGCAGGACGCCATCTTCGTTGGGCCTTCGATGAAGAAGACGATTAAGACCCGATTGGTGAAGAAGAAGGAGGAACCGACGAGGGTGCTCGAGACCGACAGCGAGGCGATGGCTCGGTTTGCTCGAGAGCATCCCGAGTACGTGTAGTACGAGCAGGAGTTCTTATAGAAGCGTGAGCAGGAGGAGAAGAAGTTCGACGACGAGGCTGGACCTTCGACGGTGAAGACGGAGGTGATCGAGTTGATCTCCTCCTCCTTCGACTGGTTGGGGGACAGCGATGACGATTCCGTGGATGATTGAGACTGGGGGATTAGGATTAGCATCGGGGTGTGTCAGAATCGAGTTTAGATTGTGAAATCGAGTTCAGATGATGGTTTGTAGTTCAAATTATGTTCGAATTATCTTTGAATATTCATTGAATTTGTCTAAAATGGGACATATGTTGGAGAAGTAGTGCCCTAGAATAGGGCATCAGGAAAAGCAAAAAAAAAGTTTGGTATCCTATAACACTAAAATAGGTGCCTTATAATTCCAAAAAGTGGATACAGGATAGTGTACCTATTAGAGATGTAGTTTGCTTTGTTTTCTCTGTATCTATGAATTGAGATAGCAGCATTAGAGCAAACCCAAGCTCCCCCAAAAGGGACCGAAATCGGTTCTCTGTTGATCCGTTTAGAGTGGTCCGCGGACATGAGCTGGGCGGACCCCAGAGTTAGGATGAAACCATCCCAAACGCCCTCTCAAATTCAATTTTGAAAAAAACTAAAATGCAAATTTTGCTAAACTTTACTTAAACTGAAGTTGCATTCATATAGGGTCCAATGCCAATGCATACATTTTATGGCCCGAAGGCCAGTACATACTAAATAGTAACAAAATATTAACATAAAAACCCTAACTAGTTGATAGGGTTCGCCGCTGTGCCGCCCGCCGCCGATACGCCTACTAGTCATCGTCGACGTCGATATAGGCGTGCACCTGCTCTGGAGGCGAAGTTTCTAGCGTGGGAGAGGCCTGTGGCCATGCTGGAGCATCCCTCCATGCCTGCCCCGCCTCACGGACATGCCACGGCGACCAAGGTGCCTGGCGAGCCTCGGCCGCTGAGAACTCGAGGGCGGCCGCCGAATCTGGCCACATCTGAGCCTCGGTCTCCTCTGAGGCCTCTATGGCGCGGCGGAGGTCCGCGGCCTCGTGCTTCTCCACCTGGTATTCCTCGTTCGGGAGCTCGTCGTTAGCAGGGCTGGCCCTGAGCACGTGCGTGTTGTGCGGCCGCACAGGGCCGTCGCTCGCCAGGGCCCCACCTAGATAATTATGGGGAGGCCTAATCGCACTAAAAATTGGTCAGCAGCTTGACCGGACCTATAATTAGATAAGTTATATAAACTTACATCTTTGGCTGAAAAATGTATCCATCGATCCATCGAGCGTTGACTACATAGCACCTTGACTCCCTCTGGCTATATAATTTTTTCGTGTATAGGGCCCCATTTTTTCGGCCCCAAATTGCTCAGGGCGTCTCCAATTCTTATTTTTAAGTCATCCCATAAGCTAGTTCCCACATCATATGTTATAGCAGACTAAAAAACTCACAATGTTTAAGGTCCAGCTAGACCTTAAGGTGGAGCCCACATATCAGAATTTTTTGACCAATTGCCAAATACAAACAATATAAAGTAGGTGAAAGAAACATTACTTTGATTTATTAAATTTCTTATGGCAAGCCCATAGTGGTATGAGTGGGTCTTAAGATTCTAACTTTAAGGTCTAGTACCACAATGTATAAGGGTAGGTTTTAAGACAACTTTTTTTTTCTTAATTCCTCCTCTTATTTCTACGTTGGAGACGCATTCGGGGCGGTCGTCGGGTATATGTAAAGACGGAGGAAGTATAATTTTTTTACCCTACTGCTATGAAATCATTGCAGGCAAACCTAGAGAGAGGTTGCGCTGCCGATCCATTGGCCGTGGTCGAAACGAGGAAGAAAAAAGTATTGTACGTCAACTACGTGAGGCACTCAGACAGGAGGAGATCTGGATGCGTCAACGTTCCCGTGTTAGTTGGCTGCGTCTTGGGGACCGTAATACGTCATACTTTCATGCCCAAGCAACACATAGAAAAAAAAATGAATTCGTAATCTGAGAAGACATGATGGATCTCTTTGTGCAAATGACGAGGAGGATCGTGTGGAGGTGCAAGCATTCTATCATACCTTGTACTCGACGCAGGGTTTTAGTAATATGGATGAGTTGCTGAATCTTGTTCCACAGAAAGTAACTGAGGATATGAACCTGACCCTCCACAAGCCGTTTGAGGCGACTGAAATACGTACGGCCCTGTTCCAGATGGCCCCATCTAAAGCCCCAGGTGTTGATGGGTTCACGACGGGTTTTTTCTAGAGACACTGGGATCTGATCCAAGGAGATCTTGTGCCGGCAATCTTGGACTTTTTGAATGGCGGGGAGTTGCCATTAGGTATGAATGACACCTCTATTACTTTAATTCCTAAGGTGATCAACCCCCAGTCTATTCTGCAGTATAGACCTATCTCTCTTTGTCCGGTGGCCTATAAAATTGCAGCGAAGGTTATTACTAACCGTTTGAGAGTTTGCTTGAATGATATTGTGGGCGAGGAGCAGAGTGCCTTTGTCCCTGGACGTTTGATCACTGACAATGTACTAGTTGCATTTGAAAGTGTGCATGCGATGAGGAGAAGAAAGAAAGGAAAGAATTATTCATGTGCAGTAAACCTGGATATGATGAAAGCCTATGATCGCGTGGAATGGTATTATCTTGAAGCCATACTACTCAAACTAGGCTTCAGTAATGATTTGGTACGGCTGATAATGAAGTGTGTTACCTCCGTGAGATTTTCTGTCTGAGTTAATGGTGAGTTGTTGCCGTTTTTTACTCCCTCGCATGGCCTTCGACAAGGAGACCCTATTTCATCGTTCCTCTTTCTGCTCTGTGGGGAGGGATTTACATCCTTGTTGAATTACTTCGGCGGGAATTATGTTGACAGGGGGATTCATGTTTCGTACCGATCCCCTTGGGTGAATCATTTGCTGTTTGCAGATGATAGTCTCATTTTCATGGGAGCTAATGACCAGAACGCTGCGAGACTGAACCAGATTCTTAGAGTCTATGCGAGATGTTCTGGCCAGAGTGTAAACAGGTCAAAGAGTGTTGTGTTTTCCTCGCCTAATACCCCTCTGACACCGCGCCAGGAAGTGAAGCAGAGGTTGGGTATTTTGGTTGAAACATTCAACGACCGTTATCTGGGACTGCCCATGGCAGTGGGAAGAATCACCACCGGCACATTTGATCATATAGGCGACAGAGCCCGAGGAAAGATGCAAGGTTGGTATGAAAAAACTTAGCTTGCGCGGGGAGAGAGATGTTGCTCAAATCAGTCATACAAGCAATCCCCACGTATAGTATGAGTTGCTTCAAGCTAACCAAAAAGGTGTGTAAAACTTTGGCATCCTATATGGCTAAATTTTGGTGGAGCAGTTCACTTGACAAGAAATCGTTGCACTGGATTTCCTGGAAGAAGCTGTCCGCACCCAAAGTAAGAGGGGGATGGGGTTTCGAGACTTGGAGTTATTCAATATTGCTCTTCTTGGCAAACACGGGTGGAGATTCATGGAGAACCCTAATTCCCTTTGCTCTTGAGTCATGAAGACACGTTATTTTCCTAGTTGTGATTTCATGCAAGCCACTGTGCCGCAGTCGGCTTCGGCCGTCTGGCGTGCGATTATTGCCGGCAGGGAAGCCCTTGCCGTGGGCCTCTACAAGACGATTGGTACTGGGCATAACATTTCAGTTTGGCAAGATAGGTGGATCCCTTCGACAACAACAATGTCACCTATGTTTGTCCCGGTTCTGGATCCCAATGCGCCTCCAGTTAATACAGTTTATGATTTGATTTACGAGGACATATGGGCATGGCGTTCAGACCTAGTGAGGGCTACCTTCTCTAAACCCGACGCTGATGCAATTCTTAATATCCCACTACGGTATGGTGGTGGTGATGATTCCGTTGCCTGGGCACATGATACTTCCGGGAACTACACTGTTAAATCTGCGTACCGCTCTATGATGAAACAAAAGGAGATTTCTTCTCCCGAGGAAGGGACGGCTACAAGCACCTCAACGCCAGACCAACAAATGTGGAGCTCCCCATGGAAGCTGAATGTGTAGCCCACGGTGAAAGTGTTTTGGTGGCGTATCCTTAGGGGAATTCTACCAGATGAAACAACACTGAAAAAAAGACATATTGAACCCTTAAGTTTATGTTTGGTGTGCCTTGCAGGGGAGGAAGACCCGATGCATGCTATTATTGGATGTTCACATGCGAGAAGGTTTTGGGATGAAGCCGAAGCCCTCTTTGATTTCGAACTCCCAAATCTTCACCCCCTCACATGGGATAAAGATATCACGTGTGATCCTCGCTTCTCGGCTTCGGATAGGGCGGAGATCATCTCGGTGATGTGGGCAATTTGGCATTCGAGAAACAGGAAGGTTCATGAGGAGGAGGCGTTGGACCCTGTTTCGTCGATGAAGCACATTAGGCAAGACCTTGCCTTGTTGGACATACCGGGAGTGTTAGCTTCTACCCTCCCGGGTCATGGTTGGCGACCTCCTGATCAAGGTATGATTAAAATCAATACTGATGCTGCAGTGAACTCGGAGGTTTGTCAAATGGGAGCGGGTGGCGTCGCTAGGTCTGCCACGAAGCTCCTTGGTGCTGGGTGTAGACCCCATGGTAGGGTCTCAGATCCGTTGATTGCTGAAGCAGAAGCCCTGAGAGATGGTGTTGTATTTGCTAGTCTAAGGGGCTTTGGAGAGGTGATTATGGAAACGGATTGCCTGGAGGTGGTGAACCTCTGGAACACTCGTCACAATTCTCGTTCAGTTGTGGCACCTATTCTGTTAGACATTGTTGAGCTAACTTATTCTTTTCATTCCTTTAGTATTCAACGTGTAAACGGATCATCCAATGTACCTGCTCATCTCTGTGCAAAGCGAGTCTGTTCGCTAAGAGTGACGGAAAGTTGGATGGAGTCTGAACCTCCTTTTCTGGTGACCAGACTCCTTGCTGATTGTCCCAGGAATGCTTTGGTTTGAACTTTGAATAAAGCTCACTATAAAACCGCAAAAAAAATAGTACTATGAAATCATTCCAGCAAACATCGCCACGGTCTCTTCCTCAAATCCTCCGCCGCCACCTGTGCATCGTAGCGCGGCGCAGATTACAGCGCACGATGCCCCCGCCCTACCAAGAAAATTACGCGCGTCTCCCGATGCAGGAGTGAATTAATGAAGCGCACTGGGTCTCACTGCGTCACCCGCTGCCCACTCCTTGCAAATTCTTTCTTTCTTCCTCCCCTTTGACCCTCACAGTTTCGCTGGCAGCTGCGCAGTCCTCCCGGGCAAACCCTCGCAGGCGAAGCGCACCGCGCGGGAACCAAATGGCGGCGGCCTCCGCCGGCGCTTCTGCCGCCGAGCCCTTCTCCATACGGTAAAGCGCGCGTCCCTGCTCGTGCCTCGGCTTTCTTTTATATTCTTAGGACAACGCGGCTGATGCTGGCCTGGTCGACTGAATGCCGCAGGGGGTTCGCCGCCAGGAAGCGGGCCGAGGACGCGGCCAAGTGCTGTCCATTCGGCGGCCGCGTTGAGGTGGAGACGGAGACGATTCTGCCGCCTAAGCTCCCGCCAATAGTCCCGCCGCCGCGGTCGCGGTGGTGGGTTCACGAGATTGCGGCAGTGCGAGCGCGGCCGGGCGTCTGCGTTGTGGGCGGAGAGGCTGCCATAGGTGTCGGAAAGGGGGATGGTTTGGGGAAGGCGGCGAAGAGGAAGGGATCTCCCGCGACCGGCTGTCCCGAGAGGGCTGATAAGCGGCAGAGAGCGCTCCAACTTAGCTGTTCTAAGCACAAGGTATTGTGCCTCCGCTTTGCTCGTCCTGCCCCCTCGACTATTCACTAGCAGCCGTTCTTTGGATTCATAAACCGTAACCTCATATGCTGGCATGTTATGTTATTCTGTCTTTTTCAGCTGGTTGGTGCATTAAACTTGATATGGTATTAGATCTCTTTGGTAAGTCTAAGCTAATTGTGACTCAGAAGGCACATATTGTAGAGAAATCACCAGATCTCGCACACGGGAGCGCATAATATGCTTTGTTTTTTTTTTGGATAAAGGAAATATATTAATACCAAGCATACACCCGGCCTGTGCAACACCAATATGCTTGGTTAGCTCATGCTTCATAGAGTCGCGAACTATAGTGATAGCAGTTGTGCTGTTAATAACAGGAACACCAAAATTCTCATGCAACCACTGTAGCCAAGTAAACTCTGACCCCTATGTTACCAAAAGAGCCATAGCTGGCAACTCAGCGTTTGCACTTCAACAGGAAACTGCAGTATATTTCTTCAGTCTCTAGTGGTTCCTTCACACACTGTTCCCTCCCATCCTTTCTTCCACACTCGTCGTCGTCGAGTTTACGATGCGCCTGATGTGCCATCTGCTTTTGGTGATGCATCTTTTCTTGATGTGCCGCCTCCCCCGGCTTATTTATGATATTTGCCTTTTCAAACGTAGAAGTATGTCTGTTTGCACAGGTAGGCATGAGCTGTGAACTGTGATCGTGCTGCATTAAACAATGCCCACACTCGATGGCATGGGGGTAAAAGCTTTGCATTATGCTTATTTTAGCCCTTTGAAGGTGGGCAATGTGACGTAGCTGTTTAATCCATAGGATTTGTGTTCTTTTTTTTTTTGATAAAGGGCTTTTATTACTTAAAATGTTTAAGCATTACACCCGGCCTCTGCAGGATTTGTGTTCCTGTTCTCTTGATCCTAGAAGAGGAGAGTGGTGCATATTTTTTGTGCCTACTTCATGAATTATAGAATGGAATAAGTCAATTTTACCCCCCGACCACTTACGTATGACAAAACCGGGTATTTAATCCCCAAAGTTTACAAATGAGATCAATTAACACCGATGAGGCGGTCTCACTACAACACACTAGTCATGTAGAGACGTTAAATATAAAGAGTAGAGACACGATATTTCATCGCTAGAGCCCTATACAGCCGCTTCCATAAAGCGTCGCTAAAGCGTCTTCTTATGCACCGTCTCAAATGACATAAAGACGTTTGATAAGCGTGTCTATATGTAAAGACGTTTCCACGAGACGTTATAAAGCATGTAAAGGTGATTTAATAGATTCACATACGCGACGTCTCTACTAATATAAACACGCCATATTTCCGTCTTAAGAAAGGTTGGAATTTTTTTTTCTTGTACACATTATACCTGCGTTCATAGGTTTTCGTATATGTACGTCCAGTCTTCTTATATGCATTATTTACATACGTATTCCAAAGAAAATAAGTACATACGATATTTTAGTTGTCCTTTTGTTAAAGCGTCTCAAGACACATGCAGGTCTAATTCATTTTTTTTAGATAGTTGCCCGGAAATCGTTTTTATATATATATTTGAATTCATGCACTGTACAAGACCGAAACATTATAAAAAGCAAAGGCTGAAATTGTTGAGCAGATTGAAATAATAAAAATAATAGCAAATGATAATTGGACAAAATCAAATATTATATAAATAGTTAGCAGATACACCAGGAAGGATCGTGAAGAAAAAAATCATAAACTATCCTAATATCATCAATTATCTTTGTCGGGGCAAAAAGTAATGCTTCATCCCCTCCATCTTTATTTAGTCCAATGTCTCTTTAGCTCCACAATTAACCCGAAAAGGAAGTCATCACTAAGATGCGAAATTACCTAAAATATTTAAGTAGAGCATCAGATGACAAGTTCATTTAATAGAAATAAAAATAATTAGCAGACACACCAGGAAGGATCATAAATAAGAAAAAAATAACGACTTAATATCATCCATTATCTTTGTCGCGGCAAAAAGTAATGCTTCATCCCCTCCATCTTCATTTAGTTCAATGTCACTTTAGCTCCACAATCGGTATGAAAAGGAAGTCATGACTAATATGAGAAATTACCTGAAATAATTAAGTAGAGCGTCAGATGACAAGTTCATTTATTAGAAATAAAAATAATATGCATCTAAAACCTATTCGTGCATGACAAGATCTGTTATCCACATCTATTCTGATTTTTTTATCTTGTTTTCAGTTGTGCCGGTAGTTGATCCAAGTTACTGAAGCTAAATAAGGTTAGTAATTCCGCGCTTAACCTTAGAGCTTGACATTGGCTATTTGTTCTCCACCCTACTAGCTAGATCTTTGTTCACAATCTTTCAAGTTTCGTGTTGTAACATGTAGGAGGACATGTTCCAAAATATGTTTACAGGTATACGTAAAAAAGGTAAAACCCCACATAAAACATCGACAGAGGTTGCGCAGCTGAAACAACACTGAACTGAATGACCCTAATCCTGCCCGGGAGATATTAGAATACCATCAACTACAAGCAGCACTTCCTGATGGCACATTGTTAATGCCTGAACTGCGGTAGTAGTATCACAACACACATAACTAATCACGTAGAGGAAAAAGTCCGTCTTAGCAATCTAGAACTTGTTTCAACCAAACCTCTTAGTGATGTGGCATCTAAATAGAAAAGAATTGTACATTCAGATTAGACACTAATACCCCCATACTGAGTTTTTCAATGACTGGTACAAATTATTTTTGTTAGGCATTTTGTACTAGCAACAAGTGCAAATTTTAGTGTGGAATGTAAGCAACTACGAAATTTTACAAGGGAATATATACTTGTACACACCTAAATGAAATTAAGGCATCCAGGCCAAGCAATACCATGAGCGGCTATTACATCGATATTTTCATATTGTCAAGGAAATTGCTTTCGTCTCCAATATTCTAATATCCATATCTAACCAAGTTTCTTTCCACCACATATGTTTTTTATTTACGCACTAAAGTTCTGTTCACTACTATAGTTTTGTTTCTTGGAAAAAAGAAATAGACTTCAGATTTATTCATAAATTTCAATAAATACAATATATGCAATTTATGAACCTATACGGAATATATGAAAATTATCTATTTACTTCATAAATAATAGGATCAACAACTTTCATGTGACTAACATTGACAGACATAACTTTACGACAGGGCCATGTGGACATACAGAAAAATGGTACTAATTCGTATAAAGCAACAAAGTATAAATTGGTATATAATGTATGCGCATGTACCTTGTTCATATGCTGCTCAGAAAAGATGATCCAGCAAAACCATGATTAGCTTCGGCGGAAGTATTATTTATTCTCTTTCTGCAGCCAAAGATAAGTTGAGCTATACATAAAAAAGAGTGCCTTGATGAAGGGTCTGAAATTTGGAGATGATCTGCTCTTTGCTTCAATTCTGCATGAACTCCAACAACCATAAATTTCTTAATGGGCGAATCATGGACTAAAAAATAGAAATAACTAACCAAAAAAATAAGTAGATGGAATGACATAGTTGTGGCGATTGTAGACTTGTAGGTGGTCTAGTGGTCACCCATCTACAACTCCGATGCACAAAGTGCAGATGTAGACATCAGATGTATATATATGGCAAGATCCATAGCGGGAAAAAGAAGTCGTGGTGGTATCAATTGATTGTACAACAGTTAAAGGAAATTCGGTAGATACATACCAGATTGGGTACTTCTAGCAGACTCCACGCTCCAGGTCTATGAGGTTGCAAACAATAAATTGGTGACAAAGCATCAGCAAATGCGGCCTGTCAGTATTGCAAACCGCACTAAGAAGAAATAGATCGGTTGTAAACCTCATGAACTTAACTTTTGCATACATCTAGCCGAAAAATAAACAAAGAACAGACCTACCAGTTTTGATGACGGGCAGCTCTCCTGGTAATTATAGCGAGATTTCTTGGGCGTGCGAGCGTACTCGTTCACTATGAAGATGCAGATCGGCCGGTCTGCCATCTGCGGCGGCGACAACTTGAGTTCCCAACGGACATGACGAAGAAAGAATCATAAGAAACAAACGAATTAATTGGGATTGCGTAGGTACCTAGAATGATTTAATAATGGAATACAAACATCAACGGGATTTGGGAGCACAAACCTGGGGCAAGGGGCAAGTCAACAACAGATCTGATTTTCCATGAGAAGTGTGGCGGCGGCTATAGGCGATGTGGTAAAACCGTAAAAGGCTCGCGAACTATATATTAGACTTTTTTTTCGCCAAAAAGACGCCAGATGTATTTAAGCGCGCGGTAAATTAGAAACGCGCGCCATATATAAAAATTTCGGTCGAGTGTTCCAACTTCACACGAGCCGTATACAAAAATTTCGGTATTCCTACTCGAATATTTTTTCCTAACAGAAATTGTCCTCAGCTTATACCAAAACGACCCCATGCAAAAAGAAAAAAAGTATACCAAAACGACTCAACCCTTCTCTTAATATCGATAAATTGAGCAAAAATATTTATTATTTGCCTCTTAAATAGAAATTTGGGACGCCACCTTGAACGTCTTAAGAAGCGTCGTTATGTGGAGGTGTTCTTCCATCTTAAAGACGAAATTAAAGGCGTCTCATGGAAGCCGTCTCTACGTGATTAATTTGTTGTAGTGTCTGGGATGGTGGTTTTGTTGATATGAGGTGACTTTGCCACCTGTACAGCTTACACCACGAAACTTTGCAATGGTGGCATCCTAGTCAACATTGGAAAATAGAACACCTTCAACATGATAAAATCATGTACCCAGAATAATGAATCATTAGAATCCCATTGTCCATGTTTCTAGCCCCTTCTTCTCTGTCAGACTCTCAGAGTTCAAGGGTGTTATTTATTTGCTATTGCTAGCTATGAATTAAGCTACGTGGAAAAATCATCTTTACAGCGAAACCACCAAACTGCCCTGTGGTGTTGACATGCTTTTCTGTACTCAGCGTCAGCGGGGAGAAATCTTGGGCTTTGTAGTTCAGGGTTTTGTCATTATTTTGGGCCTATTGGCAAGATTGCAGGAACATGGTTTCAAGCATTGTTAAGTTCCATATTTTAGATTTAGGTTAGTTATCCACATCTACTTTCGCATAATTCTAAATATGTTCAATACTATTTCCTAGAAAACATGTAGCAAAGAAACATTGAAAATGCATGGCGTACAATATTATTTATTGATCAACCTATATCAAAGAAGTTACTCCCTCCGTTTTTATTCACTTCGTGTTCTAGGTTTTTTCAAAGCCAAACTTTAAAAGTTTGACCAAATATATATAAAAAATTAACTATTATAATATCAAATGTATATAATATGAAAATATATCTTATAAGGATTCTAATGGTACTAAAATTATATGATAGATGTTGATATTTTTTCCTATATATTTGGTTAAATTGCACAAAATTTGACTTTGACTAAACCCATAAAGCAAAGTAATTGTGAATGGAGGGAGTATATTGGCTAACCACCTAATTCGATATTGTTTGTACTCCTCTATCTAGTCAGCTTATTTTATTATTTCAGCTAATGCTATGCAAGGCATGTTCATTAACAGGAGAAAACCTCTAATCCCCAGTCACCATCTTGCTTAATTCGGAGCATGTTCCATAAGGGATTGTCGAGAAAACGCAAAGGCTGTACTATTCGTACAATGGGAGAATTCGTAATGATGAAGAAATCGCAAGATCAAGAGGATCATATGTCAACTCATGGAGACAGCTTGAAAAATCAGTGCAGGAGAAGAATTGATGATAAAATAAGCACAAAAATCACTAGGCCAACTAATCATCCGCTAAATCCTGGCTGTGAAGTGGTGAAGAATGTTGCATACCCTCCCAAGGATGATATATTTGGAGATTTGCCTCTTCTAGAAAGCTCCAAAATAATGTTTCATAGCGGAGTTGATATACTGCCGACTATTATAGAAGATTCTTTTGTAGAAGATGAAAATGGACCAGATGCTATATCAGAAACCGAGCCATTGAAACTAATGCCTACTTCTGACATTTCAAAGCAAACGGTATCCCTCCTTGAAGACTTAGTGAAGAAGGAAGGGACTTTTGATAAAGAATCGACATGCATCTCTCGCAATGATGCAGTAAAGAATCATTCTTCCTCTGCTGAGTTTGATGTTCCGCTTAATCATACAAATGTCACCACGGTGAAAACTTGTCTTGGTGGAATGCAGCTGAAATCTGCTGATATTCCTGCTTTAAGTTCTTATTGTACCGAGGGAGCAAAATCTGGTCCTAGCAACCCTCTGCAGGGCTGTATCTACACGGGTACAAACTACCTTCAGGAAGTAAAAAGATTTATTACCAGTTCAGCATCCGTAAGAGCGAGAGCTGAAGCAGTTAAAAAAGATACAAATGAAGCAGTCTGTGACAAGAAGAGCACTGATATCTCTGGTCAACTGGTTCCAACCAAATATCATCTTTCACGTGAAGACAGTCTATTGTCCTCAGTTTTATCACAGGGGACTGTCAATTCGGGATTAAACATAGCTGGCATGTCTTCCTGCAGGAGTATGCCTACCCAGGAATATGGCTCTACTTCTAGTCCATCTTGTAAATTTGCAAGTAGTGTATGTCAGGAAAGTAGAAAGTCTGTGGATACATGCACATCACTATCAAGGGATGACCAAGGTAGCTGGTACTCAAAAGTCCACCCTCAAGCAAGGATTGATTTGCCTTTGATGAAGTTACCTGGCATTGAAAAAATTGAGATCTCAAGCAATGATCTGAGAACAGGCAAAAATAACTTTTTGAATGGACGATCAACGGACCCAATAAGATGCCAGGAACAGCAGCTGGTGAGTGGCATGACCAATATTGTACAAGGTCAGAATAAGATTGGTTTCAGCGACTCTCAAGCTGGGATAAAAGCTCTGGATGGTTTACTGAGACGTGATAATCGTCATTCCCAGCAACCCACCATGCGCTTAATGGGCAAGACAGTTTCAGTTTGTAACCGTAGTAAGGAGCAGGAATTATCAACTAACGGGAAAGTTTGGATTGAGAATAGCAGTATTGAAGGAGACCACCCCTTATCAGTTTCATGCCAGGTTCCCCCAAAGAGATTGTTCCCTTATCAAGATTCTGTGATATCAAGAGCTCGTGTTCATGAATCTTCAGGTACTTTGCCAAGGATTCCCAGCAGTACTGTAGCAGAGGCAAGGCCTATTGTCAGTGATGCTCAAAATCATGGGCTGCAACAGACTAATGGTACTTCTTTGGCAGTTAAAGATTGCGCCTGGAATTCTGGCAGTCAATTTGGCCAGCAAGCTTCGATTAACAAGCAATCCGTCATAGGTGTTAACTCCAGGAGCAGGCATCTAGAGCTATATGAACCACCAAAGTTCATAAGCATTTCTCGTAATCAATACTTGCACTCAAGAACTCCTGCATCAAGCATGCATGCAGAAGATCATGCCACTTTTCTTGGTTCAGCAGTAAATCAATCTTCTCCTCCACTTCCTCAATGCCCGTTAAATATGAGCATGCATGGGAAGTACGGAAAACCCACTTCATTGACTTACATAGATCCTAAATCTATTCCTACCTACCAGCCCTGCCCATTACCTGGAACACATCCATTTTCGACATCAGCCATATCTTTTCATGACTCTGGTACAAATATTGCGGAGTCCAGAAACTCTTATCAGCGAGCACAACCTTCCCTTACAACTAGTTCGGCAAGTAAGTCCATTTCAGCAATCAGTCCAGTGTGCACTGGCAGTCTTTTGAATGTAGATGGCAGGAAGGGTGTTTCCTTCGTGGACCAAACAAGCAAGAGACCAGCTTGGGCAGACAATGTTCCACAGCAACGTACGAAGCGGCAGCTTGTTGCAAACAAACTGGAGTTAATAAGTCCGATGCTCCCAAACACGAAAAACTACTCATTTGGCTGGTCACTGGATAGCGCAGTTGGTCCACAGATACTTGACTTCAGTAACAAATTAGCAGTAAATGCCACACAAATATCAAAAAACGAAAATAATAGTTTACGGAAAAATTTAGTTCCAGCTGCTGAAGCAAGGTCAAGGATTGTAAGCATGGGTGCAGGAGCTAAAACCACGTCGAAGCCAGGTCAAAACCTGAATGATCGTTCAAAGATGCTACATCCCACTAAATTTTCGAGTTGATAATGGTTTCAGTTCAGCTTTGCTGTAGTGGAATGCCAGAAATAAACAGTGGAGTGTCCCTGGTGCAGTTATAGTTGCAGAGTTATTTGGTGTTTGAATAGTCAGCAAGAGGGATGCTGCGTTACTCCTATTCATGTGAACTTTTTGACAAATGTGCATGGATATTTGCTTCGAAATAAATATCATGACATATCTCATACTAGCGCGAGGACATGACAATGTATTGACCCCTGGAGCATTCCGGGGGCATTCTCTTTTGAAGTTTATGTGGTCTTACCCCCTTGATGTATATCAGTTTAATTCTGTAATCAGGAATGAGAAAATGGGAAATGCTTCTGCAAAGCTGCCAGTTTCACTTCTAGGAACGAGTTGCCTTCCTGTCCCTGGTTTATCCCCGTTTTCTTGAGCGATTTGCAATCTTCACTCTAATATTATCCCCGTTTAGCTAAAAGAGCATCTTCGGCTAAAAGCGTATTTCCTTTTTAGATTCATCAGTTCTTGCTCTGTGCTTAACAAGCTAGGTGAGACAAAGACAGGTGCATGGAAAGTACGGTTAAGCGGCGCCCACTCTGAACTGAAACTAAAACCCAAACTTGTGAGATTCCTGGCCACCTAGGTAGCCCTCTGGTTGTGCAACCTTGGAAAAGTTTCCTGGTGGTACATGCAGTTACTTCAGACCTTTCCAACTCCATTTGTTCTTTCTTTCCTTGGACCAAGAGTAAGGGAGACTTCGCATCGTATCTGCAAGGATGCCTTCCTTCTCCATCTTTAACCTGAGTTTTAAACGCCCTCGAAGAGGTATAAAACCATCGGCTCTATCTCTTGTCATCTACACCGTCACATACCGTCCGAGAAGAACATCAAGAAACCTCAGGTAAAGCTTCTCACAAGTTGCAGCAACGAATCATGGGTGTTCTTGGTGCCCTTGCCAGGCATTTGGATTCTCTTGTTGGGTAAGCGCACTTTTTCGATCAGAAATCCACGTCTCATTCTTTCTGCTGGTGCTGTTCTTTTCCATATGAACTTTAAGCGTTTCTTACCAATGTTCTTGTGTCTCCTACGTTGCACCCAACAGGCCAGGAATCATGCTGCTTTATCCGCTGTAAGTAACTTATCACTTCGTTCAGAAACAATGGTTGGTTTGAAGAAAATATTTCAGCAGTGTTCTGAATTCTAACACGGACACATGTTTTTTCTTGCGCGATTAGGTACGCGTCGATGCGTGCCATCGAGAGCCCTTCTTCCCTGGATGATCAGCAGTGGCTCACCTACTGGGTCCTGTACTCCCTGATCACCCTCTTCGAGCTCTCATGCTGGAAGGCTCTGCAGTGGTAAAAGCCCTTAACCATGACTCACCTGTCCTTTTTCTGCTCAATTCATTCGGTTATTTCCTCGCGCGTTGAATTTCTGAAAAGTGTTTGCCCTGCCTGCCTGTGTTTCAGGCTGCCTCTGTGGCCATACATGAAGCTCCTGTTCT
Organism: Alopecurus myosuroides; assembly: GCA_028641055.1. Taxonomy (NCBI): domain Eukaryota; kingdom Viridiplantae; phylum Streptophyta; class Magnoliopsida; order Poales; family Poaceae; genus Alopecurus; species Alopecurus myosuroides. The sequence goes on from CM054058.1 coordinate 224,558,787, forward strand.
GCTGCTGGCTGGTGCTTCCCATCTTCAACGGCGCGGCATACATCTACGAGACGCACGTCCGGCGCTACTTCAAGATCGGCCAGTACGTGAGCCCCGGCTACACCGAGAGGCAGAGGAAGGTGCTGCAGATGATGAGCCTGGACGCGCGCAAGTCCGTCGAGCGATTCATCGAGACGCACGGGCCCGGCGCCTTGGAGAAGATCATCCAAGCGGTGAGTTGTTCTACTCCACTTAATTGGTTTCCATGTTTTTATTGTTAAAATGTTTTCAGTTTCTGATGCGAAGGTTTTACATGTGCAGGCCGAGCAGGAAGCCAAGAGAGCCTAGTTTAGCTGTGGTGAAGCGGAAGGCATTGTTATCAAGTGGGAGAAACGAATGGAAATGGCTGCTGCGTGTGTTGTGATTAATATGCTTCAGCGGACAGCGGTTGTAATCCTTTGTGCCGTGTGCGTGTGATTAATCTGTTCGTTGGGCTTGGCAGGCAAGATGCCTTGCTGCACAAGAGAGTTGACACGAGACAGGAGGCTACATACATATAGTTGGCGATGTACAGTAGTACAGCCATGTGAAATGCTCCTTATCTGACTAACCAATCCAAGCCGGTCTATGGTATGAATGAAAACCATGAATTCTAACTGTCCAATTAATTTTAATTAATTGATTGCGAACTCGTCCCCTTCTCTCCACTGAACACGAACAGAGATGCCTGTGATGAAAACCAATTATTGTCTATACCCGTTACAAATTGCATGCATGGGGGTATTCACCGGGAAAAAGAGAAGAAATACATGTCTGTACCGGACCGGTCACTCAAGTCAAATGCGATGAGATATCAGAGGGATGCGAGGGTGCTGATGTCCATCGGGTAGGCGTCGTTGGGCGACTCGGCGCGGTACGACCTCCGTCCGACGATGATGTTGGCCGCCTCCGACGGGTGGAAGGCGTCCCAGAAGATGTGCTGGTCCCTGTTGGCGCAGGGCGCCTGGTACGGCAGGCACGTCACCTCCCCGTTGTTCCTCCCGACCCCGCAGCAGCCGGCGTTAGACACGGTGAAGCCGTACGCGCCGGCGTTGGCGAGCACGTCGGCGAAGATGTTGTAGGCGTTGATGTAGGTGAAGTGCGCGCCGGGGAGCGTGTTCATCTCGTCGACCAGCCGCACGAGGCCCCGGTTGTAGATCCGGATGGCGCTGTCGATGCGCTCCACGCAGGTGTTGCCGTCGGGGCTGTACCGCGCGAGCTCGTTGGGCGCGCAGCCGACCTGGCCGACGCCGATGAGCGCCACCTTCCGCGCGCCGTAGCTGTACATGACCTGGAGGTAGCGGCGGTAGTCGGCGAGGAGCGAGTCGGCGAACTGGTCCGGGGTGTAGCGGCTGCCGGTGTTGTAGAAGGCCGGCTGGAAGTAGTTGTTGAGGTAGTCGTTGCTGCCCATGCCCACGCTGAAGATGCACTGGCTCAGCCGCTCCGACGCCGTGTCCTGGTCCCCTAGGATGCTCACCAGCGTCTGCACCGCCGTCTGGTAGTTCTGCACCTGCCCCGCGAACGTGATCCGACCGCCCTGCAGCATCATGCATGCACATTCATCCATGAGCTTTTTTTTTTTTTGGGTTGCTGTAAACATGATCGATGTGTACGTGGTGTACGTACGAGCTGCTGGCCGGTCTCGGCACGGATTCCGGCGGCGGCGGAGGCGAAGTTGACGCCGTTGAGGAGCTGGTCCCCGCCCGTGGCGGCGTAGGGAGGGATGAAGTTGTCGAAGCCCAGAAGTTGAGCTGCGCATATGCGTGAAAGTGCAAGGTTTATTAATTCCTTAAACCAAAACCATTTTGAGTCGTCGGGCCAGTGACCAAAATTCTCCAGTTTCCAAAATAGAAGAATCGGTTAGCCCGGTGTCGAAAAAATTGCACTGGGATAGTTGAAACCGATCGATCATTCTCTTTTATTTTACTTGTGAGTTGTGATCATGGTTATTTTCGCAAGAAGGACGATGGATATCTACTACTACTAGCTCGTAGCGAGTGAGTGATGTGCCCCCATGAATCTATGTCGACCCCGGCAAATTAAATTGGCCGTAACCATCACCGCTGCATGTGTACTTACTATAACGGCGGGTTGGCCCACGCACGGAAGCGATGGGTGTCGATCTTGCCAAAATAAGGTAGTACGTCCACAATCCTCAGTTACACACCTCCCTCCCTTAAATTTTCTATACTTCGATCAGATCGAAGGGCATGCCAGCTATGCTTGTATATCCATCACCTGGCCCAGATACGTATGCATGCAGGCACGCATCACCCATGACCACCATAAACTTCGTCGATCTTGTACTCCGTATCAATGACTATGAGTTTGTCTCTGCCTAGCTAGTGGGTACTCCTAGTCCTAGCTACTCCATAGCTATGTTCAGCTACCCCATATCCTAGCTAGGTGCACGTAGGTAGGTACTAGGTACGTTCTATAGGAGGAGGCCAGGTTATTTTGATTGATTTGGAGTAGTGGCTAGTGGGTAAATTACCGATGACGTCGACGGTGGTGAGGCCGTTTGTGAACCTCCCGGAGGGGCCGCCGGGGAAGTCGACGCCGTAGGGCGGGTAGTTGGCGCGCGCAAGCGACACGATGTAGTTGTTGTTGCCGTTGTCCACCAGCGAGTCGCCGAAGATGAAGTAGCACGGCACCTGCGGGTCGCACCGCGCCACCCTCGCCAGCAGCAGCGCCGCCGCCGCCACCACCAAGCACGCCAGCCGCCTCAGCTCCATGGTTCCCATAACTAGAGCCTAGAGAGATGAAGCTAGCTAGCTAGCTAGGCACGGGTAAGTACGCGAGAAAGAATTGGATATGGACGGAGAGAGGCGGGCGAGCTGAGTGAAGAGCTAGCTGGTCACACACTCACTCACACTGATCGCACTGTCACACAGGCGGACGGGAGGCAGCATATATAGGCGCCACACCCACACGGGCAGGGGCAGCGGGCGAGCTGAAGATCGAGCTAGTCACACACTCACACTCGGTGGGCAAGCGCGCGCCAGCATGTAGTACAGGTACTGGGCTAGTGGCGCTCGCTAAGTTCAGTTGGGAGGGCCCGGCAGGCTGAAAATGCAGATATATAATACCACGCAGCTTAATTTCAGACGATCACCGCATTAACTGAATCCCGCACTATCGTGGCCGTGTCTTCTGCTACACTCCATGCATATGATGTGGTCATGTGTGGAGTTACTGGTCCGGAAGCGACGAACGTAGCGCACAGTAGCTGCAAAGTAACCTCACCTGCACTGAAGTTTAATCACTGGCCTGCCTACCTGCGGGCTGCAACTAAGATGGTAGATTTGTGTTTGTATATTGCAGCGTGTATACGCTTCATTCAATTCTCCCGGCTGCTGCTACCGACGGGCTTCAGTGAGAAAGTACATCCTGTTATCACTGCGCGCTGGCAAGTGTGGCTGGCTACACTGCCCGCATGCATGGGAAGGAAGGAAGTTATGTGCTCCGGCCAGTACTGGTAGTTAGATTGTGTGTGGGTCTGCGCCCCCTGCCATCATTCGGTTATAGTGTTGCGGGTACATGAACAGTTTTCACCGTGCGCCAGGTCTTCTTTTCAGAAAAAGGATAAAACGAGATGAGCCTTTTCGGGCGGAGTTCTTTCTTTTCTAGTACGGCCGAGCCACTACATTGTTTATGAGATGGAATTTATATATGATCTTCAGATAATTTAAGTGAATTAGTAACAGCTTCCTCTTGTGATAATGGTAGGGGCGGTCAAGTACCGGCGGTTTGCTAGAACCGTGGAACCCATAGATCAGTTTTTTTTAAGCGATTTGCTAACTTTCAGTCACCGGTAATTAGTTAAACCTCAGTCAAACGTAAACACAGAACAGTTGATTATATTTTCATATTTTTCTGAACTCCAAAAACATAGACTATATTTCTTACATATGGGTGAACATTGTTTTTAGATTTGCATGAATGAATTTGTAGAATTGGCTGAAGAATTAGTTATTCTTAGTCGAGGCAATATTTCTTTCCTTGTACTAAGATAAACAATTTTTCTTAACATGGTGAACATTTGTTATAAAACAACATAATGAACAATTTTTTAGAGTTGTATAAACAAATAATATGTATAATCGGCTAACATTTAGTTAATTCTCAATCGACTTAGGCATAGATTTTGCCTTTTTTCAACTAGTTTCACTACTGTGGTTGGACCTAATCAAGGAAATGGACTACATGGTCTTTGCCCATTTCCACTGTTCCATTCCAAACCCGCTTTGAACACTCAAGGATAAGGGAGAGTCAAATAAATGATATTGAGAAACCGCGTATAAGAACTTAAAAAAAAACTTAGCACAAATTGTAATTTTAAGTGTTGAAAATTATGAACATATCCATACACATAAATATTTGGTATAAACCCCCCGTAAATTTTCATAAGAACTATTACTTCCCCCGTTCACTATTACGCACTCGGTTCCAAGCATGACCCGTGAGAAGCACCTCGTTATAGGCAGGAATGTCGTGTATCACGGAAGAGAAATTTGAGCCCTCTAAGCGTGCGATGCACCCACTTTCAAAACCATATTAATTCTAAGAGTACATTTAGTCTAATAATCATGTCTACTCCATCTGCTCACAAATAAGTGTACCTTTAGATTTTGTTCTAAATCAGAAAAAAATGAAACGGATAAATCAAACTTTATTACTTTTGACCAACTATATAGAAAAGATAGCTATATTTGTAACATCAAATTAATACCAGGAGATGCATATTGACAATATACTAATTTAGTGTCATAAAATAACTAGAATTTTTTGTAAAGTTGCTCAAATTTTAAATTTTGACATTAGACAAAATTTAAAGGACAGTTGTTTGTGAACCGAGTGACTACATCTAAATTGAGTAGCCGACTGCCGACCTGTAGCGGCAAGTTACTAGGCAGCAGCATGGACGTACGACACTGGTCCGTGAGATAAGCCATAAACCGCGGCATGGAGTCCGTCGATCCATGTAGATCGAGGCACCCCCATTAATGGCGGTAGGAGGAGGCAACGCGATTACGCGAGCGGTGAGCGCCTTCAAGGCTTGAGGAGCTAGTATCTCCCACGGCGCGCGCAGGCCCCTCCAAATCAAATCAAGCAGTTTCCTCTGCGCGCTTGCGGCAGAGCGAAGCACCCGGCATCGGCGCGCGCCGCGCCGCGCCGAGCTGGCCTGCATTCCGCGCCGCTCGCACACCCACTGGCGCACATGTCATCGGATCTACCAGAATAATTAGGATGAGGGCTAGAGCAAACCTACCAGGGCGGCGGTTTACTCGCGGATGCAGCTGGTAGCCTGGGACTTACATGTACGCAGAGGGGCTCTGTTCCTTCCCTGCTGTCTCGTTTCCATGCAGGAACAAACATGCAAAGGCGGGACGCTTTTTTTGTTGCTCGTCAACCTGTCCGGTGAACAGTGATTGTAATTGTTGGCCGCCGTAGGTATGGGTGGCCGCGAGAGTGGGGTCGTGTTAATTGGGGCTCTGAAACAGGAGAATGACTTACCTTGAGAAAGTCCTGGACCTAGCCAATCGTGCATGTAACTGATTAATACCCCAGCAACAAACACTGTTAGGCCCCGCTTGGAATGCTTTTTTAATTTCCGGGACAGTAAACTTTACGTCCGGGTTTTCTTGTGCCCACAGAAACCCGGGTATTTTAAAGAGGAGGTGGAATGGTCCGTGAGAATTACGGAGGTGGATCGCTAGAAAACTGGGCACGGAAAAGTCGGAGCCTGATATATTCCAACGAACCAAGCGCAAGTTCGGAAATAGTCGACATGCCTGTATTACACGCCGGGTTTGGCCCATGAAACGGTGAACCAAGCGGGCCCTTACCAAATTCTGCGAGCGAGTACCATTTGCGTGGAAATAACGCAACATCGCTATAGATAGCCAATTTGCGTGGAAAAAAGCAGAGGCTCTGAGGTGGGGGACAAATTTTTTCAAGCAAATAGCAAGTGAGATTTTCCAAGCCGACAAAGGTTGGAAACCGGGGGTTCGAAGACTGCAAGGCTAATTTGCTCAGAATTAATCTCTTGTGGGTGGCTCCCCGTTGGCTCTTCTGTTTCTCTCTTAGGCTAGTTTGCTGCTGCCTGCGTTCAGTAGTCTTAAAAGTGGATTGCTACTTATCTTGCTGAAGTTGTAACCTGGGAGCTTGCTCCTTTTCTTCCCCATCGTGGTTGCAGAAGTTTGATAGATCTTGGGTTTACTCTGGCCTCCCTGTTTAACCTTGCTCCTTTTCTCTTTTTGATTGGATAGGTGTTTGTAATAAGACTATGGTTTCTTTTAATGGAAATCGGAGGGAGGACCCTCTTTGCTTCAAAAAAAGATAGCCAATTGCTGGTTATTGTTATCGGTTATAACCACTTATATAATAAGCAGACTATAATAGCATGTCTAGTGAAACGTTCATACATACGGGTATCCAAACGATTTTAGAGAACCGTCAAGCAAAAAATGGCTCGTTATTGCCATCCGTTATAACCACTCATATAATAAGCAGACTATAATAGCATGTCTAGTGGAACGTTTATACGACCATCCTTTTAGATGATGTTTTATACGAAGATATAGAGAACCAAATTTAGATGAACGACTGAAGATGCTCTAAGACTACTACTTGTTTACCACCTTCTCTATCTCTTTCTCATTAAATATATTTACCTAGAACCATACATAGAGGTGAGGTCTTAGAGTGCATCCGTAATATATAAAGTGAAGTTTTGTCATAAGGTAGGATCAACATGGATCATGGTTAGACCTATAAGGGTATCTTTTTTCATAAGGTGGGACCTGTGTATAATGCCATGTTACCACATATAAAAAAAAAAGCCGAGAGAAGAAATCATTTTTCTATTTTGTATGCCAATCTACAAGTTTGAGGTACATCTTGAGTTCAAGGGTAAGCTTATTTTCTGTATAATGTATAAGGTTCACCTTAAGACATGCCGCATAGTACTTACTGTAAGTTTTTCTGCGGCTGCCCTCAGAGTTCACTACCTTTAATTTTCCATGTCTCTCTGCCCCACATAGGAAAAAATATCACATAGGCAGACTGTAAGGCCACTATTGTGTTTGATCATATGTGTTGATCCGACGGGCTAAGGCTAATACCAATCAAACACTTCAGCAGCCTTGGGAAAGCGTAGTTCTTTTGGTTATTTAGCATTGATAGGTACTGGATATACCGATTAAATAATTCACATTTCACTAATTTCGGCAAGGCTTTACATACTAATCCCAATAGGACTCGGTAATTAAAACTTATCAACAAAATTATCAAACCATGCTCCCTTATTTCCTGAGAAGAGCTGGTTACAAAAAAGAGAGTAAGCAATCTTCTCTCATCCATTTTTATGAAAGAACCCGTTGGTATCTTACAACTTACAAGAAAACGTAACAAGCAAACCAGAAGGTGAAGAATAGTTTGAACATGCAAAAAGAGCAATAGCGTTACTTATTACATCCCATGTGCAAAATCATGTACCACAACCAGTAAAAAATGACAACACATATCTAAGAAAATGTTGTCTGCGTCCTAATAGACATGAGGCAACATCCATACAAGTTTCCACCATCTTCAAAACTTCAACTATATTATGGGGCCAACCATGATGTCTTGAGTACGCCTCTCAGATCACACTATTTATCTTCTTTGCTCTAGTCTAAAGATTTCTTTTGTATTGGTTTTTCTGCAATATTGCCCATGATTCACTCAAACTAAAAAGTATGCAAACTACTATTGCTGGATCATCAAGAAAAAAATAATCATTTGAAGCAGGCGCTATTTCCGGCTTTATAAATTTTCCAACACACACCTTCTCCAACATAGAGCACCAGTTTGCGCTAGCAATAAGAAAGGAATCAATTCAATTCTCAGCAAGGTCGCCAATTCTCTCAAGGAGGCTAACAAGATCAAAAGCACATAAAAAACATGCCAAACTAGTTCAGATAAAGCAAAGGTTAATGGGAGATGCTCAGCGGATTGATTTTTTCCACACAAATATAATTGTTCATTCCCCGTCCACCCTCTTTTGATGAGGTTGTCTTTTGTCAAAACACTATTCTTCAACATCAACCATAAAAATATCTTAATTCAGAGGAAATTTAGTAACTTCTAAGCAAATATCCCGTTAGATCTTAGTTATGGATACAAGTCCTAAAGTTACGGACTTTCTACCTCACTCTATGAGGTTCATCAAATAGAACCATGACATCCACCATGTTTTTTAAGAGTATTCCACTGATCAATTGTCTCTTCCACATATTCCATCTAAATATAATGCATCTACAATCTTCTTTTTTCACCCTCTTCACGGTAACAATTGGGAGCCTAATGTTATACAATCTAGGAAATTGGTACTTAGTGGGAACCCCTTTATCGAGATTTTTTTTCGAGAATAGAGCTTTCGCCTCATTGCGCAACACCTTTTTTTTTTGGAAAATCGCTAGATGGCATGGTTAATCCCTATTACACTTTACCAAAACTGTGAGTAATCGGGGTTGTTGTAGCTTGAGCAGGCACTTCATTATTGAGATACCCATTCGACAACAATTCCTGCCAGGTCCCTTCGGCATTTTCCATTTTCCAAAGGCATTTACACAACAATCTATTGTTCATTGTACCCATGTCTAACACCCTCAATCCCCCATAGTCTTTTGGCAGACAAACTATTTGCAAGTTGACTAAATGGTATCTCTTCCTATTATCTAGTTTATGCCAGAGTAGCATCTTTCTATAAGATTCCATCTTCTTAATAACTCTTTTGGGTGCCTCAAGAAAGAAATAATATAAAAAGGCATACTGCTCAACCAACCATTTACAAGAATTAATCTATTACCACAAGAGGGCATGTTTCCTTTTATCATGACAACATTTTTTTTGCAAATTTCTCCTCCGCGTGATTCCATAAAGAGTTGGCCAGCCTTTTCTCATCGGTAGGCATCTATATGTATTTAAAAGGGAGTTTTATAGTAGGACAAGTGAAAATATCACTGTACAATCCCCCTTTTATTTGCATCTCTTAGGACATATATTTCACTGTTGTGAAAATTAGCCTTAGTCAAATATACAAATAAGAACTTGAATTTTGTTGATTAAGCAAATTATCGTCGAAAAGAAAAATGCTATCATATGCTTACCAAAAATGGCAATCCACTCTCAATTGCACGATGAACCAAGCTTTTGACCATATTTGTTCTTTTTATTTTTTTGAACTTCACCACAATCCCATTGGCACGCAAACAATAGAGTAGACAAGGGGTCCCCTTGTATGGCACCTTTAAAGGATGAGAAACAAGGCCTTACTTGATCGTTACCTTTGATGGCCACTCTAACTCCTCTGTCTGACCTCATCATCCAGTCACACCATTTATAATCAAATCCTTTTGCCCATCATATGATAAAGAAGGCTTGATTTACTTTACCATATGCTTTCTCAAAATCAATTGTGAGAAGAACACCTTGCATTTTTTTTATGATGAATTTCATGAATAATTTTATGTAGGAGAAGAATCTCCTCCATGATATATCTATCTTCGATAGAGGCAGTTTGAGTATCTGCCACGATCTTATGAATTTGAGCCCTAATATATTTGCTGAATTTTATGTTAGTGTTTTATAACTAACATCTAGAATACGGATTGGTGTAAATTTTGGCATCACATCGACATCTCGCACTTTGGGCTACGATGAATTAATTCCTTGATTCATCTTTCTATACCTAGTTTGCTTGCATGGATATCATCACGTGCCACTTTCATGTCATTTTCACATCTTCCCAGAAATCAGTACAAATTTAGCAGATGCATCAAGACTAGCAAACTTAATATTCTTCAACTATAAAACCACTCCCTTTAGTTCCTTGATACTAGAAGATTGTGTTAGAAATTTTTTGTTATCCACAGAAACTGTTCACATACAATATCATCCAATCTCATTATATTCACCTCAGGCTGTCCAAAAGGATCTTTGTAAAAATCAATAATATGCTTGAGTAAATCCTCACCACTAACAATTGCAAAATAAAATTAACAAGACAATTATATGGTTCTTCCTCCTCCTCCTCACGCTAGCTTGCAAGTGGAAATATATTTAATATCCCAATCTCTTTCCTTAGGTTTTTTTTTTGACTCTTTGCCTCCACCTTTTCTTCTCCCAAGAGTATTCTCAAACAAATAGTTAAACTTAGGGCGTGTTTGTTAGCCCGTATGGGCTTTCTCAGCTGATACGTGTCCACTCTATCTATGTTGACTATGTACAATTGTGTTCTAATTGCTGTGTTTGTTAGCCCGTATGGGGTAAACTGTGCTGAGTTGAAACATTGTTCGGTTGCATGTATAAGTTCACCATGCTGGACAAAAAATAAAATGCAATCGGGTCCCTAGATAGAAAATAAAACGCATTCAGGTCCCTGCCGGAAGTCGCCGAGCTCGGCGTCGGAGAAGGACATGCGCGCCTCAGCATCGGCATGGGGCGCGTGTGGGCTTGTCTCCTCCTTCTCCTCAGCTGCCACCACCGGCGCGCGGCACAGACAGACTCCCGCGCGGCGCAGATGGTCACCGTCCTTGGTTGCATTCCGGGAACTTCGGAGGCCGCGGTGGTGCTCGTCTCCGGAGCTGAGCTCCTCCATGGATGCAAGGCGGCAGCGCTGGGCGTCAGAGCGGGGCGGCACTGGGCTAAAGGGCGGCGTGGGTCGATGGGGCTGTGCGACGGGGTCAGGCGGTGCTAATTCAGGCGACGGGAGCCAGCCAAAGGAGAGAGAGGGACGCGGGATAAATGGGAGGGATTTTCGGTCGAGTGGGCAACGCACATCTCGGGTGGGCCCAGGCGTGGGATTTTCGTATGAGCTCGGCCCGGCTGAATGAGGAGCTCCATCTGAGCTTCTCCCCTTGGCAGGGCTGAGAGGCATTTCAGTGCGATGTGGGCAAGGGCAAAGAAGCACGACACATGCTACCAAACAGAAAAATTGGGGTGGGAGGAGATTTTCTGAGGGAAGCCAGCCTACCAAACACACCCTTAGTTGCAAATCTTTTTCTGGCATGGACAAATACATTTTCTCACTCTTCTTATCCAACATATGAAGTTTAGCCAAAGTCTATTTTTCTGTCTCGTGTGAACCCCTTGCATATTTATGTGTCGACCCTTCAAATCGCTTCTTAGAGCAAGTACAATAAGGCCATGTAAGCGGGCTATAAGAAATTAAATAATATATTTGTGCTTAGTTGGATGAGAGAGAAAAGCAGAGAGAAAAAAAGCGGGCTGCAAGATAGTAGCCAGCTCTTGCACGTGCTCATAGGCACTTTGTGAGTGTAAGATGAGCCATATGTTAATAAATAAGTAGATGTATATACCCAACCATTATACATGTTGGCTATAAGCTGACTATAGATGACATGGCAAGTGCTTATATCCAGCAGACGGCTCTATTATTAATCATGCTCTTAGGCTCCTAGATTTGTTCCTGCCACTTGTCCATCACATTACGGTTCCCAAGATAGAACGAGTTTATAATCTAATGAATAAAACCATGTATATTACTACCTTTAAGTTATTTTTCATTAGGAAGGTAGTAACATAGACTAGTAATATGTGCAATGTTACTATTCTAATTTAATTTCCACTATGACCAGCCTAAATAATTCTCTCAAGAACCGTTATTTATCAGGGCGTTTCACTCCCCCACTATTTTCAAAAAACCTCCGTGTCATAAAACTATTTTGGTTATTGGTGCATAGGTAAAATAACATATTTTCTGCAAGAACTTTCAAACCGAGGCAGGACCAAGAAAACAGGACTATGGTGGATGATTTCCGTTTGAATTTTACGAATTTCATATGCATCCAAATATTATACTTGCTTCACTGTTGTTTCCAAAAAATGCATGAGTAAATCTTGTACATAGAGGGTGCAATATGATTGCTGCAGAAGTTCATCCAAGAAATGGCCATCTATGTCGTATTGTCATGTAAAAACAAACACAACGAGCGACCTAGCTACGTCCGACCTAGTTGGCACATAAAACGTTGACCAAAGAGGGACGGGTTCCTCTTTTGGCTGTCCGTTGTCAGGTACTAGCTCCGTTCCGAAAAACAAGGCGTATTTTGTTTGTTTTGATCAATAATTAGTCTATCTTTTTTAAAAATATATAATTAATATCATCCTATTCCTATAAAAAAGTACTTCATTATGATTATGAGCTCTATCACATATGTCGCATATTAAGTACGTAATACTTGGTCAAAGTCTCGATCAAACGAAGCGGAATAGACCTTATTTTCGGAATGGAGGTAGTAGAAGATGAGACCTCTTTAGTAGTAGATTTTACGCGTTGGATAGCATCCCGTTTATAATTCGGTCCCTGCTGAGACTCGAATTATGGTGGCTAGGCGTGCACTCGCAGCCTCTGCCACCGAGCTAGCACTTAACTCTCACCTAGTTGGCACATAACACATTGTTGTCAAATAAAATCTGCACGTTATATTATTGAAGAAAAATCTAGAGAAGCTTTTGTCCTTTGGATTCGCGCTTCTGCTTCGGTGTCCCCCCCCCCCCCCCCCGTAAACCTGAACGTTGATATAAGAATGACTGAGATTGCTCCGTACCCTTTCGTTAACATGGACGGCTGTGAATAATTAAGTCGTATGAAGGCGTACGCGGCCTATATAAACCCGCCAGGGCTATTTTAAGTACGAATTTTGCGTATACGTATTCGCACAAAATTCATATGTCGCCGTGGGCACGCGCTGCCTCGCACGTGATTAGGAGTGGTGGACGGATTATTTATAATTCAGGTATACCTACTTTATATAATATATTCCTATACGGGTATGAACGGTACACCGTATTAGGACAAAAAATAAATTTTTAATGTAAAATGTCGATCATAAGCTTCCACCAAATTGGGGGTGGGGGGGACACCGAAGCACAAACCCTTGGATTCGATGGGCATTTTTAAAACAAATAAATCCAACAATAAATACACAGGTTGGTGAGCATCCCAGCCACGAATATAGATCAAGATATGATGTCGACTCACCCGGCTTAGGTATGATGAGTTGATGGCACACCGAAACAGTACTGTCAAAGGCGTATTTAACGCCGGATCAAGCCGCACAAGTATGAAACACATAACATGGCCGGCCGCCGTTTTGCGTAATGTCTCAGGAAGTCTTGAACAAGCAACTTCTTGCTGATTTGCGCTCCTCCATCGCTAGCTCCACCAGCCGTTTCCATTATGCGGTACACAGCGCTTTATTACCTGCCTTCTATAGAAAATGCATGCTGTGGAGGGTCTGTTCGAGGATAAGAAACGAGTTTGAGCTTTGGATGAAGGCCAAGCTTTGCGGAGTGGACCCTGGATTGCGGGAGTAGTTAGTTAGTTGTTCGTTTTTTCCTTCCGTGTGTGGTTGGCGCCTTCGGTGGGCTGTTCCTTGCCGAACCCTGGGCGCCTGAGTTGTAGAAACGTTCCTCTCTTTCTTAATACAGAAGACACGCAGCCCTCGTGCGTGTTCTTAAAAAAAATCTGGCGCAGTTTCAGACGTGAATGCGCTTGACATCCATGATATGCAGCCTAGCACCATGCCTAACTTCCACGCAGGAAAAGACCAACAGTGATACGGGTGGAGCTAATATATTTTTTCGCGAAAATGCAAAAAACTTTGCGTTTCGATGCATTTATAGAAATAGAAATAGACACTACGGGAGAGCGTACATACGCCGACGGCCCAGTTCAACGCTGACGGGGGATTATCGGGGTCGTCGGCGTCTCGTCAAGAATACGGTAGCCCTTCGAAGCGCCCGTCGGCGTAGGAGGTCCGTCGGCGTAGACGTCTATACCCCGACGGTGGTCGTCGGCGTACCGAGGCCGTCGGCGTATAGCACGCCACGTGGCCACAGAGGAACGGGGTGGCCGTAATCCGTTATGTATGTGGATACGCCGACGGCCACCTGTCGGCCTATCCTATTTTTTTTTCCTTTTTTAATTTTTGTTAATAAACAGGCTTTTATATTATAATTATTTATTTTCATATATATTTTCCATGTAGGTATATTTTTAATTATATTGGAACGGTTAGCACATTCGAATTTCGATATCCACCCACCCGCATAAAATAACGACGCGAATCCGGAACGGGACCCTACAACATAAAATATAAAATAAATAAAACATACATATATAATATACATATATAACATAAATATGTAGCTTAATTTTTACATACCCCAAAGTTTCGAAACCCCTCTTTTAGGAAAACACTATTAACGTGAGCCTGCGTCGTGTACACCCCTAGACGGACATCGAAAGGGGTAGAATGGTAGAACCTCAACTTGTCTTGTGTTCCTATGGCCTATCTTAACACAACCGAGCAACTAGTTCCACAATGCTACCCCCTTTCGACGCTGTTATCGCGTTTATCCCTGTAATTCCGGTATTTCTCCAGCAGGTATAGGTTTTCACCGGAGAGGGGCTCCGGAGCGTCCGGATCCTGACACAAGCTAGGGGGTGCCATACCATTTTAGTATAGGTGTGTTGTGGTCTTTGGATGGAAAAGATTGCACTCCAAGGTATGACCCGCTTCACGGGCATCCGCTTCTCTCTAGTGAGTTTACATGCGCTTATAGGGTGAAAGTCCCGTATCGGACGGAACATCGGGAATCTTCCGAAGAGTTGTGTTCTACCTATGTGTTTTGTGTTCCTATGGTCTACCCTAACACAACGAAGCAACTAGTTCCACATTGCTACCCCCTTTCGACGCCGTTACTGCGTGTATTTGTATAAGTCTGGTATTTCTCCAGCGGGTCTAGGTTTTCACCAGAGGGGGGCTCCGGAGCGTCTGGATCCCCACACAAGCTAGGAGGTGCCATACCATGTTAGTATATGTGTGTTGTGGTCTTTGTATGGCAAAGATTGCACTCCGGGGTGTGACCCGCTTCACCGGCATTCGCTTCTCTCTAGTAATTAAGTTTACGTGTGCTTATAGGGTGAAACTCCCGTATCGGACAAACATCAGGAATCTTCTGAAGAGTTGGGTTCTACGTATGTGTTTTCTGTTCCTCTGGCCTACCCTAACACAACCAAGCAACTAGTTACACATTGCTACCCCACTTCGACGCCGTTACCGCTTGTATCCGTATAAGTCCGGTATTTCTCCAGCGGGTTTAGGTTTTCACCGGAGGGGGACTCCGGAGCATCCGGGTCCTGACACATTGCTTATTTGTGCATATAACATGGTTTAGTATTTTAAAAAATTGTAACTCTCAAATTTTGCAACATATTTGTGGTATGTCCTTCACAAAAAAACCTTTTTTTACACTCGGAAAATAGAAAATGCTTTTTAATCAATGAAAAGGAAAATTCCTCCGTCAACATTGTTCGTGCTTTCAAGATGCATGTTTGTGTGGAATATGAGCACATTTAAACAAACTATGTCATGGATATGACCATAACACCCGTCATTTGGCCTGAAACCATAGAATGTTCGGAGGAGATAACTTATTTTTGTGAACACGTTTTCAACACAACTATCGTATTCCAATTTTTATTTTTGGTGTATACTAGGACATATATAATGACACCACGCGAAGGTCTTGCAGCATTGTGGGTTGTTTTGATTTTTTTGGAGTTTTCTAAACCGGTTTCAGGAAAAAGTTAATACGACGAGCATGACCGTTCATAGCTAGGGGTTAAATATTTAGAAACTATTAAATATTGGGAAGCAAACTCATGATGGTGACCGATCGGGAAGTGTTAGTAGAAGCGAGTAATTTAGATTAAAATTAAAAATGGTTAAATCTAAAGATAGATGTGACTAGGTGATTAAGTGGTTAAAGAAGTGAAATAAAAAAATTCAAAAAAAATCGAAAAACAAAATTTGAATTATTTTTTTCCCGCCGGGCCCTATAGGCCAACGGCCAGGCCGTCGGCGTCTCGCCGGCTAACGAAACCCGTAACGGGCTCCAGTGGGGTCCACCACCCGCGTACGCCGACGGGCCTCCGATACGCCGACGGGGATCTTGCTACGCCGACGGACCTAGACGCCGACGGCGCTACGCCGACGGCCACCGTCAGCCTCCGTATACGCCGACGGGAATGGCTGATACGCCGACGGTGGCCAGCCGTCGACGTCTGGCCAGCGTCCTGTAGTGAGAGAGTATATGTACAAACCCATAGAAATGTTAACCCCACACCATATAACTCAACTCAGCCTAACTAGGAAAGAAGTTGACGTAGTCCTTGGGCAACACTCTCACGCATGAGCTAAGCAATCACTCACAATTCATGGGACCCAACTAACCACAAATTCCAGCTATCGCTAATTCAAGGCGTTAAGAAATGACATGATAAATAAACAATTATAAAGGGAAGATCTTTAATTCAATTTATACTAGTTATACTGTACATATATTGCATGTGTATCGTGTACGTCGGTGCGGGCAGAAGCCGTTTGCCCTTACACGGGTAGCGGACGCTGACGAATGTGACTTCTCATCAGGTCCTATGCTGTATGAAAACCAGAGACTCTAGTCAGGTAAAGATGCAGCCGGGCACCCGTCAGCGTCTACACATCCGGTCTGTTGAGTCCGCCACCACGATTTTATACCTTGCCGTGTGAATACTTTTTCTGACTGACGCATTTGTTTCTTTTTCTTCTTAGCTTGGGAATGCTGGCGGTCTGTCCGCCCCGTCCGCCCGACGGACGGCTTGCATACAGTCAGGTAGAGATATCTACCCTAGCCTAAATTATAGGGTATGACTAGGAGTCACTGGAGTGAGAATTAAGTTAATTGTCACTTAGATGTCATCGTCCAGATGCATGTGCAACTCATGTGTAATCCTTGTATAACCGAGAAAATTTTAGCTGTAACTTATGCCTAACTGGAAAAATCCCAATTGCAACTCATGTGCAACCATGTGTAAGTGAGAAATTTTCATTTGTAAATCATGTGCAAAACATCTGCACCCGAAAAAGTCTCAATTGCAACCAAGTTCAACCCATGTGTAGAAAAACAAATATGAGTCGCAAGTCATATACAACTCAAAATCCGCACGAATCATGATATAAATCTAATGAGATTTAAGTTGAGTGATGTCTAACTTAATTCTCGCTCGAGTGAGAAATAGTAAAACCGTAAATTGTATGCATCATCTAGTGCTTACTAGCAGAGTAAACAATGAACCGATCCATCCAACGTATTTTATCCACGTGTTAAACATAATTTCCTCCTCCTTCCGTATCAAAATATAAGATGTTTTAGCTAGCATTTTCTATTCAACATGTATCTAGACATGTTTTAGTATGTAGATTCATGTGCATCTTGCACTAAAACATGTCTAGATACATGTTGTTAGTAAACCGTAAAACATCTTATATTTTGATACGGAGGAAGTAGTTGCTAACATGACAATAAATGGGATTTTTTAATGAGTTAAATAGTAGACCATCAATAATATCATTATCTGTACTAGCCTAATCAAGACATCGATTAATGCTAATCTATTGCATATAAATATAAAATTATGGCTAGTATAACGGTGTTTGGAGTTGCTCTTAAATGTACAAGGATGGTTGTCATAGGATGTGTACATTTTAAGGCAAAAATATGATGAAGATTGTTGTTTAATTAAAAATGCTTTGTTAAGAATATGGATATACTCCCTCCGTTCCAAAATACACGACTTCTATTTATCGAAATATACATGCATTTATATACTAAAACATGTCTACATACATCCATACTTGGCCAAATAGAAGTCATATATTTTTTAACAGATGGAGTATCCAGCAGCGCAGTCATATAACTATCTTGTCTAACCAGTGTTCAAGTCTGCTTGTAATTTTTTCCAGGACTCCCGTTGCTAGGAAAGGGGCAGTTATTTCGAAACGGTGCAACCTGATGCATTGACAGTTATAGTGAAACAGAGGGTGTAATAAGATTTGAGTAACTTTTTTTCCCCGAAATGGTGGTCATGCCTGAGCCTCTATTGATTCACACGGCCGTTTTATTGCATAGTTTTGAAAGATCACAGTCTTAATGTTTACATCTCAAGAATCACAAAGGGTGCCAACAAACATTAGCCATAAAAAAAAGGTAAACACTATATATCATGGTCCGATGGAAATCCAATCATCGGTTGGCTTCCATCTATTTGTAATCCATCCCACGAACCGCAGCAGATTGGCATGCATGACCAAGAAAAAAGATGCACGTTAATCCCGCACCATGGCTAATTTGATTCAGAAATTATAGCATTGTTTCTCCCCAAACCCCATTATGCCATCTACATCTACTCCTGTGTCGCCAGCACGACATGCAAGATGCAACGACGCTCTTCACCATCCAAGCGACGGCCTCGCCGCCGCCGTCTTCACTATACTCGTCATCTCCACCGTCTGTACTCCACCCCATGGCGACGGCTTCAGCTCCCACTACAGCAAGAGGTAGCGGCGACGACTTCCTTCGTCTACGACGGCGCCGGTGTGCTTTCTCTAAGCAGTCTGACACATAGGGGCTGGCAAGGAGCCGTCCGCGTCTCCCGCTGCCGCCGCGCGAGACGAGACCTCACATCGCTCTCCCTGTCGCCGTCTCTCTAGCAACAACGTCGCAGATCTACGATGACCACGTTCGCCCTGTTGTTCTCCGTCGACGCTTTCTTACTGCTGGCAGACGCGGCTCCTATTTCTCGCTCCTACTTGATGCTGCTCTAATTCCGTGCTCCCCTTCTCCTCGTGCTTCCATGGCTCGTCGGCTTGACATGCCATTGCCATAGCGGTGGAAGCAATTTTCTTCGCCCTCTATATGGAAGCTATTTTGATACTATTGGAAGCAAATGATATTTATTTGGAAACAAATTATATTCTGTTTTGTAAGCATTATTGATAGAAGCTAATCTTTCTGCCATCGGAGCAAATTAATTTTATGCCAAATTTTTATTTGCTCCTTGGAAGCACATTGTTTATATATTGGAAACTAAACACTACTGATCGAAACAATCTCTAATCTAGAAGCAATCTCGTAGACCAACGGAAGCAAAATGTACATATTGTGGAAGAAAATTCAGTTATCTTCTTGAAATCAATGTTGATACAAATAACTGTTTGTCTTGTTTGGAAGCAAAATAATGTTAGCGGAAACAACACTTTGGTCTTCTGAAGCATTTTTTTTCTACGTTGGAAACAAAATATCACATCATAATATCTTGATTTCTCATAAGTAATCTTAATTTTCTCACAGAAGCAAAGTTTTCTTTATAGTCTGAAGAAAAAAAATAAGTTTCCAAGAAAATAGAGGGGACTATACAATTGGAAACAAAATTTCTTATCAAGAAAGCAAATTTCATGGCGCTAGTATTTGGTTCTGGCGTGAATCGAGGGAGTAATTATTACCACATAATTGTCATTAGTACACAACCGCTGCATGCAAAATTTTGAAGTGCCTTTTGGTGGCCTATTGCACGACCGAGATGAAAACAATCCTATGGCGCGGAAGCAGTCCGATGGGAAGCTACGGATCGGCGTCCGATCCCTAGTGACGCCCCAAAAAAAGGAAGAAGTGGTATGCTTCTGCTCCATTTAATCTATTAAATGACCCTACCTGTCAGGTTGTAGAATGCTCGAGCAACCGTCTCGAGACAGACACACCCAGTAGCCATATCGTCCCTCTGGTCCAAAGGAGGAGTGACCACCAGCATAGCAGGGACGAAGTCAAGGACAATGAGCATGTTTTGTCTTGTTAAAAACCAAATCATTCGTGCACATCCACAAGAACCATAATATAGCACAAACAGCAACACGTACACGTGCTTTATCGAATTTGGTCATCCTTCTCAACCAATTTCTATAAAGATTTGTGATATTAGTTGTTGGTGCTAGTTAAAAGTGAATTCAATAATTCTCCAAATAAAACGTGCAAAGGGGCAAGTCAGAAACAAATGATGAATAGATTCCTCTGACTCGCAAAACTCACAATTCCGAAATCCAATCAATCTCGGTTGGCCAAGTTATCTCTAGTAAGAATAATATTTTGATATAAGAACCACACAAAGATGCTAATCTTTAAGGGTATTTTTAGTTTCCAAATATATTTTCGTAAAAAAACCGTATGACCATTCATTACGGCCAAATATATAGATTTAACCGAGAAAATCCCAGTGGAGGATAGATTCCAAACAAAAACGCCCTGCTCATTAGACAACTAAATATGCATCTAATGTTGAATCAGGTGCACCCATCGTTCCCATTTGGGTCCTTGCAGAGTACGTCTGAATTCAATATTAAGGGGGTAACCTGACAGAACATCGGCAACAAGAACGCTTTTCAGTCGCACACTCTTATAGAGAAAAGCGTATTGAACAGCAAGAGACGTATTCCCTAGCCAGACATCTTTCCAGAATCGAGTTGACAATCTGGTACTAATCACAAAATGGCCTCTTGACAAAAAGGTATCCTTAACTCCCATAAGCCCCTTTTGAAAAGGAGAGTTTGTTGGTTTAGCTTTAATTTGAGACATACTCTGTTCAAAGTCTGCTTGTAATGTCCCAGAATTCCAATTTCTAGTAAAGTGGGCCACTTGACAGTTATAGTAACGGAGGAAGTACAAGTCTTGAACACCCATAAGCTTATATGCCACATCAACGAATCTATTACAAAAAATAACAAAACAACTATTGGGAATAGACGGATAACAAAAAAATCGATCCCAGCTACATGAAAGAAAAATACCCAAGCAGCTAGCTTCGACCTAGCGCTCCTGGGCGACTAGGTTTTCAGACTTCCAAGGCGGCGTTCTCCGTCGAGGAGGGATTTCCGACTGCAGGAAGGAATCCGGTGGTGGTTGCTCTTTGTTTCATACTCGGATCCGCCCCTGGCCTGGATCGGGGGGTTCTTTTTGGCAAGGTGGCTCTCGTTAGGGCTACCAGAACTCGAGGGCTAGATTTGTTGACGCAATGGAGAATTGCAACTTGAACTCAGCAAGTCGCACATGGCCGTCGATCCAGAACAGAGAACAACTTGACGACATGTTGCAGAGATTGGGGATTGAGGAGGAAGAACTTGATGGTTTTGTCTTCAAGGATTTTGAAGGGGCACCGAAGGAGGGGATGAAGTGGATGACTCTGGCTAGGGTTCAAACCAAGAACTCTTTCAGCCCACAAACTTTCGAGCAACACATGACAAACGCTTGGAGCCCCGCAAGGGAAATTATCTTCACATCGCTGGAACCAACCTTGTTCACCGTTCAATGCTTTTGTCTAGGGGACTGGCTGAAGGTCGAGAAAGGAGGACCATGGTTATTTCGGCAAAACGCTGTTGTAACTGAACCATACGATGGGCTTGATGATCCCGACTCCATAGATCTAAAACATCTGACTCTATGGATCCAAATCCACAAAATTCTGGTGGGATACCGTGACCCTGCTTTGATAAAAAAATTGACGGAGAAAAAAGTGGGGAAGGTAGTGTCGGT
Organism: Alopecurus myosuroides; assembly: GCA_028641055.1. Classification (NCBI taxonomy): domain Eukaryota; kingdom Viridiplantae; phylum Streptophyta; class Magnoliopsida; order Poales; family Poaceae; genus Alopecurus; species Alopecurus myosuroides. Next base: position 224,580,282 of record CM054058.1, read on the forward strand.
TGAAACCAATGTCAACAAAGCTGGCAATTTTGTTCGTGTCCAAGTAAAGATTGAAGTGAGGAAGACCCTTGCTCGGGTTGTGTCTATTTCGGGGGGCGGGGGGGGGGGGGGGGGGGGGGGGGGGGCAGCGAGAAGTGTATCAAATTAAGTACGAGAAATTTCCCCGCTTCTGTGGTGCTTGTGGTATGCTCGGACATACTCATCTCGAATGTGGCTCTGGTGAATATGAGGTGGACAAGTTAAAGTGGGGAGATTGGCTGAGAGTGGATTGAGAGACCTGGCACGGTAGAAGCACGACAGCTAACCGAGGTGGCTTTGGGGGTGCAAGGGGAAGAACTGTTGGACCGGGGAGAGGCCGTTCGCCTGCAGGGCGTGGTGGTCGCAAGGGTGGGGTCGTGTTAATTGGGCCCGTCAAGCTCAGCTGAAACCATTCGACCCCAATTTCTCTACTTAATAATAATAAATGAACTAAGTCTTCCTTGGTAACTGATACCCTTTCGTTAGGGTTCCTATCTTCCTGCCTGGCGATTAGGCGGCGAGTTGTCGGTTCCGTCCCAGATTCCGATCGCCCTTCCGCGTTCGAGATTGATTCCAAAGTACTCCTGGTGAGTTGGCATGTTATTCTCCCCGAAGGCGATTAACATCCAGATCTCTCGTTGATGTGGTTCTTAGGGGCCAAAAGAGATCACCATGTCGGCGACCAACTCTGAGACGACGTCAAGGGACTCGAAACAAAAGGACGCATCTCTGGGATTTGGCATGGAAGAGAAGGCTAAGGAGTCAGAGATTCGTGCTGGGGGCGGGATCAATTCGCTCTTTGATCGTCTGGATATTGGTGAGGAGGAATTCGATGATCTCATCATCGAAGACATGGATACTATTAACCTGGCTGAAAGTACGCGCTGGCTAGCGGTTGCTCGTGTTCACTATGATAAGGTGTTCAGCAACGACGCGTTCTTCCTCCAGATGCGTGCATCATAGAACACGGCTAGGGACATCTCGATAAGGCCGGTGGGGTTCAAGAGGTTTGTGATCCAGTGCCACTGTCTTGGTGATTGAGAGAAGATCACGGAGCGCAGTCCATGGCTTTTCCATGATTGGGCAGTGGTGATCGCCCCGTATGATGGGATCTCAGATCCAGATGATGTAGATCTTGAATTTATGCTGATATGGATTCAAATACACAAGATACCAGAGGGTATAGGCAGGAACCAGTGGTGAAACATCTTGTTAGCCGACAGACAGGGGAGGTGATCGAAATTCAGATGGTCCCTCCAAGAATTTTCAGAGGTGATTACGTTAGGGTACGAATGAAACAAGATGTCCGCAAAGCATTAACACACTTTTTTTCTACCTCCCTCGGAGGGAAGCGTTCGATCTTTGAAGTCAAGTATGAAAAACTTGGCATGCTTTGTTTCGCCTGTGGTAAAATTGGACATGTTTACAAGGAATGTGGAACTGGGGTTTTTGAGGACAAAACTCTGAAGTTCAGCGATTGGATCCATGCAGATGGGTGGCGCCCTAGAGGCTCGGGTGGTTCTCGAGGTGGTCTGAGGGGAGGAGGTGGCAGAGCGGCTGTAGGAGGCCGAGGTTCTTCGCAAGGCAGGGGTCAATTTTTTGATTGGAGGGCTCATCGCGAGCGCAACACAACTAGTGTCGAGGAATAAAATGACACTGCTACAAGCCCTATAAAACCCACGGATCAACACATGGTTGATATGGAAAAGAATGCAATGAAGCGGTTAGCTTTTGAACAGGAAAATAAGAAAGTTAATGATACTCTAGCACTAACTAACAACATGCAGGAAAGAGTAGTGCCTCCAAAATCCATAGAGGCGACTGACCAAGCAGCAAAGGACAAGAAACGGCACTAGGGGGAGAAGGTTCCTCGTTCTCTGGAAAATCTATTAGATCGGCGACATCCTTCGAGGATGACCGCCGGGATTAATGAGTATTCTAAGTCTGAATTGTCGAGGGTGCGGACGGCCTGAGACAATTCATGAAATCAGCAACTTAGTTAAGTTGCACCGTCCGAGGCTGGTTTTTCTCTCGGAGACCAAGCTTAGTAACACGAGAGCGCAAGATTTGAAGGGAAGGCTAGGTTTTTCCAATGCCTTCGGTGTTAGGTGTGAGGGTTTAAGTGGAGGTCTAGCCCTTTATTGGAATGCAGATTCGGTGGTGACGTTGAAATCTTATAGCAGAACTCATATTGATGTTTTTGTTGTGAATGAGGACACAGGAGGAATCGAATGGAGATTCACTGGTTTCTACGACGAGCCAAAGAGGTCCAAAAGGAAACGTAGTTGGAAACTTTTGAAATACTTAAGAAAGGAATTCGATAATCCTTGGCTCTGCGCAGATGACTTCAACGTGGTGATATCGACTGGAGAAAAGTTTGGGGGCCATGGGAGAGAAGAGTGGCAGATGGAGGGTTTTAGAGATGCTATTGATGAGTGCGGTTTTGAGGACTTGGGGTACTCTGATCTGCCCTATACTTGGGATAACAGACAACACGGTAGCAACAATATTAAAGTGAGACTGGATAGGGGTATTGAAAGTAATGTATGGGCACCTAGAGGGGGGGGGGTGAATAGGTGCTACGACCAATTTTAATTTTTCTACAAGATTAGGCTTGTCAGAAAGGTAAATTCTCTAGATAGTGCAACTATGGTGAATTTACCTATATGGCAAGTACGGTAATAAAAGCAACAAGTACAACAATAAATGCAAGGCGAACACAAGTAGAGGATAAGGGAACGAGATAACCGAAAGGAAGCACGCGGAGACACGATGTATTCCCAAGTTCCTCATTGTTAAGGGAGTACGTCTCGTTGGAGGGGTGTGAGAGCGCCACGAAAAACCACCAAAACCCATTTGCTAGTGTTTACAGTGAATCCTCTATCCAACCTGTTTGCCAACACATTCTGCTCCTCGTTGGGTTCGACACTCTTATTTATCGAAAGTACTACTATACACCCCCTATACTTGTGGGTCATCAAGACTATTTTCTGGCCCGTTGCCGGGGAGTGAAGTGCTATTGGTAAGTGGAATTGGTAAGAGAAACTTTTACCGTGAGTGATGTTTTATTTTATTATGGAGAATACTTTTGGTTCTTTGTTTAGGGGTACTTCTACCGTTACTCCAAGTGTAGTAGGTGACCCGTTATCTGCTGAATTAGATCCTTATAAAATACCTATGAAAATTGTTGGATGTGTTATGGATAACTGCTATTATGGTGATGGAACTGTCCATCCTGGTGATCATTTGCTCTTTATACATGAATTATGCGAGTTAGTTAGGTGTGCAGGTATTACAATGGATCAAGTTAAAAGGAAATTATTTTCTTTATCGCTGAAAGGAAGAGCCTCTGAATGGTTCAAATTACCGAAGAATGGTGAATCTATTGGATGGGAGGAGATTTTCCCTCTCTATTATTCTAAATTCTATCCTCCTAGTGCGATTCATAAATACCAAAACCAAATATATAATTTATGGCCTCATTATGGAGAGAGTATTGCCCAAGCGTGGGGGAGAATGAAGTTATTAATGTTCAAATGTCCCATTCATGAGATGCCGAGTAATATTGTTATCAATAATTTTGATGCAACACTCTCTCTTCATATAAGGATTTATTGGATGCTTCTTGTTCTGGATCATTCACACGTATGAAGGAAGAAGCTAAATGAGATCTTCTTGACCATATTCAAGAAAACACTGAAGGATGGGAGAATGACAAAGGTAGAAAGTCAGGTATAAATTATGATTATGAATGCATTAAATCTTTTCTGGGAACTGATGATTTCTATAATGTTAGTGTTGTTTGTGGTCTTGATTCTGAAATCTTTGCAAACTATCTTAAAGCTTTTACCTCCTATCTTGATATTCCTAAGAAAGAATTTAGCAAGTATCACGCACCTTATAAAGATATTATTCCTGCTAGTAATGTAGAAGTGCATGCTGTTAATCCTGCTGTTCCTGAGCCTTATATTGAGAAAATGCTTATCCCTGCTAAGGTGAAAGAACACTCTATTGTGGCCAGTGTGGTTAATAAGAGCATTAAGAAATCTATTGAACCCAATGAACAAATGTTGAACCTGCTGTTGATGCATGTAAAATGCATAGATGAATTTTGCATATTTTCACATGGTTTTCTATTACATATTGCATCATATAAGGGTATAATTCAATGTTTTATAGTATTTTGGGGTTAAATTACAAAGTCCCCCAACTTTTATGGAATTAACCCTGCCTGTCAGAAACCCCGTTTTCTATATTTTTGACGTTTCAGGGGGCAAACTTCCGCGAAATCACCTGAAAATCTGCGGGGGTCATTTTCTTGGAAGGAGAAGACTTGCGGGCGAAGGATCCACGAGAATTGGGCAAGGAGGCCCAAAAGAGGACCCTCCACGCGGCCAGATTCCTTGGCCGCGTGAGATGCCCCCTTTTGGCCCCTATGGCCCCAATTCCTTCCATCTTCGACTTACCGACTCCGTTTTGACCTAAAACCGACTATAAAAAGGGTCCCCGGTACCCTTACAGAGAGGAGCGCCGCCGAAACACCGAAACAGAGACCTGGAGTTCCAGATTGGAGGGGGAAAACTCCGGCGGGGCGCCGCCGGTGTGATCTCCTACCCCTCCAACGTCATCTCCATCGACATCTCCATGAAGAGGGAGTAGTCCACCCCAGGGCTATGGGTTTGTGGAAGTAGCACTTGTATCTCTCTCTATGTGCTTCACTAATTAGATCCGTATGAGCTGCCTCACATGATTACGGGCACCGTTGTAATTCCTATGTGGTGGATCTTTTCTATGAGTTATTGAATCTGAGATTGCAATTGTTTCTATTGAGTTATTTGAATAGATGTATCTTATGTACCCCGTTCTTATTTGCTAGCTTTGATCAATCTAGTTCTTGAGAGCGTGTGTGGGGTGATGGGTGCATTAGTTGGAGTAACGGGGGGTGGCTAGTGCTGTGCGAGTGACAGAAGTTCAGCGATCCACTTAGGTTTTGTTAAACCTTTCTTAGTTACCTCACTAGGGATAAAAAGGAGTATCTTGTTACCGGGGATTTGAAGTGACACTAATCAATCTCCATGACTAGATCTAGCAAGTTCTTACTTCAACTTCATGTCACATTGCTTAAAGCTATACTCTGGTTTTTCCTTAATTATCGAGGTGTTATGATTTATTTCGCATCTTGGTGGAGTATAAGAGGGATCAATATGACCGTAGAGATCTCTATGCTAGGACGTGATGCCCATATGAAAGTACTCAATGTTAAACATGTTATTGTAATCTCACATGTAATTCTTTATGTCCACCGTCTACCACTTTATTTGAGAGAATGCAAGTGTGAAACCATGAACCCCGGTCCTATTTTAATTATAAGAAAACACTCTAGTTACTTTGCTGTAATTTACTTTACTTGCACTTTACTTTACTTGTATCTCCGATTCGAATTTACATTATCTCCATCACCACTTGCATCACAAAAATACAAAAACAATCCATTGCATATTTATTTTCTCATTTGCATTTAGTAGTAGATTTAATTATTGCACATTTACTTTCAGTTTTGCATTGCAATTTAGAAGTCTCACACCTTGTGCTTGACAACCACTTGGTGAGGTTGAGGGCACAAAATTCTCTACTTGTTTGCAGGATCCTGGAGGATTGGAAGACAACTGCTGAAATACTGGCTCCCCAAGAGTTCGATATAAACCCTCGAGTCACCCTCGTGGGGAAGAAGGCTTGCCACTAGCTACACACTCTGCACTTGGAGTCTCAACCTAGCCATCAAGCGTTTTTCTGGCGCCGTTGCCAGGGAGCCATAGGTGAAGGAGTTGTCCAAGGGAGCTCACAAGAAGTCTTCATCACCAACAAGGTGTGCAAACACCTAAACTTGGGGAGGTTGCACCTACGTGAGTACCGTCCTTTCTATCTCCACCTTTTTTCAAGTAGATTGTTTTGTTTCTTGTTTTTGTTTTTGTTCTTGTTTTTATTTTGTCTTGCATATTTTATTTTAGTTTGCATTTTAGGTTTGCATTTAGTTATCTAGTTTATTTTAGTATTTCGAATTTGCTTAGTTACTTTACTTTTTTTTTGCATAAAAAATTAAAAACTACATAAAAACTGTTAAAATGGGTGATAGAACTAAATTAAGTGACTACACAAATACACCCAATGACCAATTCATTGCTAGGCCAATTACTACACCTGAAATACAAGCTAAAAGCTATGAAGTAAGTCCTAGTTTATTGAATTTAATTACTATAGAGCAATTTGGTGGTAGTGCTATGGAGGATGCCTCTATGCATCTTCATGATTTCATGGAAATATGTGATATGCAAAAATTTAAAAATGAGGAAAGTAGTGTTTTAAAACTGAAATTGTTTCCTTTTTCACTTAGAGGAAAGGCTAAAGAATGGTTACTTTCACTACCTACAGCTAGTATGAAGTCTTGGGATGATTTAAAAGAAGCTTTCATTAAGAAATATTATCCTCCCGTGAAAATTTTGCAAAATAGGAATAATATCCTCTCATTTAGGCAAAATGATAATAAACATGTAGCCATGGCATGAGATAGAATTAAATTAATGCCTAGAACATGCCCATCACATGGAGTAAATGAATGGACCATACTACACTCTTTTTATAATGGTTTAAACTACATGTCTAAAAATATACTTGATTCTGCTGCTGGAGGTGCCTTTATGAGTAAAACTGTAGGAGAGGCTAAGAGCATATTAGAAAGCATATTGCAAAATTATAGTCAATGGAATACTAAAAGAGCACCCAATCCCAATAAGGAAATAAACTAAATTGAAGAAACCAATGATTTGTCTTCTAAAATGGACACTATTCTTTCTTTTATTAATAAACAAAATATGGAGAATGTGCCTTTGCAGGAGCTAGTTGGTAGTAATTCTAAAAGTGTGGATGTTAATTTTGTTAGGAATTATGGTAGCAATGGTTTTGGTAATGCTTACAATTCATATAGTAAACCTCCTTATGTGCCAAATAAACCTTTTGTTCCATATCCTAATGCTAATGAAAATAAGTGGAAGCCTTCTAGTGAAATTTCTGAATTTAATAAATTGCTTATGGAACAAGTTGCTAGTCACAATGCTATGATACATGAGTTGAATAAGTCTATTGCATCCATTAGTAGTGATATTAAAGGATTGCAACTTCAATCTTCGAATTTAGATAAAGCATTGTCAAAATTTGCTGATAATCAAGCAACTCTATTAAGCATGTCAGCAGGAAATCCACAAGCACAACCTAGTGTAGGAATGAATTCTATTACTATTGCTGCTCCTATTATTGAAAATATTGATCATATTGGTGAGAATACAAGTGAGCATGTCCCTACTATCTTAGAAGAAACTTTGAATGAAATAGTGAAGTACCCTAAATATTTACTTCCATATATGTCTTATCTTGCTAGCAAAGATGAAATTAGTCCTCATGAATCAAGCATGCTAGCTAAATTAGAGAGTAAAGTAGAGGAAATTATGATGCTTACTGAAATTAAGGATCCATTGCTTGATTTAGAAAAAAGTAGCTTGCAAGAACTTATTGCTACTCTACAAAAATTTGCTAGTGATCCCACTATAAATGTTAATCAACCTGGCTTTGGATCTTATATTGCTAAATCATGTCTTGCAAGAAAAAATTTCTAGGTACAAGAATGAGGCCATGATACCTCCTAAGCTTGGGGATGCATTGATCCCCAAGGTGCTAGTTTCAATTGGAAAAGAAATTCACCATGCTATGTTAGATCTAGGTTCTAGTGTATCGGTACTCTCTAAAGAATTATATGAATTGCTAGAACTAGAAAATTTAGAGAAGTGCTCAAGTGAATTTGTCCTTGCTGATAACTCTACTAAACATGCTGTAGGACAAGTAAAAGATGTTATGATTGAATTGCACATGACTTTCGTACCCGTTGATTTCATTATTATGGATATGGGGGATAAATCCCGTAGTCCTATTATTTTGGGTAGACCTTTTTTTCGTACTACAGGTGCAATCGTAGACTCCAAGAAAGGGAATGTCAAGTTTCAGTTCCCTCACAATAAAAGCATGGAGCACTTCCCTAAGTAAGAGGGGCACGCTGAAGAACAAGCTCCCTCATGAGCTTTATCCCTCTTGATTATCAAGTAAGTAAAGCCTAGCTATATGGCTATAAAGAAAGCGCTTTACGGGAGGCAACCCGGTTGTTTTTGTTTGGATTTTCCTAGTGTCCTTTTACTGTCTCAAGAGATTAGTTTTTTTGTTTTAATTCTGGAGTTTTCAATAAAGAGTCAAGTCAAACCCATTTGGAATTATAAGTTGCTATCCTAGTGCATGAAATTTCTGTTTCAGCACGGGTCTTCTCACCGTATGATTTTACGTTTTTTATTGGTATGTCGGATTGAGCTAATTTTTTAGTATGTTCTGCAACTTTTCGTCCTTTGTAAGCAAAAAATTGGCTTAATTTTTTGACGAGTCTAGCTTAGAGAAAAACGTTCGTTTTGCTGCTGCTGCTTTTCTGGACAGATTCTGCCTTCTTTTGTTTTATGCACTCTTTGGGCTTGGGAACCGAATTTCCATGATTCTTTCAAGCAAGAGAGTGAACATACAACATAATGAACCTTATTTTCTATCTACTGGAGCATTTGATTTGGAATTTTGCACAGCAAGCATGTGATTTGTTTGTCCTTGCTAATCTCACCCCACAGAAAAAGAATGGGAGAAACATGTTTTGTGAAGTTTTTTCACAGGGAATAGAGGAGCTGCGCCTCAAGACATCCAAGAATGGTGAAAGACATAAGCTTGGGGATGTGATGAACACCCCACTGGATCTACACTCTTTTGGTTAGCACACGTCTACTTTCTGTTTTTCTAAGCAAAACATTTATCGTAGAGACTTGAAGCGTCTAGTTTTTGTTTTTATTTTTGTTTTCATAAGACCACCACCATCATTTTATATGAGATTGAGCTACTGGAGTTTGGGGTTGTAATGTATTGGATGCTAGTATTATGACTTGGAATAGGGATGCCATGGTTGATTTGAAGAGCTACATATGTTTGCATGATTTATAGGCTTTTTATGTGTAGAAATTTGCAATAATGTTGTCTTGAGCTATCTCTTATTCATGTCCTTGATGTTAATTGCTGGTTTATTTAGTTTGTCATGAAATGAGTAGTTCTATGGACATATGCATGCATAGTAGCTGGTCAACTATCTCCCTCTTGCTAGCCCAAAAATTTAAAATTTTCAACAAGTAAAAACTTGTTTCCAACACTCCTTAGCCAAGTATTTCTAGTGAGTCCACCATATCTTCCCATTAGCTTCATTGCTATTCTGAGTATGTTCACCATGTTATTGTGTTATTTATGTTTTAAATTAAGATATTCACTTTATTAATTGTCATGAGTTGAACTTGGGATAGGACTCTCACGAACTTTTGAAGGCACACTTTACTTTTTATGCATCTAATAAACATGACCCAATAATGGGAGCCACAAGTTATGCGTTTGACAAGTGTGTGGTTGGGAGCTAGCTATAAACGTGTATCACCGGAAAGATTTCAACATTTCACAAAAAAAATTACATTTGGTTGATATCATGTACTTTTGTTTTTGGACTCCTGCCATGCCGAAATGAAATAGAGGAATAGTAAGTTTTGATGAGTAAGTATCTATATGACTAGAGAAACGCATTGGGCCGCTAACCCAAGCCATGCTTTATCATGGTGGAAATTTACTTATAGCTTGAGTGACTCTACAACACATCCTATAATAAAATAAGAAGCTATGCATAATAGTGAATGAAAATAAAAAGGATGATGAGTCTACTCCGTTTGTTCATCTTGTCATTGTAACATGGGCTTGTTTCCATGTCATGGGGAAAGAGGTACCTCTTTGCGGTTCACTATGATGTCATTAATACTTATTATGATTGTACAAAGCTTATTAGGAATCTTAAGTTGAGTAATCATGGAGTAGGTTTTCACACTCACGGGGCATGAGGCTTTCAACCACCTTGTCATTCTCATTACTTCAATACTCACAATTTTAAGATGCTAGTGATAAAGGGGCAATGAGAGTCCTAGATCAATGGATACCACATTTCAATTAGTAATTTTAGTTGAATAATTTAGAGGCTAAATAAGACTTGATCATGTTTTACCTCTACTCAATTTTCTCAAAAGTGTCCACCATATTTTCTATTCTCCATTATGCTATTATTTGACCAATATAGGATTTTATTTTTCATTTTGTGTATGCATTTGGTCCATAGTGCTTTTATTTCATTATACACTTTGTGAACTTTCATGAAGCATCTTTGCTTGCATATTTGATATTTCTTACAACATGAATTGTATATTACTACTCATTTCTAGTATTAATCATTTGATTATATGAAGCATGAATAATCCTCCTTGATATCCCATGATTGTTTCAATATGCAAAACCCACCTTAGTTTTATCACCTTCATACTCGAGGACGAGCATGGGTTAAGCTTGGGGATGTTGATGCATGTAAAATGCATAGATGAATTTTGCATATTTTCACATGGTTTTCTATTACATATTGCATCATAAAAGGGTATAATTCAATGTTTTATAGTATTTTGGGGTTAAATTACAAAGTCCCCCAACTTTCATGGAATTAACCCTGCCTGTCAGAAACCCCGTTTTCTATATTTTTGACGTTTCAGGGGGCAAACTTCCACGAAATCACCTGAAAATCTGCGGGGGTCATTTTCTTGGAAGGAGAAGACTTGCGGGCGAAGGATCCACGAGAATTGGGCAAGGAGGCCCAAAAGAGGACCCTCCACGCGGCCAGATTCCTTGGCCGCGTGAGAGGCCCCCTTTTGGCCCCTGTGGCCCCAATTCCTTACATCTTCGACTTACCGACTCCGTCTTGACCTAAAACCGACTATAAAAAGGGTTCCCTGTACCCTTATGGAGAGGAGTGCCGCCGAAACACCGAAATAGAGACCTGGAGTTCCAGATTGGAGGGGGAAAACTCCGGCGGGCCGCCGCCGGTGTGATCTCCTACCCCTCTAACGTCATCTCCATCGACATCTCCATGAAGAGGGAGTAGTCCACCCCAGGGCTATGGGTTTGTGGAAGTAGCACTTGTATCTTTCTCTCTATGTGCTTCACTAATTAGATCCGTATGAGCTGCCTCACATGATTACGGGCACCGTTGTAATTCCTATGTGGTGGATCTTTTCTATGAGTTATTGAATCTGAGATTGCAATTGTTTCTCTTGAGTTATTTGAGTAGATGTATCTTATGTACCCCGTTCTTATTTGCTAGCTTTGATCAATCTAGTTCTTGAGAGCGTGTGTGGGGTGATGGGTGCATTAGTTGGAGTAACGAGGGGTGGCTAGTGCTGTGAAAGTGGCAGAAGTTCAGCGATCCACTTAGGTTTTGTTAAACCTTTCTTAGTTACCTCACTAGGAATAAAAAGGAGTACCTTGTTACCGGGGATTTGAAGTGACACTAATCAATCTCCATGACTAGATCTAGCAAGTTCTTACTTCAACTTCATGTCACATTGCTTAAAGCTATACTCTGGTTTTTCCTTAATTATCGAGGTGTTATGATTTATTTCGCATCTTGGTGGAGTATAAGAGGGATCAATATGACCGTAGAGATCTCTATGCTAGGACGTGATGCCCATATGAAAGTACTCAATGTTAAACATGTTATTGTAATCTCACATGTAATTCTTTATGTCCACCGTCTACCACTTTATTTGAGAGAATGCAAGTGTGAAACCATGAACCCTGGTCCTATTTTAATTATAAGAAAACACTCTAGTTACTTTGCTGCAATTTACTTTACTTGCACTTTACTTTAGTTGCATCTCCAATTCGAATTTACATTATCTCCATCACCACTTGCATCACAAAAATACAAAAACAATCCATTGCATATTTATTTTCTCATTTGCATTTAGTAGTAGATTTAATTATTGCACATTTACTTTCAGTTTTGCATTGCAATTTAGAAGTCTCACACCTTGTGATTGACAACCACTTGGTGAGGTTGAGGTCACAAAATTCTCTACTTGTTTGCAGGATCCTGGAGGAAGCTTGGAAGACAACTGCTGAAATACTGGCTCCCCAAGAGTTCGATATAAACCCTCAAGTCACCCTCGTGGGGAAGAAGGCTTGCCACTAGCTACACACTCTGCACTTGGAGTCTCAACCTAGCCATCAGCTGTAGCAATAGTGAAAGATCTTATCTGTGGAAACGTAGAGGATGAACATATTGTCTTTTGTGAGGATGCTTCTAATATTGTCTCACATCCCAATAGACCTAAGAAAACTAGTTTTCATGTGCTTTCTGTTAAGATTGGTGATCATTGCTATTATGGTTTGTGTGATATTAGTGCTAGTTCTAGTGCTATTCCTAATGAGCTTTATAAATAAATTATGCATGAAATTGGTTCTTGTGAGCTTGAGGATATTGATGTGTTTATTTAGCTTGCTAATAGAGAAACTGTCTTTCCGATTGTTATTGTTAGAGATGTGGAAGTTTTATGTGGTAAGACTAAATATCCCACTGATTTTCTAGTACTTGGTAAGGCTGCTAGTAAAACTTGTCCTATTATTTTTGGTAAAACTTTCGTGAACACTTGGCTGCTATAATATATTGTAAGAGGGAGAAGATTTTGGCTAAATTTGATGGAAAATCTTATGAGTTCAATTTCTCCAGATTTTCTAGAGCACCTTATGAATCTGGATTTCCTATTGAAAATTTTAGAGTTGAACAACTTTCCTCTATTTCTCTTGCTCCTAACAATGCTTTGCAGCAATATATGGAGGACCATGAGAGTAAGGTCTTTATGGAAGAGAGAAATGAGATTGACGATATTCTTCTTCGTCAACCGGTGATACTAAAACATAATTTACCTGTGGAAGACTTGGGTACCATATTACCACCCAAGGAGGATCCTGTCTTTGATTTAAAACCTTTTCCTGATTATCTTAAATATGCTTATATTGATGATAAGAAAATATATCATGTTATTATTAGTGCTAAACTTTCAGGTGAAGAAGAGGAAAGATTATTGGGAATATTGAAGAAACACCGTGGAGCTATTGGATATACTCTTGATGATTTGAAAGGGATTTCTCCCTCTATATTTCAACATGTTATTAATATTCAACCCGACGCAAAGCCAGTAGTTGAACATCAATGCCGTTTAATTCCTAAGATGAAGGAAGTGGTAAGAAATGAGGTAGTAAAACTCCTTCATGCTAGTATTATTTTTCCTATTGCTGATAGTAGATGAGTGAGCCTCGTGCATTGTGTCCCTAAGAAGGAAGAATGACTGTTGTGCCTAATGAAAATAATGAGCTTATTCCTCAGATAGTAGTGGTTAGTTATAGGATGTGCATTGATTTTAGGAAAGTTAACAAGGTTACTAAGAAAGATCATTATCCTTTGCCTTTTATTGATCAGATGTTAGAGAGGTTGTCTAAGAAAAATCATTTTTTGCTTTCTTGATGATTATTCTGGGTTTTCTCAATTTGCTGTTAGGAAGCAAGATCAAGAGAAAACAACCTTTACTTGTCCTCATGTTATTATGCTTATAGACGTATGCCTTTTGGTTTGTATAATTCTCTTGCTATGTTTCAAAGATGCACGTCTGCTATTTTTCATGGTTTTTTGTAAAGAGATTGTGGAAGTATTCATGGACGATTTCTCCATCTATGGAACTTATTTTGATAATTTCTTGCACAACCTTGATAAAGTTTTGTAGAGATGTGAGGAAACTAATCTTGTTATGAATTGGGAGAAATGCCACTTTATGGTGAATGAAGGAATTGTTCTTGGACATAATTTTTTTGAAAGAGGTATTGAAGTTGACAGAGCAAAAGTGGAAGCCATAGAGAAAATGCCCTGTCCCAGGGATGTTAAAGGTAATCGTAGTGTTCGTGTTCATGCTGGTTTTTATAGGAGGTTTATTAAATATTTCTCTAAAATATCAAAGCCTCTTACTAATCTTCTTCAAAAAGATGTACCTTTTGTTTTTGATGATGATTGTAAGGAAGCTTTTGAAACTTTAAAGAAGGCTTTAACTATAATACGTCTCCAACGTATCTATAATTTATGATGTTCTATGTTGATATTATGCCAATTGCTACATGTTTCCCGTATGTTTTCCTACGTTTTCTGGGACTAACCTATTGACAAGATGCCATTGTCAGTTCCCTGTTTTCTGTTGTTTTTAGTTTCAGAAAAGTTGTTCTGGAAATATTCTCGTAATTGGACCCCACGAATCCCGAAGTTCCTATTTTCCCGGAAGCATCTGATACGTCTCCAACGTATCTATAATTTCTGATGCTCCATGATAACATTATGCCAATTGTTACATGTTTTCTCCCTTCTTTATAGCATTTTTACACGTTTTCCGGGAGTAACTTATTAACAAGATGCCAAGTGCCAGTTCCCTGTTTTCTGTTGTTTTTTATTTCAGAAAAGTTATTCTGGAAATATTCTCGGAATTGGACCCCACAAAGCCCGAAGTGCCTATTTTCCCCGGAAGCATCCAGAAGACCGAAGAGGAGTCGAAGACGGGCACCAGGAGGGCCACACAATGGGGTGGCGCTCCCCCTGGCCGTGCCAGCTGGTGGTGTGGGCCCCCCAGGGCTCCACCGCCTCTTCCCTTTCGCCTATTTATTCCACCCGGATGGAAAACCCTAGGCACCTGATCAAATATCCCCGAAAAGTTCAGGGGGGTTCTGAAGCTGTCTCCCGGCACCCTGCCAGAGAGGAAATCATCACCGGAGGCCTCTTCATCACCATGCCTGCCTCCGGAGTGATGCGTGAGTAGTTCATCCTTGGACTACGGGTCATTAGCAGTAGCTAGATGATTGTCTCCTCCTCATATGCCTCCATGTTTAGATCTCGTTAGCTGCCTAACATGATCGAGATTGTTCTTATGTAACTCTATGTGTTGTGTTTGCTGGGATCCGATGAATATTAAACTTATGCCAAGTTGATTATAGTCTTTATTGCATATGCTATTTGTGATCTTGCATGCTTTCCGTTGCTAGTGGTTGCTCTGGCCAAGTATTTGCTAGTAACTCCAAGAGGGAGTATTTATACTCGATAGTGGGTTCATGCCTCCTATTCGCCTGTGCTCGAGTGACAGAAATGTGAAGCGGGAGGATGTGTTGTTGCCACTAGGGAGAAAACAGCGGTGCGAGTTCCCGCATGTACAATCATTGCTTACATTACACACATTGTTTAATGCAATTATCTGTTGCTTTCAACTTAATACCTAAGGGGGTTCGGATGATAACCTGAGTGTGGATTATTAGTCATAGATGTAGTTGGATTACGGTCTATGTATATTGTTGTAATGCCCGCACTAATTATCATAGTAGTCATCATGTCATGAATGTGCACTACGGTGCAACCTTTATTTGTCAATTGCCCAGCTGTAATTTGTTCACCCAACATGCTATCCTTTTTGGTGAGACACCACTAGTGAACCTATGAACCCCGGTCCATTTTCTTACATTGTTAAACAAACCATTACAATTTCCTGCTTTCTTTACATACTGCAAGCATACACTATTTTCCACACTATACGTCTAATATTTGTATTTTGGTTGACAACCTCACTGTACCGTTGGGATAGAGTATTTTGGTTGTGTTGTGTGTAGTTTCCGCATTGTTGCTGACACCGGTGAGGCTCCATCACCACCGTCAGTGGCATCAACCTTCCAAAGATCATCTTCCTCCTACTGGATTGATAAGCTTGGTTCTTAACGGAGGGAAATTCTTACGGCTGCACTCATCACACCCTCCTCTTTGGGTTCCAACACACAGGAATTTCTGCAAGGAATTTCTGTAGCCATTGTCAGCATCAGCATCCAGAAGTCCGAAGGAGAGTCGAAGATCGGCCACGGAGGGCCCTCACCATGCCCAGGCGCGGGCCCACCCTTGGCCGTGTCTGGGGGTGGTGAGGAGCCCTTGGTGGCCCACGGACGTTTCCCTTGCGCCTATATAATCCCCCCGATGCAAAAACCCTAAAAGAATCGGCGAAATTCCTCGAAATCTTCCGCAGCTGCCGTCATCGTCAACCCAAGCTTTGGGGGACTAATCTCTGTTATGGCACCCTGCCGGGACGGGGAAGTGCCCCCGGAAGCCATCTCCATCGACTCCATCGCCGTCTCCATCGCCGTTGCTGTCTCCTATGATGAGGAGGGAGTAGTTCTCCCCCGAGGCTAAGGGCTCTACCCGTAGCTATGTGGTTCATCTCTCTCTCCCATGGTGTGATCTATATGTGATCGTGAGCTTTGTAATCTAGTTGAATAAGTAGATGTTACTCTTCATCTTGTGCTACTCAAGTGTTTTATTAATATTAACTTTGGAGTCACATTGTCTCGCGGTGTGAAGGTGACAGTGTGCACATCGTGTGTGTCTCCTCTATGAATTGTGGTGTTTGTCTAGTACCTTCTAGGGCGCTGAAGTTGACAGTGTGGGGCTAACTAGACATGGGAATGCTTACTTTAAGGAATGCTTTTTGCAGCCCTACGCAATGATTAGTGTTTGTTATCCAACCGGAGAGGGTTAAGAGTAGCATAGTGAAGAGAAGATATTTAGTTATTCAATTATGTGATCATTGTTGAGAGTGTCCACTAGTGAAAGTAGGATCCCTAGGCCTTGTTTCTAGGCACTGAAACACCGTTTTCTGCCTGTTATGCTACATGTTTGCTTGCTGCCATATTTATTTCAGATTGTTATTATTACTTATAACCATCCATATTACTCGCATTTCACTATCTCTTCACCGAACTAGTGCACCTATATACCTGACAAGTACATTGGGTGTGTTGGGGACACAAGAGACTTCTTGTATCTAAATTGCAGGGTTGCTTGAGAGGGATATATTTGACATCTACCTCCCTGAGTTCGATAAACCTTGGGTGATCCACTTAAGGGAAACTTGCTGCTGCTCTACAAACCTCTGCACTTGGAGGCCCAACACCGTCTACAAAAATAGAAGCGTGCGTAGACATCAAACTACTGCTCCTATTGTTCAACCACCTTACTGGAATTTACCTTTTGAAATTATGTGTGATGCTAGTGATTTTGCTGTAGGTGTTGTTCTTGGACAGCGAGTAGATAAGAAATTGAATGTTATTCATTATGCTAGTAAGACTTTTGATGCTTCTCAAAAGAATTATGCTACTACTGGTCTTTGCATGTGATAAGTTTAGACCTTATATTGTTGACTCAAAGGTTACTATTCATACTGATCATGCTGCTATTAGATACCTTATGGAAAAGAAAGATGCTAAGCCTAGGCTTATTAGATAGGTGTTGCTTTTACAAGAGTTTGATTTTTCATATTGTGTATAGAAAGGGTGCTGAAAATTCTGTTGCTGATAACTTGTCTAGATTGGAAAACATTGATTTTGACCCTATTCAAGTTAATGATAGTTTTTGAAATGAACAGTTGGCTGGAATAAAGGTAAAATCCCAAGATAGTCCATGGTATGCTGATTATGCTAATTTTATTGTTTCAAAGTATTTGCCTTCAACATTTACAACTCAACAAAGAAGGAAATTCTTTTATGATTTGAGGCATTATTTTTGGGATGACCCACATTTTTATAAAGAAGGAGTAGATGGTATTATGAGAATATGTGTTCCAGATCAGGAACAACGTGAAATGTTGAAAAAGTGCCATGGTAGTGCTTATGGAGGACATCACGCTGGAGATAGAACCGCACAAAAGGTTCTACAATCAGGTTTCTATTGGCTTACTCTCTTTAAAGATGCCCGTAAATTTATTTTATCTTGTGATGAATGTCAAAGAGTTGGTAATATTTTTAGATGTAATGAAATGCCTATGAGTTATTCTCTTGTTACTGAATCTTTTGACTGCTGGGGATATGATTTTATGGGTCCTTTTCCTCCTTCGAATGGTTACACACATATTCTACTTGTTGTTGATTATGTTACTAAGTGGGTAGAAGCTATACCTACAAAAAGTGCTGATGGTGAGACCTCTTTAAAAATGCTTGATACGTCTCCAACGTATCCATAATTTCTCATGTTCCATGTTGATATTATGCCAATTGCTACATGTTCTCCGTATGTTTTCCTACGTTTTCTTACATTTTCCAGGACTAACCTATTGACAAGATGCCTAGTGTCAGTTTCCTCTTTTCAGCTGTTTTTAGTTTCAGAAAAGTTGTTCTGGAAATATTCTCGGAATTGGACCCCACGAATCCACAAGTTCCTATTTTCCCCGGAAGCATCCAGAAGTCCGAAGGAGAGTCAACGACGGGCCACGGAGGGCCCTCACCATGCCCAGGCACGGGCCCACCCTTGGCCGCACCTGGGGTTGGTGAGGAGCCCCTGGTGGCCCACCGACGTTGCCCTTTCTCCTATATAATCCCCCCGATGCAAAAACTCTAAAATTCCTCGAAACCTTCCGCAGTCGCTGTCATCGTCAACCCAAGTTTCGGGGGACATATCTCTGTTCTGGCACCCTGCCGGGACGGGGAAGTGCCCCCAGAAGCCATCTCCATCGACTCCACCGCCGTCTCCATCGCCGTTGATGTCTCCTATGATGATGAGGGAGTAGTTCTCCCCCGAGGCTGAGGGCTCTACCGGTAGATATGGGGTTCATCTCTCTCTCCCATGGTGTGATCTGTATGTGATTGTGAGCTTTGTAATCTAGTTGAATAAGTAGATGTTACACTTCATCTTGTGCTACTCAAGTGTTTTATTAATATGAACTTTGGAGTCACCTTGTCCCGCGGTGTGAAGGTGACAGTGTGCACATCGTGTGTGTCTCCTCTATGAATTGTGGTGTTTGTCTAGTACCTTCTAGGGCGCTCAAGTTGACAGTGTGGGGCTAACTAGACATGGGAATGCTTACTTTAAGGAATGCTTTTTGCATCCCTACGCAATGATTAATGTTCGTTATCCAACCGGAGAGGGTTAAGAGTAGCATAGTGAAGAGAAGTTATTTAGTTATTCAATTATGTGATCATTGTTGAGAGTGTCCACTAGTGAAAGTAGGATCCCTAGGCCTTGTTTCCAAGCATTGAAACACCATTTTCCGCCTGTTCTGCTACATGTTTGCTTGCTGCCATATTTATTTCAGATTGCTATTATTACTTATAACCATCCATATTACTCGCATTTCACTATCTCTTCACCGAACTAGTGCACCTATATACCTGACAAGTATATTGGGTGTGTTGGGAACACAAGAGACTTCTTGTATCTTAATTGCAAGGTTGCTTGAGAGGGATATCTTTGACCTCTACCTCCCCAAGTTCGATAAACCTTGGGTGATCCACTTAAGGGAAACTTGCTGCTATTCTACAAACATCTGCACTTGGAGGCCCAACACTGTCTACAAGAATAGAAGCGTGCGTAGACATCAAGCTCTTTTCTGGCGCCGTTGCCGGGGAGGTAAGGTAAAAGGTTCTCTCATCCTCGGGTGTGAGGGCTCGAAGTTATTTCCTTTAGATTCTGCAACTATATCTTTTTGTTTCTTGTTTTCACTAGTTAGGCTTATTTTTACTTATTCCTTGCTTTTATATTTACTAGTTAGACTTAATGGAACACAACAAAAATATGAGAGAGCTTTAAATTTATCTTGAATTAGGACCTGATGCTTTTGAAGAGAAAATTAAAAAACCTATGGAAGTTTGTTTGCATAATAGTGATAGCAATGTTATTAGAATTAATACTTTGCACCCCATCATTCCTAATGCTAGGGAAAAGTCGAAGCTTGGGGAAGCTAGTTTTTACGATATTTTTTAGTTTTCCAGCTTTAGAGGAGAAAATTTGCTCTGATGATACTTTATCTCCCATATGTGATAAACCTAATGATGCTTGTGATATTTTAAATCCTCCTACTGAAAGCATTCCTTTTAAAATACCCACGAAAATTGTTGAACTTGTCATGGATAACCGTTATTTTGGAGGCGGAACTGTCCATCCTAGTGATCATTTACACTTTATGCATGAATTATGCGAGTTATTCAAGTGTGCATGTATCTCAACAGACCAAGTTAAGAGGAGGCTATTCCCTTTGTCACTTAAGGACAAAGCAAGGGAGTGGTATGAACTACTAGATGATCCTCATCATTTGGAGTGGAAGGAACTTGAATCTCTCTTTACTCTAAATTTTATCCTTCTCATAAACTATATTTAGATAGGAATTACATTTATAATTTTTGGCCTCATGATGGAGAAAGCATTGCCCAAGCTTGGGTAAGACTGAAAACATTAATACTCAAATGTCCTAACCATGAGCTTCCCGAGGAAATAATTGTTACTAATTTTTATGCAAGGCTTTCAGAAAATTGGAAGGATTGTCTAGATGCCCGTTCAGAGGGTTCTTTCTGTAGTAAGAAGGTTGAAGCTAAGTGGGATCTTCTGGAGAGAATTCGAATCAATAGTGAAGATTGGAATAACAACAAAGGTAAAGAATCATGTGTAAACTATGAGTATGATTGATTAAGACTTTTGCTGAAACTGCTGATTTTCATGAGCTTAATGCTAAATATGGTCTTGATCCTCAAATAGCTGTCGGTTGGTATAGATCCTTTGCTTCTTATATTAATCTTCCTAACAATGGGGACATATATCATGAACCTTTTAAAGACACTTGCATGAAAAATGAAATTGTTATTGATGATTGCAATAAACATGCTCAAACTTCTGAAAGTACTATTTATTATAAGCATGTTAATTTCTGTGGAGCACTTAGACCTTGTGAAAAGAATCAAATCGAAGAAGAATATTGTATCCATCATAGGAATGAAAAAACTAGAATGTGGGATAGGGCTCTAAATGATCTTGGTGAAAAAGTTTGTGCCTTCTATCCTTTTATTTGTGAACTTTGCTGTAAAGTGGGTCATTTTAATTTTCAATGCTCAAGCCATGATAGTAGCCTTTCGAATCCTATGAGTACTACAAGTTTGTATTGTGATGACATGATAACCCCTAATGAGCATGATGAACTTACATTATTTTTGGGGTGTGAAGAGTTATTAAGAAAAACTTCTTTGATTGATATGAGTGCTTTTGATATGAATAGTGTCTTGCATGAATGCCATCTTTATTGTGTTGAAAATTGCCATGCAAATACTTACATGCAAAATATTCTAAAAGAGGACACTTTACCAAAATATGACAGGACTAATATGAGTTTTGTTCTTATTAATGAGGAGGAGGAATCCTCCAAAGTTCTTTCTATTGTTTCTGATAGTAAACCAGGTATGTGGAGAAGCTTCCTTTTAAGCCTCTCCCTCCGAAAAAGGGGAAGAAGAAGAAGAAAAAAAGGAGTAAAAGGAGAGAGGTAACGGTATCTCTCCCTAAGCATGTTGCTCATAATACAACTTTTGCTGATGATTCTGAACTCGATGATTTTACTATGCCTGTTATTTATGAAAGTGATCATGATTGGGAGAAACACACTACTTTTGATATTGAAAATTTGTTTGGTACCAATTCTGAAAACGATGATATTAATAATTGTTGTACTATTAGTACTATCCATGCTCCTTCCAATGATAATATAGAAAGCTCTAAACTTGTGGATGATGTGTTTGAAAATCCCTTTTCTATTAATGATTATATGCTTGATACATCTCCTCCTAGTAAAAATGATGATAACAAAATGGAATATTATTTGTAGACCTAAGGATCAAGGTGGATTAGGTGTGGAAGTGCTTGAGCTAAAGAATAAGTGTTTATTGGCTAAATGGCTGTTTAAAATACTTAATGAGGATGGTATTTGGCAGGAATTGCTATATAATAAATACTTACATAGTAAATCTTTAGCTCAAGTTGAAGCACAACCTACTGATTCTCCTTTTTGGAAGGGTCTAATGAGAGTTAAGAAGGATTTCTTTAGTAGAGGTTCCTTTAAAATTGGGAATGGTGAAACAACTAGATTTTGGGAGGACATTTGGCTAGGCCAAACCCCCTTATCTGATCAATATCCTCTTTTATATAATATTGTGCACTCTAAAAATGTATCGGTGGCTGCTGTGTTCGAGAACGCACCACCGATTAATATCTCCTTTCGTAGGAACTTAGTAGGGATTACTTGGGATATGTGGTCACATTTGTGCTTGCGTCTGATGCATGTTTCCCTTAATTCTGATCCTGATATGTTTCATTGGAAACTGACTCAGAATGGGAGTTTTTCTGTTAAAACTATGTACGAGGATATGATGAATGGACATACTATTTTTCTCAAAACATATTTGTGGAAATTGAAATTACCTCTAAAGATCAAAATATTCATGTGGTTTTTAGATAAGAAGGTGATTCTAACGAAAGATATTTTAGCTAGAAAAGGCTGGAAAGGTGACATGCTTTGTTCCTTTTGTGGGAACAAGGAGACTGCAGATCATCTTTTTATTTCTTGACCTTTGGCTAAACTCATTTGGCGAGTTGTTTTTTGTGGTTTCAATATTCCTCCCCCCTCCAACTTGACTAATATGTTTGGTAATTGGCTTAATGGGATTGATGTTAAAACTAAAAGAAGGATTAGGATTGGTGTCTCGGCCATTTGTTGGGCCATATGGTTATGCAGAAATAATGTCGTTTTTAACAGGAAGAAATTTTTTCATGTCTTACAGGTTATTTATTCAGCAGCACATTGGATCCAGCTATGGGATTTCTTACTCCCTACAGATCAGAGGAAGCTTATGGTGGATGGCTGCACTCGTCTCCTTACGGTGGCACATGATTTTTTCTCCCAGCATACGTGGCAGCATCATAATAGGCTTTCGTAGTTCCTTTTGATTCTGTGATCTCGTTCTAAGGAGATTATCCTGGTTTGTAAGGGTTTAACTTTTTGTAAACGCTTTGATACACTGGGTTTTAATAAGTAATAAAGGCTGTGTGCATCACTCGATGCAGAGGCCGGGGTTATCCCCATTTCTAAAAAAAATGTTTACAAATAAACGCCTTTTGGAAGAAAACTATTTTATTGCTTGTGATGATACTATGCCTCCAATATATGATGATTGCAATGATGAATATGACATTTTTAGTCTACCTACTATTGAGGATAAAATTAATTATGATTTCAATATGCCTCTAGTCTTTGATAATTATTATAAAGAAAGTTATAACATAGGCTATAATTACAATCATCCTCATGAAACTTGCCATAATTATGGTGGGATTACCCAAAACCATCTCTTTAATATGCAACTTGTCTATCATATTCGAGTTCTTTATGATAATCCTACTCCCGTTGTTATTAATAAGAATGGCTATACTTATGTGGAGAGTATTAATTCTTTTATGCATGTGGATCGTGATAAGTTTTATGTGATAGCTATATTGTTAATTTTATTCATGATGCTACTGAAAGTTATTATGAGAGAGGGAAACATGGTTTTATGATCTCAACAATATGAAGTTTCCCCTCTTTATGTTGAATTTTTTTATGTTGCACTTATTTTGTGTTCCTATGCTAGTCACTTTGTGCTTCGTTGACTTGTTTTTCTACAAGATTATTTTCCATAGGAAGCGGGTTAGACTTAAATGTGTTTTATATTTTCTTCTTGATTCTCTCTTATTGTGCTTCAACTCTTATTCTTATGTGAGCATTTTTTTTAAAATCATTGTGCCTAGCTGAAAGGCATTAAAAGAAAAGCGCTTCCGGGATACAACCTGTTTTATTTCTCCCTTTTGAACCCGTTTTCCATCGTTTATTTTTGTTTTCTTTGCACCTGGGTGTTGTCTATTTCCCTAGCAACCCCTCTGTATCTTTTCTTTTGTGTCTTTTTTTAGCCAAGTAAAACCTCTAGTGGAAGGTTGAGACTATATTTCGGATTTCTGCGCAGGAAACAGATTTCTACTGTCCACCGTTAAATTCGTATAAAATCACAGAAAATTCAAAATGAGCTGTGTTTTTTGTGGGTAATCCTGGGCTATATAAGCAACTTTTCTTAGTTGACCACTTTTTGATTTGATCAACAGAGGATTTTCGAAAAAAATATCTTTACCTGCTGTTCTGTTTTGACAGATTTCTGCTAATAGTTGCATTTGCCTCTTAATCTCTTTCTTTTGGTGTTTTTTTGAGAAAAAATAGTTTTAAAAGAAGTTGTGAAAGTATCTAATGTGTTTATGAGTGTTAGGCTTGTGTTGAAACTGAACCATGTGAATTTATTATTTCGATTTGCACTAACGTTGCTAATGAAGATTATGAGAAGTTTGGTGTGAAGGAAGTTTTAAAGGGTCAAGAGAAGAGGATGATATGATGTGATCAAGAAGAGTGAAAATCCTAAACTTGGGATGCCCTGGTGGTACATCCCAGCAAATTCCAAGAAGACTCAAGCGTCTAAGATTGGGGATGCCCAAGGCATCCCCTTCTTCATCGACAAATTATCAGTTCACTTCTAGTGAAACTATATTTTTATTCGGTCACATCTTATGTGCTTTAATTGGAGCGTCTTTTGTTTTTTTGCTTTCAGTTTGTTTTTATTTTTTACAATAATCTTGGTTGGACCCCGACATTCTTTTATTGGAGAGTGACACGCTCCGCTTTTTCATGGGAATACTTTGTATTCTTAATCTTTGTCTAGCTGCTGCATTTATTTAGCTCCTGTTTTGCATTCATCTCTTATTTAGAGATATTAGTACTCTCTAGTTTTCATTGCTATATTCTTAGAGAGATTTTTTGTTGTCATATATATGTGCTTGGTTGGGAATATAAATGCTTATGTGATAGTTGGTATAGTGGAAAAATTCGCATGGTCTTGTAGATCACTAAACTGCTTCAGTTGAATCTCTGTTGTTGTTTTGAGATATTAATTTGCTTAATGGATAAACGGGAAGGACTAGTAAGTAGAAACTTTTAATGGTTGGTCTAAGAAACTTGAAACTGGGCCACACTTAAATTACCATCTGATAGAAACAATGGTATATGATTGCTACGAGTGATACATTTCTGATTGGCCTTTCGTTACACGCTACAGTCAGGGTAGCTAACAGTGACTTGGCACTGCCATGGACCCTCTTGGAGTGATTTGCACTTTTCCTTGTAAGATGATTTGATTGTTGCAATCCTTTAACTTGTGAGTCTATGTTGCGGTTCCTGGCACTTCCACCATCCATATTTGCTATCCTCTTCGGTACTGTGCATTTCCCTTTCTCACATTGAGAGTTTGTGTGAACTTCGCCAGTGCATCCAAATCCCGTGGGAGGACTTTTGTTCTCCTACACATAAGCCCATATATTCTTCCTCAAAACAACCACCATACCTACCTATCATGGCATTTCCATAGCCATTCCGAAATATATTGCTGCACAACATCCACCTCCATTATGTTACTTGATGATGAGCTTCATGGTTATTTATGCATACTGCTACACTGACAGAAGCATGCAGTTGGATACATCAGAGATATTCAATTATGAGTTATGAGTACTAAAAGTGTGATGATTCATTATAATATAGGATGTTGCCCCTACCGGTGAGGATATATAAAAAAATTAAAAAAATGAAAAAGCCCAAAAAGAAAAAAAAGGGGCCAAAGAGAGAATAAAGAGAGAGGAGCGCATCACTATCCTTTATACCACACTTGTACTTCATGTTTAGCACCAATGCTTCGGTTTGGAGAAAGTTTTCATATTATCATTCATTCATAACTATGTGGGGAACTTTACATTATAGAACTTGGCTTGTATATTCCAATGATGAGCATCCTCAAATGACCTCTAGGTCTTCGTGAGCAAGCAAGGTGGATGCACCCCCACTAGTTCCATTGGAGAGCTTTCATACACTTATAGCTCTATGTGAATCCGTTGTGTGGCAATCCCTACTCCTCGCATAGCTTCGGTTGTAAGACTTTCTCGTCTAATGACCACTTTCAGCTTTGTGAGCCTTTCTTCCATTGACCTTCCAAACCCCCCATAATGTTCTCTTTGCCATAAAATCCCGGTATCGGGGAACAACGCAGAACACTTGCTATTTTTAGTGCACAAATAGTTTAAGATTCAAGCATTGCATCGTGTGGAAAGCTTGACTTGATCCTAACAGGGGTTGTGAAGATCGTTTGACGTGCATGATATTGTTGTTCTTGAAAGCTCAAATCATCTCTAATAAACTTTGCACGGTTGATAGTCTTTTAGTATTGATTCATTAAAAGTTTTGCTTCTTTCTCCTTATTTGTTTATGCATTACTTGTTGATATCAAATATAGATCACAGCTTTAGTTCATTTGATCCTAGTTTACATGCTCTGTTTTACATATTATGATCAAGATTGTGTGGTAGCATGTCACTTCAGAAATTATTTTGTTTTATCATTTACCTACTCGAGGACGAGTAGGAACTAAGCTTGGGGATGCTTGATACGTCTCCAACGTATCTATAATTTCTGATGTTCCATGTTGATATTATGCCAATTGCTACATGTTTTCCGTATGTTTTACTACGTTTTCTTACCTATTGACAAGATGCCCAGTGCCAGTTCCCTGTTTTCTGCTTTTTTTAGTTTCAGAAAAGTTGTTCTCGAAATATTCTCTGAATTGGACCCCACGAATCCCGAAGTTCCTATTTTCCCCAGAAGCATCCAGAAGTCCGAAGGAGAGTCAAAGACGGGCCACGGAGGGCCCTCAACATGCCCAGGCGCGGGCCCACCCTTGGCCGTGCCTGGGGGTGGTGAGGAGCCCCTGGTGGCCCACCGACCGCCTATATAATCCCCCCGATGCAAAAATCCTAAAAGAATCGATGAAATTCCTCGAAACCTTCCGCAGCTGCCGTCATCGTCAACCCAAGTTTCGGGGGAAAAATCTCTGTTCTAGCACCCTGCCGGGATGGGGAAGTGCCCCCTAAAGCCATCTCCATCGACTCCACCGCCCTCTCCATCGCCGTTGATGTCTCCTATGATGAGGAGGGAGTAGTTCTCCCCCGAGGCTGAGGGCTCTACCGGTAGCTATGTGTTTCATCTCTCTCTCCCATGGTGTGATCTATATGTGATCGTGAGCTTTGTAATCTAGTTGAATAAGTAGATGTTACTCTTCATCTTGTGCTACTCAAGTGTTTTATTAATATTAACTTTGGAGTCACCTTGTCCCGCGGTGTGAAGGTGACAGTGTGCACATCGTGTGTGTCTCCTCTATGAATTGTGGTGTTTGTCTAGTACCTTCTAGGGCGCTCAAGTTGACAGTGTGGGGCTAACTAGACATGAGAATGCTTACTTTAAGGAATTCTTTTTGCAGCCCTACGCAATGATTAGTGTTTTTTATCCAACCGGAGAGGGTTAAGAGTAGCATAGTGAAGAGAAGATATTTAGTTATTCAATTATGTGATCATTGTTGAGAGTGTCCACTAGTGAAAGTAGGATCCCTAGGCCTTGTTTCCAAGCATTGAAACACCATTTTCCGCCTATTCTGCTACATGTTTGCTTGCTGCCATATTTATTTCAGATTGCTATTATTACTTATAACCATCCATATTACTCGCATTTCACTATCTCTTCGCCGAACTAGTGCACCTATATACCTGACAAGTATATTGGGTGTGTTGGGGACACAAGAGACTTCTTGTATCTTAATTGCAGGGTTGCTTGAGAGGGATATCTTTGACCTCTACCTCCCTGAGTTCGATAAACCTTGAGTGATCCACTTAAGGGAAACTTGATGCTGTTCTACAAGCCTATGCACTTGGAGGACCAACACTGTCTACAAAAATAGAAGCGTGCGTAGACATCAAACTATTGCTCCTATTGTTCAACCACCTTACTGGAATTTACCTTTTGAAATTATGTGTGATGCTAGTGATTTTGCTGTAGGTGCTGTTCTTGGACAGCGAGTAGATAAGAAATTGAATGTTATTCATTATGCTAGTAAGAATTTTGATGCTGCTCAAAAGAATTATGCTACTACTGAAAAAGAGTTCTTAGCTGTAGTCATTGCATGTGATAAGTTTAGACCTTATATTGTTGACTCAAAGGTTAATATTCATACTGATCATGCTGCTATTAGATACCTTATGGAAAAGAAAGATGCTAAGCCTAGGCTTATTAGATGGGTGTTGCTTTTACAAGAGTTTGATTTGCATATTGTGTATAGAAAGGGTGCTGAAAATTTTGTTGCTGATAACTTGTCTAGATTGGAAAACATTGATTTTGACGCTATTCATGTTAATGATAGTTTTCCAAATGAACAGTTGGCTACAGTAAAGGTAAAATCCCAAGACAGTCCATGGTATGCTGATTATGCTAATTTTATTGTTTCAAAGTATTTGCCTTCAACATTTACATCTCACCAAAGAAGGAAATTCTTTTATGATTTGAGGCATTATTTTTGGGACGACCCACATTTTTATAAAGAAGGAGTAGATGGTATTATGAGAAGATGTGTTCCATATCAAGAACAACGTGAAATGTTGAAAAAGTGCCATCGTAGTGCTTATGGAGGACATCACGCTGGAGATAGAACTGCACAAAAGGTTCTACAATCAGGTTTCTATTGGTGTACTCTCTTTAAAGATGCCCGTAAATTTATTTTATCGTGTGATGAATGTCAAAGAGTTGGTAATATTTCTAGATGTAATGAAATGCCTATGAGTTATTCTCTTGTTACTAAATCTTTTCACTGCTGGGGATTTGACTTTATGGGTCCTTTTCCTCCTTCAAATGGTTACACACGTATTCTTGTTGTTGCTAATTATGTTACTAAGTGGGTAGAAGTTATACCTACAAAAAGTGCTGATGGTGAGACCTCTTTAAAAATGCTTAAAGATGTTATTTCCCCTAGGTTTGGTGTGCCTAGATATCTTATGACTGATGGAGGTTCTCATTTTATTCGTGGTGGTTTTAGAAAAACCCTTACTAAATATGATGTTAATCATATAATTGCCTCAGCTTATCATCCTCAAACCAGCGGACAAGTAGAACTATCAAATAGAGAAATTAAATCTATCTTGCAAAAGACTGTTAATAAATCTAGGAAGAATTGGTCTGATAAGTTGAATGATGCTTTATGAGCTTATAGAACTGCTTATAAAAATCCTATGGGTATGTCTCCTTATAAATTTCTTTATGGAAAAGCTTGTCACTTGCCTTTAGAATTAGAACATAAAGCTTACTGGGAAGTGAAATAACCTAATAAAGATTTTAAACTTGCTGGTAAGAAAAGAATGCTTGATTTAAATCATCTAGATAAATGGAGATGTGAAGCTTATGAAAATACTAGGCTCTTTAAAGAGAAAGTTAAACAATGGCATGATAAGAGAATTCTTAAAAGAGAGTTTCATGTTGGTGAGAAAATTCTATTGTATCGGTCTCGTCTCAGATTTTTTGCAAGAAAATTACTCTCGAGATGGGAAGGCCCCTATGTTATTGAAGAAGTGTATAGTTCGGGTGCAATCAAAATTGCTTCCCTCAAAGATAACACTACACAAGTGGTAAATGGGCAACGACTCAAACATTATATTTCTTGGGATTCTTATGATGAAGATGTTGATGTTATTCAAGTAATGACTCCGGAGAAGTTCATTAGAGGGAAGATTCTAGAATCTGCAGAGTCTGTTTTGGAATAGGCAATAGTTCTGTTAAGAAAAAGTTCGCAAATTATCTTCCAAGTTATAAATTATTGGTTTTTGGAAAATATGAAAATACCAAGCCGAAGAAGAGTAGGAGAAGGTGCCCGAGGGCACCATACCATGCCTGGGCGCAGGCCCACCCTTGGCCCTGCCTGCCTATGGTGTGGGCGCCTCGGAGCACCTCTCCGACTCGTTTTCGACCTGGACTTCCCTTTCGTTATGCATGTTTCTGATATTTAACCCTCCAGGCCCCCCGAGGTCCGTATATCGTTTTTTCGTCGTGTTTCTGTTTCGAACTGTTTCTGCCAGGATCTGTTTTCAGTTTTAGAAGCATCATGGTCTCCGCCAACAACAATAAGGGGAAGAAGCCGAAGGAAGATGATCTCCAAGACCGGAAGACGGAGGAGGAGGAGATCGAGAGTGGATCTGAAGGAGATGTAGAAGAAAACCCACGAGGGCATCCACGCGCCACCATCACAAGCATTGGAGTGGTTGCAAAACCTTTCAAGCAAACGGCGAGGATGAGCACTGGAGGGAAGGCCCCACGTCACTGGTTAGCTTCAAGGACACCACTTTCAGATGTAGGAAGCTCTCGACCTAAGGAGGTGTGGAGGAAAAATCTTGATGACTGGAATTCACCGTCTGACAAACACGCAAACCGTATTGGAGAAAAATCAAGGAGGCTATGAGGGCACAAATAAAACATACAGAGAAAATGGATGGTCCAGAAGATGAAATTTTCTCATTTTGACTCTAAAGTGTGCATCAGGGATCTAGGAGCACAACGATTCTTTCTTACTCTTTTCCCTGTTAAGAAAAACACCACATTTCCATTTGAAAAAAAAATACTAACTTATTTGCTAGAAAGCATTTGTTCAATGTAGGCTAGTTTTATAAAATGAGCAATAGAATCAGAAAGAACTGATATTAGCAAGGATTGATGGTCAGCTAAATCCATATTCCATATCAAAACAATCTCATCATGGCACAAGAAGATCTTCCCGTATAATTATCAAGGAAGAGACGCACGGTAGGTGGTTGACACGGTCATCCTTCACTTCCGATAAAAAAAAGGAGCTTCACACAATTTGAAACACCCATTTTTCAGTCTCGTCAACAGACCCAGGATTCTTGTATGTGGCCTTTTTTGCATGTTACCTGGTTGTTTAACTCCTGTTGGAACTGAGGCCAGCTTCAGATATAGTTAGGGCGTGTTTGGTAGCCCGACTGGCTTCAGAAAATCTCCTTTCACCCTGTTTTTTAATGTTTGGTAGCCTGTGTGGTGCCGCTGCTGCGCCCCTGCCCGTCTCGCCCCGAAATGGCCCTCAACCCTGCAGAGGAGAGAAGCTCAGACCAACTCAGCCGGGTCGACCTCATACAAAAAATCCCACGCTGGACCCACCCGAGTTGTGCGCCGCCCACCCCTGCCGAAAACCGTTCCCATCCCGTCCGCGTCCCTTCCTCTCTCTACCGCTCGTTTTCGTCGCCAACCCAGCGCCGACCCACTCCACCCTCATCCCGCCGCCCCGTGCCCAGCGCGTCGCCGCAAATCAAACCAAAGGAGCCCGACTCCCCGAGCCGTCCCACCCATGGTCCCATGCCACGCTCCGGCGAACTTGCGATTGCCGACGGGACCGACGTCGACCCTCTCCCTCCGCCACCGTCACGGCAGGGTGCCGCGTCACCTTCCCCGTCAGTCTCCCTGTGCGCCGCCGTTCCAAGCCTCTCCGCTCCATGGCCGTCGTGGACCAAGGCGCGGGGGCTGTTGGGTCTCCACGAAAGAAGCGCCGCAGGGAGAGGGGGCCGCGCATAGCTCGAGTTGTTCCCATCCACCGCCTCCCGGAGCTCCACTGACGCGCGACGCTCGCCGCTCCTATTCCCCGTCAAGCTTGGCCTCACCATGGCGGCAGCCCCGCACGTGAAGGAGAAGCAGGAGGCCCGCGACTGTCGCTCATCTCGCCGGCGGCGGCGCCGAAGCTGGAGTCCTACGGTCCCAGGGACCCGATCGCTTTTTGTGTTTTCTGTATAGGGACTTGATTGTTTTTTTATTTTCTATCCAGGGACCTGATTGCTTTTTACAATTATCCTGCCTGGCTCCATCCATACGGGATACCAAACAATATCTCAACACAGCTCAGCTCAGCTCATACAAACTACCAAACACAATACCCTGATACAAACTTGTATCTGGTCAGCATAGCTAGACCCAGCCTGCGTGGCTTGAGATAGACCATACGGGCTACCAAACACACCCTTAGATGATAAGTAATGCCTTCTTCTTGCACCTTCCAGCATGGTTAGTATGTGCAGAAATGGGATGCAACATGGTTTAGCTAGCTTAAATGTCACACCAAATGGTTGAGATCTAGGAACTAAGGAAATACAATTCAAGATTAACAAAACCAGGTCTAGTCAGCGGAGATGTGTAAATGACATATCATAAAAGAAGAAAAGGGACTCTAAATTAGGTGAGAGGTAGAAAAATATAAGTTACTTGAGACATGCTCTGTATTATCACATTTCACTGAAGATATACTGAACAACTGAAGAACCTGAGTGTTGAGCGCAGTGTCGCGGGTCAGGGCAGCATTCACGGGGACATCGTCGTGTGTGTAGCCTGCGTCGGGAGCTACGACGACACGGACGTGACTGGCCACAACGTCGGCGTCACAGGGCACAAGGGCAGGCGGTGGCAGGGCACAGCAAAGTGGCAAACAACGTCACGGGGCACGACAGCGTTTAAGAGCACTAGAGGCTGGGCCGCCCGTTGGGGCGGCTCCTGGCCGGTTAGGGGCAGCCAAATAAACACCCCAGGCATAGGCGGAACTTCTTTTTATATACACAAATACTAATAGACAGTAATACGAACATTTGGTTTGTTTTGAACGTAGCAAGTATTCTATGATGGCATACAATATTTAGGATACACTAAGGAAAAAACAAGCACTACCATTTTCTCCTCATTAATATATTTTCATCGCACTTCTCATTCAAAGTACAAAAGACATTCAGAATTGCCAAGTGGGATCGTTTCCCTATCTGTGACCATAGTGCTTATAAATTCAGTTATGATGGAACTGATTTTGGGCACATTTTTTCTTCTCGCACAGGGTGTCATTGCAGACGGAATCGTCAATGTCGTGCTTGAAACAACTCTGTACCCAATTGATAGCATCCAAGTAATCTTCAAATCTGGCCCCAATCTCTTTTCCAAGCTCTAGGTTAATCTGAAGCGTGTCATTGTTGAGCAGGTTGTAGTTGAAGGGCTTAAGAGGCTGAAGTAACAACATGGCAATACGAGGAGACCAGCCAGTTCAGACGGTCTTTCCTGCAAGATAATAAGCTCTATGGGAAATGGCTGACACACTCCATTCACCTTTATATGACATGTTGATGGCCAGACAAGAAAACCAGCTCATATTGTGAGGCCTGCAGAAGCATCACCTCGCAAATCAGTATGATCTGATCCAATTCCTGCAATTCCTGCAGTGAAAAGCAGCTCAAGGTTTGTTGCCTTTTTGATCATGCAGTAACATAGGCTTGGTGGAACGGGGTGTTTATCAGGACGTGAATGTCTTTATTCTGCTTCTTAACTCGGGAGACAAGCAGAGTGATCATTCATGCTAAGCATAAGAGTCGGCTAACATGAATCAGAGATATATAGCCATAAGAATATATACACATCTGCTTAGTAAGAGCTGACAACACAAACTAAGTGTCAGGGTAGAAATTTAGATGATAGATTGGAATATATAATTAAGCATTTCAATTACTCATAGCAGTAGACAGTATGCAGTAACCCAGATAATTCGGACTTCACATGAGTCAAACATTACAAGCCAAGTTCTATAGAGTTTCAAAAATCCTGCAAAACCACATTTACCTTTATGAGACTGCTATCCGATATGTATACACAATACCTTCACAAAAAGGAATATACGAATTGCCTAGAAAAAACGTTAAGAAATGGATTCGAGGAAATAAAAAACATGAGAAATTTGGGTGTGATCTTGGCTACTGACCGATATTCGAGCCCTCCTTGTCGTTTCTTGCAAATTCCAGTCAGTCACGTTTTCGAGTGCACTGTGAACACAACCGATGGAATTGGTGTTTTTTTCAGTGTACTCGCCGACCTTGTAGAGCACACCAACGATCTTGCAGCCTACAAGCTACAAATATATGCAAATAAAAAAATGGACTGTATTGCTTTAGCAACCAAAATTTGTGATAAAATCCCGAAACTCGGACTGGATTAGTCATCATATTTCACAGGAAAACTTACCTGTGAAATAAAGAAAATCCGCATAAACCCCAAGTCTGTTAATGTTGAAATCTTGACCAAATTTTTTAAATAATTGTTTAATGGATTGAAGAACTCCAAGACAAGAAACAAAATTTCAGAGGGCAAAATCATTTAGTTTCCATGTTTAATTAGTCGCTCCTAAGTTATACTCTCAAGACTTCCTGTAAAGGCATTACTTTCCAAGTCTAGAAACATATTAACAGGAATCATCAACCATGGATTGCCATGAGCACATGTAATGGTTCCTTGCAAAAATATCACATGCTGGTAGACTTTACTCTACAGCTCCTTAGTATACCTAGCATACGCGATTAATGGTGGAAAAAGTCTAATGTCACAATTAGAGAAATATACATGTTATCCGTTAGGATATTCTTCCCATAACCAAATTGAATGAGTAAGCAAGTAAACAAGCAACTAATTATAGGACTGGTAGATATAATAGAAATTCCATAGCACAGAAACATCATAGGTTGCCTAACCTAGTTCTACCCATTGACAGGGACCAGGGTTTGAGAAAGATATGATTACCTTGAGCATGACATCCGCTGAACCATAGATGAAGGGGGTCAGTCATGCAAAAAAAAATTCTCCCAACTAACCGATAACCCTGAGGCGAGAAGGGAAAAGAGGTGCCATGACTGCCATCTGAGACACCAACACATAAATTCTAGTCGCGCTCCTTAGGCACATAACCTGTTGCAGCCATTTCCTCCCGCTGCTAGGCGCTCCTCAATTTTATGGGCAGACATAGTACAATCCAACCTTATTTTGTAACTAAGATACCTGACATTCTCTTGTTGGACCCGGTTATTGCTTCAGTGTCACAGAACATTCACCAAAAATAATCTGGATCCTAGAAAAAGAAAACACACCAGGGTACAAGTGTGTGAATAAGGCCCATGTGTTAAAAATATCAAGAAACCCATGACAACGAAGCATTCTATAGGATACTGAGTGTTCCATGTCAAAAATGGTAAAGGTAGCGAATGATCGCAGTCAGTATAAAAAAACACATTTTCATCATTAATTGCTACTGGAAATTGCTGCATTGTCCACTGTCTATGAAGTATACTCGCATTTCACGGAAGTTTTGGTTACCTAAATATTTAATATAACAAGGTGAAGTAACTCACCAAAGTTATTCACAAGTATATGACAATAAGGGTTATCTTTTCCTCAAAATAAGTGATTATCTTAAATACCTTGAACAGAACTTAGCGCCAATTTATTACCAATTCACTCCAGAGTTTTAAACGATCGGCCAAAAGTGGAATTTAACATTAAAAAACATAATGTGATATACTATTATCGAACAGATGTATATTCACCAACATCGGTCTTAAACGGAAAAATATTGCCATATTTTTTTGTGAGACAAATAATCTGAGTCTATAATAGAAGTAAATGAAATTTCCGCTTGATGATTTCAAATATAATACGCAAGCATCACAAATTTTGTTATAAAGCCTAGCCCAGTAAATGTTCTCGACAAGCATGGAAATGATAAGGCTGGTGCCAGTGGGGGCGGTAGCCGGGGCGATACCGCCCCCCGGCGGGCGACAGGCGGGCGACAAGGAGGCGAGAGGGGCGAGGCGGGCGACGGGGCCGTCGCCCGGCGAGAGGAGGCGACGGCGCGGCCTATCGCCCGCGTTGGCGGGGCGAGAGGGTGGGCCCGGGGCGGTAGGCGGGGCGACAGCCGGGCGGTGCGCTGGCACGCCCGGGCGATAGCGGCGGGCGATAGGCGGGAGCGGGGGGGGGGGGAGGGGGGAGCCGTTGGGGGTAACGGCTAGCTGACGTGGCGCCCCCCGATTGGTCCACGTCAGCTAGCCGTTGGGGGGGGGGGAGCCGTTGCTGCCCCAAAAAATACGAAAAAAATTCCAAAAAATTGAAATTTTCATCTCCTCCCTCCTATAAATACCCCCCCTCATATGCTGCACTCATTCCACACCAATTTCAGCTCCTCTACTCTCCATTTCCACCCTCTCGACGCCATGTCTTCGTCCAGCAGCAGCGATTCGAGCGACGGAGTGGAGGGTGAGATGATTGCCGCAATGCAGCCGGAGTACGAGGCGGCAATGCTCAACCTCCAAGCGGTGCCAAGACCGCCGCGACGCCGTCAAGAGTTCATCAGGCGTGATCGTGTGGGCGCCCACGATCGGCTCTACGACGACTACTTCGCCAACAACTGTGCTTATCCTCCGAGCTTCTTCCGGCGAAGGTATCAGATGAGGTGATCCCTTTTTCTACGCATTGTGGATAGATTGGGTGAATACTCTCCGTATTTCACCCAAAGAGCTGATGCTCTGAACCGTGCTGGTTTTTCTCCCCTATAAAAGTGTACTGCGGTGTTGCGTCTGTTAGCTTATGGAGCCGCTGCTGATACGATAGATGAGTGGCTTAAGTTAGCTAGACAAACTTCGTCAGAGTGTCTAGATGAATTCTGTGAGGGCATCATCAACTGTTACGGGGAGGAGTTTTGTCGTCGACCTACTGTCGCGGATACTCAGCGTCTGTTAGCGAAAGCCGAGGAGCGCGGCTTTCCGGGCATGCTAGGGAGCATCGATTGCATGCATTGGCAGTGGAGGAACTGCCCAGTTGCGCATGCCGGTCAATTCACAAGGGGAGACATCAAACACCCTGCCATAATCTTGGAAGCCGTTGCGTCGTATGATCGTTGGATCTGGCATGCCTTTTTTGGAGTCGCCGGGTCCAACAACGAAATCAATGTGCTCAATCGGTCGCCATTGTTCACGGATGTGCTTAGAGGAGAAGCACCCGTAGTGAACTTCACGGTGAATGGACACCAGTACAACAGGGGTTACTACCTTGCCGACGGCATCTACCCCTCCTGGTCGGTGTTCATGAAAGGTGTTACTCTTCCACAAAGTGAAAAGCATCGGCTATTCACTACTGCTCAATCAGCTTGGCGCAAAGATGTCGAGTGTACCTTTGGACTGCTCAAGTCTAGGTTTAACATTATAGCAGTTCCCGGACGTTCCTACTCCAGGCGTACTCTTGGGTTGATCATGCGTGCATGTGTCATTCTGCACAGCATGATCATCGACGATGAGCGTGGTACCAATTTGGAGAACATCTATGAGACAATTGATTCCAATGTCGGCCCTCCAATACACACCAATGCACCACCAAGCCTAGCAGCCAGGATTCAGATGGACAACGAAATGAGGGACTCGCCGATGTATACACAGCTCCAGCATGATTTGATTGTGCATGTGTGGGCTCATTCCTAGATTATGTAATTTTTTTAATTTTTTTGTAATTTTTATTTATTATTATGTAATCGGTACAATTTTAGTTGAATAAAATAATTTCCTTCCATTATTTGCAATGTTTTTAATCTTAAAAATAAATGTTGACGTGGAGGAGAGAGAAATGCTGATGTGGAGGAGAGATGAGTGATAGTGGGGGCTATAGCCCGTGCACTGGCACCGTGCTGTGAGAGTGGCGTGAGAGTGGGTGAGAGTGAGAGGAAAAACTGACGTGGTGGGGCTATAGCCCGTGATAACTTGTGATGCACTGGCACCAGTCTAAGACTGGCGAAAATAATATAAGTCGATAATTAGCAATCTGAACAAACCTTTGAGAAGGGATTGCTCCGCACCCAAAATTTGAATCAAACCATACTACAAAACGGAAAGGAAATTATTGAAGCAGAAGAGTTGCAAACCTGTTATCCTACTTTATTTCTTCATAGGCTTTTGGAGCACCTACATCTTCTCTTGGACACGGCCTCCTGTCCAACTTGGAGTATGCGAGTGGCAAAGCAGTCCTAGCCGCTCGAGTCTGTGCAAGTAGACACTGACCTCTGCGGGCCTCTCACATGCAGCCTGCGCTATAGCCATGATGCATATGCCAGAAGAGTACTATGATAAGTAATCTTGCGAGGCTGCAGACCTAGTATGATTTAGACGAAACAAATTACTAAATGAAAGAAGTCAGTGTCACAAATACAGTGGTCTGTAATTATAAGCAATCAGCTAAAAGAAAAGGTCATAGCAGTTGTAGCGTCAAACAAACTGATCTACTTTCTACAAGATACAAGACACTGATCACCTCCTAATTAAAGATCAACCGTAGTTGGCAAGTATTTTTCGCTCTTAATAAATTATAAGATTTCTATTTTTTCAAATAATCCGCTACTGGAATATTTTTGCCAGAAGGAAGCCCACTTCAGTAAGATCTAATAACATATGTTTCAAATGGTCTATGAAACCAATTGGCTGGACTGGTAGTGAACTGAAGCTGTAATTGCCAAGACCAAATTTATCATTTCTAAGAAGTTGGCCATAACTTTTTTTATCTAATGTACACCACATGCCCACATCTGGTTGTTTTTTTATCGTCACAAAAGCAACTGTTTGAGACATCCCTGTGATTTTGTATAGCTCCTCGTCTATGAAATGAGCCACCATAATGTAAAATTACTTGTCTGTAGTACAATTAAAATTGAAATTAACTAACATCAGCTTAGTCATCAAACAATTAATCACAGTATCGTTAAACCACTCATTACCTTTTCAACAAGTAATCGTGTGTTATTTCCTTCTGGAAACACCATAGCTGCAGCCTCCGTTCTACCACATTAGCCATCCCTACAGTAGCAGCACCACCACCACTGCATCCAAGAAAGAAGGGAACGATGACCAGCAGAGGTCAGCATGAGAAACGGTGCTGGGATAATTGCCAAAACGGCTTGTTCTCTTGGCCTTCATCCTCTCTTCTAACTTTAATAATATCTCTGCAATCTATAAACAAAAGTAGGGTAGTAACATTATGCTAAATTTATCAAAGATCAGTTGCATTCAAAACAATTTCAGATGTTTCCTATGCAGAGTAGGGGGACAAGTTCAAAACAACTCAACACAAGCTGTTTACTATGCAAAGTAAGGGAACAAGTTCAGTGTAGTGCTCGACACGTTACCTGAACGGCAACCACCACCAAGGCGGGTCGGCGCTGCGGGTCTCGTGCCTCCTCGAGCAGCCGCTGGTGCGTCACCACGTCCTCCTTGCTCTCCATGTTCAGCTAGCACATGCCTTCGAGCACGGATAACAAAAAAGCATGATCAGATCCACCAGCAGTGTGCAAGAATCGCCATGTCAGGTACGGAGGAACTCACCGGGTGGGGAGGCGGTGCATGTGCGTCCAGAGCACGTCATGGGAGGCCAGTGAGATATCACCGCGCGGGCCTTGCTTGTCCGTCCGTCACCCCCCCCCCCCCCGCACCGACCTCTGGACTCAGCAGCGGGGAAGAAAACGATGCCCGGCGCCGTCGTAGAGGAGGAGGCGTAGTAGGAACTGGCGGCGATATTGGGGCAGGAGAGAAGCGCGAGGTGGCGATGAGGATGGGAGAAGGTGGCCGGCGAGGGAAAGTGGGGGCCCGCCGGAGCCGGGGCAGGGGAGGCCACAGGCGGCGGCGTGCGATAGAATTGGATAGGGTTTCGCTGGGTAGGGACCTTTTTTCACCTCCGTCCCTGAGCTGAGCCAACCACGGCATGACAGCTCGTCCAATCAGTGGAGATGAATGGAGGCCAGCGCCCAGCCTTACCGCGACACGGGACTATCGTCCAAGGGGGTCGCGACAAAGCAATGCGCGCGCAGCCGAACATGCAGCAACCAGTTTCCACGGACAAAAGACAAAATGGAACAAACGGGACAAACAGAACGCACTTTCCCAGCAAAACCAGACACGTGGACAGCGCGAGGAGGCGCCCAACCCCTCCGCGGTTGCTTGTCTTCGATCCACAATGGGCAGCGCTTAGAGCATGATTAATAATATAGCCGACTGCTGGCTATAAACTCTTGCCATGTCATCTATAGTCAGCTTATAGCTAACATGTACAATAGTTGACTATATATACTTGTACTAATTTATTAACACATGGTCCACCTTACACTCTCACAAAGTGGCTATGAGCACGTGCAAGAGCTGGCTACTATCTTGTAGCCGGCTTCTCTTCTCTCTCCTCTTCTCTCTCATCCAATTAAGCACGGATATAACATTTAATTGCTTATAGCCCGCTTACGTGGCCTTATTGTACTTGCTCTTATAGAGACGCTTAAGAGAGAAAAAATTAATATCAGAAAATATAATTACAAGCTTAGCGTCGGTGTCCACAACGCGCTGGGCGCTTAATCCATGCTGGGCTCCTGGCTGGCCGAGCCCCAGGCATCTCCGTTTCCTACGTAGCGAAGGAAAAAAAATATAGCCTCGAGCGATTCTTTTAGCGACCGGCACCCAGCATCACTGCCTTAACTGCCGGGCCAGCCGGGATTTAGATCATGACGCCGGGGCGCAGGCGCCGCGCTGTGGAAGCTCTAAGAGCATCCACGATGCATGGCGCTTAGATAGGCGCTTAAGTAATATTTTCAGCTAAGCGCCTTAGCTTGCATCGCTGGACGCTCTGTTCCGTCCCTAACGGAAAATAATTAAGCGTTTGACTCTCCAACGCTATAAAAAAACTAGCGTCTTGCTTGGGCCCATGGACCATACTAGCTAGCACACTTTCCGGCCATCGAGGGATCAATGCATGCAGGCGGTTGTTAGCGCCAGACGCCCTCGGATTTTCTCTCGGCGGACCAAAAAAACGAGTAGCGTCGGACGAAACAAATGACGTCGGACGCACAGATATAAGAGCATGTCTAACAGAACCCTTACAATTTCGCCCCCTAAATCGTGTGTAGAGGGCCCTGCAAACGAAATCGAGGAATTTTTGTGCTAAGATTTACGCGTTCATCTAGCAGACCCCGTATCGCCGCCCTGTATGTTTGAATTTAAACTTCGCGGGAGAATAGATGAACTCGATTTTATTGATGATCACCATTGCTTACATGAAATCGAGCTCGAGCTCGTCCTAACCTAGTCTAGTCTAGGAAGACGACGGGGCCGGAAGCCTCCATCGCCTTGAATTGCTCGACGGCGGCGACGGCCTTCGCCTCCTTATTCGAAAGCTCGACGGCCGCCGCGAACGCCGCCTCCTCCTCCTCCGCTGTCGCCGAAACCTCCTCCTCCGCTGTCGCCGCGCCTCCTCCTCCGCTTCCGCTCGCGCCGTCGCGGCGGCGCTTGCACTGCTGGTGCATCTCCCAATCCGCGCGCCATTTCGCGAATTGGGGGCCGCTCATCGGCCGCGGCGGCGGGTCGACGGAGTAGTACCTCCCGCCCTCGGCGTAGTCCGCCAGCGACGCCGACATGCTTGCCGGCCACGCCGCGTACTTCCAGGCGGCGCGGCGGCTCCCTGCAACGGAATGTTTGCAGTGGCGCCGCCACGCCTCCTCGAGCGACTCCGGCTCGTGGCGGCGCTTGGAGCGGGCGGTGGAGGAGCCGGAGCCGTCTGGGGAACTCATCGCTGCGCTTGGAATGGGGAATGGGGCGACGGCGCGTGGGGAATCGCTCACCGGAGTTGCGGCGGCGCGCGGCGGAGCTAGGGTTGCGGGTGGGGGGTTGGACCCCCACCCCAACCCTCACCCACTATAAGTACGGGGCGGCGGGGGCGGTTTGGCAGGCCCCATAAAATTTTCGTAGGGGCCAGGCCGCATACGGGGGCTGCTAGAAGGCCGTTTTGGCCCGCACCCCGTATGCTGCCGGAATTTTACGGGGCGCTCGCGATATACGGGGCCTGTTAGACATGCTCTAAGGAAATAACTACCAATCGAACGGGAATCTAATCCTGGCGCCCACTAATTAGCGTCGCGCTGTGGATGCTCTAAGGATTCGGCGGCTGTCGTGGGCCGTGTCGTCGTATGCGGAACGGCAGCGTCGCGCCGTCAGGACGCTCCTGTGCTGCAACCTGGAAGGCCACAACCATAAGCGTCGGCGCCCAATGCGTGTGCAGGTAGGCAGCGTTGCTGCACGGCGGGGATGCGGACTCTGTCGTCGAGCTGCACTTGCGTGCGGTGAAGAAATAGTCCGTCGACCGAAGACCGTGAAGCCAGAGCCGGCGGAGTCCTTGCCCTTGAGCTGGGTGTCGATCTGATCCTTCTCCGGACTTGACTACCCGCATGATCTTGGCAGCGGCGTCCCCGCTCTCATCATTCTTCTTCCAAGATATGGCAGGGGCCGTGAGAGAGATTGGTAGGAGGCGCGCCAGCTCGCGCAGGGCAGCGACGTGGAGGCTCGATGGCGGGGCCGCTCTCGCGTGAGGCTCGGGGCGGGGATTATTTTCTCTGTTATCTCGTGATCACGATGTTTCAGGGAACGATTCGATTAGTGTGTTGTGCAGGGTTTGCGTGAAAAGGGAGAGTGGGGGTGGGGAGAACCAAAGAATGGTGGCCGTTTGATCTTCAGCGATGGAGTGTGGTGATTCAGTTTTCCTGCCAAGTTTGCTACTCCCTCCGATCCATATTAATAGGTGGTGAAGTGGATGTATCTAGCAATAAAACATGTCTAGATACATCCACTTCAGCACCTATTAATATGGATCGGAGGGAGTATTTTATATGTAGTGTAGACTCGTGATCACGCTGTTTCAGGGAACGATTCGATTAGTGCGTTGTGTAGGGTTAGCGTGAAAAGCGGAGAGTGGGGTGGGGAGAACCAAAGAATCGTGGCCGTTTGATCTTCGGCGATGGAGGGTGGTGATTCAGTTTTGCTGCCAAGTTTGCTCTTTTAGATTTTCTTTTTTGAGGGGGTTTTTGCTCTTTTAGATGTACTGTAGAAGTGTAGATGAGGTCCAGAAAATGCGGGAAGTGAATAGCCTCCTAAAGCCTCACGGTTAGGAAAAAAAATTAACTGCCACAGCCAACGTAAAAAAACGGGGGGAGAGGAGCGAGGAGTTATGTCGCCCTAAGGGCTAATTTGGTAGCAGGGGAAAAGCCCGGGATCTCGGCCTTTTCCCCGGGAGAAAAACCCCCGGGCGAATCTGGCCCGGGGAGTCCTACCAGCCCATTTGGCCCTCGGCGAGGGGAGGCGAGTTGGGCCTTTCCGCGTCGTTTCTCCGGGTTAGGGTTCCCCTGGTCGACACATCGGGAGGGGGGGGGGGGGGAATCCGCTCGGTCAAGGCGGAGGGAGAGGTGAGGCGGAGGGGCGCCGATTTTGTCCGCGACTAGGACTCGCGGCGGCGGCGGTCTTTGGCAGGGAGAGGTGAGGCGGAGGGGTGGCGACTGCGACGGCGAGCACCTCCAGAACTACCACATCCTGAACACGGCGACGACGACGGCGCCAGCAACGTCAACAAGATCAGCGTGAACGCCTCCTCCGACTTCTCTCTCGGGCCCTATCCTGGTGCTGGTGCATCTCCCTATCCTGCTCTCCCTCTCCTTTCTCTCAAGAATTGTGCGCCGCCGGCCTCCGCCGGATCCCCCGCCGCCCAGCGAGCCGGACGGGGACGAGGAGCTTCACTCGGCTTGTTCCGAGTGGCCTCCGGAAATTTTGTGGTCTGCTGTTAATGAATCTTGCTTGTCACCCGCCTGTTTTAGGTCTTGATCTTGTGGTCCTTCATATGAAATAGGATTCAATATATCCAGTGAACCTTGCTCATGGGAATGCATAACATATGGTTGCATGATGCTGCCAATGACTCCATTAACATATTCCACTTCTGTACTGTCATGTTCACCAAATGTATCATTATCTGCATGTTCTGCTTAGGCTGAGTTTTTCAGACATTACTTTGTGACTCAGTTTCAGCTGCCACTGGCTTGATAGTGATAGCTAGAGAAAGCACTGCTGATTTTCTGATGAGGCTGGTGTATGTCTCAGGGTTTTGACTGTCAATAGTGGTTTCTGTTTTTTATTTGTTTGGAGACGGTGTAAACTGAAGGAATTTTACTAGAAATTCTTATTATTCTGTTGTTATAACTGAGCAGAAATCAAAGTAAATAAATAAATATGCAATTCACAAACTTCCAGCCCATGATAAGCTTTTAGCAATGATAAGTGACTATATCCACTAAGGTATGCAGAATGAACTGTGAAGGGTAGGTTGCACAGAAAACAAAAAAATTCCTACGCGCGATAAACCCGAATGGCCAAGATCTAATCTATGATAAAAGGCAACGGGGACATGGAGAGTCTTGAGATAACATACCCTCCAAGACTCAAAGTGGTACGATATAAGATCTCGTTGTTGGCGTAGTCGTTCTCACGCCGATCCTGAGCGAGAAGAAGTGCACCGCAATCCGGCGGTGCCTCCGTAATCGGTCACACGTTCATCTCGATGAAGACTTTCGTTCCCTCGATCCAGCGGGTTGCGGAAGTAGAGGATCCCCCGGAATTCCAGTAGCACGACGGCGTGGTGGTGGTGAAGAATCCCACGGTCAGGATTTCGCCAAGCCGGAGACCATGGAATGGAGCAGCGGGTGGAAGGGAAAAGAAGTGGGAAAGTGTGTGTAGAAGAGGGAGCTCTCACCCTCCTTTTATAGGGGAGGGGAGGCAGCCCAAAAGGGGGGTGCGGCCAGCCATGGGTGCCCCCACCCCTTCCTCTCTTCATGTGATTGGAAGCCCCACTCACACCCACTCAAAATTCCTTAATTTCCCACTTAGAAAATCCAAAGGTTTTTCTTTAATAAATAAATAAAACATTTTTATTTCTTTATTTATATTTGTTAATTCCATTAACAAACATTTGCATGCAGCACCTCGAACCATTTGTTAATTCTATTAACAACCATTCGATGAAAAACCCCTTGAACTATTTCAATTTTCCCTGAAA
Organism: Alopecurus myosuroides; assembly: GCA_028641055.1. Taxonomy (NCBI): domain Eukaryota; kingdom Viridiplantae; phylum Streptophyta; class Magnoliopsida; order Poales; family Poaceae; genus Alopecurus; species Alopecurus myosuroides. The sequence continues at coordinate 224,624,834 of CM054058.1, forward strand.
CAATTTCGGAGCTGCCCAAAATATTCTTCGGTATTACGTATCCTCTCTAACGCTTCATCGAACCTTAAGTATGTCACCCTATGGTTCGCGAATATTACAGACATGATCTTGACTCCTCTCCGATCAATAATCAACAGCGGGATCTGGAGATCCGTGATGACTCCTATATATTCAACGATGACTCTCGTGATCGTGTGAACCTTTCAACGTCGTAACGATTTCCCTTTGTCTCGCGATATATTACTTGTCCGAGATCCAATCATCGGTATCCACCATACCTTGTTCGATCTCGTTATCCAACAAGTACTCTTTTCTCGTTCCCGTGATATAACATCCTTATGATCATATCACTTGCTTGCAAGCGGTGTCGATGTGATATCATCGAGAGGGCCCTAAGTATATCTATCCGTCATATTGGATGGACAAATCCCATTCTTGATCCATGAGCTTCAACTAACACTTTCCGAATATCTAATGCCACCTTTATAGTCACCCTGTTACGGTGTGACGTTTGATGTCATCAAAGTATTCTTTCGGTATTAGTGATTAACATGATCTCATGGTCTAAGGAACAATGTTACTCCGAATGTAAGACATAACAACAAAACTGAATGACTTGATCGTATTGTTATACTTAGTTAGGGTTTAAGTTCATCATGTCATTCTCCTAATGACATGACCCCGTTATTAACAACATCCAATGTCTATGATCAGGAAACCTTGATCATCTGTTAATCAACGAGCTAGTTAAAAGAGAGGTTTCACTAGGAACGTTGGTTTGTTTATTAATCACACATGTATTAATGTTTTCGGTTAATACAATTCTAGCATGAGAAATAAACATCTATCATAAACACGGAATAACATAATAAACACTTTATTATTGCCTCTCGGGCATATTCCCTTCAGTCTCCCACTTGCACTAGGGGCAATAATCTATATTACATAGTGATGAATCTAACACCCATTGAGTTCTGGTGTTGATCATGTTTTGCCCTTGAGAGAGGTTTAGTCAACGGATCTGCCACATTCAGATACGTATGTACTTTGCAAATCTTTACATCCCCATCTGCGACATGTTCATGGATGGAGTGAAAACGGCGCTTGATATGTTTGGAATTCTTGTGAGACCTTGGCTCCTTAGCATTGGCTATGGCACCATTGTTGTCACAATAGATAACCATTGGATCCAACACACTCGGAACCACGCCTAGTTCGAATATGAACTCCTTCATCCAAACTGCTTCCTGTGTTGCCTCCTAGGCAGCAAAATATCCGGCTTCTGTTGATGATCTCGCCACCACGGATTGCTTGGAACTCCTCCAGCTTACTGCTCCTCCATTCATAACAAATAAATACCCAGACTGAGACTTAGAGTCATCCGGATCAGTGTCGAAGCTAGCATCGACGTAACATCTTGCGACGAGCTCTTCTTCACCGACATATACGAGAAACATATCCTTAGTTCTTCTCAAGTACTTAAAGATATTCTTGACCGCCGTCCAGTGTTCCAAACCTGGATTGGATTGGTACCTACTAGTCAAACTAATAGCGTGTGCCACATCCGGTCTTGTACATAGCATAACATACATGATAGAACCTATGGCTGAAGCATAGGGAGTCTTATTCATCTTTTCTCTATCTTCTGTTGTAGCTGGACATTGAGTCTTACTCAACGTTTTGCCTTGCAACATAGGTAAGAACCCCTTCCTACTATCTTCCATTCTGAACTTCTTCAGAATCTTGTCAAGGTATGTACTTTGCGAAAGTCCAATTAAGTGTCTTGATCTATCCCTGTAGATTTTGATGCCTAATATATAAGCTGCTTCACCGAGGTCTTTCATCGAAAAACTACTGTTCAAATAACCTTTTAAGATTTTTTAAAGTTCTATATCATTTCCAATCAACAATATGTCATCCACATATAGTACTAGAAATGCTACAGAGCTCCCACTCACTTTCTTGTAAATACAAACTTCTCCGTATGTTTGGACAAATCCAAACCCTTTGATCACCTTATCAAAATGGAGGTTTCAACTCCGGGATGCTTGCTTCAGTCCATAAATGGAACGCTGAAGCTTACACACCTTTTCAGCATCCTTAGGATCAACAAAACCTTTGGGTTGCATCATATACAACTCTTCCTCAATGTCACCATTAAGGAACGCCGTTTTGACATCCATCTGTCAGATTTCATAATCGAAAAATGCAGCAACTGCTAACATAATCCTAACTGATTTAAGCATCGCTACTGGTGAGAAAGTCTCATCATAGTCAACTCCTTGAATTTGTCGGAAACCTTTTGCGACAAGTCAAGCTTTATAGACGGTCACATTACCATCAGCGTCAGTTTTCTTTTTAAAGATCCATTTGATCTCAACGGCCTTGCGGTCATTGGGTAAGTCCACCAAAGTCCAAACTTGGTTTTCATACATGGATCCTATTTCGGATTTCATGGCTTCAAGCCATTTGTTGGAATCTGGGCTCATCATCGCTTCATCATACGTCGCAGGTTCATCACCTCCATATACCATGAAGTTTAATACGGGATCTCCGTACAGTTCAGGAGCTGTACGTTCCCTAGTTGACCTGCGAGGTGCGGCAGTTCCCTCTTCTGGAGTTTCATGATTTTGATCATTAGCTCTCTCTTCAACTGACGGGGTCGGCACCGGAACAACTTTCTGCGCTGCACTACTCGCCATTCCAAGAAGAGAAGGTTCAATAACCTCGTCGAGTTCTACCTTCCTACTATTCACATCTTTTGAGAGAAACTCCTTCTCCAAAAAGGATCCATTCTTGGCAACGAAAATCTTGCCTTAGGATCTGTGATAGAAGGTGTACCCTATTGTTTCTTTAGGGTATCCTATGAAGACGCATTTTTCCGCTTTGTGTTCGAGTTTATCAGGTTGAAACTTCTTCACATAAACATCGCATCCCCAAACTTTTAGAAATGACAGTTTATGTTTGTTTCCAAACCATAATTCATACGGTGTTGTTTCAACGGATTTAGATGGTTCACTATTTAAAGTGAATGCAGCGGTCTGTAGTGCATAACCCCAAAACGATAGTGGCAAATCTGTAAGATACATCATAGATCGAAACATATCCAATAAAGTACGATTACAACGTTCGGAAACACCATTACGCTGTGGTGTTCCGGCAGGTGTGAGTTGTGAAACTATTCCACATTGTTTCATATGCATGCCAAACTCGTAACATAGATACTCACCTCCACATTCAGATCATAGAAATTTAATCTTTCTGTTACGATGATTTTCAACTTCACACTGAAATTCTTTGAACTTTTCAAACGTCTCAGATTTGTGTTTCATTAACTAAATATACCCATATCTACTCAAATCATCTGTGAAAGTGACAAAATAACGATATCCACCGCGCGCCGATACACTCATTGGTCCACATACATCAGTATGTATGATTTCCAGTAAGTCTCTCGCCCGTTCCATGGTTCCAGAAAACAGGGTTCTAGTCATCTTGCCCATAAGGCATGGTTCACATGTTTCAAATGATTCATAATCAAGTGATTCTAAGAGTCCATCAGAATGGAGATTCTTCATGCGTTTAACCCCAATATGACCTAAGCGGCAATGCCACATATAAGTAGCAATATCATCATTTAACTTAATTCTTTTGGCATTCACATTATGAATATGTGTATCAATACTATCAAGATTCAAAAGAAATAAACCATTCTTCTCAGGTGCATGACCACAAAAGATACTATTCATATAAATCGGACAACCATTGTTCTCAGACTTAAAGGAATAACCATCCCGCATTAAGCAAGATCCAGGAACGATATTCATGCTTAATGCAGACATCAAATAACAATTATTGAGGTTTATAACTAATCCCGATGGTAGACGTAGAGGCAGCGTCCCGACGGCGATCACATCAACTCTTGATCCATTGCCGACGCGCATCGTCACCTCATCCTTTGCCAGTGGTCGCTTATTCCGCAGCTCCTGTTTCGAGTTACATATGTGAGCAACCGAACCGGTATCAAATACCCAGGTGCTACTGCGAGTACTAGTAAGGTATACATCAATAACAAGTATATCATATATACCTTTGTTCACTTTGCCGACCTTCTTATCTGCCAGATACTTGGGGCAATTGCGCTTCCAGTGGCCAGTACCCTTGTAATAGAAGCAATCAGTCTCAGGCTTAGGGCCATGCCTGGTTTTCTTCTTAGTAGCAGCAACAGATTTGCCACCCTTCTTGAAGTTTACCCTTGGCTTGCCTTTCTTGAAACTAGTGGTCTTATTGATCATCAACACTTGATGTTCTTTCTTGATCTCCACTTCAGCAGTTTTAAGCATCGAGAGAACCTCAGGAAGAGACTTCTTCATGCTTTGCATATTATAGTTCATCACGAAATTCTTGTAACTAGGTGGCAGAGATTGGAGAACACGGTGTATCCCTAGCTCAATGGGAATCGATATTCCCAAGGCTATGAGCTTATCAGCGTACGCAGAAATTTTGAGTACGTGCTCACTAACGGAGTTGTTCTCTTTCATCATGCATCTAAAGAACTTTTCTGAAGCGTCATAACTCTCAACTGCGGCATGGGTATCGAAAATGATTTTCAATTCTCCCATTGTGTCATAGTGTTGTTCTCGAAACGTTTTCGCAGCTCTGGCTCTAATCCATAGAGGATGCCGCAGTGAACTATACTGTGGTCTTCTTGTTGAGTCAGATAAACATTTTTATCTTCATCAGAAGCATCATCAGCGGGCTGGTCACCTAGAGGTGCATCAAGCACATAGAACTTCTTGCAAGCAGTGAGGAGAATCCTCAGGTTAAGTGCCCAGTTGGTAAAGTTGTTCCCATTGTTCGCTAATTTCTCTTTCTCCATGAACATATTGAAATCGAAGGTAGGTGGTGCCATGATCTACAACATATTTGCAAAGACTATTTAGAATATGTTTATGATAAATTAAGTTCAAGTTAATTCTAAAATTATCCCATGAACTCCCACTCAAAAACAACATCCCTCTTAGTCGTCTTTAGTGATTACACAAACCAAATTTACTACACCGAAACCGATCATCACGTGAGAAGGTGTAGCTGCAAAGGCGAACATCAACATGTTCATCATATGATCCATATGCCTCATGCTTTACCTTTCGGTTACGTGTTCCGAGGCCATGTCTGTACATGCTAGGCTCGCCAAGTAGAATCGTAGTATTGTGTGTGTTTTAAGGCCATGTCTGTACATGCTAGGCTTGAAAACACCCGTTGTATGCGAACGTTGAGTCTATCACACCCGATCATCACGTGGTGTCTCGAAACGACGAACTTTCTTAACGGTGCATACTTAAGGTAGAACACATTATTATCTTGATATTAAGTGAGAGGGATCATCTTATAATGCTACCGTCGCGATCTAAGCAAAATAAGATGCATAAAAGGATAAACATCACATGCATGGATACTGTGATATGATACGGTCCTTCTTGCACTTGATCTCCATCTTGTGCATCATGGCATGATCTCCATCATTCCACCGGCGTGGCACCAAGGTTCGTGGCACCTCCATCTTGATTGTCCATTACAACATATCACATGGATATGATATACAGCACGCAGGCCATAAAAATAAGACAACCATATGGCTCCAGCCGGTATGTCAATAATTTACAAAAGATATCATCTCATACATAACGTTTGTAATATTGACCATATCACATCACATGCCCTGCAAAAACAACGCCTCTTATTTATTTTTGCATGTTTTACCTGGCTTGGGCTTAAGAAGATAGAACCGTTCATACCTACGTACAAGAACCACAACGTTGATAAAACATATTTTTAACAACCCTTTGTAGATTAGATTTTAAATATAGTAGGAGAAACGGACAACCTCTTAGTCACAAGTGAGACAATTCTCGCGTACATAGTACACGTAAACTTAGTCTAGGGCAGCTTCATCCTACTATGCCAGTAAGATAATAAAATACTCAAAGAGGCAAAAACATGATCATCAACGCCCACATACTCCTATGTGTTCTACCCGTACAATTCATCTACGCATAGATCTGCCTCTGATACCACTGAAGGGTACGTTGCATAGAAAACAAATTTTTTTCCTACGCGCGATAAACCCGAATGGCCAAGATCTAATCTATGAGATGAAACGCAACGGGGAGATGGAGAGTCTTGAGATAACATACCCTCGAAGACTCAAAGTGGTACGAGATAATATCTCGTTGTTGGCGTAGTCGTTCTCATGCCGATCCCGAGCGAGAAGAAGTGCACCGCAACCCGGCGGTGCCTCCGTAATCGGTCACACGTTCAGCTCGATGAAGACTTCCGTTCCCTCGATCCAGCAGGTGGCGGAAGTAGAGGATCCCCCGGAATTCCAGAAGCACGACGTCATGGTGGTGGTGAAGAATCCCACGGTCAGGGCTTCGCCAAGCCGGAGACCATGGAATGGAGCATCGGGTGGAAGGGAAAAGAAGTGGGCAAGTGTGTGTAGAAGAGGGAGCTCTCACCCTCCTTTTATATGGGAGGGGGAGGCAGCCCAAAGGGGGGGGGGGTGCGACCAGCCATGGGTGCCCCCACCCCTTCCTCTCTTCATGTGAGTGGAAGCCCCACTCACACCCACTCAAAATTCCTTAATTTCCTACTTAGAAAATCCAAAGGTTTTTCTTTAATAAATAAATAAAATATTTTATTTCTTTAATTATATTTGTTAATTCCATTAACAAACATTTGCATGCAGCACCTCGAACCGTTTAATTCTATTAACAACCATTCGACGAAAAACCCCTTGAACTATTTCAATTTTCCCCGAAACAATTTCGGAGCCGCCCAAAATATTCTTCGGTATTCCGTATCCTCTCTAACGCTTCATCGAACCTTAAGTGTGTCACCCTACGGTTCGCGAATATTACAGACATGATCGAGACTCCTCTCCGATCAATAATCAACAGCGGGATCTAGAAATCCGTGATGATTCCTATATATTCAACGATGACTCTCGTGATCGTGTGAACCTTTCAACGTCGTAACGATTTCCCTTTGTCTCATGATATATTACTTGTCCGAGACCCGATCATCGGTATCCACCATACCTTGTTCGATCTCGTTATCCAACAAGTACTCTTTTCTCGTTCCCGTGATATAACATCCTTGTGATCATATCACTTGCTTGCAAGCGGTGTCGATGTGATATCACCGGGAGGGCCCTGATTATATCTATCCGTCATATTGGATGGACAAATCCCATTCTTGATCATGAGCTTCAACTAACACTTTCCGAATATCTAATGCCACCTTTATAGTCACCCTGTTACGGTGTGACATTTGATGTCATCAAAGTATTCTTTCGGTATTAGTGATTAACATGATCTCATGGTCTAAGGAACAATGTTACTCCTAAATGACTTGATCGTATTGTTATACTTAGTTAGGATTTAAGTTAATCATGTCATTCTCCTAATGACATGACCCCGTTATTAACAACATCCAATGTCTATGATCACGAAACCTTGATCATCTGTTAATCAACGAGATAGTTAAAAGAGAGGCTTCACTAGGAACATTGGTTTGTTTATTAGTCACACATGTATTAATGTTTCCGGTTAATACAATTCTAGCATGAGAACAAAACATCTATCATAAACAAGGAAAAACATAATAAACACTTTATTATTGCCTCTCGGGCATATTCCCTTCAAACTGCCCCACATGTTCTGTAGATGAATTTTGTTCCTGACTGGCATGACACTTTTTCAGAGTCCTCACTTCTTGATGTGCTATAGCTTTAGTACACTTCACACCTGTAGAGCAAAAGCACATGCCAACCATCATGTAGATGTATCCGTGTTTAACAATTAAAATACACACATGAGCCCTATGTAAACTCATGGCATTTTCAGAATGTTGCTAGTACTGCAATGTGGACCACTATTAATTTTTCCTAGTTGTGCCCTCTATTAATTTTTCCTAGGTGTGCCTTCTATTAATATTTTTCTTGCTTAAAATACTAATTATGGGTTCTAGAAGGGATAAGATTAGAAAATTTCTACTGCAAGAACAAGAAGAAGACGACGAACTTTTCTTTGTATTGGTTCCCGCTTTATACTCTGCTCTATGTGAAGAAAAAAGACCAGTCCATACATCTTCTCTAACCGGTGCTATGAAGGTTAAGGAGATACTAGAAGGGCATGAGAGTTGGTCTAAGGTTGAATTTCGGATGGAGCCTGAGATTTTTAGATCCATCTCAAACTATCTTAAAAGAGAGCGTCTGTTGGAAGGCACATCAATTTTAAGTGTCGATGAGCAATTGGGCATGTTCATGTATATGATCTCACATAATGCTACCAATAAAGATCTTCAAAAATACTTCCAACACAGTTCATAATGTTTTTGAAGGTATGTGTATTTGTAGCAGCACCTTCTTGTAGCAGCACCTTCACCTTCACCTTAGCCTTTTTGATTTATGCCTAAACAAGTTCATTGTTGCTTTCTTTTTGGTGCAGGAAGTATAGCTACGGGAGACCTACACTTTCTGTCAATTCCAAATGTGGATCTAACAAGCAATGATGATTCGCCCAAAAACTCCTCTACCAATCATCTTGGTACCTTGAACCCCTTGTCTAACAATCTCGATGGCGGTCAGTCCTCAAGAGGGGATGAAGTCCCTGCAACAGCAACAAGTGTTGGCTCTGGACAGAAAGAAGATGAACCACCTGTGAGCAAAAGGAAACAGAGTCTTGTTGCTCTAGCCTAGAGGAATACATGGACTTTAGAAAGAAACAAACCCAGGTATTGGTCGAGGAGATAAAGGAGCCAAAGGATGCTGACAAGTACTCAATTGAAAACTGTATTGCTGCACTGGAAACTTTGGAAGAGCTATCACTTGCAGAAAAATCAAAGGCGCCGCGGCTTTTCAGATGTGAGAAGAATCAAGAAACACTCCTCAACATCAAGGACCCGGATCTTCGAATCTTTTGGTTGAAGGAAGAGATCGCTGACATGCAAAAAAAAGCTAAGGTGTGTAATCTTTTCGTTGAAGAAAGTTCTCGGTTGTACCTTGAATGCACCTTGCTTGTGCTATTGTTCCTGTTTGCATTGCTAATTAAATTATCTCAGCCACCCCTAGATTCTAAAAAACAATCTCCTTTTGTGTTGTTAAGATAAGATATTTTTTCGTCTTGTTTGCTGTGTCACATAGGTAAAAAAAACTAAACGATCAGTAGTAAGTTAATGCAACCTCCTCGGGCCTTCAAATTAACATCAGTACCCTGTAAACAGAACAATGGTCTTACCATTTACATAAGGCTGCTAATCTGATGATTTGCTGCCCTCTTGTTGAATCTTGTGGCGTAAGTAATTACATGTATGGCTTCCAGTAATGGGCAAGGAAATAAATGCCCTCAAACTGTGATTATACAACCTCTCCAGCATACCCCTGTGCCCCATGGCACCTAGCCGTGTGAGGGGGGAAATCGGCACAAATTGCTACATGGTGCTCAAATTCACCAAGCCTTATAAAGTAGTTTAAATTCTGCATATATATGCCCTTCACTAATCAAATAAAGTACAATTATATGCCCAGGAGACTCGTAGTTTAAATTCTGCAGTCATGAACTTTAGAATTCCCCTGGTTTTCTGATGGAGCTGCCAATCATGAGTTTTATCCTCCAAGATGTGCAGAAAAGGAGGCTCCAACTACTGCTAGGTTGTTTTTGTTCTGTCAGTGTAGAGTTATTTTCTCTCAATGCCTTGAACTCAGGAGCAAATTTTTCCTTCGTTTTTCTTCTCTATGCGTGCAATAATGGTGTGCACCCATGGTGTGCAAAGCATCTTTCTGTCAAAAGCAAAGCTTTGTTTGTACCAACGGCTCAAGAGTTATGTGATCAACATAGAAGCTAGTAATGCTACCTTCATCTAAAGCACGGGACCAACAACCTGCTTGTGGTTATCTTATGATGTCGAAGGATTCAGGGATGGGTTTCCACAACCTAGCAACCATAGTATAGACTCTTTACATTGACCGGCATTGAGAGAAAAGACAGCACCAGAACAATCACATGAACACAACAGCAAGCTATATTTGTTCTTTTTGTCAGCATAGAAAGCATTTAGAAAGCACATCATCTAGTTGTCAGTTATAGAACAGTTTCCCCCCTCGGTTTTCAGAAAGCAATGATCTCCTTGTCAGTTTTTAGAACAGTTTTACCCCTCAGTTTTTAGAATAGTTCAACTCCATTATAGTTGCTGATCACTTGCTTACTCATTTCAGCTATGTCCTCTCTGGAAGAATCCTTATGTTGGAACATGGTAAAGAAAACAAAGGATACATTAAATCAAGATGGTATGGCCATGCATGTATGTTCTCCAGTGCTAGCTTGGAATCTGGAGAGTTACTACCATCAATTGAATTGCTTTTACCAAATGGAGTAATATATGAAGTTTCAAATCTAGTATTTATGAACATGTAATAATTTATACGCGCTCCTTTGATTCTTCTTGTCAAGTGCCTCGATGCTTTCTGTTAGTCATTTGTGTGCAAGGAGTATCTTTATTATGTTTTTCTAATTTATGGTTATTTTGTGTAAATCTGATCTGATGTGGAGTCACGTCTTATTTTAATTTTTCTGTATTTTTTTTTTCTATTTTTACTATATAATTTATCTGTCATTTCTGAGCGTTCTAGATGTTTAGGTATCTATCCATCCATGTATTTCGTTGTAGTAAAATTAGCAGAGGCCTGGACAATCTATGTACCGGAGAAGTGACCCAAATGTGGGCTGGACGATCGATCCAAATGACAGTACGACATAGCGGCCTTTTTTACTTGATGCTATCACGATTGCTACCCGAAGAAATTTACTTGATGCTATCACGATTGATGAACGTTGTGCCTTTTCTTTTACTTCCCAAAATACTCAATTACTTCAGATTCTGCATAGTTACTATTTATGTTGATTTTATCAATATAGAAATATTGATTTTCAGTTGATTGTGATGTGTGTAGAAAATATAGAAATGCTTGCTGTATTTTTTGATTTTCGTATTTTATTCCTAATATTCGGTCATTCTGTGCATGGGACTTGCTCCCCTCCCGTCCTCCCCTTTCTACCAAATGGCACCAGGGAAATGGATATTATTTCCCCGTACTGGGAGGGATCACATGTGCGGTTGAAATTTTCCGGTGGGGAGTTAGTTCCCTGGGAAATCTCAGCTCTGCAACCAAATTAGCCCTAAGCGTGGTGTGTGAATGCTGGCGGGATTAAACCACATCGAGCAGGTCCGATGTGTGGTCCGACTCGGGTGTATCTAGAATATACGTCGGGTGTCTTATACGTTTTTTTGTCCTACCACGGTACAATTTCACAACATTTTTATCGGATCGGAGGTAGTATATGATTGCCCAAGTTCACCGCAACCTTAGCTGTAACAGACCTAGCTGAGATTCTTCCCAGCAACTTGTCTTGGAAGTTGACCTAAACGATAATGATGAAACATGGTCCAGAGCCCTAACTAACATTCTTTCCAATAGGACACTAACAATTTCAGATAGAGCACACTAACATATACATGGAGAGGTTCTTTAGCAGCCCCTAGCGTCAGCGGCACAAGCCAACGGAGGCACGAACGGACATACTCTCCCTAATGTTGAGCGGTGGCCCTCACAATGATTTAGCATGCTCTATCCGTGGCTCCCACTTTGTTGTCGATTGTTGATCCCTCACCAAGTACTATGTTGTAGAATACCTTACTTTTGACTCCATACAATGATCAATAGCCATGCTTGTTCACCGAACCCTTACTATTTCGTCATTTGGCTGGCTAGTTTTTGTTCATTTTCGTTGCCAATTTTCCATATCAGACAAGAAAATGAGTGCGATAGTTACGAGCCATGCTAGTACTCCATTTAAGTCGACACAGCCGTGGAATACAATAAATTAAAAGGAAGTATAACGCCTCTTGTTGTTTGATTAATGTATTTCCGCTTTCTGTTTAGCAAGTTGTTCGAGGTCAAGTTGTGATTCCAAATCATATAGAACAGCTGGATGAGTGAGCCAAAAGGAGGGATCATTAAAATATGCGGATTAGAAAACAACTTGAAAGACAGGAGGCTGCCAGAAAATATCAATGACGTAGCAACTGACATCAATGTGAAGACTTCCCAATTTCTTAATTTCACAAGCTCGGTTATTGAGTTGCAATACAAGCATGGGCCTAGCCCCAAAGCCCAAATAAAATCTGAAATTGCCATTACCCACTAATGAATAAATCAGGAGAGAGTGGAACAAGAGTTTAGTCTCACATTGCAAGTTTGGAGAGAGTTACATCAAGGTGAGCCATCACACCTCATGTATGAATTTGTGTGACAAGAGGAGAGGTGTGCCACACGCGCGCTCCTCCTCCGCCGCCTGCCTCGCCTCGTTAAGACGGACTGCGGGAATGAGCCGAGAACGTTTATTTTGCTGATTGGGGATTTCACACTGTTCTACTTTCCCAATGACGACTTGTTCCCGGATCTCGGCAAGCTCTTCATCGACGACATGGACGACAACATGTACAACAACACAGCAGCTAGTTCCGCTGCCGCTGCACCATACGTCTCTCTCTCTCATCTGTATGATATATTGCTGCAATTCTTATGTCTAGTTTTTGCCGCAGACTGGATCTGTTTATCTACTAAATTAGATATATGCATGCTGGGTTTAATTGCTACTGTCATGATTTACTTGATGCTATTTCGAATTAAATCATATGCTGAATTGTTAATATATTGAACAATTCAAAAACCTGATTATAGGTAATTTCCTGCACCTATTTTTATTGCGTCCACAATGCCAAACTCTTTCAAGGGTGTGGACTATAAGAGGTGGCGCACGAGAGCAGTGCTATGGTTTCAAATCATCCAGTGCTATACGGCTACCAAGGGCAAGATTGAGGGCGAGCTCAATCCTGTACAACAGAAAGCTTTTGAGAGCATCGACACTATGTTTAAAAGTGTCATTCTCGGTATTATTGTTGATTCCATTGTGGATCCATATATATTGTTTGACAATGGTAAGGACCTATGGGCTGCACTCGAGGCCAAATTTGGGGTCTCAAATGCTGGCAGCGAGTTGAATGTCATGGAGCAATTCTATGACTACAAGACGACCGATGAGCGTTAGTTGTTCAACAGACTTGTGAGATACAGGCTCGCTAAAAAACTTGAGCACTTTAAGTTTATATTACAGGACAAATTTGTGGCCGGAGTCATTATTTCCAAGCTTCCATCTTCATGGAGCAATTTTGCTACTTCTCTGAAACACAAGAGATGAGTTTTCCGTTTCGTACCTCATCAGATCTCTTGATGTGGAAGAGAACGCGAGAGTAAAGGATACATGTGCTCGGGTTGCTGAGGTAAATTCGGCTGCCCATGTGGTACAGAAGAAAAACTACCAGCCCAACAAGGCTAAATTTAACAATAAAAATCCGAGGATAAAGGCAAACCCGATGAAAAGTTTAACCCATCGCACTTTGCCAACTTCAAGAAGAGAAAGGGGTTCTGCCATGTTTGGTGAACGAGTCATTGGGCTCCAAGATGTCCTAAATGACATGACCTGCATCAGTTGGAGAATAGTGGCAAGACCGCTAATGTTGTCATTGGTGACACTGAGATGAAGGATACTGGGTACGGTATATTTGCTACTATTCTTTTAGTTTGTCATACTCCTGAATGGTTAATTGATACATGTGTCAATGTACATGTTTATGTTGATGCTTCCATATTCTCTTTTTAACAGTTCACACGGACTTCTCCTATCCTGATGGGGAACGGTTCGCATGCTACTGTTCGTGGTGTTGGTACGGTCCATCTGAAGTTTACTTAGGGGAAGGTTGTGCGACTAAAGAACTTTCATCATGTGCCCTCCATCAATAAAAATCTCGCCAGCGGTTCACGTCTGTGTCGAGATGGTTTTAAGTTGGTTTTCGAGTCTAATAAAGTTGGAATTTCAAAATATGGACAATTTATTGGTAAAGGCTATGCGTGTGGAGGTTTGTTCCGCCTATCTTTGTCAGATATTTGCACTAAAGTTATTAATCATGTTTTCCACAATAATTATTCTAATGTTTGGCATTCACGACTTTGTTATATTAACTTTGGCTGCATGACGCGATTAGAAGATATTAGTTTAATTCCTAAATTCGGTATTGTCGAAAGTTCCAAATGTCAAGCGTGTGTTCAACCTAATCAACCTCGTAAGTCCCATAAGACTGCGGAGGCGAGGGACTTGGCACCACTAGAGTTTATACATTCTGATTTTTGTGAGATGAATGGCGTGTTAAAAAAAGGTGGAAAGAAATATGTCATGACACTTATGTATGACTCCACTAGATATTGTTATGTATATCTTCTGAAATTTAAAGATGAAGATTTAACTTATTTTAAGAATTATAAGGCCGAAGCAGAGAGCCAACTTGATTGTAAAATTAAACGTCTTAGGTTAGATCGTGGTGGAGAGTATTTTTCCAACGAATTTAATTCGTTTTGTGCAGATAAGGCTATTATTCATGAGAGGACGCCTCCTTACTCACCTCAGTTAAATGGGGGTGACTGAAAGAAAGAACCGAACTCTATCTGATTTGGTAAACGCCATGTTAGATACTTCGGGTCTCTCCAAAGCATGGTGGGGGGAGGTGCTAATGACTGCATGTCATGTCCTAAACTGAGTTAACACAAAGAATAAATCCATTACTATGTTTGAGGAATGGGAAAGGAAAAGGTTGAAACTCCCTTACCTACGTACTTGGGGTTGTTTGCCGAAAGTCAATATACCAATTTCCAAAAAGTGCAAGGTTGGACCAAAAACCATAGATTATGTTCTTCTGGGCTATGCTTTTAATAGCATTGTCTATAGATTCTTGATACTCCCTCCGTCCGGTTATTTAGGTCCCCTAACGAAAAACTGTTTGTCCCGAGTTGCAACGAGAATAAGGCTCCTATGAATTAAATGGGCCTAGCAAACTGTGCCTATAATTACTCCTTCCCTGTTGTAGCAAATTTCTCTCTCTTTACTTTTATCTATCAAGTGCGAAAATGTACCGTGCATGCAGGTGTGAACACCTTCTCCCATGCATGCCTGCGTCTGCATGCAGGATCGACTTATTTTGGTGTCAGTCGAGTGACGGTTGGGTTGGCTTCAATTGTTACGTCAAATTAATAAATAATCCTACTAAATAGCCGATTGGACAAACTATATGATCAAGCGTGCCCAGTAAAATCCCACCTTGGTCTCGCTGCATATTGTTAGGGGACCTAAATACCCGGCCGGAGGGAGTAGTAAAAATTTGAGGTATCTGACATGCATGTTGGTACGATTATGGAGTGAATGATGCGACTTTCTTTGAGAACATATTCCCTGTGAAGTATGTGCCTAGATCATTGAATCATAAGATACCTGCTTCGTCCATTCAAGAATTAGCTGAGATTCTTGAACCCACTATTCAGATAGAACACGTTGAGAATCCCGAGGAGGATGATAATAAAGTTCATGTAAGGAGCAAGAGATATAGGACTGCAAAGTCGTTTGGTAATGATTTCATTGTGTAGCTCATGGATGACACACCCCGGATCTTCAGAAGCCTATGCATTTCTTGATGCTGGCTACTGAAATGAGGTTTTCCGTTGCAAGATGGATTCCATCATGGCTAACGCAACCTGGGAGATCACTGATCATCTTTATGGGTACAAACCTATAGGATGTAAGTGGGTGTTCAAGAAAAAAGTTAGGCCTGATGGTACAATTGAAAAGTACAAGGCAAGGCTTGTGCCCAAGAGTTATACCCAGAAATAAGCTAAATACTTCTTTGACACTTACTCACATGTGGCTAGATTGACCACTATTCGAGTGCTACTATCATTGGCTGCCTCGGACGGTCTTCTCATTCATCAAATGGACGTTAAGACGGCTTCCCTTGATGGAGAGTTGGATGAGGAAATTTATATGGAGCAGCCAGATGGTTTCGAAGTACCCGGGAAGAAAGGTAAGGTGTGCAAGGTATTGAAGTCGTTATACGGCCTCAAGAAAGCACCTAAGCAATGTCATGAGAAGTTTGAAATGACTTTGATTGCTAAATCCTTTGTTGTAAACGAAGCTGATAAGTGTGTGTACTATCGCCCTGGTGGGGGCGAGGGAGTTATTCTGTGTCTATATGTCGACGACATATTGATCTTTGGGACCAATCTTGATTTAATCAAGGAAGTTAAGGATTTCTTATCTTGCTGTTTTGAGATGAAGGATCTAGGAGTAGCTGATGTTATCTTGAACATCAAATAGTTGAGAGATGATAATGGTGGGATCTCACTATGCGGAAAAGGTCTTGAGTCGCTCCCGATATAGTGGCTGCAAGTCTTCTCTAACTCCATATGATGCTAGTGTGTTGCTTCAAAAGAATCGACGGAATGCTACAGATCAACTGAGGTATTCTGAGATTATAGGCTCGCTTATGTATTTGGCGAGTGCCACGGGGCTTGACATCTCTTTTGCTGTGAGAAAATTGAGCCGATTTGTTTTCAATCTGAGAGATGATCATTGATGTGCGCTTGAGATAGTTATGCGCTATTTAAAAGACACTACGAGGTATGAGATTCACTATACCGGAAACCTGAGGGTTCTGGAAGGATATAGTGATTCTAATTGGATATCTGATGCTCATAAGATTAAGGACACCAGTGGTTATATTTTTACACTTGGTGATGGCGCTTTTCTCCGGAAGTTTTGCAATCATACCATCTTAACGAGTTCAACTATGGAAGAAGAACTCGCAACATTAAACACAACCATTGTTGAAGCAGAGTGGCTTTGTGAGCTTTTGATGAACTTGCATGTGGTTGAAAAACCAATACCCGTAATCCTAATAAATTGTGATAATCAAATTGTGATCATCAAGGTAAACAGTTCTAAGGATAATATGAAGTCATCAAGACATGTGAAGGGGAGATCAAAATCTGTCAGGAAATCGAAAAACTCCGAAGTTATTGCGTTGGATTATATGCAAATATCTATAAACTTGGCATATCCCTTCACAAATGGTTTATCACGTAATGTGATAGATAATGCATCGAGGGAGATGGGTTTGAGACCTGTGGTATGAGTTTTCCACAGTGGTAACCCACTCTATGTGATCGGGGATCCCGTGAAGTAGAAGTGGGAGACAAGTTGTTGGTCGCCTGAGAGAAGAGTATCCTTATATTTTTGTCCCACTCCGTGAATATGAAACACTCTCCTAATCTGTATGGTATTTTGACATTTGTATTAATGTGTTCCAAGTGACTTATTTATATAAACGAGATATGTCCTGCAGAACGTCTCCTGAGGAACTCACCTATATGAGTCTGACTGTTAAACGTCGCAGTCTGTGAGAATTGGGTGCTCTTTAATAAACTTATGAAAGGCCTTCGGAGTATGACGTATACCCTCCACCCGCGTTGAAGCCTTGCGGCAGCCTAGTATCGGTCTAGACATTATGTAAAACTGGCATCACAACAAACTTGTAGTTCAAGGCGTAGTCCAATATCCAAGTTGTGAACAAGTGTAGCATAATATTCTAAGTGTAGGTTCAACTTACCATTCTCCACTAAGCACCGGTATATAAACAATGTTGTGAAATTAAGATTATGAGATGTGACAATGACACTTTGTGTGGGGGATTGTTGGAAATTATACTTGGGCCTAGCCCCAAAGTCCAACTAAAATCTGAAATTGTCATGGCCCATTCATGAATAAATCAAGTGGAGAAAATGGGACTAGAGTTTAGTCCCACATTGATAGTTTGGAGAGAGTGACACTACCTTATAAGGTGAGCCATGCCACCTCATGTATGAGTTGTGTGACAAGAAGAGAAGTGTGCCACACGCACGCTCCTCCTTGTTCGCCTCGCCGTGTCGCGCCGCGGATTGAGAGAATAAGCCGAGCCGAAAATGTTTATTTTGATGGTTGGGAAAATTTAACGAGTCATTAATTTGGTAAATAACGGTTGCGTTAATTCCTAAGGCGTTTCCGATTCCTCTGGTTATATGGTTTCGCACCTTTCCAAAGCACTGCGCCGCCACTCAAGTTTTCTTCATCCTTTCGTCAAGCGTGCACCGCGAGGCATCCGGAACCCCGGCTCTTGTGATTCTGTATGTAAGAGGGGCGATCAGGTTTTTTGGAGCGCACTCACGTGACTGCCGACGGCGACTACTTCACCAACGACGACTTCTTCCGGGATCTTGTCAACCTTTTCATCGACGACATGGGCGACAACATGGACACCAACACCGCAGCCGGTTTTGCTGCCGCTGCACCATACATATCTCTCTCATCTGTACGAGATATTGTTGCAATTCGCGTGTCTAATTTTTTTTACCGTAGATTGCATTTGTTTATCTACTGAACTAGATATATGCATGCTGAGTTTAATTGCTAATGTCATGATTTAATTTATGCTATTTCGAATTAAATCATATGCTAAATTGCTAATATATTCAGCATGCTGCACTATTTGTTCATTATAGGGAGACTTTTGGCAACAACATAATAACTAGACAGTAAATCACAATAAAACCCGTCTTACAATCTGAAAAAACTATATATATTTCACTCAGTTATCGAATATGACTATGTGTCTATGTATTTGCTGGACAATAGAGAAGAGTGATGGAAACTCCGAGATAAGGTAGCAGAGTTTATTCCCTTTGGAACCTCTCTACATTTGTATTTAACCTAGAAAACGTTAAAAACTCGCAAATTAAATTCAATAGACAAGAAATTTTATGCAAAGAGTAGTATATCTATGAGTTGGCCCTATTGTTTCTCGAAAGGTAGCCATGTATTAGAAAGTTGTTGGTTGTATCCCACTAGTTCTCGAAAGGTCGCCATGTATTAGAAAATTGTTAATTGTGTCCTGCTCATTCTCGAAAGGTCGCATGTATTAGAAAATTGTTGATTGTGTCTCTCTAGTTCTCGAAAGGTCGTCGCCATGTACTAAAAAAATCGTTACTTGTTTCCTACTTGTTCTCGAAAGGTCCCCATGGGCTAGAAATTTTTCTTAAGCTAGTCATAGTGGGTTGTAACTTAGTAGTAACATAGATGCCACTTAGAATAAAAAGCTGATGTTGCAAGTATTTAACGAGGAAAGAAAGGGTTGTGGTAACATAACTAGTTACCGTAACATCACACATTTCTATGCAATATGAGTCTACAAGTTAATAAATGCAGTTTTGCATGCAACACTTGTTAGTTACTGCCCACTATGGAGATAGTAACATAGTCTATAAACATGTGTATGTTACTTCCCTATGTTATTTTCCATTGTGACCAGCCTTAAGCAACTTGGTTGCTTGTTATCTTAGCAAGACAAAACATACTAAATATCAGTGACATCGCGGAGCTAAAATATGTACTAGCACATGCACAAACAGCTGTCCAGCTTGTAATATGCTCACAGCTAATTACAGATCCATAAATCGTGGCAACTACTAGTAGTTGTTATGACTCGCCACTAATGGCATACATGAGCTTAATATTTATTCTACTCCTACTTGCTTAATCTTTATTCCACTAGCTAGGTAGGGACGCACACTCGTTGCCCCAATTCCCTCTCTGCCTCCTCGTGCACAGAATTGATTTCCATGGTTCCTTGCCGCTGGTCACTAAAATCACGCAGCGTGGCGACAAGCCCACAACCTCGATCGCTGCACATTCACACATAGGCCTCTCACCCGAGCTGATAAGCCTGGTCACAATGGGGCAGTAATTAAATAGTAACATCACTACCACGTAGGCAAAAAATCTGATGTGGCAATGAGGAGAGAGATGGTTGTGGTAACTTAGTTACCGTAACATCACACCTCCCAATACAACATGAGTCTATAAGCTAATAAATACACCTTTGCATGACACCACTTTTATGTTACTACCCATTGTGGAGGTAGTAACCTAGTCTAGAAAAATGTGTAGCTTACTAGTCTATGTTACTCCCCATTGTGACTAGCCTAAGAGGTAGAAGCTGGCACACCTTTCATTAACTGAGGTAAAAGGGACGGAATATTGCTAAATAAGGTAACTAATGTCAAACTAAGGGATAAAAAATAATATTTATATTTATACGGGAAAAATAATTTATTTTAGATAAAAAGAATATATTAATATCGAAGACAGGGAAAATAATTGAGTGTATATATAAAAATCGCGTCAACTAGTTGTTACGACTCGGCACTGGACGGAAGATTCATCCATCTTGGCAACTACTTGTACTTGTTATGACTCCCGCCTAAGGGCATATCCATATGGATACTTTTTTAGGACATATAATATGAGCTGGACAGCATGCACAAATTGTTTGTTAACAGGGTCTTCGTTGTTGAGTTGGTCCTGAACTAAGACTTGACCTTGCTCGGTCACCAAATTTATAAGATGCAGGAAGCTGTGAGGCATGCTGTCAATATACCTATTTAATTGGGTGCTGACAATGATATACATGAGGAAACTGATAGTGCATCAAGGACCTATTTCAAAATATTTTGTGCTACCATACTTCCCGTGGTTTATGGCTTATCTATCAAACAACTACCACAATAACCCCTATTGCCATCTGAAAACGCTATCCCTGAGCGCACGAGCGCTCGCTCGCTCTTCCGTGCCCGCGGTCGCGCGCTCGCTCGCTCTTCCGTGCCCGCGGTGCACCGCGCGCTCAACTATTCTCTTTTGTCCTATGTCCGTTAATTACCACAAAGCATTTATTTGTTCAGCTGTCTCACATTTTTTCCCTCCCTTGCTGCATGCAGCGATTAGAGATAATGCTACTAGGTAGAGTCCAAACCAGAACAATGTACATGGTATAATTTCTGGAGACATTTTTCAGCTGGCCATGCACATGCTCAAAAAGAGCTTATCTCTTTAATCTATTCCTTTTTTTTCTTTTTCTTTAACAAAATGAATATGTATTTTTAGCTGGCCTATTCCCTTTTTTCATAGATCAGTCAAATAAAAAGGACCAGTAAACTGAAAAACCGTTTTACTATTCCTTTTTTTATAGAAACATGTATTTCGTATGAACAATCATTTTTCTTGGGCCAAATTTAGCTTAAAATTCCTTTTTGGGTTAGTGGTTTTTAGGGAGAAAATAACGGGTGAGATAGGGAAACAAAACTTTCTACTAATATAAAAATTAGAATAAACACAAAATTACCATATTTTACTAGTATGGATGTGAACATGTATTTGTTCTCTATCGAAACAAGTATTTTGTACAAGAAGTATTTTTCTTAGGCCAGATTTATTTTGAGTTGTCTTTTTGGTCAGGTGGTTTTTAGGGGGATAGGAAAAAAGAATAACAAGAAAGAACTACCACTTTTGATGGAGGGATGATAACCCGGTAGCCCAACGCCAATGTCGGGGGGTTACCCCCGAGTAGGGTAAAGACAGGTGGTAAAGGCCGCTTACAGAAGAGAGGTTTGGTCGAGTAGCCGACTACCAGGTACTCGCTACCCGGTCGACTGCTACTCGGTCTCACCTCAAGTTCTACCCTGACGAGTAGAAGGTTTGGCCCGAGTACAATTGGCGGGAACCATTGGCGGGAACCTACTCGGGCCAGAAAGTCAAAGGAGCCGTTCTGACACAGGATCCCGCGTATCCTGGGTCCGTACTTGGCAGCATTCGAACTACTGTTCACGTGGGGACGGCCTGCCTGACAGTGACAGCATGGAAGCAGGCCGTGGCAGGATAAGGGGGGCCTACTCTGTGCCTAGGTACAGTGATACCAGTCTGTCCCCTAGTTTTGCCCAACGACTTTACAGAAGCAGCCAAGGTTAGGAACCAAAGCTGTCAGCGGGTACTCGGAGAAAGGACGATGTGCACACTATGTCGACACTTGTCTAGATTTGGACGTATCCGGCTGGGCACCGTGTATATAAGGTGCCCCGCCGCCTCCTGCGCGAGGCATGCTCTCACGGGCTCTTGGTGAACCTTAGAAACCCTAAGTCCTTAACCTAGCTCTACTCGGAGAGGAGAGAGAGGCTACTCGGTAGCGTTATCATTTGTACTGTGGCTACTCGGAGAGACATCGTAATACATAGAGATAGGCAGGAGTAGGGGTTTTACCTCCTCACGAGGGCCCTGAACCTGGGTACATCGTGTTGTTTGTGTTGTGTGGATCTTACCTCACGCGGCTACTCGTCGCGTGATCCCTCCCCGGACACCTCCAGCGTCCATCGTCCCCACATCTTTAGCCATCCCATGGCATCTGCCGTGACACCACCACGACAGTTGGCGCCCACCGTGGGGCAACCAGCGGCGCTGGCTGGAGTTTCTGTTCGGACGGGATCTTCATCAGCGGAGCGCGTAGTTTGTGGCCTCGTCCACAGATTCGGCTCCTTCGACTTCGTCACCGACAACGCCGGCTGTTTCGGCGGCATGGCCATGCCGGAGGGCGGCTCGGTGATCTCCTTCGGCTCGCATCTCGTCTACGTCGCCACCGTCGCCAACAGCGCCTACCCCGAGCTGGTGCACGACGCGGAGGATCCTCCCGCGGTGGTTGCTGCTCGCGGAAGGCCTGCATGCAGCTCTGCGTGTTGCGCTGAGGTGATGGTGACGAGCTTGGCGGCAAACACTGGCGCAGCCGCTACTGGCGCTGCGGCCGTCGTCGAGGAGGTTGACGACCCGCCTGCTGGTGGCAGGAACCACCGGCCCTACGAGAAGGAGAGCAACTTGCCGCCTTCCACGTCTACGGTCATCCCCGCGTCTGCTGCGCGAACCGGTATGCCCACTCCCACCGACGTCGAGCTCCTGGCCGCGAGGGAGCAGCTCGAGCGGCAACGCCAGGAGATGCTTGCCGAGCAGGCGGAGTTGGAGAAGATCAGGCTTGAGCTGAGTTTGGACCAGCTCGAGTACAACAAGGCTCACGGCTTCACGCCGGTCGCCAGGAGGCCCAGCAGGGTGGGCGCTACGCGGCGCAACCTGGGTGCCGAGATGGCGACAGTTGCGGAGGAGCCCGCGCAGTCCGCCACTGCGAACACTTTCACAAGGCCAAGGTACAGCACACCCGCCAAGACGCTCAGAGCTGCGCAGGCTGTGGCTGCCGAGTTGCCGCGCCTAGATGGAGAGGCGCGTCTCAGGCAGCAGGAGAGGCTCAACGAGTTGGTGCTGGAGGCCGCCAGGCAGAACGAGGAGTTCCGGAAGGCCAACCCGGGAGCTGGAGCTTCGCAGGTGGTTCACTCGCATGCGGCAAGATCTAACGATCAAGCCTCATCTCCGCATCCTAGCCGCGAGAAGAGCCGCAGCGGGCGTTCGGGTAGAGACAGGCAAATGCAGGTGTATGACCCGGCTGCTGCCGCGAAACAGGTTGCTGTGCCGCAGCAGCCCGGGCAGGAACACAACGCTGCAAGAGCAGGCTCTCAAGCCCATCAAGCTCAAAGCCGTGCCCGAGAAGCCGCGCGTCCGGGTACTTCTCGGCAACCCGCAGCTCAGCCTACTCGGCAGAGGCAGCAGCCGCGCCCAGTGGCACCAGTCGCCAACCCGGTGGAGCAGCCCGCAGCTATGCAGGTGGATAGGTATGATGATGGCTACTCGGCTATGGAGATGGCTGGTTATGACATTCATGACCGTGTCGGTGAGCGTGTGTTGGCGCCTGGAGATGCAAGGCACCAGTTGGACCGTATCAGCTTGTCGGCGCGGCTTGAGAGCACGGGTCCTCCTGGCCCCGAGTGCTTTGGCCCGCGCATCATGAACGAGCCTTCCGTGAAGGGCTTCCAGCTTGCAAGAGGCACCAAGAGCTACAATGGTAGCACCAAGCCTGAAGATTGGCTCAATGATTACGTCACCGCGGTCCACATTGCGGGTGGCAACAGGAGATGGGCAGTGCGGTACGTCCCGCAGATGCTAGAGGGTCCAGCTCGTACTTGGCTCAACAACTTGCCCAAGCACAGCATAAACTGCTGGCTGGACTTCTCGGACGCCTTCGTCAGCAACTTCACGAGTACATACAAGAGGCCGAATAGGCCACAGCAGCTCTCGACCTGCAGGCAGCGAGAAGACGAGACGGACCGCGAGTACCTTACTCGGTGGAGCACCTTGAGGAACACCTGTGAGGGTGTGAATGAGGCACAGGCCATCACTTGGTTTGCGCAGGGTTGCCGACATGGTAGCATGCTTTGGCAGAGATTGCAGAGGGAGATGCCGAACACCCTGGCCGAGACCATCAAGATTGCGGATCAGTACGCACTCGGTGATCCCACTCAGCCATTGATGGACTCCTCTGAGCCGAGAAGGAACTTCAACAGCAGCAAGCGCAACGAGTTCCGCAACAAGCGCCGAGTAGATACTCGGTATGACCCTGAGGAGGTGAATGCAGTGAATGTCGGAGGCGGTGGTGGCCAAAGGCAAAAACCTGCTGGAGCCTACGGGCAGAACCAGAACCAGGGCCAAGGCAACAAGAAACCGTTCCGCACTGCGCAGCCGGGTAGCGGGAACTCTGAGCAGCCGAAGAAGTTTGTCTTCGATGACATGAAGGATGGCCCATGCAGCTTTCACACTCATCATCCCTCGAGGCCCGCTAACCATACTACTCGGCAGTGCGAATGGTGGGATGTGATCAAGAGTGATGGCTTGCCTCCTCCTCCTCCTCTGCCAGCCGCCAATGC
This sequence comes from Alopecurus myosuroides, assembly GCA_028641055.1. Lineage (NCBI taxonomy): Eukaryota > Viridiplantae > Streptophyta > Magnoliopsida > Poales > Poaceae > Alopecurus > Alopecurus myosuroides. Next base: position 224,649,495 of record CM054058.1, read on the forward strand.
TACTGTTCAGCCTACTCGCGCACCTGCAGCTCGGCCGCCAGTGTACCCGAGAAGAGAGAATGTCAACCAGGTGGCTTTAGGAGCCAACCGGAACTTCAACAATGAGAGATACCGCAACAACAACTACAACCGCAACAACAACAACAGAGGCAACAACAACTATTAGGGAAACAACAACAACAACAATGGCAACAATGGGGGCAATGGCTCCAACCAGTACCAAGAGCACCATGAGAGCTATATGATCTTCACTTCTGAGGCAGTCGACAAGCAATCACAGCACAGGCGGGCCATGGAGGTCAATGCAGTGATTCCGGCTGTCCCTCACTACATGTATTGGTGTGACCAGGAGATCAGGTGGACTCGGGCAGATCACCCCAAGGTGATGCCCAATCCGGGTACATATGCCTTGGTGCTGGATCCTACCTTCCTGGGCCCCGAGAAGAATGTGAGGTTCAGCAAGGTGCTAATCGACAACGGCAGCAGCATCAACATTGTGTACAAGGACACACTCGAGAAGCTTGGCCTGGCCGAGAACATGATGCTGCCCAGCAAGACCACTTTCCATGGCATTGTGCCCGGGATCTCATGCAACCCGATTGGCCGAGTGTGGATTGACGTGCTATTCGGTACTCGGGAGAACTGCCGCACAGAGCGCCTGCAGTTTGAAGTGGTGGATCATCAGAGCCCCTATCATGCTCTACTCGGCAGGCCTGCTCTGAGCAAGTTCATGGCCTCTACTCATGTGGCTTATCTGAAGATGAAGATCCCCGGCCCCAATGGCATTATCACCATCTCGGGAGATTACAAGAAGTCCATGGAGTGTGCCTCTGCTAGCTCTCAGCTGGCGGAATCGATGGTGATTACTGCCGAGAAGAAGAAGATGTACGAGGTGGTGGCCATGGCTCAGTCCGCACAAGCTGGCGCACAAGGTGTGCCGAGTACTCAGCATGGTACTGCTTTCCAAGCTGCCAAGGAGACCAAGACAGTCCAGGTTGACCCCGAGTTCCCGGAGCGCGTGGCCATCATTGGTGCCGGGTTGGCGGAGAAATAGGAAAGCGCGCTCATCCACTTCCTCCGTGAGAATCGGGATGTGTTCGCCTGGACCAATGAAGATCTACCAGGAGTCCCGAGGGAATTGGTTGAGCACTCTTTGCATGTGCGTCCTGACGCCAAGCCCGTGAAGCAGGCTTTGCGGCGTTTCGGGGATGAGAGAAGGAAGGCCATCGGTGATCAAATCACCAAGCTGCTGATCAGTAACTTCATCATGGAAGTGCTGCACCCGGACTGGTTAGCCAACCCGGTCATGGTCGAGAAGAAAAAGGAAGATCCCAAGGCAGCCACTGCATGGCGCATGTGTGTCGACTACACCGACTTGAACAAGGCATGCCCCAAGGATCCTTTCCCGCTACCTCGCATCGATCAGGTGATCGATTCCACTGCCGGCTGTGAACTGTTGTCTTTCATAGATGCCTACTCTGGTTTCCACCAGATTGCACTCAACCCTGCTGATCAAATAAAGACTGCTTTCATTACCCCGTACGGGGCTTATTGCTATCGTGTCATGTGTTTTGGCTTGAGGAATGCGGGTGCAACCTATCAGAGATGCATGCAGAAATGCTTGCATGACCAGCTCGGCAAGAATGTGCAGGTGTACGTAGATGACATTGTCATCAAAACGAATAAAACACATACTCTGCTTGCCGACCTGGAGGAAACCTTTGCTAACCTACGCAAGTACAAAATGAAACTGAATCCGAGTAAGTGCACCTTTGGTGTACCAGCTGGAAAGCTACTCGGTTTTCTGGTTTCTAGTCGGGGCATTGAAGCCAATCCTTCTAAGATAAAAGCCATTGAGAGCATGTCTTTGCCGAGATCATTGAAGGATGTGCAGAAGTTCACGGGTTGTCTGGCATCGCTGAGCCGTTTTCTGGGCCGAATGGGCGAGAAGGCTCTGCCTCTGTACCAGCTGATGAAGAAAAGTGACAAGTTTGTCTGGACTCCGCAAGCGGACGTGGCATTCAATGAGCTGAAAGCAATGCTGGCTAGCGCTCCCGTCTTGGCTAGTCCGCTACCCAAGGAGCCTATGCTGTTGTACATTGCTGCGACTAACCGAGTAGTCAGCGTGGTGATAGTGGTGGAGCGAGAAGAAGAAGGCAAGAGTGTGCAGCGCCCGGTCTATTATCTCAGTGAAGTGCTGTCCAGTTCCAAGCAAAACTATCCGCATTACCAGAAGATGACATATGGTGTGTACCTGGGCGCCAGGAAGCTGAAACATTACTTCCAGGAGCACCCCATCACTGTTGTGAGCTCTGCTCCCATCTCGGACATCATGGGAAACAAGGAGGCGAGTGGCAGAGTAGCCAAATGGGCAATCGAGCTGGCCGCGTACGCTCCCGGGTACGCGAGAAGAGAAGCAATCAAGTCTCAGGTCCTGGCGGAATTTCTTGTGGACTGGGCCGAGATGCAGTATGAACCTCCTGCTCCAGTTTCCAACTATTGGAAAATGCACTTTGATGGCTCAAAGGTGAAAGAAGGCCTGGGTGCTGGCGTGGTGCTTACATCACCCAAGCGGGATCAACTCAAGTACGTGCTGCAGATTCATTTCAAGGCATCCAACAATGTAGCCGAGTACGAGGCGGTGGTGCATGGTTTGCGAGTAGCAAAGGAGGTTGGTGTGCAGCGCATTATATGCTATGGCGATTCAGATCTAGTGGTGCAGCAAGTCTCGGGTACCTGGGATGCGTTGGATACCAACATGGCATCGTATCGCTTCCTGGTGCAGTCAATGACTGGGTTTTTCGAAGGCTGTGAGTTCCAGCATATTCACCGAGCAGAGAACGAAGCAGCAGACGAGCTATCCAAGTTGGGATCTTCTCGGCAGTCCATCCCGGCAGGGATTGCCTTGGAGCATTTGAGGAAGCCATCCATCAAGCCTTCCCCCAACTCGGAATCCATCTTTGTTCCTTCTCTGCCAAGTGAAGAATCTGACCCAATGGAGATTGACTGGGAGAGTGCTGCAGGGAACCCGGGGACTGCCGTCCTCTACTCGGGGACTGCCACTCCTTACCCGGGGACTGCCGTTCCCTACTCGGGGACTGCCAATCCTTACTCGGGGACTGCCGTTCCCTACCCGGGGACTGCCACTCCTTACTCGGGGACTGCCACTCCCTACTCGGGGACTGCCACTCCCTACTCGGGGACTGCCATTCCTTACTCGGGGACTGCCGCCCTCAACTCAGAAGCTGTCGCATTCATCGAAGAAGTTCTCGCCAATCGGTCGGGGCTGCAGAGAAGCGCTCCTACTCCTCCTGTGCAACCACAAGAGCCTGCCCCAATGGAAATGGACGAACCAGTGTTTCCCGTGCGGGAGACACCGAGTTGGGCAATGCCCATATTATCCTTTCTAAGGGACGGTACTTTACCTGAAGATGAGGTGACTGCGAGGCAGATTCAGAGAAGGTCCAAGGGCTACGCTATAGTCCGAGATGTGCTGCACAAGAGAAGTGCCACTGGTGTGCTGCAACGCTGTGTGAGCCCGGAAGAGGGAGAAGAAATCCTGGTGGAGATACATCAAGGGGAATGTGGGCATCATGCCTCTTCTCGGGCGTTGGTCAAGAAAGCTTTTCGGCATGGCTTCTACTGGCTCACTGCACTGCAGCAAGCTGAGGATATTGTGAGGAAGTGCACCGGCTGCCAGATGTTCGCAAGTAAGATTCACATGCCAGCTTCCGAGTTGAAAACAATTCCTATCACATGGCCATTTGCTGTTTGGTGCTTGGATATGGTTGGTCCTTTCAAGCCGGCTAAAGGCAATATGACACATATCTTGGTCATGGTGGACAAGTTCACTAAGTGGATCGAGGTGAAACCTATTCGGAAGTGCGATGGGGTCACAGCTGTGAAGTTTGTGAAGGATGTGATCATGAGATATGGCTACCCGCACAGTATCATCACCGACAATGGCACCAACTTTGCAGAGGGGGCAATGGTGCGATTCTGCAGAGATAAGCATATCCGACTAGACGTTGCGTCAGTCGCGCACCCTGCCTCCAATGGGCAAGTTGAGAGAGCAAATGGGATGGTACTGGCAGGCATAAAGCCAAGGCTGATTGAGCCATTGCTGAAAACACCTGGGTGTTGGCTAGAAGAGTTGCCAGCGGTGTTGTGGAGTCTAAGGACTACCCCTAACCGGTCAACCGGCTACACGCCATTCTTCTTGGTATACGGGGCTGAGGCCGTGTTGCCAATAGACTTAGAGCATGACTCCCCCCGAGTAGCCCTCTACACTGAGGTGGAGGCGAGAGAAGCTCGAGAAGACGACGTTGACCTGCTTGAAGAAGCAAGAGAGCTGACTCTGTCACGTTCGGCTATCTACCAGCAAAACCTGCGGCGTTATCATAGCCGAAAGGTGAACCCAAGGGTTTTCCGAGAAGGAGACATGGTCCTTAGGCTTGTGCAGCGCACAGCCGGGATGCACAAGTTGTCTCCTCCATGGGAAGGGCCCTTCATTGTGAGCAAAGCGCTGCACAATGATGCGTACTACCTTGTAGATGTGCGCCCGTCGCAGGCGAACAGGGCAGATAAAGCTGGAGAGGAAACCAAGCGTCCCTGGAATGTAGCTCTACTTCGTCGTTTCCATTCGTGAGCAAAGATGTGTATGTACCCTCTTATCCGAGTTGAAATTCTACTTTGCAATCTGAAATTGTTCTCGGGGACTGCCCTCGTCCAAATTTGCTCTAAGTGTTTTTACTCGGCTTGTTCCTTTGTCTATTCGGTTGCTCCACTTCAGAACTCATAAGTGCATTGAGTACTGTGTTTAAACCTATGTGCCAACTCTTCGACTCTGCCGCTGTCCGAAACCTGGCTTCATGGCAAGCAAGAGAACAAGCAAAAGGTCAATGAGCACACGAAAATCACTAAGGAAGAAAGAGTGCAGGAACCGAGTAGATTGTCGGTTACTTTTTGTTCCCTGTTCTCGTCTTCTCGGCTAAGTGGTGGGCTGCGTTACCATGATTGTTTCTAGCGGCTAAGTATTTGCAGCCTTGCTACTTGATTCTTGTGACTCGAATACCAAACAAGCGACAAGTCGCAGGTAGAGCAGAGATGAAAAGACAGGGTGAATAAGAAATGCTACTCGGGGACTCGCATGGAAACACAACTCGGCATTAAGCCAGTGTCGTTCAACTTGAATAATGTCGAAATAAACAGAGTGGGCATAAAAATTGAGTAGCAAGCAAAATAAAGGTAGTCTATTACATCTGCTCCCGGCATCCCGGGGATCTGATAAGTGTTCAAGTTTGAAAGAGAGTGCAGGTTGCTTCAAGATGAAGAGGCAATGTTCTCGGCGCTGGCCTTGGCTGATGTTTCCTCGGCGGCGGTCTTGGCAGCAGTTTCTTCGGTGGCGGTCGTGGCAGCTGTTCCTTCGGTGCTAGCTTGGGTAGCACCCGCTTCCGTCTGGACGGTGGCGGATTCCTTCATCTCGGCATCGTCTTGGGTGGCCGCCTGCTCGGAAGTGGCCGTGGCCACCGAGACGGGTCCTTGAGCCGAGAAGGAGCCTGAAGCTTGGCCAGGAGGGGGCACCGTGTCGTCGAGAGCGGCACCTGAGGAGGTGCCAAAGTCGAGCGCGGCGGTGTCGATGTGGGCGTACTCGTCCTCATCGCTACTCGCGACGGCGACGCCTTTCCCCTTCCCGGCCTTGCCCTCAGGAGATTCGAAGAAGCCTTCCAAGTCGGATTCCACTTCGTCCTCATATCCCTCGTCCTCGTACTCGGTGTCGGGTTCGGGGACGCCCTCGATGTAGACCTCCGTCTCGGCGCACTCTGCGACCTCATACGCAATCTGCTTGCGCAAGGCCACGCTCTCGGCATCCATCTCCCACTTGGAATCATTGCGCTTCCCGCGGATGCGCTGCATATCCAGGTTTTCATACCAAGATGCTATGCAGAGAAGCATCACGTCCGCACCAGCACGGGCTCCAGAGGCTCGCCATTTTTTCAGCTCGGCCTTCACGTTCTCCAGCTTGAGGGCGAGATCCCGCATGTTTCTTGGCTGGGGGTCATGAGGCCAGAACAGCCGGTGGAGCTCAAAGCCCGCATGCACCAAGTCAGTTCCGACGCCGGCCAGCTGTTCGAAGTAACCTTTGAGCACCAGCAAGCTGTCCTCGATATCAGCCCTAGTGTCAATTGGCTCACCCAGCGAAAGGCGAACTGCTCGGGCCTTGGCTACCGTAGGCGCAGAGGAAGAATCAAGACGAGGCCAGATATCTGAAATGGCAAGTGGCAAGATCAAAAACCGAGAAGAAAAAAGAAGCCGAGAAGGAACAAGACCGAGAAGAAAAGATGCAATGAAGAGAAAACTTACCGATCAGTTGGCGGCGCAGCTGCTGCAGCTTGGTTTTCCAGGACTCCTCGTTGCCAATGTGCTTTTCCTGGATATCGCGCAGGGTGGTCATCTGAGCGAAGAGATCAGCGTTGGTCTTCTTCAAAGTTTCGCATTCAGACTCGAGGGCCCTTTCCTTGGCCTTGAAAGTGGTCTCGGCCTTGGCCTTCTCGGCGATTGCCTTGTCCCTCTCGGCGCCAATCTTGACGGCATCCTGGAGTGCCTTTTGCAACTGGAGTTGCAGCTTCTCGGTCTCTGTGGTGTGGTCCTTCAACAGCTCAACGGCCTGGTCGGACAGCTGCTTCTGGACCTCTGCTGGCTTGACACAGTCTTGGTGTGCCTCAGCAAACAACTTGTAATCTTCTGCGAAGAGATAGATGAGGTTAGCAGAGGAGCAGAGAAGCAACAAACTCAAAGTCACATCGAGTAAACAACAAGCTCACCTTCTAGCCTTTTGATGGTGGCCTCGGAGTTCTCCACGAAGCTGCGGCATTTCTCATGTTCGTCTGCTAAGGCCTTCAGTTTTTCTGCAGAGAAGGAGAGGTTAGCGCATAAGAAAGCATAAGCGAGCGTAAACAAAAACGCATGAATCGCACAGCTAAAAGCGTACCTTGTACTTCAGTCAGCTGCTGGGAGCTGTCCTTGGCATTCTTGCTGGCTGCCTCCGCAGCTGCCTTTTCCTTCTCTAAAGCAGCAATTCGCCTCCTGGCGATGGAGTGGTTCCAGAGAAGATGGCGGTATAGGTTGGTCCGCTTCAGGACGCTATCCTGAGAAGCGAGAAGAAAATGAGATAGGCAAAGCAGAGAAGATTCAGCCCGAGTAGGAGGCTACTCGGAGAGTATCCATCTACTCGACCCGAATCTCGGGGACTGGGGGTGATGGTAAGAAAGAAGAAAGGCGAGTAGAAGAGAAGAAAATTCAACTCGGAAAAGGCAAGAAGGACTTACTGCGTAGGACTGCTCGATGTCCTCGGCATTCTTGCGATGCAGGAACATCTTGGCTGCGAGCGTCGCGGTCTCGGTGGAGACGGACATGGGATTGCGTCCCAGGTCAACCTTGTTCCAGTCCACGCGCATGTGGTCGATGCCGCCAAGGCTAAGACCGTGCCACTTATCCACGCCGAGAATCTTGCTATCCCATTTGGCGTCGATGAAGCCAACGGTATCCAACACCTGTTCAAGACCCTTGGAAGTTATTGGTTTGTCTTGGACTCCGCGAGAAGCAATGTTGACAGATTGGGGTTGGCTTGGATCTGGAGGAGGGGAGTTCACGGCTACAACTTTCCTTCCCCTCTGGATAGCTAAAGCTTTGTCCTTGGGAGGGAAGCCGATTGAGTGCTGTTGGCTAACCTCGATCATGTACTCCGGGTAGCAAGGCTGGCCAGCAGCGCGAGCGTCTGCAGAGAGCGCAGCAGGAATCGGGCCGGACTCGTGGATCACGAGCGCTCCGCCTGAGGATGTACTCTGGTCTCTGGCCCGCTTCTTCGTTTGCTCCTTCTCAACCTTCTGCTTCTCGGGATCCTCAGTCGTCTTCCCGTCAGCCTTGGCCTTCGCCTTCTCGGCGACTGCCTTCTCGGCAGCTTGCTTCTCGGCCTTCTTCTGTTCAGCCCTGGCTTTCTTCTGCTCGGCCTTGGCTCTCTCAGCAGCTTCCTTCTCAGCCTTGGCCTTCTCGGCGGCTTCCTCCTCGGCCTTGGCCTTCTCAGCAGCTTCCTTCTCGGCTGCCCTTCTGTCAACCTCACCCCTCAGAGCATCCAGGGCTCGTTGCCTGGTTACTCGCCCGGCGGGAGGGCTGGATGCATCCTTGGTCTTCGACGGCGAGGAGGAGGTTGGCGGTGTAGGGCCTTGCGCGGTTGGAGGTGTAGGGCCTTGCGCAGTTGGTGGGGTAGGGCCTTGCGCAGTTGGTGGCGCCGCAGATCCATCGCCTTGTGCAGCTCCTGGCTGGGCGCTACTCGGTGTCACGCCCGTTTGCACGCTGCTCAATGGATAAGCAGTGGCATCCGTGGCGGTGGTGTCTTCTACTCGCTGCGCGGCAGCGAGGCTCTCTTGTGCAGCAGCCCCTGTGGCGGGCTGCTCTTGCTCTGCTTCAGGCCGCTCGGCGGCGGTGTTGTCTTGCATCACTTGGTCTTGGTTCTCCTCGGCATTGCTGGCCGGAGGAGAAGGGGGTCTCTCATCATGGACGGTAGTGTCCTGCGCCGCTGGCTCGGACGCTGCTCCTTGTGCGGGATTGGCAGCCGCAGCATTGGCGTTGTGGTCCTCATCATCATCGTCTAGGTTGACCAGAGGTACTGGTTTTTCCTTGGTGGGGTCAGACGCGAGAGCTGCGTTTGCGTCCATAGGAGGTCTGCAGAGAAAGGGAAATCACAAATTAGAAGGAGATTGGGGAAAATAGCACAGTGCGAGAAGAGAAACGACCGAGAAGAGGGCTTACGCGGTGGTGCATTTGAGCTCTCGTCTGGTTCTCTTCACGACCGCCTTCTTCTCGGCGGGTTTCCTCTTCTTGGCAGGAGGCGCTGGTGCTCCGCTACCAGCCCGTTTGCGGGTCTCAGGAGCGGCGACGGCCAGGGGCTTGACGACTAGGGGCGCATCGCCCTCGTTCTCGTCTTCGTCCTCGTCGTCCTTGTCCGCGGCAACTTCATCTGGGAATCAAAGAGAAAAGAGGAAAGAATCAGAAACAGCACACGAGGGATTGGTGCTTCTCGGAAGCAAACAGAATGAAAGTACAGTTACCATCAAAATCCTCGTCGGACCAGGTGCGGAGAGCGTCGCGCTTATCAGGGACGGGGGAGCGAGAGAGGTTGGGCTGCTCCACGGCATCAAAAGAGGGCACATCATCCTCCTCACGGTCAGGAGACCAGTTGCCCTCAAAAACCTCGCAGCTCTCAATTATCTGGCGAGTGAGAACCTGAAAAGCAGAGAAGGATCACAGACTAGCCGAGAACCAGGAAGGAATTCTACTCGGATAGGCGTGCAGGTACAAAGCACACAAAGCCTAGGCAGTTTACTAAGCATTCTACTCGGATAGGCGTGCAAACACAAAGCATACTAAGCCTAAGCATGTTTGCCGAGAGATATTACTCGGAAGGGCGTGCAGGCATAAAGCACATGGAGCCTAAGAATCGTTCTCGAGTAGGCTACCCGGCAAGGCGTGCAAACACAAAGCATACTAAAGCCTAAGGCGATTCGGCTAGATGTCCTACTCGGAACGCAAGGCAATTGCTGGTTGATGCAAGAAGGAGAAGCTATCTACTCGGAAAATGTATGCGGAGAGCAAAGTGAGGAAGGCGTACCCGCTCAATCGGCTTTGTGCGGCTGTACGGGACGAACCCGTATTGCCAGTGATCGCCAAGGCTTGTCGTCAAGATGTTCCTGGCATGCCAGGGGACGTCGATGTTGTCGATCTCGATGGTGGTGGTCCTGGTGCAGTCGCGGGGCCCTCCCATGTAACACATGAGATGGCACCGCTCCTGCAAGGGCAGTACTCGGCGCTGGATCCAGCAGGCCACCGGGTCGTCGTTCTTGAGGCCCTCCGCCTTCAGCCAGCCGAGTCGATTCTCCATCTCGATGGCGTCATCGTCGTTGACGGGCTTGTCCTTCCAGTACATCCCGATTGGAGCGCGATTGCACCAAACGGGCAGGTTGATTCTGTCGTTCACCGGGGCTCCTGGCTCGGCGGCAACGTTCCTGACGTAAAGGAACGTCTTCTGCCACAGCTTGACGGAGTCCAGCCCCTTGATGCGGGGGTGGTTCGTCCCGGACCGCTGCACCATCATGGCGCAGCCGGTGTCGGTGGCGCGGGCGACGCCCGCGGAGTCCTTCTTCCCGGTAGATTGCTGGCGCAGGTGGAAGTACCTGAGCCACGTCTCCCACGTGGGCCGGACGCCGAGGAAGGCCTCGCAGACCACGGCGTGGTAGGCGAGGAAGACGACGGCGTTCGGCGGCAGATGGTGCATCTGGATGCCGAAGTGATTGAGGAACTTCCTCATGAAGTCGGAGGCGGGTAGTCCGAACCCGCGCTCGAAATGCGCCAGGAAGACGACGCGCTCTCCCTCCCGCGGGGACGGCACGATTTCGCCGTCCGGCGCCCGGCACTCCACGCCGGGAGGGACTCGCCGGGTATTGACGAGCCAGGCGCAATCCTCCGCGGTGACGCAGGAGCCGGCCCAGCCAGACTTGGCCATTGCGGCGAGTTGGGAAGGTGGAAGATTTCGAGGGGAGTTGATTGGTGGATTGAGCCCGCGGCGGCGCGAGAGCTTGCGCGGCGGCGGAGAGCACGGTGGCGGAGAAGAGCAGGAGACGAAGAAGGAATAGTGCGAGGGAAGGGGAAAAGGAAGTTACCGGCGGGGGTATTTATATCTCCTCCGCGAGTTTACCGTTACCGTCGTGGAAGTGGGATCGACTGTGGCGTGTGGTGGGTCCTGTGGCCGGCTAGAAACGCACACAAGCGCCGGTTGCGCGCGTAATGGCCACAGTTAATCCCGCCACCGAATCGTGGCCTATAACTGCACTTGATGGAACATGACGGCCGGTGGGCCCATTGCGTAAAAACTGGACGCGTGGCAGGTCGTGTCCTGGGCAACCAAACGACAAGGTCGTGGATGCTGGACACGTGTGCGGTTGCTGCGCGAAGGGCTGGATTGTGCTCTGTGCTGCAGAGGCTCAATCTGAGAAATTTCTCTAAGTCTTTTTTCTCGGTTACAGAGTAGAAAGCAAGTGCTACTCGGAAGAGAGGAAACTCAAAGTACTTTCCAGATAGCTACTCGGAGGTTCTACTCGGCATCTTGAGGTTCAAGGGCTGAGATGCAAAGGCTGGTTTTAAGCTGGCAGAGCCTAGTGAACAAGTTCGCAAGACTCAACCAGCTTCGGGGACTGCTGTCGGGGGGTTACCCCCGAGTAGGGTAAAGACAGGTGGTAAAGGCCGCTTACAGAAGAGAGGTTTGGTCGAGTAGCCGACTACCAGGTACTCGCTACCCGGTCGACTGCTACTCGGTCTCACCTCAAGATGACCAGAAGGAGATATCAATCAAGTTCTACCCTGACGAGTAGAAGGTTTGGCCCGAGTACAATTGGCGGGAACCATTGGCGGGAACCTACTCGGGCCAGAAAGTCAAAGGAGCCGTTCTGACACAGGATCCCGCGTATCCTGGGTCCGTACTTGGCAGCATTCGAACTACTGTTCACGTGGGGACGGCCTGCCTGACAGTGACAGCATGGAAGCAGGCCGTGGCAGGATAAGGGGGGCCTACTCTGTGCCTAGGTACAGTGATACCAGTCTGTCCCCTAGTTTTGCCCAACGACTTTACAGAAGCAGCCAAGGTTAGGAACCAAAGCTGTCAGCGGGTACTCGGAGAAAGGACGATGTGCACACTATGTCGACACTTGTCTAGATTTGGACGTATCCGGCTGGGCACCGTGTATATAAGGTGCCCCGCCGCCTCCTGCGCGAGGCATGCTCTCACGGGCTCTTGGTGAACCTTAGAAACCCTAAGTCCTTAACCTAGCTCTACTCGGAGAGGAGAGAGAGGCTACTCGGTAGCGTTATCATTTGTACTGTGGCTACTTGGAGAGACATCGTAATACATAGAGATAGGCAGGAGTAGGGGTTTTACCTCCTCACGAGGGCCCTGAACCTGGGTACATCGTGTTGTTTGTGTTGTGTGGATCTTACCTCACGCGGCTACTCGTCGCGTGATCCCTCCCCGGACACCTCCAGCGTCCATCGTCCCCACATCTTTAGCCATCCCATGGCATCTGCCGTGACACCACCACGACAGCCAAGGTGTAACTCGGCCCAAAGGACGCTGCGCAAAGACCCGGCTAGAATAAAGGAGCTTCTAGAAGGCCCAAGATCGTAGGCCTGGTAACCCGGATTGTGGGTTCCGTTAAGGAAGTTTAGGGTTTTGTAAGCAGTGTTCGGGTAGGACTCAGAGTACGCCTTGGAGAACAGGCCAGGGATCCGGATGCTTTATAAGCCGGCCCCTAGGTTAGGTTTAGGATGCCAAGAGTTCGAGCAATATCGCTAGGTATCGAGTATCCAGTGTAACACGAGAGTTGAGATTAATATATCGAGATCGGAGACCCAGCGACTTGCTTGCCGGCTGCCAGATCGCATGTCATCATGTTTTCCTCTGAGCTAAACCCTCTCCCAAACACCCGTGTCGTCTTGCCCCAAGATAAGTTACCCCCGGTAATGTCTGCCGTGATTATCCCACGACAGTTGGCGCCCACCGTGGGGCCTGCGTCCAAAGGTGTTTACATCACGGGAGAAGCTCGGAAGAACATGGAGAATCTTGTCATCGGTGAGATCTACACCGACCGCGAAGGAGAGAAGATGGTGGACGATTCCGGCTGGGGGCCAGAGTCGGATCACCTCGAATCCGGATCTATCGTGACAATCGGCCGGATCAGCATCTTCATCGGCATGGTACGTACTTACGATTCAAGAGGACAATATCATGTGCATACTACAGGAACTTCTAACAGGGATAAAAAGATACTGAAGCAAGCGGTAAACTCGGTTTCCTCGGCTGTTCCGAGATATCTGAGGTGGTCAAAGCAGGACGTAACATGCAGCAGAAAAGACCACCCGGAAAGAATAGAACACCCGGGAGTCTTAGCATTAGTAGTTGCACCGCAAGTTAATGGTTATGAGTTGAAAAAGGTCCTAATGGACGGTGGAAGTAGCATCAATATCCTATATTGGGAACCTTTTTACGCATGGGTCTCAAGGAGTCTCAGCTACAGAAAAGCTCAACATTTTTTAATGGGATAGTGCCGGGTCACTCAGCGTGCCCCGAGGGAAAAATCGCATTGGAGGTAGCCTTCGGAGAATCAAAGGACAATTATCGAGTTGAGTGGCTCACTTTCGAGGTGGTCAAGTTGCGCAGTCCCTATCACGCGCTGTTCGGAAGGCCGGCTTATGCTAAATTCATGGCTAGGCCGTGTTATGTGTATTTACAGCTAAACATCCCGGGTCCTAAGCAGACCATCACCATACATGGAAGCCGGGATATAGCAGCTGAGTGCGATGAAGGAGATTCAGTAATGGCTGAGCAGGCTTGCAGAAAAGAGGAACTCAAGTATTACCGGTCTCAAGTAGACCCGGATGACAGAACAGCATTGAAAAGGCCGAATGCCGAAGATGAGAGGGCGAAATTCAAAGCAGCGCAGGACACCAAGATGATAGCTTTTGTTGAAGGTGATCCCTCTAAGCAGTTTGCTATAGGGTCTAACTTGGACAGCGAGCAGGAGAAGGCACTTGTGGAGTTTATCCGTTCAAATGCGGATGTGTTTGCCTGGACGCCCAGCGACATGCCGGGTATCCCCACAGAATTGGCAGAGCACAGTTTGCACGTAGATCCCAAGTCCAGGCCTGTGAAGCAGGGCTTGAGGAAGATGAATGAGGAAAGAAGGAAAGCAATAGGAGAAGAAATTGCTCGTTTGCTAACAGCCGGCTTTATCATGGAGGTATTTCACCCGGACTGGTTAGCAAATCCGGTTCTCGTAATGAAAAAGACCAATGAGTGGAGGATGTGCATTGATTACACGAGTCTTAACAAGCATTGCCCAAAGGATCCGTTCGCGCTACCGAGGATAGATCAGATCATAGACGCAGTGGCTGGAAGTGACCTATTATGCTTTCTAGACGCATATTCCGGGTATCATCAGATCAAGCTCAAGAGGGAAGATTGGGAGAAAACATCATTTATAACCCCTTTTGGAGCCTTCTGTTACAAAACCATGACATTTGGGTTGAAGAACGCTGGCGCAACTTATCAACGGTGTATTCAGAAGTGCTTCGAGGACCAAATCGGACGCAACGTCCACGCTTATGTGGATGATGTGGTTATCAAGACCAGGAAGGCGGAGACATTTATCGATGATCTAAAGGAAACGTTCAAGAACTTGAGGAGGTATCAGATGAAGCTTAATCCAACAAAATGCGTGTTTGGAGTTCCAGCTGGGAAATTACTCGGCTTTATCGTTTCCGAGAGAGGAATTGAGGCAAACCCAGATAAAATCAAAGCTATCCAAAGTCTGAAAAGGCCGGAAAACTTGAAGCATGTCCAAAAGCTCACGGGCTGTGTAGCAGCCTTGAGCCGATTTATATCCAGACTCGGAGAAAAAGCAATACCCTTGTACCGGCTCTTGAAGAAGTCCGATAAGTTCGTGTGGGATCAGGAGGTGGATGAAGCGTTCGAGGCACTAAAGAAGCAGTTATCTGAAGCACCAGTCCTGGCGGCCCCGGGTCCTAAAGAGCCCATGTTGCTATATGTAGCAGCTGGACCCCGAGCCGTTAGCGCGGTAGTTGTTGTGGAACGTAAAGAGGATGGGAAAGGTTACCCGGTTCAGAGACCGGTCTATTACGTTAGCGAGGTATTATCAGAAGCAAAGCAGCGCTATCCGCATTGGCAAAAGCTGGTTTTCGAGGTCTTTATGGCCAGCCAGAAACTGAAGCCGTATTTCCAGGAACACCCCATAACAGTGGTTAGTTCGATACCGATGTCGGATATCATCAGAAACTCGGATGCAACAGGGAGAATAGCCAAATGGGCGATAGAGATGGGGGATTATCACATCAACTACGAGCCCAGGTCAGCAATCAAATCTCAGGCTCTGGTCGATTTCGTTAACGATTGGACGCACACAGGCATGCCCACCACAGCTCCAAACTCCGAGTCTTGGATCATGCACTTTGATGGATCCAAGCAATACGAGGGATCAGGGGCTGGAGTGGTGCTAACATCACCCAAAGGAGACAAATTGAGTTATGTGCTACAGATTCACTTTGATTGTTCCAACAACTGGCCGAGTATGAGGCCCTATTGCACGGCTTAAAGGTAGCCAAGGAGATGAACATCAGGAGGATACGATGCTTCGGAGATTCGGACCTTGTGGTACAGCAGGTCTCAGGAACATGGGATAGAAAAGATGCAACTATGGCAGCATACCGCAGAGAAGTTGATAGAGTTGCCGGATGTTTCTCCGGGTACGAGGTGGAGCACATAGACAGAAGAAAAAATGAGGCGGCAGATGCACTCGCCAGACTCGGCTCGCGCAGAGAGCCGGTTCCACCTAATGTTTTCCTGGATGAACTATGGCGACCGTCAGTTAAAACCGAGTCTGAGGAAGAACTGGCAAATCAAGACCCGGATTTGGAGCTCGTGGCCACAGTACGTGCCGTTCCCGAGTGGACAGAGCCGTTCTTAGCTTATCTATCACGGGTCGAATTACCACAGCAGGAAGTATTAGCAAGACAAATTCTGAGGCGAGCAAAATGATATTCTATCATCAATGGAGAATTATACAAGAGAAGCGCAGCAGGAGTCTTTTTGCGCTGTGTAGCACCAGAAGAAGGCCGACAGATCCTCAAGGAAATCCATGAAGGCGATTATGGGCATCATGCATCCACAAGAACTCTTGTGGCCAAAGCTTATCGACATGGTTTTTTCTGGCTCACGGCCCTAGCAGACCCGGAGCGCTTGGTAACAAGGTGTGACGGATGTCAAAGGTACGCTCGCCAAACCCATGTGCCGGCTATGGAACTACGGACTATCCCGTTAACCTGGCCGTTTGCTGTTTGGGGTATGGACATGGTTGGCCCCTTTCACATGTCACCTTGCAAAAAGACGCACCTCTTGGTGGCCATCGACAAGTTTACCAAGTGGGTTGAGTTTATGTCAGTTACCAACTGTGAAGCAATTACAGCAGTCAAGTTCCTGAAAAGGATTATCTATCGGTTCGGGTATCCCCATAGCATAATTACCAACAATGGAACCAATATGTCCCTTGGTGAGATGGAGATATTTTGTGGTAGCAATGGAATCCGGCTTGACGTAGCTTCAGTGGCCCATCCACAGGCTAATGGACAAGTGGAGAGGGCAAATCAAGAATTGCTTCGTGGATTAAAGCCACGATTGCGAGTTCCGTGTATCAGAGCTGCTGGTGCATGGGTTGAAGAACTACCTGCAGTGGTTTGGGGTATCAACACAACACCTAACAGATCCACTCAGATGACACCGTTTTCATGGTTTATGGTGCAGAGGCGGTGTTGCCGAGTGATATCATCCATGACTCGCCTCGAGTCTCGGCCTACGTCGAGGTAGAAAACGAGAAGACCCGGCAGGACGCCGTAGATATGTTAGAAGAGCAAAGGGAACAAGCACTGGAAAGATCAGCCATATATCAGCAAGATTTACGGAGGTATCATAGCCGGCGCGTGAAAACCCGGGTCTTTCAGGAAGGAGACCTGGTTCTACGCCTGGTACAGTCAAACGAAGGAAAACACAAGTTATCACCTCCATGGGAAGGACCATTTATTATAAGTCGGAATCTGCACAACGGATCATATTACTTGATAGACGCAAGGGAAGAGTCGGCTACAGTTAACGACACCGCTCATACCACTTCATCTATGCAAGAAAGAGACAGACCATGGAACGTGGCTCAGCTACGTCCCTACTTTACTTAGTATAGATTATATTGGCAAGTGGAATTGCACGATGTAACAGGCAGCAGGTTTCAGACGCACTCTTTTCCTATCTAGGGTACCCTTGGGGACTGGATGGGTTTTTAATGAGGCGGCTTGCTGACCTAACTTTCTCATATCAAATAAAGAGGTGGTTATTCGTATGTTCTTCACTCTTGGCATGTTGCATATATTTAGGTCTTGGGGGCTGATTGCTCGAATAGCACAGTTACAAACTCAATGACCCGGCCTTGATGCCTATGAGTTATAAGGGCCGATTACTCGCAAACGAGTACGGCTGCAATCTTATAACCGGACAAAGGAGCCAAATTTTCTTGACTTTTCTTAGTTAAGCTCGATGTGACTCGCACTAAAGTGGCATGATCTGCTCGCTTACGATTACAATCAGCCATGAAGCCCAATGGGACTTGCCTGACCCTGTTTTCGTACAGACGTAACAACATGATATCCACGCGAAAGCCGGCTTATAGTACAAGATAGTCAAAAGGGTCATCCAAACCACAAGTTATGCAGAGTACAGGGCTAACAGCCGGAAACTCAACGTTTATCAAGCATAACTTCAATACCTATGTGAAACGGCTCTGGGTTGGGGCTTAGCAACAAACAACTTGTTCTATTGGAAAGACCACACATCCCAGACTCAGAATTTCGAGCCGTGGGGACTGAGGATTTTGAAAAAGAAAAAGTTGCTCAGTTGCTAAAACTCAAAAAACCCAAACATCCGAGTCTGGGGGACTTGGGGACTTAGAGAAAAGTCCGCTTGTCAAAACCCATGAAACTCGGAAACCGAGTCTCACAAAAGGAACCATAAAGAAAGTCGGATATCAAGAACAAGTGGGCTCAAAAGTAGATAAATTTAAACGTTCAGAAGAAGCACAAGGTGTATCAAGAACTTAAAGCGCATTACAAATTTCGGTACTAGTATCAAAGGTGCACAGGCGCATCATCAAAAAATGATTGTTTAAACGGCCCATTGGACGATTGACACATACGAAACGGCATCAGGTAGCAGGTATCACTCGGCATTCTGGGCTGCGGCATCCATCTTCCCCTTGCCCTTGCTATTACCCTTGGTAGCAGCAACACCCAGATCAGCAGCAGTGCCGGCTCGCGCAGGAGGAGGGACGACGGGTGTGGAGGTAGCAGGCGCAGAATCGGCTTCAGCCTTCTTCTTTGCGGCTTCCACCCTCAACTTGGCAGCTTCCTCCTTCCATCGGGCTAGCATATCGTACGGCTTGGGAAGGTCCGACTTAACCGCTTCACCATCAGCATCATATGCAGGAACAATGGAATTGACATCCAAGCCGTCAGCAATCACGCTGGCCGGGTAACGGACTTCCTTCTGGATGGCCTTGAAATCCTTCGCGGAAAACTTGGACCCATCATGGTTGAATTCCGGAAACCCGCCCATAAGTTTGGCTGGCTCGAGCTTAGGGAAATAAGCTTTAGCCAGCGCAAGCCCCCGGGTTACTCCAACCCGGCAGGATGAGCGCTTCCAATGCAAAATCCACTCGGGAATAGTGGAGCATGCGTCCAGCATTCTCTTCAGGTCGACATGCCCAACACCCGGCCACCGTAGTTCTTGAAGGATCCATTTGGTTCCGGCACATAGCTGCCGGATAACGTTCTTGATGGTTTTCAGCCTGGCAATATCATCTTCATCCGACATTACTTCATCCGGACCTGCAGAAAGAAATGAGAACACGAGTAAGGAAACCCGGCTATTTATCAGAAGGATAACTCGGATTATGAATATTATGCTAAGAATCATACTGATCAAAGCGCGATATGTATCAGCAATCTGAACAGAAAGGTTCATTAGATTATCTTCGGCTGCATGAGCCCTCCTCCTATACTTTCTCGTGATCTTTCCACTCCTCCTGGCCTCAACCTCGGCCGCCTCACGCAGAGCCACCTCCTTTCCAATGAGCTTGGTGGCCTTAGCCAATTTCTTCTTAGACTGGGTCACGAAAGCCCGAGTGGAGATACAGGAAAAAATTAGTCGGACACACTATGAAGTTCCAAGCAAATTGTCAAGAAATTCACCCGGAACTTGGGGACTAGATAAGGATACAAGCAATGTTATTCGGATTTACCTCATGTTTTGCTATCAAAGCTTCCAGGATATTCTCTTCATCGGCCCTGAAGGTGTGAAGGGCACTAAGCATTTGGGGGAATGTCATGTCTTCGGGCCTGACGCCAGAAGAGCCGGCAGCTTGATCGTCTGGATGAAGAGTTTTCCCTGACTTTGGGGTCGAGACCCGGACCGTCTGGGTCTCCGGGTTTGGGGAAGCCGTCCTCATTTCTTGGATCTCAATCTCCTCATCCACGTCCTCGGATGACTTTGGAGACCCGGCTTCCTGGTGAGCCGGGTCACCAAAGGGGTCTTGTCCCTGGCCGTCTCCAGCCTCACCGCCTGTCGCGGCGTCTACATCATCAGTCGGCCCCTTCGTCCCCCGGTTATCTGTTTCCATGTTCTCCGGGTCACTAAGTGTGACTTGGGCGCTAAGGAAAAAGGAGAGAAGCAGTTATCAAGAGTAGTTGAAAGTTATCAGGTATGTAAGGGTATCATGTAGCAAAGACTTACCCGGTGTTCACAGTGTAATCCGGCGGGAGTTCACTGCTGGAAGCCGATGAGATTGTCATAGTAGTTGATAGCGGAACTCGGAGCTGCCCGGCCAAAGGATGGTTGGGGGAGGGGTGACACTGAGGAGATTTGGAGGGGCGAGGAGGAGGAGTACCGGCCCGGCGGTTAGGCAAGGTGGACATACCCGGGTTTAGGGGATCATCGCCCGGTGAACTCCGGGTCACCCTACGCTTGGTCGGGAGAGAGTCCTTCAAGTGCGATGAGTTGGATAGCTGTTGGTTAAGTCTGTGCATGTTATCAAAAGAGTAGGGTTTGGAAGACATGGTGGAATAAGGAACCTTGGACACCACTCCTCTGGCCTTCCTCTTGGCCCCGACTGTTATTTCTTGATCGGATTCGGTGGCTTCCGGGTCCTCCTCATCCTTCTCGTCTTCGTCCTCCAGCCCTGCAAGCCGAGTATGCATCGATGGAAAAAATTAAATGAGAAGAAATTTATGCAAGTGAAGATGACACAAGATTCAGATAAATACCCTCATCATTGTCAGCCGGCTCGTCTTCTTCCTCCGGGTCTCCGGTAGTAGGAGAGGTTTCAACATTCCAGAAAGCGTCATCAACCTGAGATAAAAACATGAAGGTGAGAATCGGTAGTTGTATCAAGTCAAAGGCGTGTGAATAAGGTTACACGTATCGGGTCTTACCGCTGGGGCCGGATTTTCCCGGATAAATGGCGGCAACCCGGCGATGTTCTTGATCACTTCCAACTTTTCCGTCAAGAAGCCCTTGATGGTTTTGTTGGTGTCGCCGGCTGGGTAGTTCTTGGAGGAATACCGGAGTGCGTCCGTGGTATGCCCCGAGTAATCGCACATCAGCTTAGTGCGGATAGAGTTGGGTTGGATCCGGAAATCTACCCATGTCTTGACCAGATTGAGCCCAAGGAGACCTTGGGCGGATAAGACAGATATTTTCGAGAGAATGGGCTAGATTGCCTCCCTGTCCGAGTCAGGGGAGAAAGCGTTGAATTTCTCGGAAATATCGAGGAGGCCCTCCGAGTAACCCGGCAGTTTCTTCTCGCCGGGTGGGGAGGTGTCGTGGCAGTAAAAGAAGGATAATTGCCAGTGCTTAACGTGGGAATTCAGATTAAGGGTTGGCATTGGTGAGTTCTTACGGCGTTGGATGGATACCCCGCCGCAAGTGAGAAGTGCTCCGTCACCGCTTTCGCGGCACGTCTTGCACTGGAAGAGTTCGATAAAGAGAGCCAAACTTGGCGGAGTGCACAAGTATGACTCGGATAAAACAATGAAATGGGAAATATTCAACATAGAGTTAGGCCCTATGTCAAATACCCGGAGGCCATAGTGGCTCAGAACATCTCGAAAGAAGGGGTGACCCGGAGGACGGAACCCCCGGGTCACATGTTCGACAAAGCAGATTACCTCGTCGTCGGCAGGCGTGGGCCGGGTCTCATCACCCGGCACCCTCCAATGGATATTTTTTTGAGAAGGGAGAATCCCTAACTCGGCCAGCTCTTCTAACTTAGCCTTCGTGACCTTGGATCGCGCCCAGTTGGCGGATATGGAGTTGGAGGTCTTGGCCTTGGCGGGCTGCTTCCCTTGCCTTTTGGGAGCCATGGGATCAATCTGCAAAACACAAGGAAAAAAGGTGCAAGAAGTAAGACTCGGAAACCATGAGCTATCCGAGTATTTGCGAATGGTATCAAGAAAGTATGGAAGTTAAGAATTATCCGGGTGTCATTCTAGAAGGCAAGGTTACAAGTTATCCGGGTATCAAGCATCATTATACAAACTATGGGGTACTTACGTATTCAAAGGTGTTTGAGGAAGACGGATGATTGCCCATGTATCTACTGCAAGAAAAAGAACCGGAAGAAGAGGATTTTCCGGGTGTCAATGACATGCGCGGAAAATTGTGACGAAATGGATCTAGATTGAAAAAGTTGCGGACGATTCTACAGAGAAATTGATGGTTAGTGATGATAGGAGAGTGGTGTGTGACCATCAATCAAGCTATTGGAGGAATTAGCAAGCATCTAAGAGGCCTAATCCGGCGCGACGAGAAAAGTGGCCCGCGGGTTGACCTAGATCTAATCTAGAGTAAATCGAAAAATTGCGGGGTTGAATTAATGGATACAAGGAACTTACTGGAGGAGATTGGAGCAGCACGCGGCGACGGCAAATGGCGCAGTCTTGGTGCCCCCTTGCGATTCCCGGCGGGCAGGTTGAGGGCGCGGCGGCGGATCTTGGCGGCGGCGCGGGGCGAATCGTGGCGGAGCGTAGCCGGTGGCAGATTGGCTCCGGCGACGCGCGTGAGGTCTCCGTGATGGTGCTCTGCGAGCTCGAGCGTGGAAGTGAAGAGAAGAGGGAAAAGGGGGAAATGAGCCGTTGGGGTTAGGTTAACCCCTAAGTACCTATTTATAAGGGTGCGGGCGGATAAACCTAGTCCAACGGGCAAGAACCGGGAATTTCGGAATAACGGATACCTGCCTGGATTTGGTGAGATATGCTTTAAGTGCTGGACGAGATATCCGGACAGAGATAAGGAGGAGATCTTCTCCGTGATATCAGGATCAGTTATCGAGTAAAATAAGCCGGATCTTTTACATTTTTATCAGGACGTTGATCCGGAAAAAGCAAAAGAAGGGCCTAGAGAAAGCCGGGTTACTATATGGCCACCTTGGAGTTAGGCCTAGCTGTTTATCAAAGCACCTTAACCCGGCCTCTATGGACTTGTACGTTTGATATTTTTGCAGGGAATAGCGAGCGCTTCAAGGAGGATCCCGTGAAGCCCAAGCTATTCTGGGGACTACTGATGGAGGGATGATAACCCGGTAGCCCAACGCCAAGGTGTAACTCGGCCCAAAGGACGCTGCGCAAAGACCCGGCTAGAATAAAGGAGCTTCTAGAAGGCCCAAGATCGTAGGCCTGGTAACCCGGATTGTGGGTTCCGGTAAGGAAGTTTAGGGTTTTGTAAGCAGTGTTCGGGTAGGACTCAGAGTACGCCTTGGAGAACAGGCCAGGGATCCGGATGCTTTATAAGCCGGCCCCTAGGTTAGGTTTAGGAGGCCAAGAGTTCGAGCAATATCGCTAGGTATCGAGTATCCAGTGTAACACGAGAGTTGAGATTAATATATCGAGATCGGAGACCCGGCGACTTGCTTGCCGGCTGCCAGATCGCATGTCATCATGTTTTCCTCTGAGCTAAACCCTCTCCCAAACACCCGTGTCGTCTTGCCCCAAGATAAGTTACCCCCGGTGACGTCTGCCGTGATTATCCCACGACAACTTTCTACCAGTATGGTCATGGTAACAGGTATTTGTTTCAAAAAGTTTCAGATCTAATCACCATGCATGTTAAGAGTGTGGGAAACATTTTTATTATACTTGTGAGGGTGATGAATCACGAGCTTCCCATATATGTCCATGGTGTAGTTACCATGGTGTCAACATATTTACAAAGGTGGTGATGTTATAGTTACCAAAGCGTGATGATGCAGTAAACAAAATCTTTTTTACCCAGGTGTTGTTGAGTAGTTACCAAGGTTTTAATGATGTACTTATCAAGATATTGGCGATATAGCCTCGTAACATATTCTACTTGTTTTTTGCCTGGTAAATTGTGTGATAGATACTTGGTAACATATTTTACTAGTTTTTAGATCTTTAACTTCTTTGCTAGGTGGTTGGCAACATATTCTACCAGATTTTAACCTGATAAGTTGTGTGCTAGAAAATTGGTAATATATTCAATTCAATAGTTTTATGAATGATATCTTTCTGACTAGGTGCTTGGTAACATATTGTACTAGTTTTTAGATTGGTAACTTGTGTGCTAGATATTTGGTAACATCTTTATAAGTTTTAAGTTCTGTAATTTCCTTTCTAGGCGCTTTGTAACATATTCTAGTAGTTTTTAGCCTAGTAACTTGTGTAACAGATACTTCATAACATCTTTACTAGTTTCAATATTGTTAACTTTCTTACTATGTGCTTGGCAACACCATCTATGAGTTTTTACATTAGTAACTTGTGTTCTACATATTTGATAACACCTTTACTAGTTTAAGATTGGTAACACCTTTTCTTTTTCATGGTTTACTAATAAAGGATGAAATGAATACTTTTCATTCCGCAAACATTTGCTAGAACTTGCGAAACTTTTTAAACTTATGAACGTTGAACCCGTGGACATTACTTTGGATATCAACTTTTCTCTCAAAATCGTAGATCTCTCTTCCCTATTTATTTGTGTTATGGAACATATATTTTGTAGGAAAAATGCATGTTCTCAATATGATGCTATTCCTTTTACATGCCAGAACCCCAAAAAAATGGTTTTTTTTTTCGCGAAACATTATCCCATATAATATTTCAATTCATTTTTGGCAGTTGTTTTTTAGGGTAAATGAAAATGGATGGGGAATAGGAAACACCTACTTTCTATTCCCTTTTATTTTATGGAAACACGTATTTCTTATGAAAAAAATATTTTTCTTAGGTCAGATTTATTTTGAATTCCCTTTTATGGCCGGTAGTTTTTCAGCGAAAACAATAAAGGGTGGGAAAAAACACTTTCTACTAGTATTAAAAATATGAACAATATATAACCTACTTTGTACTAGTATGGACATGGGACCTCTTGTTTGATTGGTAACTTACTCACTAGGTGTTTCATTACATATTCTACTAGTGTTTAGTATGCTAACTTTGTTTGCTACATGCTTAGTAACATGTTTATTAGTTTTATGATCGATAACTTTCTTACTAGGTGCTTGGTGACATATTCTACTAGTTTTTTAGCCTCGTAAATTGTGTGGTAGATACTTGTTAACATATTTACTAGTTTCAAGAATGGTAAATTTCTCGTTAGGTGGTTGGTAAAATAATCTATTAGTTTTTTTGCCTGATAACTTGTGATCTAGATACCTATTAACATATTTATTAGTTTTAAGAATGATAAGTTCCTTAATAGGTGCTTGATAACATATTATACTAGTTTTTAGCGTGCTAGCTTATGTGCTATACATACTTCATAACACCTTTACTAATTTTAAAATTGATAATTTTCATGATATATGCTTGATAAATATTCTGTTAGTTTTATCATGGCAACTTAAGTCCTAGATACTTGGTAATATCTTTGTAATATTGGTAAATTTCTTACTAGGTGATTGGTAACATATTCTACTAGTTGGTAACCTTTGAAGAATGTTTTATCAAGGGTGATGTATGAAAACTACCAAACTAAAACACATTTAACAATGTTATCAACTAGGATGTATGAAAATTACCAACCTAACAAACTTTTTAAGAATGTTATCAAGTGTGATGAATGGAAATCACCAACCTAAAAAACTTTTAAGAATGTTATCAACTAGGATATATGCAAATTTCCAACCTAAAAACCTTTTAAGAATGTTATCAAGTGCGATGAATTAAAATTACCAACCTAAAAACCTTTTTTAAGAATGTTATGAAGTCTGATGAATGGAAATCACCAACCTAAAAACCTTTTAAGAATGTTATGAAGGGGGATTAATAAAAATTATCAACCTAAATACATTCTTCAAAAGGTTATCAAGTGTGATGAATTAAAATTACCAATCTAAAAACTTTTAAAAACGTTATCAATTGGGATGTATGAAAATTACCAACCTTAAAATATTTTAAGAATGTTATCAAGTGCGATGAATGAAAATTACCAACCTAAAAACATTCTAAGATTGTTATCAAGTGCGGTGAATAAAAATTACCAACAGAAAAACATCTTTTAAGAATGTTATCAAGTGTGATGAATGGAAATCACCAACCTAAAAACCATTTTTAATAATTTTATGAAGAGGGATTAATAAAAATACCAAACTAAAAACCTTCTTCAAAAGGTTATCAAATGTGATGAATTAAAATTACCAACCAATTTTTTTTTAAGAATGTTATCAAGTGTGATGAATGAAAAACTACCAAAGTAAAAACTTTTCAAGAATATTATCAAGTGTGATGTATGAAAACTACCAACCTAAAAACCTATTTTTTGAGAATGTTATGAAGTGTGATGAATGGAAATCACCAACCTAAAAACATTTCAAGAATATTTATCAAGTGTCATGGATGGAAATCACCAACCTAAAAACGTATCAAGGATGTTATCAAGTGTGATGAATGACAATTACCAACCTAAAAACCTTTTTTGAGAATGATATCAAGTGTGATGAATGACAATTACCAACCTAAAAACCTTTTTTTTAGAATGTTATAAAGTGTGATGAATCAAAATCACCAACCTAAAATCCTTTTTTTAAAGGTTATCATGTGTGATGTATGAAAATTACCTACCTAAAAACCTATCAAGGATGTTATCAAGCGTGATGAATGAAAATTACCAATCTAAAAACCTTTCTTGAGAATGTTTATCAAGGATGATGAATGAAAACTACGAAAGTAAAAACTTTCAAGAAATATTATCAAGTGTCATTTATGAAAATCACCAACCTAAAAACTTTATATGAATGTTATCAAGTGTGATATATGAAAATCACCAACCTAAAAACCTTTCAAGAATGTTTTATCAAGGGTGATGAATGAAAACTACCAAACTAATAAACATTTAACAATGTTATCAACTAGGATGTATGAAAATTGCCAACCTAAAAACCTTTTAAGAATATTTATCAAGTTTGATGAATGAAAATTAGCAACCCAACAACTTTTTAAGAATGTTACCAATTGGGATAAATGGAAATCGCCAACTTAAAAAACATTTTAAGAATGCTATCAACTGGGATGTATGCAAATTTCCAACCTAAAAACCTTTTAAGAATGTTATCAAGTGCGATGAATTAAAATTATCAACCTAAAAACCTTTTTTAGAATGTTATCAAGTCCGATGAATGGAAATCACCAACCTAACAACCTTTTAAGATTGTTATGAAGGGGGGTTAATATAAAAATAGCAACCTAAAAACGTTCATCGCCCAGAACGATAACAGTCTTTGGTTGTTTCTTATTGAGTATCTCCCAAAACGATGCGCCCCCCGACCCTCTACTCCCGTCAAGAAACCTGTTGTTTTCTTTTGCAGACCCGTCAAAGGTTGGTTCCCATCTACATTGTGTGTGGGGGGGGGGGGGCTGAAAGATGAATCTTCAGACAGTGGGAATGGGCCGGTGTCGTCGCAAGGAGTCGCGCACTTATCAGAGACATCCAATAATTTACACAATAAATTTTTTTGCACAAGATGTTGGTAATTTTTCTACTAGATTTACAGTCTTTTTACACTGGTTGGAAGTGGAAAAAATTTATACTAGTTGGAAGTGGAATTTTTTCTACTAGTTTTTTTTGTTTGAAACGAGGCTTTTAAAAAAAATTGGAACGAGGGAAAAGTTTTGCCTTTTATATTGATATGGAAGGAGCAAACAGGAAGCACGAGGCCTAAAAAGAAAAAAGATACAACTCGAGTCGACGACCATGTCACCCGAGTAACTATAGCCGTCACTACCACTGCGGAGGCAACCTCACGCAAGACAAAAACACGGAGCCGCCGATCCAACATCCACGCTGGCCCCAGGGCCACGCACCTAAACTAGCCGACGACCATGTCGCCCTAGCAACCAAAGCCGACACTACAACGTTGGAGATACACTCAACGCAAGAAAAAACCCCGGAGCCGCCGCTCCGACATCCACGCCATCCCCAAGGCCGCGCATCCAAACTAGCCGACGATCAAGTTGCCCTAGCAACCAAAATCGACACTAAACACGGCGGAGGCAACCTCAACGCAAGTCATCCGGAGCCTCCGCTCCGACATCCACGCCGGCCCCAGGACCACGCACCGCCTAGGCGACGACGAAGATGCCGCCACCAACCACCAACACCCCACGGCTCCCACAGGCCGGTGGAACGTCCAAGGCGAGGCCCCAAGAGGCAAGCGACGCAGGAGCGCCGCCCTCGCCCGATCTCGCGAGGGATCTAGGGTTTCCCCCGGAGAACCCGGCGCGGAGAAGCGAAATCACCGCCTCGACGACGCCTTCATGAAGGACGCGGCGCCGGGAGGCATCGCCGTCGTCGGCCCCGGTGGAGCATCGGTGCAGGGCTTTCGCCCGACGTCGCAAACCCCGCGGACCGCCCCACGGGGACCGGCCCGACCACCAACACGCCATGTCGCAGCACCCGCGACACCTCCCGCCACGGCCAACGCCATGCCAACTGCGACCCAAGCGCAGATCCGGGGCCGATGCCCCGGCTTCCTCTTCCCCGACCCTCACCACCCGCAGCACCTCCCGCCAGAGTTGGGGCCCGGATGCCGTCGATCCCGCGCTCGGAACGCCGCACCACGCGGAGACACCGGTCGGAGAGGACGTCGCCTCGCGGAACCATGCCGACAGGAGCTCCAAAGCCACCACCTCCAGGCCAACGCAGCCTGCGCCCAGCGCCGGCTCGCGCACCCAGCAGCAGCTCCGGAGGCGCACCGCCACAACCAACCGCCGACCGGGCCCGACGAGCCCATCTGGGCGCGCAGCCTCCACCATACCGGAGTACAGCAGCGGCGCCCCATCCCCTGCAGCACCACCAGCGGATCTCCACCGTCCGCAGACCTCCTGCCCGCCGCCGCTCGAGCCCGGCGGCCCGACCTCCACCGCCCCGGCCGACACCGTACCGGGCCGGCCACCTCCAACCAGGCGCATCCCCGACGCCGCAAACCACCGCCCTCAGCAGCCCCCACCCAGCTTCTCCCTTGCTCCTCCATGTCAGTGACGACGCCGCCAAGCCGCGCAGGTTGACGGAGCAGCGCCCGCCGCCATCCCCAGCCGTTGGAAGAAAAAAATCCGCCGCCGCCATCACGAGGGCGCGCGCAGCGGTTGTTCGCCGGCGCCCCTCCGGCAGCAGCGAAGCGGAGGAAGTGTATTTTTTTTCTACTAGACAGTGAGAATAGGTTACAATAAAAGTGCAGGCGAACAAAGGGAATAGGTTACTAAAAAAAATCACCGTACAAATAGGCTCCTCGGCTTGCCCACTCCTCCGACACGTTCCTGCGCGTGTCACGTAACCCAAAAAAGGAAACTTGCGCGACCGTACACTTTCTTAATCCAGTAACGCGGACTGGTCGGAAACCGATCGACCAAAATGTAATTGTCGAGCGCGCGCAAGCTAGCATGGCCCATTGCCATCTCGCCTTCGGTTATCCAAGGCCCGACGCTGATATGCCTATGCCAGTGGTAGTTGGTGTCCTAGTTAACCCCATTGGTTTGGGTCGTAATTTGATGGCAATGAACATGTTGCGCCACTGGGTTCTTACAAGCACCACAGAAAAAACTTTAGTTGCTGAAATCGATGGTTTGTTTTTTACTTAGACTACTTCCATTGGTTTACTGCAAAAATCGATGAATATATATAGCGAAGTCATCAAATCTCATAGAAAACTGCCGGTGATAAGCATTAGGCTGGTCACAATGGGGAGTAACATAAGATAGTAACATACACGCTTTCCTAGACTATATTCCTACCTCCACAATGGGGAGTAACATGTATATAGTGTCATGCAACGATATATTTATTAGGCTATAGACTCATTGTTTTTTGGAGTGTGTGATGTTCCGGTAACTTAGCTAGTTACCACAAGCATCTCTCTATTCATTAAATACGTGCCACATAAGCAAACTTGTATTGGAGTGTGTGATGTTACTGCTAAGTTCCTCCCCATTGTGACCAGCCTTATGGTCGCTGGTTGGCCCTTCGAACGGATGGGATACTTGGTCTCCAGCTACAAAAGCCCTATTGCCCGCTTTAACCAGGCACTCAGTTCCCATCACTTCATGTAGTCTATTTTCCTTCCTTCCGCATTGCACTCACACTAGCCTGTTCCCGGCTCTATTACGAACCGGGACTAAAGGGTCCATTAGTACCGGTTCGACTGCACAGGGTGCCGACACCCTTTTAGTCCTGCTTCGTTGCAATCTTTAGTCCCGGTTCGATGAACCGGTACTCAAGAGTCTCCTATGTCATCTTCCACTAAAGGGTACGACATGCTTGGCTGCCATTGGCATAGCACCACTAAACTCATAACTGCAACCTCATCACTCTTCCATGGCTTCTACCATACCCAGTCTAACCTATTCGGAGGCAAAGGGGTTTTGCGCCTCGAACTACCCTGCCCACCCGTCTACGGCATCCCCGCCGGCTGGAGGCTGAGCGCCGGAGGCGTGCCGGTCCCTCCCGACTTTCAAGGTGTGGCGCGCCGGGCAGCCATCACGAATCACTACTACCTCGAACTCACGCTGCAGCAGCAGATGGATCTCCGCTAGGATCCCGACTACCAACCAACTTAGGACGCCTTCTCCATCACTCGGCATGAGAGGGGAGTCGCCAGGTACGAGGAGGACGGCCTACCTCCTTCAAACTTCAACAAGGCCGGTCCTCGGCTGTGGTTGGGCGGTCGGACTCTCTACAGCGTCATGGACTATATCAGGGCCGGCGATAACCCCCTTCTGCGCTACCCTCACTTCCAGTTCAGGCGTCCTCACTGTTCGAGGTTCCATCCCTGAGCGCCGTCCGACGATAGTTACAACGACGGCGGCAAAAACGACGACTACGAGGACAAGTATTATAGTCCTAGACATGAGTACGACTAAATCGGAGATCCACTCTTGTTATTCAGTATTGCCGGTTTGTTTCCATGCACTCCTCCCTAAATGTGTTCTGAAAACTGCTAGCACCATTACCCTTAGTCCGTTTAAGTAATAATGTAATAGTGTTCCGAGTATTGTTGGTGATGTGTAATAATACGCATTTAAATCAAATTATATAAAGAAAACAGAGGAAGAAAAACAAACTAGAAAAAACAATTAAAAAGCATTTAAATCAAATTATATAAACGAAAACAGAAAAAGAAAAAGAAAAAACAAATCAAATTATATAATAGAAAACAGAAAAAAATATTAGAAAAAAAGAATTGAAAAACCATTTAAATCAAAGTATATACAAGAAAAAAGAAAAAAGAAAAAAAAACTAGACAAAATAATTAAAAAACATTAAAT
Source organism: Alopecurus myosuroides (assembly GCA_028641055.1). NCBI lineage: Eukaryota > Viridiplantae > Streptophyta > Magnoliopsida > Poales > Poaceae > Alopecurus > Alopecurus myosuroides. Next base: position 224,679,990 of record CM054058.1, read on the forward strand.
CAAATTATATAAAAGAAAACTAAAAAATATTAAAAAAGAATTGAAAAAGCATTTCGATCAAAGGATATAAAAGAAAACAGGAAATGAAAAAAACTAGGCAAAACAATTCAAAAAGCATTAAATCAAATTATATAAAAGAAAACAGAAAAGAAATTAGAAAAAAACAATTGAAAAGGTCCTTTAGTGCCGGTTGGTAACACCAACCGGAACTAAAGGTCTGCTGGGCTCCGCGCGCATATTTTCGCGGCCCAGATTGACCTTTAGTCCCGGTTCAGCCAAGAACCGGTACTAAAGGTCTCTTTAGTCCCGGTTCGTGGCTGGAACCAGGACTAATGGTCGATTTCGAGGGGGCCTTAGCCATTTCTTCCCAAAATTCCTTCATTCAACCGACGAGAAGACGCCGCTCCTTCGGGCTCCTGCATAGTGAACGCTGCCGCCGCTGCATCACGCCATCGTCGGCGCGCACCTCCGCTCTCCCACCAGTTTGCTGCCGTCGTCACGCACCGCGCCCTCCCGGCGACTCCTCCTCGCGTCGCCGCCCCTCCTCCTGTCGGCCTTGCCCCCGTCTTCCCGACGGATCCTCCTCGCCTCGGTCCTTCCCCAGCTGCCACGTGTCCTGCCTATCGCCGTCGTTCCCCATTGCCTCCTCCGGCCACCCAAGCGAGAGTGAGGTGAGAGTTTTTTTTTGTTATAATTACTAATTAGATTTATTATGTCAGTATTTGGTTTATTAGTTATTATTTTCTTTTTAGGTCAGAATTATTAGGTCATTATAAGGTTTATTAGGTTTTTTGTTATTAGTTACTTATTAGGTTTATTACTTATTAGGCTAATTACCTATTACTTATTAGGTTAATTACTTATTAGTTATTTTTTTTTGTTATTAGATTACTTAGGTTAATTTTTTTGTTATTAGTTATTAGGTTAGGTTATTAGTGTTTATGCTATTTAGTGTCAACAAATTATTAGTGCTATTGGTGTTTATTTAATTTTTCTTGCTATTTAGGAATTTATTAGTGTTATTAGTGTTATTTAAATTTGCTTGCTATATATTTAGCAAATTAATAGTGTTAAGAAATTTAAGATAATAAAATATTAGTACTTTATATAAATTTTCTTGCTATTTATGAATTTTTACTTTACTTAAATTTGAATTTGCTATTTAAATATGTTTGTTATTTAGGAAATTTGCTAAGTCAATTAAATTCCTAAGTCATTAAAATTGCTAAGTCAATTTTGTTTGTGTTAGAAAATTTAGTGTTATTTGATTGCTAAGTAAATTATTAGGGTCTAATTTGCTTTTTATATAAATTGCTAAGTCAATTTTGTTTGTGTTAGCAAGTTTGGTGTTATTTCATTGTTTAGTAAATTATTAGAGTTTATTTTTCTTGTTATTTAAATTGCTAAGTAAATTTAGTTTGTGTTAGAAAATTGCTAAGTCAATTTTATTTGTGTTAGCAAATTTAGTGTTATTTGATTGCTTGTTATTTAAATTTGATTGCAGTGAAATTGAGCTATGGACGACCCCTTCATCAGAGGCGAGGAGAATGAAGACTGAATGCAACAAATCATACATGAGAAGGCCCGTGGAACGTTATTCCATGGAGAAGACGATGATTTCAGCTCACAATTTCTTAACGACTCTGGTGAGGGAATTGAGTCTGAAGAAACAGGAGACGACTAAGTGCCCTTAACAAACTCCGGCGAGGTGTATATATGTATTAAGATTGTGTTGATCAGTAGATGCATTGATTTATTTGTATTGCCCTTATTAACGAATCATTTTTATTTTAGCCTTCCGGATCATCGAGCAAATCTGCTAAAAAGCAAGGTCCTCGAGGCACGACGAAAAGGATGTCGGGCGAGGGTAGGTTACCCATCTACACAGTTAATGATAACGGTGAACCGCTGAAACCCAAAGAGAACCGCCGTAAATTTGTAATTCAAGCTGGAGTTATTGTTAGGGACATGCTACCGATCGGCATTGCAGAGAATGATGGAGTTAGTTATGTCCATGAACATACAAAAAAATTGCTTTCCGATAGTCTCATGACACACTTCAACCTACCGCAAAATTTCACGGAAGCCAAGAAGGAGACAATCAAGCAATGGACTCTGAAGAAGATTACCACACAATTCCAGAGCCGGAAGGAAAAATTATGGAAAAAATATCAAAACGAAGATCCAGATTTCAGTGGGAGACTAGAGAAGATAAAACATGACTATGTCGCATTTAAGGCGTATAAGAAATTGGCTACCGCTGTGTCTTGATCAACCATAAATAAGATAAATTCTGGGAAGAAGCAACATCACCACAGGTTAGGGACAGGTGGCTACAAGATTGCCATTCCAAAATGGGAAGCTTTTGAAGCAAGGCTGATTGCTAGAGGGAGGCATCATTCCACAAACAGCGGACTCGCCCTCGAGGTCCAAGTTTTGGTTGTTCGTGCATGGGGCAGGGTTGGACCCACACACAGGGCAGATTGTTGCACATGGAAACTGGAAGGATAAATTGAAACAATCAGTCTGATGCTTATAGATGCAATAGATAAGGTTTAAAAGAGAGTGTACCATCCCGAGAGAGAGAAGGACGAGCTGACACTTGACCTGGTGAATCCTGAACACGTTGGACGAGTACACACCTATTAAGAGATTACCTTGGAAAAAAACTGAAGAGGAAAACGCCGCCTTCGATAGGGCCAAGTTGGATGCCACTTTGCACCGCAAGCGCCCGAGATACCATTTGAGAAGACAGTAGATCCGGTGCTCGTTGCACGTACCATTGAGAATCTATATGACCATGTACCATTGCCTCCATCAAACTATAGGCGTTATATTGGAAGGTCATGTGACGATAAGATGGAAGAGGCGAAAAATGGAAACAAGTTCCCCAGCTCAGAGAACAAGACGTTCAATCGGTCCCCCCGCTCAAGATGTGTGACGACAATGCCGCTCAATGTAATCAACCACACATAGGTTTGACAACCTTTTACCCCTAAAGATTATTGTCTGATTGAATTCTATTCTTGTACAAAATTGAACGAAACAACCAGAAGGGACTGATCTTTGAAGATAATATGTTTGCGAGTACATTCACATTAGGGTAAGCGAGAGAATAAAGAATCAAGACATCAAGAAGTATGTAAACATTATTCACAAATTTATTTTGCTACCATCAGTTGTGCTGACTTTTGGTCATAATTATTTTATTATGATTTGATATATACACACATAACTCATGTATTTATTTTTATCTCAATCTTTTTAAGTTGGCAAGAAAGCGGGACGCGCTTCCAATAAAGGAACGCTTCAAAGCAATTTGCGAGGAATTGGCGAGGTTTTTTCCTTGCAGAGGTCATACCTAATTTTCGAGAGTACCACTATGATCCAAAGGAATAGTATGCCTCCATGTAATAGTATGCCCCACAGAGTACCACTATGCTCCAAAGCAATTTGTAATAATATGCTCCAAAACGTGATCTTCATGTACTTTTTAATTTGCGATCTTATGCAATTGTATATGTTATATATATATATATATGTGTGTGTGTGTGTGTGTGTGTGTGTGTATATATGTGTGCATAAACTTGATCTTCATGTAGTAATTTATATATACCAAAATGCATTTTTGGCGCATCGACGTGATCCTCGTATGATGAAACCATCTGATACCCCTAAACTCCTCCTAAAACCTAAACCACCCCCTCCTAAAGCCTAAACCCTAAAAAAATCGAAAAAAGGTGGCCAACCTTTAGTACCGGTTCCTGTTAAGAACCGGGACTAAACGTGTCCAGCCCCGCCGGCTCCTATGGGGCCATGTGGAGGCCCACTGTTACCGGTTTGTAAGCAACCGAGACTAAAGGGGGCGGGCCTCTAGTCCAGATGACTAGTCCCGGTTGCCAAACCAGGACTAGGGGCCCTTTGGAACCGGGACTAGTACCCCTTTTTTCCAATAGTGTGAACTAACTCTTAATCCTAGTGATTGGTTAACTCTTAACCGAGTCACATGTACAATCAACTGACTTTCCGACAAACCCGAAATTTACCATTATAGCTCCCCACTTATGGAGACCTCGGGTCTAAGCACATGATATATATTTGTAGTTTGACACTAACAAATGACAACAACTTGTTGCGTCTCAACTATGGGTCATTCCGACTTAGTAAACACTTTTAACCAAGTCAATGCTATAAGATTAGCATCACCATACTCACTACGGGAAACATAGACTTTGCCGTGCGTCGGCTGGTAGCTATTTATCGGGGACACGAAAAACACAACCTTTGCCATGTGCCGCACAAGGCAACGACGGACGCATGGCGTAGAGCCCTGAAAAACACACGACAATAACAAGCACACGACAAATAAGAAGAAAAATACACGACAACGACGGTGCACGACAAAGAGGAATGTATTTGCAATGGGAAAAGAATGAAACGTTACCTTGTGCCAACACACGACAAAGTTCTGACATGGTTCTGAAACCCTGTTGGCCCACTGGCAGTGCTTTGCCGTGTGCGGCACATGACAAACATTAGGTCTTTGCCATGTGCATGCACACCGCAAAGAGCTGGGCATTATTTTATGTATGCAGTCTTGCTTTACAATATTCTAATAATTTTTTATTTCTATTTATCAATTTATATTAAATAAATTGCCCACCCTAAAAAAACCTACCAACTTTACCACCCTAAATTATTATTTTTATTCACCGACATCAACTTCTCTCTCGAGTTTGACTGGGCTCCAGCGGGGTTAGGGTTTCGCCGTAGAGGGGCTCCAGAGCGACGGGTGGCACCAAAAGTTATTGGGTGGCGCTATGATACGTCATAAACGTATCCTTAATTTCCGATGTTCCATGTTGTTTTCTTATTGTTCCCCACATGTTTGCTATACACTTTATGCCATTTTTATCGATTTTCTGGACTAACCTTTTGACAAGATGCCATAGAGTCAGTTCTCTGTTTTCTGCTGTTTTTAGTTTTAAAAAAGTTATTCTGGAAATATTCTCGGAATTGGAAAATTTGAAGCCCGGAAGTCTTAGAATTCCCGAAGATTCAACGGAGTCCCAAAGAGACCCGGACGGGGGGTCTCAGGGGGCCCACACCATAGGGCGGCGCCCCCCCCCCCCGCCCCGCTTGGCCGCGCCGGGGGGTGGTGTGGGACCCCAGGCCTCCATAGCCTCTGCACTTTCGCCTACTTAATCCCCCTGAGACATAAACCCTAGAAGATCCCACTTTTCCCCCAAAAACACCCGAGGCCTCCGTCACCGTCATCCCGAGATTGGGAGGGTTCTCGAGCTCTCCCCGGCAACCTTCCGCAGGGGGAAATCATCACCGGAGGGGTCTACACCACCATGCCCTCCTCCGAAGTGATGCGTGAGTAGTTCATCCCTGGACTACGGGTCCATAGCAGTAGGTAGATGGTCGTTTTCTCCCCTTTGTACCTCATGTTTAGATCTTGTGAACTACCTATCATGATCAAGATCATCTTTATGAATTTCTACATGTTGTGTTTGCTGGGATTTGATGAATGTTGAATGCTATGTCTTATGATTATCAATCTATCATGTTATCTTCATGCATATGTTATTTATGATCTTGCATGCTCTCCGTTATTAGTAGATGCTCTGGCCAAGTAGATGCTAGTAACTCCAAGAGGGAGTATTTATGCTCGATAGTGGGTTCATGCCTCCTTTTCATCTATGCTCGAGTGACAAAAACGTGACGGATGGAGGATGTGTTGTTGCCATTAGGGAGAAAACAGAAGCGTTTACCTAGTTTACATTGTTTACATTACACACTTTGCTTACGGCGATAAATTGTTGCTTGCAACTTAATACCCAACGTTTGTTCGGATGATATTCAGAGGGTGGATTATTAGTCATAGATGCAGTTGGATAACGGTCTATGTATCTTATTGTAATGCCCGCATGAATCACATAGTAATCTTTATGTCTTGCATATGCACTACGGTGCAGCCTTCATTTGTGTAAATGGCCCAGCTGTAATTTGTTCACCGCACATGTTATTTATCTTTCACGGAGAGACAACACTAGTGAACTGTGGACCCCGGTCCTTTTTCCTCATACTGATAAAACACCTTCTGCTTTCATACTGCTGCTACTCCTTCCATACTGTTTTCCTAGTGTTGCTACTTTTTTCATACTATTTTCCACACAATACGTTTAACCTCTTTGTGTTCAGCAAAACCTGTGAGATTGACAACCTCACTGCTTCGTTGGGGCAAAGTGATTTGATTGTGTTGTGTAGGTTCCACGTTGCTTCTGAACCGGTAGTGCGCCCTGCCATCTCAGCTTCTTCTACCTTCTAACGTTACTCCTTCCTCCTACTGGTCGATTAAACCTTGGTTTCTTACTAAGGGAAAACTGCTGCTATGCTCATCATACCTTCCTCCTGGTGTTTAACAACGAGTGCAAGACTTGCACCATCAAGCTATTTTTCTGGCGCCATTGCGGGGTAGGAAGAGAATTTCTGCAAGGGGAGTCTCTCGCTTCCAATCTCTTTACTTTGTTTTTGTTTTGCTTAGTTTATTTTATTTTGTCTTGTTTGCTTCTCTTTATCAAAAACACAAAAAAATTAGTTCTTATTCTAGCTGTAGTTTTATTCCTGTTTTTAGTCTTGTCAAAATGACTACTCCTGAGAACACTAAGTTGTGTGACTTTACTAGCACCAACAACAATGATTTCATTAGCACACCTATTGTTTCACCTACTCCTACTACTGATTTTTATGAGATAAAACCTGCCCTGTTAAACCTTGTTATGAGAGAGCAATTTTATGGTGTTAGTATTGATGATGCTACTGCCCATCTTAATAATTTTGTTGAACTATGTGAGATGAAAAAATATAAAGATGTTGATGGGGATATTATTTAACTGATTTTTTTTCCTTTCTCTTTGAGAAGAAGAGCTAAAGAACGATTGCTGTCTTTGCCTAAAAATAGTATTGATTCTTGGACTAAGTGTAAAGATGCTTTCATTGGAAAATATTATCCTCCTGCTAAGATTATATCTTTAAGAAGTAGCATTATGAATTTTAAGAAACTTGATAATGAGTATGTTGCTAAAGCTTGGGAAATAATGAAGTCTTTGGTAAGTAATTGTCCCACTCATGGACTGACTACTTGGATGATCATCTAAACCTTTTTATGCAGGTCTGAATTTTTCTTCAAGAAACCTTTTGGATTCAGCTGCTGGAGGAACCTTTATGTCCATAAGCAACAAATCTTCTTGATGATATGATGGTAAATCTGAATGGCACACTAAGAGAGCTACAATTGGTAGGAAGGTAAATTCTGTTGAAGAAACTTCTTCTTTGAATGAAAGACTTGATGGTATTATGTCTATGTTTGTGAATGGCCATGCTCCTATTGATCAAACTAATGTTCCTTTAGACTCTTTGGTTGCTCAAGAATAGCATGTTGATATAAACTTCATTGAAAATAATAATTTCAACACCAATGCTTATAGGAATAATTTTGGCAGCAACAATTATAGGCCATATCCTTTTAATAGTGGTAATAATGACAGAACTGGAATGCCTAATGAAAGAATTTAAGAAGTTGAAAGAGACACTAAAGACTTTATGAAAAAACAATATGAGCAAAATAAACTATTTACTAAAACCATGGAGGAACAATCTGCTATGTCAAGAAATACCAAGCTATCAACTTGAAATTTTAAATAGATAAATATCTGGGTTGCAAGTTAAAATTGCTTATGCTGAAACTTCTTTTTCATCCATGTCTGAAGCTCAATCTTCTTTGATTAATAGAATGACTGCTAAAACTGAAACCATAGATGATAATCGTTTTGCTGCTACCAATGCTATCCAAATTCGAATTGATGACAATGTTAGGATGTTAGCTGAATTGCATCTAGATGGGAAAGAGAAGATGAAATAGCTAGAAAGAATAATATAGCTAATGTTTGCATCATTACCACCACTAGTAAAACTGAAGCTTCTCATGCTATAAAATCTTCTACTATCAATGGTAAAGTAATTGGTGTTGGAAACACTCCCCACTTCTGCTAGTAAAATTGCAAAACTGCCTGAAACTGCTAAAAATGTTCCTGATACAAGTGCTAAAAATTTTAGAAACATGGGAGACAATGGTCCCATTATATTTGATAAAAATGATCTTGAATTTTATTATTGCAACATAACTAAAGTGATTAAGTTCTTACAAAAGCTTGCTAGTTGTCCTAATGCTAGTACTATGAATATGGCTTTCACAAAACATATTACAAATGCTCTCATGCAAATTAGAGAGGATGAATTAAGATGCGAAGCCTCTAGCCCTAAGAAGCTAGCTGATGGTTGGGAGCCTATTATTAAAATGAAAGTGAATGATTTTGATTGCAATGCTCTATGTGATCTTGGTTCTAGTATCTCTGTTATGCCCAAGAAACTCTATGATATTCTTGATTTGCCACCATTGGAATCTTGCTATTTGGATATTTGTCTTATTGATAATGTTAGAAAGAAACCTTTGGGAAGAGTTTATGATGTTCTTATCATGGTTAATAATACTCTTGTCCCCGTTGATTTTGTTGTCTTGAATATTTAATGCAATGAACGTTGTCCAATTGTTTTGGGAAGACCTTTTCTAAGAACTGTTGGTTCTGTTATTGATATGAAAGAAGGGATTATTAAATTTCAGTTCCCACTCGAGAAAGGTATGGAACACTTTCCTAGAAATATAATAAAGTTGCCTTTTGATTCCGTTATTCGAACAAGTTACAATTTGGATGCTTCTTCACTTGAAAACACTTGATTCCACTTTTCTGGGTCTAGCTAAAAGGCGTTACAGAAAAGCACTTCTTGGGAGATAACCCATGGTTTTATTTTTCCTATGTTTTTCTCTGTTTTCTTTGAGTCAAGGGGTTTTATACTTCTTTGGAAACTCCTTTGTATCTTTCTTTTCATGTTTTAGTGGTGCGAAGTAAGGTTTCTGACGAGAGTTGGAGTTGGTTTTCGGATTTCTGCGCAGGAAACAGATTTCTGATGTACACCATAAAAAATCATATAAAATCCTAGAAGATCAGAATGATGTGAAATGTTTTGTACTTATTCCTCAGCTAATTCCACAAGTTTTTTGTTCTTTAAGTTTTTCGATCTGAGCAACATAAGTGTCTCAAAAAAATTCGTGTTTATAGACAGTTCTGGTTTTGACAGATTCTGCCATTTTTCTTGCATTTGCTCTTTTGCGATGTCAAGTGGGTTTGTCTGCTTCACTAAACATAAGTGGCCATAGCTAATGTTTAAAAGTATCAATAGAACTTGTGCCATACAGAACCAATGGATTTTAATTTGTTGCACTAAACCTCTAATGCGAAACACTGTATGAGTGTGTTGTGAAGGAAGTTTTCAAGGGTCAAGAGAAGAGGTGATATATGTGATCAAGAATATTGCAAGGTCAAATCTTGGGGATTCCCCCGTGGTTCATACAATAATGTTTTAAGAAGACTCAAGCATCTAATCTTGGGGATGCCCAAGGCATCCCCTTCTTTATCAACTATCTATCAGGTCCCTTCTCGTGAAACTATATTTTTATTCGGTCACATCATATGAAGTTTACTTGGAGCGTCTGTTTGTTTTTCTTTTGTTTTATTTTTTCCTTGCTGAAATACTATAGTTGTATCCTAGCATTATTTTTTTGGGAGAGAGACACACGCCGCTTTTCGTTTGAATACTTGCTATGTTAGTATTCTTAATTTTTCTTCTAGCTGCTTAAAAAAATTCATGTTTAGCTCTCGTTTTCATTGCATCTCTTATTCAGAGATGTTAGTTTTAGTAGTGTTATGTGAGTCCTCTCATGTTTGATTTCTATAGAAATTAGAGAGTTTTTTTGTTAAAGCATGTTTTGTATGGTGTTTGTTGGGAAAAGAAACTGCTGCTTGAGGAAGAGTTTTTAACGGTGCAAGTAGAAGCTTGTATAGACCGTGGCTAGACTTTTTCATATCATGCTAGATGTTATTTTAGTTTTAAAGACTTGTGGTTATTGAGTAGCATGATTAGGCTCAAATAGATGAGAGTGTTTAATGTTCCATTGAAAGAATCATGAGTTGTTCTTGTCATATTGAAGCACAAATTTGTGGTGTTCTCCTCCGAATGTTTTATTTGGTTGACTTGGCGCATGCTCACACCATGTTTATGACTACGAACCAGTAACGAATAGCGTCCATGATAATTTAGTCATTGAACTTGTGGTACCACTTATACTTTGATTAATGATGTTTATGTCGCTATGCATGATTATGGCTCTTATGCTCTCTTGATTTTTCGCTCCCAGTCTTTTGCTAGCCTCCACCTGTACTAAGTATGAGCTCTACTCGTGCATCCAACTCCCAAAAAACCAAGTTTTCCCATTGTGTCCACCATACCTACCTACATGTGGTATTTAACCGCCACTGCAAAGTAAATTGCTCATGTGTTACCTTTAAAACTTTCAAAATTACTCTTGTTTTGTGCTCTTGTTTTAGCTCATGGGGACGTAAATAGAGAATCTTTATCTCACTTGTTGATTGGACTTTCACACCCTGGACTAGTGGCTTCATCCGCTTATCCAATGATAGAAGAGCTGGCAGCGGGGTGCCCAGCCCAAAATTAATAACACAAATTCTCTTCACTATTTTTGCCCCTGATTTATCAGTCAAAGCATAATTGTGTAAACAAAAGAGAAACAGGGATGACCTTCTACCCAGATGCGTCCTTCCATGGGAGCCGCTCTTGTGAAGTCTAGTTGGCTTGTGACGTGCTGTATTTTCTATTTACCATTCATTGACATTAGCATACACCTCTCTTAAAAAAAGTTTTCAATACCTCTGTTTAATAAAATAAAACCTCTAGCACATGAGTTGATCCATGCTTCCCTCTGCGAAGGGCCTTTCTTTTACTTTTATGTTGAGTCTCCATCTTCTAACTTTATGCACGGTTGAGAGAGCATTTTTTCCATTCTGAGTTTTATGTGCATTTGTCCCAGAAACATTATTAATTCATTCATGATGTGTTATTGCTTGTTCTCTAATTATTTCTTCTAGTCTTCCTCGTGAACTTTGAAGGTGTTCTGGCATTTATGTTTTGCCCTACTCTTAAGGACTAGCGAAATATCACTTTGACATGTTCTCTCTATACTTGAAACAAACGTATATCTTTCTTTGCATTGTTATTCATGATATTTTATTTGAGTTACTTCTCATGATGCAAAGTGATTGCTATGCTTTATTATTAAAGTTTTATTTATTATGCTTGTGTTAAAGTTCTATGATCTCAACTTACTTATGCTTTTACATTATTGATGATCAACTTTATGTTGGTAGCATGTCACCTCAGAAATTATTGTGTTTTTATCGTTTACCTACTCGAGGACGAGTAGGAACTAAGCTTGGGGATGTTGATACGTCATAAACGTATCCTTAATTTCTGATGTTCCATGTTGTTTTCTTATTTTTTCCCACATGTTTGCAATATACTTTATACCATTTTTATTGATTTTCCGGACTAACCTATTGACAAGATGCCACAAAGCCAGTTCCCCGTTTTCTGCTATTTTTAGTTTCAGAAAAGTTGTTCTGGAAATATTCTCGGAATTAGAAAATTTGAAGCACGGAAGTTTGAGAATTCCCGAAGGTTCCACGGAGTCCCGAAGAGACCCGGAGGGGGGCTCAGGGGGCCCACACCATAGGGTGGCGCCCCCCCTGGCCGCCCCGGGGGGTGGTGTGGGCCCCCATGCCTCCACCGCCTCTGCCCTTTCACCTATTTAATCCCCTCGAGACATAAACCCTTGGAGATCCCACTTTTTTCCCGAAAAACACCCAAGGCCGCCGTCTCCATCATCCGGAGATCGGGAGGGTTCTGGAGCTCTCCCCGGCACCCTGCCGGAGGGGGAAATTACCACCGGAGGGGTCTACACCACCATGCCCTCCTCCGAAGTGATGCATGAGTAGTGCATCCCTGGACTACGGGTCCATAGAAGTAGCAAGATGGTCGTTCTCTCCACTTTGTACTTCATGTTTAGATCTTGTGAGCTGCCTACATGATTAAGATCATCTTTATGTAATTCTACATGTTGTGTTTGCTGGGATCTGATGAATGTTGAATGCTATATCTTCTGATTATCAATCTATCATGTTATCTTCATAAATATGTTATTTATGATCTTGCATTATCTCCGTTATTAGTAGATGCTCTGGCCAAGTATATGCTAGTAACTCCAAGAGGGAGTATTTATGCTCGATAGTGGGTTCATGCCTCCTTTTCATCTGTGCTTGAGTGACAGAAACGTGACAGATGGAGGATGTGTTGTTGCTATTAGGGAGAAAACAATGGTGTTTACCAAGTTTACATTGTTTACATTACACACTTTGCTTACGGCGATAATCTGTTGCTTGCAACTTAATACCCAACGTTTGTTCGGATGATATTCGGAGGGTGGATTATTAGTCCTGATGCAGTTGGATAACGGTCTATGTATCTTCTTGTAATGCCCGTATGAATCATATAGTAATCTTTATGTCTTGCATATGCACTACAGTGCAGCCTTCATTTCTGTGAATTGCCCAACTGTAATTTGTTCACCACACATGTTATTTATCTTTCACGGAGAGACACCACTAATGAACTATGGACCCCGGCCCTTTTTCCTCATAGTGATAAAACACCTACTACTTTCATACCGCTTTCATACTAGTGCTACTGCTTTCATATTGTTTTCCTACTATTGCTACTGCTTTCATACTGTTTTCCTACTGTTTTCCACACCATACGTTTAACCTCTTTGTGTTCAGCAAAATCGGTGAGATTGACAACCTCACTACTTCGTTGGGGCAAAGTGATTTGATTGTGTTGTGTAGGTTCCACGTTGCTTCTTAACCGATAGTGCACCCTGCCATCTCAGCTGATTCAACCTTCTGAAGTTACTCCTTCCTCCTACTGGTCGATTAAACCTTGGTTTCTTACTGAGGGAAAACTGCTGTTGTGCTCATCATACCTTCCTCTTGGGGTCTCACAATGAGTGCAAGACCTGCACCATCACGCACCATGTGTGCACTAGTGTTACTAGGGTTGTAGATGCCAAATATCCCCCCTCTCTGTATTGAGGCTTCACCGGCATCGAGTTCTCTCTCTGAGAGTTTCTATGCTACGAGCCCGAAACTCTCGAAAATGTACTATCGCAGGGGGGTGGGGGGAATCTGCTGTAGAGGTGGGCCCTACCATTGTTTTGGGACTTCCTAGGGTCAACCCTTACACAACCAAGAAATTAGTTCCACATTGCTACCTCCTCCTGGCTCCGGTCAAACCTGTAGACGACACGTTTGAGTAGGCTCCATCGAGGCCAGGGCTTCACCGTAGAGGGGCTCCGGAGAGTCGGGGTGGCACCAAACCGTATTGGGTGGCACACCATGTGTGCACAAGTATTACTAGGATTGTAGATGCCAAAGATCCCCTCACTCTCTGTGTTGGGACTTCACCGGCATCGAGTTCTCTCTCTGAGAGTTTCTGTGTTACGATCCCGAAACTCCCGCAAACGGACTGTCAGGAGGAATCTTCTGTAGACGTGTGACCTACCATTATTTTGGGACGTCCTAGGGTCCGCCCTAACAAAACCAAGAAATTAGTTCCACATTTCTACCCCCTCCGGGCTCCGGTCAAACATGTAAACGATATGTTTGACTCGGCTCCAGCGGGGCTAGAGTTTTGCTGCAAAGGGGCTCCGGAGCATCGGGGTGGCACCAAAAGGTATTGGGTGGCACACCATGTGTGCGCTAGTGTTACTAGGGTTGTAGATGCAAAATATCCCCTCACTCTCTATGCTGGGGCTTCACCGGCATCGACTTCTCTCTCTGAGACTTTCTGTGCTACGAGCCGAAACGGACTATCGAGGGGGAATCTTCTGTAGAGGTGGGACCTAACACAACCAAGAAATAGGTCCACATTTCTACCCCCTCTGGGCTCCGGTCAGACCTGTAGACGATAAGTTAACCTGGGCTCCAGCGGGGCTAGGGTTTCGCCGCAAAGGGGTTCCGGAGCGTCGGGGTGGCACCAAAAGGTATTATGTGGCACACCATGTGTGCACTAGTGTTACTAGGTTTTTATATGTCAAATATCCCCTCACTCTCAGTGCTGGGGCTTCAACTGCATCGACTTCTCTCTTTGGGAGTTTCTGTTCTACGAGACAGAAACTTCCGGAAACGGACCGTCGGGGGGAAATCTTCTGCAGAGGTGGGCCCTACCATGGTTTTGGGATTTACTAGGGTCCATTCTAACACAACCAAGAAATTAGTTCGACATTGCTTCACTCTCCAGGCTCCGGTCAAACCTGTAGACGATAAGTTTGACTAGGCTCCAGCAGGGCTAGGGTTTTGCCGCAGAGGGGCTCCGGAATGTCAGGGTGGCACACATTGTGTGCACTAGTGTTACTTGGGTTGTATATGCCAATGATCCCCCTCACTCTCTGTTTTGGGGCTTCCCCGGCATCGACTTCTCTCTCTGAAAGTTTCTCTGCTACGAGCCCGAAACTCCCGGAAACGGACTATCGGGGGGGGGGGGGGGTCTTCTATAGATGTGAGCCCTACCATTGTTTTTGGATTTCCTAGGGTACACCCTAACACAACCAAGAAATTATTTCCACATTTCTACCCCCTCCAGGCTTCAGTCAAACTTGTAGACGATAAGTTTGACTGGGCTCCAATGGGGCTAGGGTTTCGTCACAAAGGGGCTCGAGAGCGCCGGGAGGGCACCAAAAGGTATTCAGTGGCACACAAAGTGTGAACTATTGTTACTAGGGTTGTAGATGCCGAATATCCCCTCACTCTCTGTGTTGCGACTTCATCGACATCGACTTCTCTCTCTGAGTGTTTCTATGCTATGAACCCGAAACTCCCGAAAATGGACAATGGGGGGGGGAATATTTTGTAGAGGTGGGCCCTACCATTGTTTTGGGACTTCCTAAGGTCCGCCCTAACATAACCAAGAAATTATTTCCACATTGCAATCCCCTCCGGGCTCCGGTCAAACCGGTAGACGATAAGTTTGACTAGGCTCAAACGGGTCTAGGATTTCACCGCAGAGGGGCTACGGAGCGTCGAGGTGGCACCAAAAGGTATTGGGTGGCACACCATGTGTGCACTAGTGTTACTATGGTTTTAGATGTCAAAAAACCCTCACTCTTTGTGTTGGGGCTTCACCAGCATCGACTTCTCTCTTTGAGAGTTTCTGTGCTACGAGCCAGAAACTCCCTGAAACAAACCGTCGAGGGAATCTTCTGTGGAGGTGGGCCCTACCATTGTTTTCGAACTTTCCTAGGGTCCACCCTAACACAACCACGCAATTAGTTCCAGATTGCTACTCCTCCGGGCTCCGGCCAAACCTGTAGATGATAAGTTTTTGTGCCGGCATTGACTGGGCTCCGGAGCGTTGTAAATAAACTTGTTGAGATTAATTAATTACTAAAATTAAAAATAATATTTTGTTAATAATATTGTATTAAAGTATAACTAAAAAACATTAGAGAAATAAAGAAAAAACACTCTTTGCCGAATCTAGATCTTTGCTGTGTGCCTGCACACGACAAAGATGGAGACGGCCCCACTTGTCAGCCATATGCTACATGTTTTCCCTACACTTTATGTCATTTTATCGATTTTACGGACTAACCTACTGACAAGATGCCACAGAGCCAGTTCCCTGTTTTTTGCTGTTTTTAGTTTCAGGAAAGTTGTTTTGGAAATATTCTCGGAATTGGAAAATTCGAAACCCGGAAGTATTAGAATTTCTGAAGGTTCTAGGGAGTCCCAAAGAGGCCCGGAGGGGGGCTACAAGGGGGCCACGCCATAGGGTGGCGTGCCCGTCCCCTGGCCACGTCTGGGGGTGGTGTGGACCCCTCAGGCGTCCACCGCCATCGCCCTTTCGCCTATTTATTCCCCCCTGATACGTCAACCTTAAAAATATACCAATTCGTCCCGAGAAACACCCGAGGCCGCCGTCATCGTCAACAAGAAATCAAGAGGGTTCTGGAGCTCTCCCCGGCACCCTGCTGGGAGGGGAATTCATCACCGGAGGGGTCTACACCACCATGCCCGCCTCCGGAGTGATGCGTGAGTAGTTCATCCTTGGACTACGGGTCCATAGCAGTAGCTAGATGGTTGTACTCTCCACCTTATGCCTCATGTTTAGATCTCGTGAGCTGCCTCACATGATCGAGATCTTATATTTGTAATGCTACATGTTGTGTTTGCTGGGATCCGGTGATTATTGAATGCTATGTCTTTTGATTATCAATCTATCATGTTATCTTCATGTGTCATATTTATGATCTTGCATGCTCTCCGTTGTTAGTAGATGCTCTGGCCAAGTAGATGCTAGTGACTCCAAGACGGGGTATTTATGCTCGATAGTGGGTTCATGCCTACTTTGCATCTGTGCTCAAGTGACAGAAACATGACGGATGGAGGAGGTGCTGTAACCCTTAGGGAGAAAACAATGATGTTTACTTTGTTTACATTGTTTACATTACACACTTTGCTTACTGCAATTATCCGTTACTTGCAACTTAATACCCATTGTTTGTTCATATGATATTCGAAGGGTGGATTATTAGTCATAGATGTAGTTGGATGACAAAATCTGTATTTTGTTGTATTGCCCGCATTAATTTCATGGTAATCTTTATGTCATGCATGTTCTTTATCTGTCAATTTCCCAGCTGTAATTTTCTCACCACGCATGTTAGCTATCTTTTATGGAGAGATACCTCTAGTGAACTGTGGACCCCGGTCCATTTTCTCATTCTGATAATACACACACTACTTCCACTGTTTTCACACTGCTTCCACAGTTTTCACACTGCTGCTACTGTTTTCATATTGTTCTCATACTATTTTCCACACCATACATTTAACCTCTTTGTATCAGCAAAACCGGTGAGATTGAAAACCTCACTGCTCCTTTGGGGCAAAGTGAATTGTTTGTGTTGTGTAGGTTCCACGTTGCTGCTGAACCGGTAGTGCGCCCTGCCATCTCAGCTGCATCAACCTTGTCAAGTTACTCCTTCCTCCTACTGGCCGATTCAACCTTGGTTTCTTTCTAAGGGAAAACTTGCCGATGTGTGATCACCCACAAGTATAGGGGATCGCAACAGTCTTCGAGGGAAGTAAAACCCAAATTTATTGATTCAACACAAGGGGAGCCAAAGAATATTTGTGAGCCTTAACAAGTGAGTTGTCAATTCACCTGCACCTGGAAGTACTTTTGTTCGCAGTGGTTTATCAGGAGTAACAATTTTATAGCAGCAGCAGTAGTGAGATGAAAACAACAGCACTAGTGTTTGAAGTAAACAACGGGATTAAATAATGTAGGCATAGGGATAGATGAACGGGCGTTGCATGGATAAGATAATTCATATAATAATCAAGACATGGGCATTGCAGATAAATAAGATAAAGCATCCAAGCACTAAGTAACCTTAGGCATGTGTTCCATAAATAGTCGTACGTGCTCACAATGAGAACTTGCACAACATCTTTTGTCCTAGCAGCCCATTTTCAGCGGGGCCTCAAGGGAACTACTGGTAATTAAGGTGTTCCTTTTAATAGAACACCGGAGCAAAGCATTAACACTCCGTGAACACATGTGATCCTCACATCACAGCCATCCCCTCCGGTTGTCCCAATTTCTGTCACTTCGGGGCCTCGGGTTCCGGACAACGATATGTGTAAACAACTTGCAGGTATGATCAAGAAACAATAATTATCATCGTGATTCAATAACATGTTCAGATATGAGATCATGGCACTCGGGCCCAAAGTGGTAAGCATTAGGCATAACAAGTTGAAACAATGTCAATAGCACTAATAGAATATACTAGGCACTATGCCCTAACAATCACGACATTATTACATGAACAGTCTCATCCAATCCCTACCATCCCCTTTAGCCTAAAGCAGGGGAATTACTCACACATGGATGGGGGAAACATGGATGGTTGATGGAGAGGCGTTGGTGATGACGATGGCGGTGATCTCCTCCAATTCCCTGTCCCGGCAGGGTGCCAGAACAGGAATTTCCGATTTCCGAATCGAGGTTCGGGGTGGCGGCGGAGCTACGGACTTCTTTCTAAAAAACTATCAAACCCCCTCGTGTTTTAGGGTTGAAGACTATTTGTAGTCGAAAGGGGAGACCGAGGGGGTGCGGGAGTGGCCCACACCACCTGGTGGCGTGGCCTAGGGGGCGCCGGGTGTGGTTTGGCCACCTCCTGGCCCCTCTCCGGGTCTCCTTCTGGATCCCGGGTATTCTGGTGTTTTAGGGCCAATGGGGTCTTTTCTGGGCAATTTCCCAAAAGTTGATTTTTCTGCACAAAAAACGAGACACCAAGGTAATTCTCCCGAAAACAGCATTAATCCTTGTTAGTTGTATTCAAAACACACAAGTTTAGAGGGAAACAATAGGAAAAGTGTTCGGAAAAGGAGATACGTTTTCGACGTATCACTGTGCTCATCAAACATTCCCCTTGGGGTCTCCCAACGAGTGCAAGTCCTGCACATCAAGCTATTTCCTAGCGCCGTTGCCGGGGAGGAAGAGAATTTGTGCAATGGGAGTCTCTCACTTCCAATCTCTTTACTTTGTTTTTGTTTTTCTTAGTTTAATTAATTTTTTTCTTATTTGCTTCTCTTTATAAAAAACACAAAAAAATAGTTCTTATTCTAGCTGTAGTTTTTATCCTGTGTTTAGACTTGCTAAAATGACTACTCCTGAGAACACTAAGTTGTGTGACTTTACTAGCACCAACAATAATGATTTCATTAGCACACATATTGATCCACCTTCTCCTACTGCTGATGTTTATGAGATAAAGTCTGCCCTGTTAAACCTTCTTATGAGAGATAAATTTTCTGGTGTTAGTACTCATGATGTTTCTGCCCATCTTAATAATATTATTGAACTATTTGAGATGCAGAAAATATAAGGATGTAGATGGAGATATTATTAAACTGAAATTGTTTCCTTACTCTTTGAGAGGAAGAGCTAAAGAATGGTTGCTATCTTTGCCTAGAAATAGTATTGAAATCTTGGACTAAATCTAAAGATGCTTTCATTGGAAAATATTATCCTCCTGCTAAGATTATATCTTTGAGAAGTAGAATTATGAATTTTAAGTAACTTGATAATGAGCATGTTGCTAAATCGTGGGAAATAATGAAATATTTAGTAAAGAATTGTCCCACTCATGGACTGACTACATGGATGATCACACAAACCTTTTATGCAGGTCTAAATTTTTTATCAAGAAACCTTCTGGATTCATATGCTGGAGGAACCTTTATGTCCATTACTTTGCGTTCAGCAACAAAGCTTCATGGTCATATGATGGTAAATTATTCTGAATGACACACTCAGAGAGCTACAACCGGTAAGAAGGTAGATTCTGTTGAAGAAACTTCCTCTTTGAGTGATAGACTTCATTCTATTATGTCTATGATTGTGAATAGCCATGCTCCTATTGATCCAAACAATGTTCATTTAGCCTCTTTGGTTGCTCAAAAATAACATGTTGATGTGAACTTCATTACAAATAATAATTTCAACACCAATGCTTATAGGAATAATTTTGGTACCAACAATTATGGGCCATATCCTCCCAATAATAGTAATTCTTATGGTAATTCCTACAACAACAATAAAATAGTACCCTCTGATCTTGAAAACATGCTCAAGAACTTTATCAGTACACAAACTGCTTTTAATAAATCTGTTGAGGAAAAGTTTTGCAAAATTGGTGTTCTTGCTTCTAAAGTTGATAGTCTTGCTCTTGATGTTGATTTTCTCAAACTAAAGGTTATGCCTCATGATGTTAAAGAAAGCAAAACTTTGAATGCCATCCAAATTCGAATTGATGATAATGTTAGGATGTTAGCTGAATTGCATGCCAGATGGGAAAGAGAAGATGAAATAGCTAGAAAGAATAATATAGCTAATGTTTCCACCATTACCACCACTAGTAAAACTGAAAATTCTCATGCTAGTAAACCTTCTAATATCAATGGTAAAGTAAATGGTGTTGGAAATACTCCCACTCCTACTATTAAAAATGCAAAACTGCCTTGAACCGCTTAAAATGTTTGTGATAAAAGTGCTGAAACTCTTAGAAACATGGGAGACAATGGTCCCATACCTTTGATAAAAATGATCTTGACTTTGATGATTGCAACATAACTGAAGTGATTAATTTCCTACAAAATCTTGCTAGTTGTCCTAATGCTAGTGCTATGAATATGGCTTTCACATTACATATTACAAATACTCTCATGCAAATTAGAGAGGATGAATTAAGATGTGAAGGCTCTATCCCTAGGAAGATAGATAATGGTTGGGAACCCATTATTAAAATAAAAGTGAATTATTTTGATTTCAATAATCTATGTGATCTTGGTGCTAGTATCTATGTTATGCCCAAGAAACTTTATGATATTCTTGATTTGCCACCTTTGGGGAGAATTTATGATGTTATTATCATGGTTAATAATAATCTTGTCCCCATTGATTTTGTTGTTATAAATATTGAATGCAATGCTTCTTATCCAATTGTTTTGGGAAGACCTTTTCTTATAACTGTTGGTGTTGTTATAGATATGAAAGAGGGGAATGCTAAATTTTAGTTCCCACACAAGAAAGGTATGGAACACTTTCCTAGAAATATAATGAAGTTTCCCTTTGATTCTATTATTCGAACAAATTACAATTTGGATGCTTCTTCACTTGAAAACATGTGAATCCACTTTTGTGGGCCTAGCTAAAAGGCGTTAAAGAAAAGCACTTCTTGGGAGATAACCCATGGTTTTATTTTTGCTTTGTTTTTCTCTGTTTTATTTGATTCATGGGGTTATATACTTATGTAGAAACTCCATTGTATCTTTATTTTCATGTTTTAGTTGTGCCAAGTAAAGTTTCTGACGAGAGTTGGAGTTGGTTTTGGATTTCTGCGCAGGAAATAGATTTCAGCTGTCCACCGTAAAAAATCATATAAAATCCAGGAAGATCAGAATGATCTGAAATATTTTGTGCTTATTCCTCAACTGATTCTGCAACTTTTTCATTCTTAAAGTTTTTCGATATGAGCAACGTAAGTGTCCCGAAAAAAAATCGTCTTTATAGACTGTTCTGGTTTTGGCAGATTCTACCATTTTTCTTGCATTCGGTCTTTTACGATGTCAAGTGGATTTATTTGCTTCACGAAACATCAGAGGCTGTAGCTAATGTTTTAAATTATAATAAGAACTTGTGCACTAACCCTCGAATGCGAATTACTCCTTGAGTGTGGTGTGAAGGAAGTTTTCAAGGGTCAAGAGAATAGGGTGATATAATGTGATCAAGAAGAATTCAAGGTCAAAGCTTGGGGATGCCCCCGTGGTTCATCCCAGAAAATTCTAAGAAGAATCAAGAATCTAAGATTGGGGATGCCCAAGGCATCCCCTTCTTTATCAACAATTTATCAGGTCACTTCTAGGGAAACTATATTTTTATTCGGTCACATCATATGAAGTTTACTTGGAGCGTCTGTTTGTTTTTCTTTTGTTTCCCTTTGTTTTTTTCCTTGCTGCAATAATATAGTTGGATCCTAGCATTCTTTGTTTGGGAGAGAGACACGCTCCACTTTTTCGTTTGAATACTTGTTATGCTAGTATTCTTAGTTGTTCTTCTAGTTGCTGCAAAAATTCCTATTTAGCTCTCGTTTTCATTGCATCTCTTATTCAGAGCTGTTAGTTTTAGTAGATTTATGTGAGTCCTCTCATGTTTTCTTTCGTTAGCATTTAGAGAGTTTTTTAAAGCATGTTTTGTATGGTGCTTGTTGGGAAAAGAAATTGCTGCTTGAGGTAAAATTTTTAACGATGCAAGTAGAACCTTGTATAGACTGTGGCTAGAACTTTTTCAAATCTTGCTAGATGTTATTTTAGTTTTAAATCCTTGTGGTTATTTAATATCATGATTATCCTCAAATAGCTGAGAGTGTTTAATGTTCCATTGAAAAAACCATGAGTTGTTCTTGTCATATTGAAGCATAAATTTG
Source organism: Alopecurus myosuroides (assembly GCA_028641055.1). Classification (NCBI taxonomy): domain Eukaryota; kingdom Viridiplantae; phylum Streptophyta; class Magnoliopsida; order Poales; family Poaceae; genus Alopecurus; species Alopecurus myosuroides. The sequence continues at coordinate 224,702,077 of CM054058.1, forward strand.
TGGTGTTCTCCTTTGAATGTTTTATTTGGTTGACTTGGCGCATTCTCACACCATGTTTATGACTATGAACCAGTCACAAATAGCCTCCATGATCATTTAGTTTTTGAACTTTGGCTACCACTTATGCTTTGATTAATGATGTTTATGTCGCTATGCATGATTATGGCTCTTATGCTCTCTTGATTTGTCGCTCCCAGTCTTTTGCTAGCCTCCACCTGTACTGAGTATGAGCTCTACTCCTGCATCCAAATCCCAAAAACCAAAGTTTTCCCATTGTCCACCATACCTACCTATATGTGGTATTTAACCGCCACTCCAAAGTAAATTGCTCATGTGTTACCTTTAAAACTTTCAAAATTGCTCCTGGTTTGTGCTCCCGTTTTAGCTCATGAAGACGTAAATAGAGAATCTTTATCTCATTTGTTGATTGGACTTTCACACCCTAGACTAGTGGATTCATCCTCTTATCCAATGACACAAATTCTCTTCACAATTTTCCCCCCTGATTTATCAGCCAAAGCATAATTACGTAAACAAAAGGGAAAGATGGATGACCTTCTACCCAGATGCGTCCTTCTATGGGAGCCACTCTTGTGAAGTCTAGTTGGCTTGTGACGTACTGTATTTTCTGTTTACCATTTGTTGATATAATCATACAACTCTCTTAAAATATAGACACTCTTACACGGTATGTGATTGTTGGCAGACACCCGAGGATTCGGTTAGCCATGGTTTGTGAAAGATGGTTAGGAGGAGTGTCAAGTTTTCAATAGCTCTGTTTAATAAAATAAAAGCTCTAGCACATGAGTGATCCATGCTTCCCTCTTCGAAGGGCCTTTCTTTTCCTTTTATGTCGAGTCTCCATCTTCTAACTTTATGCATAGTTGAGAGATTATTTTTGCCATTCTGAGTTTTTTGTGCATTTGTCCCAAAAACATTATTAATTGATTCATGATGTGTTATTACTTGTTCTCTAATTATTTGTTCTAGTCTTCCTCATGAACTTTGAAGGTGTCCTGGCATTTATTTTTCCCCACTCTTAAGGACTAGCAAAATATCACTTTGACATGTTCTCTCTATACTTGAAACAAACGTATTTCTTTCTTTGCATTGTTATCCATGATAATTTATGTGAGTTACTTCTCATGATGCAAGGTGATTGCTATGCTTTATTATTAAAAGTTCTATTTATCATGCTTGTGTTTAAGTTCTACGATCTCAGCTTACGTATGCTTTTACATTATTGATGATCAACTTTATGTTGGTAGCATGTTGTTTTATTATTTTTCCCACATGTTTTCTATACACTTTATGTCATTTTTATCGATTTTTCGGACTAACCTATTGACAAGATGCCACAGAGCTAGTTCCCTGTTTTCTGCTGTTTTTAGTTTCAGAAAAGTTATTCTGGAAATATTCTCGGAATTGGAAAATTCAAAGCCCAGAAGTCTTAGAATTCTCGAAGGTTCCACGGAGTCCCGAAGAGACCCGGAGGGGGGCCTCAGAAGGGCAACACCATAGGGCGGCGCACCCGCGCCAGGGGGTGGTGTGGGGCCCCTAAGGCTCAACCGCCTTTGCCCTTTCGCCTATTTAATCCCCCCGAGGCGTAAACCCTAGATATATCCCACTTTTCCCAAGAAACCCCCGAGACTGCCGTTACCATCATCCCAAGATCGGGAGGGTTATGGAGTTCTCCCCGGCACCCTACCGGAGGGGGAAATCATCACCGGAGGGGTCTACACCACCATGCCCTCCTCCGAAGTTATGCGTGAGTAGTTCATCCCTGGACTACGGATCCATCGGAGTAGCTAAATGGTTGTTCTCTCCACTTTGTACCTCATGTTTAGATCTTGTGAGCTTCCTATCATGATCAAGATCATCTTTATGTAATGCTACATGTTGTGTTCTCTAGGATCTGATGAATGTTGAATGCTATATCAATCTATCATGTTATCTTCATGCTTATGTTATTTATGATCTCGCATGCTCTCTGTTATTAGTAGAAGCTCTGGCCAAGTAGATGCTAGTAACTCCAAGAGGGAGTATGTATGCTCGATAGTGGGTTCATGCCTCCTTTTCATCTGTGCTCGAGTGACAGAAACGTGCCGGATGGAGGATGTGATGTTGCCATTAGGGAGAAAACAACAATGCTTTGTCTAAGGATGATGTTATTGTTTACATTACACACTTTGCTTACTGCGATTATCTGTTGCTTGCAACTTAATACCCAACGTATGTTCGGATGATATTCGGAGGGTGGATTTTTAGTCATAGATGTAGTTGGATAACGGTCTATGTATTTTGTTGTAATGCCCGCATGAATCACATAGTAATCTTTATGTCTTGCATATGCAGTATGGTGCAACCTTCATTTCTGTCAATTGCCCAACTGTAATTTATTCACCACACATGTTATTTATCTTTCATGAAGAGACATCACTAGTGAACTGTGGACCCCGATCCTTTTTCCTCATACTCATAAAACACCTGTTGCCTTCATACTGCTGCTACTGCTTTCATACTGTTTTCCTAACCATACGTTTAACCTCTTTGTGTTCAGCAAAACTGGTGAGATTGACAAACTCACTTCTTCATTGGGGCAAAGTGATTTGATTGTGTTGTGTAGGTTCCATGTTGCTTCTGAACTGGTAGTGTGCCATGACATCTCAGCTGCTTCAACCTTCTGAAGTTACTCCTTCCTCCTACTGGTCGATTAAACCTTGGTTTCTTACTGAGGGAAAACTGTTGTTGTGCTCATCATACCTTCCTCTTGGGGTCTCCCAACGAGTGCAAGACCTGCACCATCAACGTGATAAAGGTATCTATAATTTCTAATGTTCCATGTTGTTTTCATGCCATATGCTACATGTTTTCCCTACACTTCATGTCATTTTTATTGATTTTCCGGACTAACCTATTTACAAGATGCCACAGAGCCAGTTCCTGTTTTTTGCAGTTTTTAGTTTCAGAAAAGTTGTTCTAGAAATATTCTCAGAATTGGAAAATTCAAAGCCCGGAATTCTTAGAATTCCCGAAGGTTCCACAGAGTCTTGAAGAGGCCTGGAGGGGGGGGGCACACCATAGGGCGGCGCGTCCCTTGGCCGCGCCTGGGGGTGGTATGGGCCGCTCGAGCGTCCACCACCATCGCCCTTTTGCCTATTTAATCCCCCCGATACGCCTACCCCAAAAATATACCACTTCGTCCCGAGAAACACCCAAGGCCGCCGTCATCGTCAACCCGAGATCAGGAGGGTTCTGGATCTCTCCCCGGCACCCTGCCGGGAGGGGAATTCATCACCGGAGGCCTACACCACCATGCCTGCCTCCGGAGTGATGCGTGAGTAGTTCATCTTTGGACTACGGGTCCATAGCAGTAGCTAGATGGTTGTACTCTCCACCTTATCCCTGATGTTTAGATCTTGTGAGCTACCTCACATGATCGAGATCATCTATTTGTAATGCTACATGTTGTGTTTGCTGGGATCCGATGATTATTGAATGCTATGTATTTTGATTATCAATCTATCATGTTATCTTCATGTGTATGATATTTATGATCTTGCATGCTCTCTGTTGTTAGTAGATTCTATGGCCAAGTAGATACTAGTGACTCCAAGAGGGAGTATTTATGCTCGATAGTGGGTTCATGCCTCCTTTACATTTGTGCTCGAGTGACAGAAAAGTGACGGATGGAGGATGTGTTGTTGCCATTAGGGAGAAAATAGCGATGTTTACTTTGTTTACATTACACACTTGGCTTACTACAATTATCCGTTGCTTGTAACTTAATACCCAATGTTTGTTCGGATGATATTCGAAGGGTGGATTATTAGTCATAGATGCAGTTGGATGACGATTTATGTATTTTGTTGTAATGCTCGCATGCATCTCATAGTAATCTATGTCATGCATGTTCTTTATCTGTCAATTGGCCAACTGTAATTTGTTCATCACGCATGTTAGCTATCTTTTATGGAGAGACACCTCTAGTGAACTATGAACCCCGGTCCATTTTCTCATTCTGATAATACGCACACTGCTTCCACAGTTTTCACACTGCTGCTACTGTTTTCATATTGTTCTAATACCGTTTTCCACACCATACATTTAACCTCCTTGTTATCAGAAAAACCAGTGAGATTGACAACCTCACTTCTTCGCTGGGGAAAAGTGAATTGTTTGTGTTGTGTAGGTTCCACGTTGCTGCTGAACCGGTAGTGCGCCCTGTCATCTCAGCTGCATCAACCTTCTAGAGTTACTCCTTCCTCCTACTGGTCGATTCAACCTTGATTTTTTTCCGAGGGAAAACTTGCTCTTGTGCTCATCAAACCTTCCTCTTGGGGTCTCCCAACGAGTGCAAGTCATGCACATCACTAGGCCAGCGGCTCCTAGGGTTTCCCTTTGTCGTGTGCCCCGACATTCGACACACGGGAAAGAGGTTGGCACACGGCAAAGCCGCTGTTATCTATCCTCCGGTCGTTCGATTTGGGTAATAACACCCAAACCGAACGCAATCAACCGCGCCGCTGTTTTCTCCCGTCGTCGCTGGCCACGCTCCGCCACCTCCGTGCGCCGGCATTTCTCCACGTCGTCGTCGCGGACTCCTGACCACCTCCTTCGCGCTGCCACCTTCCCCGCGCTATCGTTGCTCCCTATCGCCCCACCTCCCCCGCACAGCCACCTCCCCGTGCGCCACCTCCCTCGTCTCCGCCACCACTTATCGCTTCCCCACGCAGCCCGTCACCGCCACCTCCCTGCACCGCCGGTCGCCGCCACTCCGCACCCCCCACTGCTCCCCTCCTCCGCCGGCAGCCACTGCACCTCCGCCGTCCTCCCCTCATCTGCCTAGCTCCGGCGGCCGGAGTCGTGCTCCCTGATCTCAGAGGTATAACAACCTCTCTGGCTCCTATTTTTTCCCGTTAATTAGCCATGTTTATTAGATGTTAATTATCCTGTTTATTAGCTATGTTGTATAGTTAGAATAGTTAATTAGCTACTTTAGATAGTTAGAATAGTTAGAAGTTAGATAGTCAGAATAGTTAATTATTAGATGTTAGTTAGAAAGTTAATTTATTAGATGTTAGTTTAGATGGTTAGAAGTTAATTTATTAGATAGTTAGAAGTTATTTAGATAGCTAGATAAGTTAGATGTTAGAAATTTATTAGATGTTAGAAGTTAACAAATTTTAGATTTTAGATGTTACTTAGTTAACTAGATGTTAGAAATTAACAAAAGAATTATAAATCTTACTCTAATTAGTAGTTTGAATAGTTAGATGTTACAAGTTAACAAAAAATAATTAAGAAAGTTAATTTCGATTTTTTTCCAGTTTTCCTTGCTTCCGGCCACCTCCGGAGTGGTCCCCAACCTTCCGCTTCCTCGCCACCACCTTCGACTTCGCCCTCTGCGCTCGAGGTGAGCTACAATTCCCTCTCCTCCGCCCTTCCGCCCCTTACTCTGTCCCAACCTTCGAGCCGATGCCACATTTAAATTCATGTGTAGTCACGTAACCCTCGGCGTCTCCAGTAGGGAAGGTCTACAAATTTATAAATATGCAGGACTGTCCGTCTCTGCATATTTATATTCGTAGATCTTCCTGCTTGTCCACATTTTGGACAGCCCGGGTATGTGTAGATCGAGCCGCGTTCCATGTTACACCCCGCCCCGAGACGGAATTTCGGCAGAAACCCCCATTGTTCTTCGGATGCACACGCTCTTGGCTCGACAAGCTCGAGACGTGTATTCTGAAGAACAGCGGGGTAGTGCTGTCTAAATTCTATCTTGGGTCGGGGTAGAACATGGAACGAGACTCTATCTACACATACCCGGGTGGGATTAGGACCCTACCTAATAGAATTGTAGGTGAACCCTTGCATGCTTAAAAATATAAATTTTGGCCGTAATTAATCTGCTGAACATTGAATAAATTTTGGTCGTAATTAATATGATCCGTTATCGTTGAAAGTCAGATGATTGACCGGGAGTGGATGTATACTTGCCGTGAAAGTGTTCGGAATTATGTCAGAAGGGTTTATTAAGATGGGGGAATTTGAATCAAGCGCTATCCGAGGGAAAATCATCCAGTTGGTGTCCGTGCGGTATATGTAAGAACATCCGATTATGCAACAAGAAGGATATGGGAACACGTCTTGTTAAGAATTGGTTTAATGGGGGCTATTATGTCTGGACCTACCTTGGCGAGTCCGGCCGTGCCATAGGGGAGCTAGCGGGACACTCTGACGACGGTGATGATAGAGGGTTAGCAGACATGGTAACTGACTTCTACGATGCACGACGGGAGGAGGAGCCAGAGGGCGACGCGAATGCATTCTATTATATGTTGGATGCGTCAGGTGCACCTCTTCACGCGCACACAAAATACCGACAACTGAAGGCCATCCGTGACATGATGGCTCTCAAGGCGCAGTAAAACTTGAGTAGAGACGCGTTCGATGCGATCATGACGGTTGTTGGTCATTGGCTCCCTGAAGGTCATGTACCGCCGTCAAGTTTTTATGCGTCAAAGAGAATCCTTCGTGCACTTAACATGCCATATGAGAAGATCCATGCAAGTTCGAAGGGATATGTCCTATTTAGGAAAGAACTCGTGGACGACCCCTAGTATCCCAAGTGCAAATCCTCTAGGTATGTTGAGTTTGACTCACGTGATGGTAAGAAAAAGCAGATGATTGTCGCCGTCAATATTCTTAGGTACCTCCCGGTCGTCGCAAGGCTTCAGCGGCTTTATATGCACGAGGAGACCGCCAGCATGATGACTTGGCAGTAAACTGGGAAAAGGTACAAGAAACACGCCAAGGAAAACGAAATGGTGGTACATCTGTCAGATGGTGAAGCATGAAAGAGATTCAACGCAAAACACCTACGGAAAGCAGCTGAGACTCGGAATGTGCGAGTTGCCTTGTCGACATATGGGTTCAATCTGCATGGTATGATGGTTGCCTCGTACAGTTGCTAGCACGTGTTTATTATTCCGTTCAATCTCCCACCCGACGCCATTATGCAACGGAAATACATGTTCCTGCCCTTGATAATTCCAGGACCCGATTACCCGGGAAAAAAATATGAGTGTGTACATGCAGCCACTGATGGATGAGCTGAAACAAGCTTGAGTGACGGGTTTCAGGACATTCGACCGAGCTCAGAAGAACCACTTCGATATGCATGTTTGGTGCTAGTACTCTTTGCATAACCTATCGGCGTTTGGGCTATTCATTGGCTGGGGCGTGGATGGGAAGTTCCCATGCCCGTAGTGCAAGAGTGTTATGGAGTTCTATTGGGTGCAGGAGGGCCACAAGTACTGTTGCTTTGATATGCATCAGCAGTTCCTTTGTGCTGACCATCCATTCAGGCAAGACACTAACAACTTCGCGAGAGACGAAATTGTCACACACATGGCACCTACTAGGTTGAACGGTCAGCAGATACTTGATTAATTAAACACTCTCCAGGATGATCCCAAGAATCTAGGAAAGCTTCTGGTATACGGTGAGACACACTCCTGGACTCATAAGACATGTTTCTTGGATCTCCCGTACTTTCCGGATCTCGAGCTTCCACACAACATAGATGTGATACACACTGAGAATAATATCGGCGAGGCCATTTTCGCGACAGTGCTTGACATTCCCGAGAAATCGAAGGATAACGTCAAGGAGAGGGTCGATCAAGAGAACCTTTGCGATAGGCCAAAACTTGAAATGCAGCCACCTGAGGGGGGAAAGAGATGGCGGAAGCGAAAGGCCCCTTATATTCTTACAAATCCGCAAATTAGGGAAGTGCTTGAGTGGATCGCCAAGTGATGTTTCCTGATGGTTACGCGGAGAATCTAAGAAGGGGTGTGAAGATTAGTACAATGAGAATCATCCGGCTAAAGAGTCATGACTACCACATATGGCTCGAGCGTATACTTCTGGATACGGTTTGAGGCAACATCCCCGAGGGCAATTGGAGGGTGTTGGTGGAGCTGAGCTATTTCTTCCGAGTCCTTTGTGCGAAGGAGATATTTCTATCATGATTGATGAAATGGAAAAGCAGGCTCCGGAGTTGCTCTACATGTTAGAGATGACGTTCCCGCCAGGGTTCTTTGTTCCCATGGCGCACATGATTTTGCACCTTCCGACTAAGTCCCTTATGGGAGTTCCCATCCAGAACCGTTGGATGTACGGAACGGGGAGACATCAGAAGAACTTGCGGTTCAAATCTTAAGACAAATGCAAGATTGAATCATCCATAGTCGAGGCATTTATCATCGAGGAGGTGGCCAACATGGTCACAACGTATTATCCGCTGGATGTTCCCACCATGCATAACCCAGTATGTCGTTATAATACTGGCGACCTCGAATGTCGGTCCGAGCTTAGCCTCTTCAAAGGTCAACTAGGAACTTCAGGCAGGAAGAGTATGCATGAACTGAATCTACAAGACTGGGGCGATTTAATGTTGTATGTCTTGATGAATATAATAGAAGCATGGAAGTACCAACCGTAAGTGCTCTTCACGATAATTCTATCGCAACTCTTCACAACTAAGTTTGTGTCTAACTTCTATTTCTGCCCCTCCCGTAGCGAATTTAAAGATCATTATTGGCTCGGTGACGAGGACCCAAGTTACCCTAAGTGAGACAGACAAATTGCTTCATGATGGTTCCGACAATGGCCAACCAACTTTGGCTGATTGGATCCGAGCAAAAGTAATTTCTATTTATATTGCTTGTTAGTTTACCATCTCAATCCCCTCTTAAGCTTGCTAATGCTTTCCTGCTTGAACCTACAGGCTGATGTAGACCCGACAATGCTCGACGAGTTCAGAACCGTTCCCTACGGTTTTGACTATAAAGTCTTGAAGTACGAAATGTACAATGTCAATGGGTATCGCTTCCGAACCCGTGGCCACGAGGACACACAGCCTAATCGAAGAACAACGAATACTGGAGTGTTAACCGTATGCAATAAAAAAGAGTAGTACGGAATAATTGAAGAAATATATGAGCTAAAGTGGAATAGATTAGTCGGTGGGAAGGCTCCTAAGGCCGTTATTTTTAAGTGTCATTGGTTCGATCCAGAGCATTATAGACGTCCACTGGGTGTTGGGCTAGTCGAAATTAATCGAGAATATCAATCGTCCTGTCCCGATGCCTATATCGTAGCTCGAGAGGTGACGCAAGTTGTCAAGAATACATCTAGACAAGAACCTCTGATACCATTACAACGGTTCACGAATAACCCACAACAACAACATAAGAGATATATACAACACGACTGCAACGAGTCAAGAATACAGCTTATACAATACAAAGATCCAAATAACAGCGGGAGACTAAATAGTATCCGACTACGGATAAGATACAAATTGGACTAATAGTCCTGAAGATACACGATGGTGTCCAATCCCTTCCCAGGCCAAGCCGGAGAGATTCCCAAGCTAACGTCGTCAACATCAAACCTGTCGGTTGCATTGGAATTGCAGCCCCGAAGGGATCAGTATGGTAAGTACTAGAAAGATACGCAGTACTAGTAAGTATGCCAAACACTTCATAAGCTATGAATGCTTTCAATTCCGGGAGAAGGGATTAGTGCTTGAAGCGGCAAGCAGCACTAATAACTTCTAGAGACATGCTAACTTCCGTCTATTAGAAAGGGATGAGAGAGCGCGACAAAACCAACTACAACTACTCACCAAAGTAAACCCATCCAAGATTCACCCCCTAGCAAAGAAGCAACCCAAGGAAACTCACACTGTTGATTAAGATGACATTCATAATATGGTAAAGGTATATCTATCTTACTATTCAAGCTATCATCATTAAGTGTAAATTGTATGAGTACTTGTTAGCCAGCACTTTCACCTAGTTGCCACATAACCACGGACAACACGGCTTCTCGAGAAGATTTATTCCTACAGAGGGCGCTTCAGTACCCGTACACGTTCGATCAATCCACAACCACAAAGGCAGGATATCTCAACTCGACCTTTCCTATCACCACTGCACATCAAAGGCACCACGGGAAAATTTAAGCGCACGGTTAATCCATCCCAAACAGTACCTTCATAGCACTATAAGAACGTGTCTCCCTAATCACAATGACTACATCAGGTCATCGTAGCACCATGGTCTCATACCTGCAAGTTCGTGTCAAATGGAAAGCCCGAACTAAATGTAGGCCCCTGGATGAACAACAACTCGAGTACTAAATCAAGGGGAGTGCCCATACTCACCACCCACATGCGGTTAGCGCGCTCATCATGGATCAGAGGACAAGACCCTTTTCCTAAGTTCGACACTAGCAGGCTCCAAAAACACGTCGAGACTCCTGCCGGTGCCTTATCATCAAATTATTATTACTCCAAACATTAACATGATGTTGATTAAATTGAACCCATCTAACAAACTAAACAGGTCACAACAAGACGGTCAACAAGACACGAGCACGAACAACACTAAGCAAGAAACTACGACACGCAGGCCAACAACATAAACACGCGACAGGGTAATAGGATGTGGAGGGAAGGATATCTCATGGCTGCAAGGTAACATGTGGATAGGATCACAATACAAGAACCGTAACACAAGGCTAGCATAAAAGGCAATGACAATCATAGGTAGAAAATTATAATTTTCAAACATCGATATCAAGTGAGTAAAGGTTGCCTAGAATCTAGTTGTAGAGGAGGTAGAACTTGCCAATGCTCACATCGTCTCGACGTCCTGTCTGCAAAGAAGCAAAGCACTAAAAAAAACAGATGCAACACTTACTACTACGGCAAAAGATTCAACATGATCAAAATAAGATATGGATGCAATGCATGTGAGATGCAAAGCAAGATGCAACTTAACAATTTAAGCGGAACCGGAGTACCAACATTTAATTTAGAATGTTCAAATTATTTAGCTAACCATCAAATTAGATGTTGATTAACATGGAAGACAAACCATAGGTGGGCTACACAAGATTAAATGGAATATGGCACAATTTAAATTAAGTATCCCAACACATTTCATGTTTATTATTTAGGTGCACATGCATAACACTACTAAAATATAAGATGAAAGATGCAAACATGAGCATGGATGGAATATTAAGATTCTATGCATTTGTGTGATCGAAATTCATATATTATACTTTGTAATTGGAGACACATATCACAAGCTATGAATTAAAACAGTTTGCAAAACAAAGTAAATAAAATAGCCCAGACCATGAATTGAACTAGGGTTGCTTCGTTTTGAGAGAGAGCAGAGTGTCTACCAATGTGCTGCGACTGATTATATGACCTGTAAGAGGGTCGGCCGAACAAGACTGAAAGTAAGGTGATAACCGGAGAAGTTCATAAACCTGATATTACAAAAAGGAGGCTTCTGACTCAGATGTTTCCGAACTTTGGACTCTAGGGAAATAGATCGCATAACCAGTGTGCCATGTGTGTGTTCGTGACATTTAATGATTCATCCAAGCATGTAGTCTGAATTCTGGATCGAAACTAGGCAGTTCTTCAGGTTTGGAAACACCGAGCGACGTACGAACTCGCAGCAGCGCTGCTCGACTCCCTAGCGCGATCGGGAGGGCGACAGTGCAGCAGCATGGTGTGGTGTGTGTGAAGAGACGGTGCACGATGGTTGTGCAGCGTGAAGGTGAAGGGACTGAGCCTAAAACCTAACGCACCAGAAGAGCTTGTGTGCTCGATTTAGAGGGTGGAGGACAGTGATGGCGATCACTGAGGTGCGGCCTGACGGCACACACACAAAGCAAGGGAAGGGGACGGAAAAAAGTCCAGGAAGACAGGATGCTCACCGGGATGTTGATGGCGCACATTGGAAGAAGAGGACGGCGGAGAACCGGAGTCGAGGAAGAAGACCTCAGCCTTGGCGTTGACATACTTGTGAACGGAGTAGGAAGATAACCTTGTCGGTGACGTCCTGAGAAGATCTAGCTCCCGATCTTCTGTGTCGAGGATGAAGACGGAGAGGAGATTCTGTTCCCGCATCGGAAGCTCCTCGCAGTCACCAGTTCCTTGGCTGCATGTTCTCGCATCTCCAGCCATGGAGGTGCGGTGGTGGGGAAAAGGTAGATGAAGAATAGGAGAGGAAAAAGGGGCGGAAGCGGTGTTGAGTAATTGTGCATAATTTCCATGATTAATTCCAGAATATAAATCATGACAAAAGTAGCTATTAACACGTGGAATTCGAACATACTAGATACTGCAGACAACATGAATAAAAGCAACACGATCTCTCTAAACATGTAAACAGTAGACATGTTAAACAGACAGATCAGGACGCAGATTCCGTACCGATGGTTTGTAGAAACGTTGTTGATGACGGGTCAGAGTAGACGATGCTTGAGGCGGCGGTACGCAGCACCGCCTGACTTGCTAGGCAGATGAGCCGTCGTGGAAGCAGCGAGCAGTCGCACGAAGCGCTTCCCAAAAACCTAATTTTCCCTCTCCCGTACAGGATCACAAAGGCGACTGGTTCCGGAGACCTGCTCTCCCGTTCGCTGGTGGACCCCGACGCTCGGGATGGAGTATACTACGGTGGCAGCGCAAGGAACAAGGTGTGGCAAACCTAGATTGATTTTCGGCGTGTGTACAGCGCCCATGGCGCGTGCCTTTTATAATGCGGTTCGGAAAATCCTAACGGGTGCGACGTGGGAGGCCCACGCCGCACGTCCGAGTCGGTTGCAGCACACGATACGGGAGCGACCCGAACCGCCTTAGTTGTGACGCGTCCGTCACGTCTACGAAATCGATTTTCCAAAACAGCAAAATAAATACAAATATTGTCTCGGCTCGAGGATCGATTCACGAAAAGCGATCACGACGTGTCGTGTCGTGTCGAGTCGAGATGAGCGAGCGGCAGAGGAGGAGTGCGCGAGAGACTCTCCTCTTCTCACTCACATACAATCCCTACAACACTCCACCTTATAAGGTGGTGTGTAACTCCTCCAACTTCCAATGTGGGACTAAACTTCCCACTCCCACCACTCACTAGTACACATGGGCCATTTTGAGATTTCAGGATTTCTTATTGGGCTTTCCCATATTGGGCCCAATATTTCAGCAATACCCCCCAGATCTCAAATGCCCATTTGAAGATTTGCCAATCCTCGCTACTTGTTTATATACTAGTGTTTCAGTAGAGACCGTTAAGTTGAACTTCCGCCTAGAGCCTTAAACTACATCTATTAGCAACTTGAACATGGACTATGCCTTGAATTGCAAGTTTTGTGTCAATAGACTTTACTCAAAGTCTTAACTAGTACCTGGCTGCCAGTAGCCTACCCCGCGGGTGGAGCATATGCGTCGTACTCCGTGGTCTATTCATGAGTTTACTAGAGATCACCCACATCTCATAGACTGCGATGTTTACAGTCAGACTCACATAGGTGTGTTCTTTCAAGAATGCTCTGTAGGACAATATATTTGCTATGAATATCCAATATAAACACATTAAGGCATGTCGCCAATCTGCCTTACAGCTCTTTGAGAGTCATGCATCACCACTTAGAGAGGGTTTACCAAATACTCTCCTTTGTTAAACCTCTAGCTTGTTCTTGCCAGGTCCTAATTCACGGGATTTCCGATCACATAGGTTGGGTTACCACTATGGTTTAACGCTCACGGGCCTCATACCCATCTCCCTCGATGCACTATCTATCACATTACGTGATAGTCCCTTCGTAAAGGGATCTTCCAGGTTTTTGTCTGTTTGAATATACGTAACAGTAATTACTCCGGAGTTTCTCAATTTCCTGACAGACTTCAAACGTCTTTTGACATGTCTTGATGACTTCGCGTTATCCTTAGAACTGGTCACCTTGGCAATTACCGTTTGATTGTCGTAGCTCATGAGGATAGCCGGTAATGGTGTCTCAACCACCGGCAAGTCCATCAAGAGATCACGCATCCATCCTGCCTCAACATTGGTTGTATCTAAAGAAGTAAGTTCTGCTTCCATGGTTGACCTCGTCAATATGGTTTGTTTACAAGACCTCCATGACACTGCGCCATCTTTAAGAAGAAATGCATATCCACTTGTGGCCTAGAGCTCATCTACATCTGAAATCCAGTTGGAGTCACTATATCCCTCAAGCACAGCAGGGTGCCCTGAATAATGAATCCCATAGCTCATAGTACCATTTAGATAGCGCATGATCATTTCAAGTGCATGCCAATGATCACTACCCGGGTTTGACATGAACCTGCTCAATTTGCTCATAGCAAAAGAGATGTGAGGTCTCGTCACGCTCGCAAGGTACATGAGTGAACCGATTATTTGAGAGTATCTCAATTGATCTCTCGCAATCCTCTTGTTCTTTCGAAGCGTCACACTGGGATCATAAGGTGTTGGAGATGGCTTGCTATCAATAAAGCCGAAACGGCTCAAGACCTTCTCAACATAGTGTGATTGCGTCAACATAATCACACTCTCATCCTTAATAAGCTTGATGTTCAGAATTACATGAGCTTCTCCCAGATCTTTCATATCAAAGCACTTTGATAGAAAATACTTGACCTCATTTATCAAAATTATGCTAGTACCAAAAATCAGTATGTCGTCAACATACAAGCATAATATAACACTAGCGCCCCCACCATGGCGGTAGTATACACACCTATCAGCCTCATTAATGAAAAAGCACGTAGAAGTTAAAGTTCTGTCAAACTTCGCATGCCATTGCTTAGGTGCTTGCTTCAGTCCATACAATACTTTAACAATTTGCACACCTTTCTCTCTTCAACTTTTACCACAAACCCATCAGGCTGATCTATATAGATTTCCTCTTCCAACTCTCCGTTAAGGAAATCTATCTTTACGTCCATTTGATGAACGATAAGACCATAAGAGGCAGCCAGGGAGAGTAGATAGCCAGTCTAGCAACATGTGAATAGGTCTCAAAGTAATCATCGCCTTCTCGCTGGGTGTAGCCCTTGGCTACAAGCCTTGGCTTGTACTTCTCAATAGTACCATCAGGCCTTAGCTTCTTCTTGAACACCCACTTACAGCCCACTGGCTTACAACCATAAGTTCTTTCAGATAACTCACACGTCCCATTAGTAAGAATGGAGTCCATCTCGTTATGGACAGCTTCTTTCCAGTCATCTGCATCTGGAGATGCAAAATGCCTCTGCAGTAGACGTAGGAGTATTATCCACAAGGTACACAATGAATGCATCACCAAAGGATTTTTCAATCCTCTGTCTCTTACTCCGTTTAGGAGCTTCATTGTCATCCTTCTCAAGGACTTTGTCATCATGTGGTTGTTCAGTATGATCACTAGATGTACTAGATTCCAGAATTAAATCAGAAGAAAATTCAGCAAAGCTATGCATATATTTCATAGGAAACATATTCTCAAAAAAATTTGCATCACGAGATTCCATAATAGTATCAACATGCATATCAGGTACCTCGGATTTAACCACTAGAAATCTATAACCAATGCTAACCCAGAAAGATACAATCCACAGTTTTTGGTCTGAGTGTGCGTTTCTTTGGAATTGGAACATTTACTTTCGCCAAGCATCCCCAAGTACGCAGATAAGGAAGTGATGGTTTTCTCCTAACCCACTCCTCATACGTGGTTTTATCTTTATTCTTGTTAGGAACTTTATTCAGGACATGACACGAAGTCAACAGAGCCTCCCCCCACCATGCCTTAGTTAAATCAGAAGTGTCCAACATGGTATTCACCAAGTCGGTCAGCATGCGGTTTTTCCTCTCAGCAATTCCGTTTGATTGTGGCGAGTAGGGAGGCGTCCTCTCGTGAATAATACTGTGTTCCTCACAGAATTCATCAAATACTTTGGAGAAATACTCTCCACCACGATCCGACCTAAACGTTTGATATTTCTCTCTAATTGATTTTCAACTTCATCCTTATAGATTTTAAAGTAGTCTAAAGTCTCATCTTTAGTTTGCAACAAATAAACATAGCAAAACCTAGTAGCATCATCGACGAGTGTCATGAAATATCTCTTTCCACCTTTTTTCAACACACCATTCATCTCGCATAGATCAAAATGTATGAGTTCTAGAGGTGTAAGTGTCTCTCCTCAGCTGCCACGTGAGGCTTCCGAGTTTTCTTAGATTGCACACTACTATGGCATAGAACCTTTTACAATGGTGAAATTCGGAATTAAACTTAAACTGGATCAACATTGCCACAAATATGGTTTACTGACTTATTGCAAAATTCGGAAAGAGAAAAGCGGAACAACCCTCCGCACTCATAGCCTTTACCAATAAATTGTCCAAATTCTACACAACTACTTTATTGGACTCAAACACTACTTTAAACCCATCTCTGCAAAGAAGGGAGCCGCTAACAAGATTCTTATTCATAGAAGGGACATGCTGCATGTTCCTCAGATGCACGATTTTTCCCGAAGTAAACTTCAGATTTACCGTGCCAACACCATGAACAGAAGCATGTGATCCATTGCCCAATAGGACAGAAGAATCCCGTGCGACCTGATAAGAAATGAACATAGAGATGTCAACACACACCTGAACATTAGCACCCGTATCAATCCACCAACATGGAGATTGAAAAACTGAAAGTACCATCGGTATATTACCTTACCCATCAGTGTTGCTAGCGGTCACCACGTTGACATTCTTGAAGCCTTTCTTCCCTTTCTTGTCTGCACGGTCTGGGCATTCAACAGAAAGTGCTCGAGCGCTCCACATGTAAAGCACTCGAGCCCAACTTTGTTCAGCACATTCTTCTTCTTATTATTCTTAAAGGCAGTAGTGTTCACAGGACCATTGAACTGGGGCTTATAGTTCCCTTTGTTTTTGATGTTGTTCTTGATGTGATGATTTTTCTGCACCATATTGGCGCTAGACTGCAAATCACCACCTCTCTCAGTTGTGTCCTTTGCTCGATCTTTCTCCTCAACATCAGGAGATGCTATCAGGTTTTCAACCGATATCTCCTATCTCTTATGTTTGAGAGATGTGACGAAATTCCTCCATGAAGAAGGCAGCTTTGCAATATTGCATCCAACCACAAACTTATCAGGAATCACACACTTGAGTAGATCAAGCTCCTTTGTAATGCACTGTATCTCATGAGTCTGTTTGACTACAGAACGGTTATTCACCATCTTGTAGTCGTTAAAGCTCTCCATGATATACAGCTCAATGCCAGCATCGGACGAACCGAATTTAGTATCCAGTGCATCCCAGAGCTCCTTAGCGTCTTTGATGTGCATATACACATCGCACATACGTCCCTCCAGGACACTCAGAACACAACCTCTGAAATTATTATTGGCTTCCTTGAACTTATTGTGAACATCGTCAGTAGCTCCTTCAGGAAGACCATTCATAATTATGTCCCACACTTTCATGGACTGGAACCATAGTTGGCTTCTCAGTTGCCATCTCTTAAAGGTGGTACCATTGAACCTTTCCGGTCTCATTGAATCACTTAAATTGGCCATACACAATTCAGGAAATTGCCTACAATTAGGTTTTTGGATTGTTGAATAATTAGGCATAATTTCCATGATTAATTCCAGAATATAAATCATGACAAAAGCAACTATTAACATGTGGAACTCGAACATACTAGATGCAGCAGACAACATGAATAACAGCAACACGATCTCTCTAAACATGTAAACGGTAGACATGTTAAACAGACAAATTAGGATGCAGATACCGTACCGATCGTTTGTAGAAACGTTGTTCATGACGGGTCGGAGTAGACGATGTTTGAGGCGGTGGTACGCAGCACCGCGTGACTTGCTAGGCAGACGAGCCGTCATGGAAGTAGCGAGCAGTCGCGCGAAGCGCTTCCCAAAAACCTAATTCGCCCTTTTTCGTACATGATCACAAAGGCGAATGGTTCCGGAGACCTTCTCTCCCGTTCGCCGGTGGACGCTGGCGCTCGGGATGGAGTAGACTATGGTGGCAGCGCAAGGAACGCGGTGTGGCAAAGCTAGATTGGTTTTCGGTGTGTGTAGCGCCCACGGCGCATGCCTTTTAGTCTCGGCTCGAGGCTCGATTCACGAAACGCGATCGCGACGTGTCGTGTCATGTCGAGTCGAGACGAGCGAGCGGCGGCGGCGGCGGAGGAGGAGTGTGCGAGAGGCTCTCCTCTTCTCACTCACATACTATCCCTACAACACTCCACCTTATAAGGTGGTGTGCAACTCCTCCAACTTCCAATATGGGCCTAAACTTCCGACTCCCACCACTCACTAGTACACATGGGCCATTTTGAGATTTCAGGATTTCTTATTGGGCTTGCCCATATTGGGCCCAATATTTCAGCAAGCGGCTGGATATGGAGATGGTGGAAAAGGTCTAGGGTTTGGGAAAGGAGGGGGCCAGCCTCGGGGTAGATAAAAGAAGGGAGAGGGGGACCATGCTGGTGGCCATGGTCACGCCTTCTGCGTGACACCTTCAGAAGAAGACAGAAGGGGAGCATGCCTTTCTACTTGAAAAGGAAGATGGGCTTCGGGGGTGATCAGTTGATTGAATAGATGGGCTAGAAGTTTTTTCTCCACGGCCTTTTTAGCAAATAGATGATTTTCTTTAATTATTCAAAGAAAGATAGAGGAGATGGAAGAAAAACTTAGGGATGTGGTAAAATAAAACAGGGAGGATTGTTTTGATTATACCTTAAGATATTTATGGCAAAAAATAGGGTTTTATAAAATATTTTTTGTTGGACAAAAGCAATGCAATGCATGATGCCATGGTGACGCAAAAGAAAAACAACAGGCGATAAAATCTACTTGGTAAAAAAATCCCCGAGCGTTATAGCCATATGGTAAATTAGCTATGCCAATAGACAAAGATTATAACCCTCTTATTAACCCAAACACATATGAGGGTCAATTCTTCCAAGAGGAAGGTGGTCTCACTGGAGAATTAGTGATTGACTTGACGAACATGGACATACACGGTGCCGACGTCGAAGAAGAGGTTCATGCTCCTGAGGACTTGGGAATTCTCGGCCGATTGAGTGCACAGAACGTGGGCGCCGTAGAAGAGTCGGAGTCCAGCGTTGATGACACGCGTGATAGTGATGATGAGACTGCATCTCCAGTGGCTGATGCTAGACGAGAATATGATTTTCCCGATCCAGATGATCCTGATCTAGAGGAGTATATGTATGTGTTTTACATATTTTAGTTAGTTAATTTTCTCTGCATTCTTTATATTCAGTTTACTTAGTTTATTTTGCTTCACATGTTTTCTATCTAGTTCATTTCCTTATTTGCATTATATTCATTTTACTTAGTTTATTTTCTTCACATGTTTTCTATCTAGTCTATTTGCTTTCCATGCTTTATATTCATTTTACTTACTTTATTTTACTTTCCATGTTTACTAATCGGTTTGATGTTTGTCGTTTCAGGCCGCTGAATCATGGTACACAGAAGCGAAGGCAGCGGCAAAGACCTGTCGCCGCCGAGAAGAGGGAAGGGGTCGAGAGAGATGCCCCCGGTGAGAGGGAGAGGAAGAGGACAGGTTACCAAGAACCTAAACGCCGTGTACGAGGAGGTAGAGCAAATGGCAAGAGACGGAGGATCCCAAGTCTCCACTACCGAGAGAGGGACGGGGCGTAGGGCTGCTTCAGGACCACCCATGAGGAGGCGGAAGGGTACCCAAGAGGAGAAGGTAGAGGAGGACCATGTGGTAGAGGAGGAGCAGGAGGGACAGGCAGATCCTTCAGAGGGGCGGGAGGATTCAGACAGCCTCCCGCCAACGGATGGCTCTGATGGCGAGGGGGAGGGAGAGGCGGAGGAAGAGGGGAGTCCAAAGCAGGAGGCAGACATGATGGGGTGTACCTCCATGGTCCTGTACAGCTCCCCGACTCGCTCCCTCCTACCGAGAGGCAGTTGCTTGCACCAGACGGTTCCTCGTCAAACTCTAATTACTTTTATTTCATGCTATTTTCAGTTCTTTTCTTGCATTTTGTATTTTACCATTCTAATTAATATTTAAGTTTCTTTTATTTTTGCAAATAGGTTGGAGAAGCTCGAGCCTCATGGCCGGAGCGTTGCGCACTTCCTTGGTGGGCTGTTGAAGCGCCACTACCCAGTCTTGGTGAGATGGGGAGAGGCGGAGACGCCAGCTATGCGGTGGTCAGACTACAAGCTGACGACCGACCACACCCACATCGACAACTACGAGGCCGTGCTCCACGATTTCTGGGTATGTCACCGAGTATGTTTACTTAAGCATATCTCATGAAATTAGCTTACGCTCATGGAGTTATCCGTCTTTTTTATCGCAGAGCTACTTTAGGTGCGCCGAGGGGCAAGAGGCCCAGGACAGGAAGATCCTCGAGAGGAGAGGCGTGAAGGTGGTCACTCATATGATCTACGAGACGCGTGTAGCTGTCGTGGTCAGGATCGAGGCCGCCAAGAACATCGCCTGCCCAAGGAAGACGGCTTTGAGGCTATACCCTCCCGTCGCCGAGTATATTATGGTAAATGCACTTCTTAACTCCATAACAATTCAACTACTATTCATACATACTAATGACACGCATACAGTTTTATGTAGGTGAGGCCATCCTTTTGCGCCAACCACACAGAGTGCTGAAGGCAGCTGGCGCACATCTGGGACTCTCCCGCGTGGAAACAGAAGAACGCGGAGGGTCATGTAAGAGGGTGATAGTGAAGTCGACACACCATTTGGGCAGCTCGACAGTATCTCGGTACGCCGAGAGATATGTAAGTGTATCCTTCTCACAATTTCTTTATGCACGCTTAATTATGATGAATGAGATACCCTGTTTTAACCATTTCACTTGTAATTGCAGGTGAAGAAAACAACGTCCCCAAGCCTAACACGTATCAGGCGTTCTACTTGGCCAAGTTGGCTGCCGCCGAGACGGCTAAGCCATATGATCCCAACACTTCGAGCTCTACCTACAATTCGCCGAAAGCGAAGAGGAAGTAGAAGTACGATGGTGGATTCACGGGGACTCGGGGGGCGACCGTTAACCCGAGCTCCGAGGACATCGTAGTGGAGCTGGTGGTGACACAGTGCGGGGGAAGAAGCACGGTAGGACTGGTCTTGGAGGCAGCGTGTTCCCTCTTGAGACCGAGAGCTAATCCACCATCGGGGCTAGGTCTATGAGCACCAGCCTCCCGATCCAGAGGCGCGACGAGCATGCACGTGACCTATAGAGGGTGAGTTTCTTTAGATTGCCAATCTTCTCGTTCTTTACTTGTTTTCGTTCTAGCTAACACAAAACATTTCACTTCATCAAGTGGTCGAGTAGAGTCAGGCAAATGTGGAAGCGGTGGAGGCGAAGAACGCTGACCTCGAGCAGGCCCAGATCCAGATGCAGAACCAGGTGCAGGCACAGATGGCGGCATTAATGGTGACTTTCATCCATATTCTACCCTACGTGCCCTACTCTTTATGAAATTTCCTAACCATTGCTTCTCAATACGCAGACCGCATTTCAAGCCAACAAGTTGTTTATGCCGCATATGCCGCCGATAGGACAGATGGTGATTCATTCACCAAACACAGTAAGTATATTCTTCGCCTTGTTTATCATTTTCTTCTAACTATGGCTAACCATCTACCTTTTCATGTTGTATGCCTCTGGAGCAGGATAAAACGCATCGCCAATGTCCCAGACGTCTGCACATCACGAGGACCTACTCCACCGCCATAGTAGAGGTTAGTTACCTCTAACACTCGCAGTTCTTACTATCTCCATACCGTCAAAAACTAACTTTCTCATTTATCTTAGATCCACATAGTCACTACCATTTGATCTCCAATGCTTCATAGTACTGATAAGATATTTGAACAGCAGGATTTAGAAAACCAAAAAAAAAAATTGGTCAAGGCTTCGCCGTCTGCAAACAGACGACAAAGAGGGCAAAAGGGCTTTGTCGTGTGCAAGCACATGGCAAAGAAGACACGTGGCGCGCAACTGTGCTCTCTGGCATTTTTGTGATGGCTTTGTGGGCACACGACAAACGTGGACCATAGGGTACCAGCTCTGGACACCGTTGCCGTGTGCGGGCACATATCGTCAGTCTTTGTCATGTGCTAGCACCATATCGTCGGTCATTGTCGTGTGCTGGCACAACTGGCACCATATTGTTAGTATTTGCCGTGTGCTGCCCACAACTGGCACCATATCGTAAGCCTTTGTCGTGTGCTGGCACACGGCAAAGAGTGCACCGTGGGGCCCAGCACGCGGCAAATACACTATGGGACCCATGGCCGCCGCCGTCCGTCACCTCGTCGTCAAGCTTGGGTGGGCCCCACCCTAGGTCTTTGCCGTGAGCCCAGCACATGGCAAAGAATATGTTCCCGTGCAACTCGATGGCGTGTACTCGTTGCCGTGTGCGGCATACAGATCTCACGTAGTGACTTATGATTTGCGAAACCGAGTCATCAACAGAGCCGTATAGTACTAGTTCAGGGTATGTGTTTGCATAACCTTATCAATTTGTTTACCAAGTCTTCTGGTATTCTAGATGTTGATATTTTTGTATATGTGATTGGTTGTTTTCTTATTTTGAGGAACATATATACTAGTAATATAGGTTTGCATGTTGGCCTCGCCAACAACCGTGCTCTCCTCTTGTTCTAATAGGAACAGACCCGTTAATCTATACCTAATAATAAAGGCGTTAAGGCTTCCCTGGTTTGGTTTGGTAGGTCATTGAAACCGCCTAAAGTTAGACACAAATTACCCACTCTGCCACCGTTAATCTATTCTATAATATATAATAGCGTTTGATTCCGTGATGGTATGTCTCTCGTAAATCGTTCGTCCGTGGTTAGTTTGGTAGTCCGCGAGTTATCGTGGAAGCACTGATAGTTCAATCGGACAAGAGACGAATACAAATACGAGTATATCCTGATCAGATCAAAACCGGGCCGGCCTCTTTGCCTTTCGGTATTCTTTAAATAGGGACCGATCAATTGCTCTGCATCAAACCGATCCAACTTGAGCGTTCCAATCAATCAGACATGAGGCGACTACTTCCCTCACATCTTCCGACGATTACCACGACACAACCCAGAAGCGCGTCCACGTCAGGCCGACAACAAGGAGAAGTCGTCCAACGCTCCACGAGGTGCCGCCTTGTCCGGCTTGCGGGCTGACGCAGAGGTGGCCACCTTGCACACGCTAACCAGAAATCAATCTGGATTTGTGCATGCATGGCTAACGCCCCTGCCGGATTGAAAATCGATGCGGGGAAGCCGCGGGCTCGTCCTCGCCTGGGCCAGCGATCTCCACCCGCAAATAGCCCTTCTCATCCCATAGGAAGCCACCTCGACCTCCAGGACGGGACTGGCTGCCGCTCCGCCGACGCCTTCGGCAGACTGCAACTTTGGTAGGCGACATGCTCCGATCTATCTAGCTGCATCCTGATAGCGTATGATTAGCCCCTATACGACACCGGATCGATCTCAGAGAGGCGGCAGTCATATGTGTTGTTTTCTTTATCATGGCTGAACCGGGTATGCGAGTTCGTTTTTTTTTTCTGCGTAGGTACGTCATACGAGCTTTACGAGATCAAGGAGCAGCCCAGTTGCTAGACGACGGCAACAAGGAGAAGCCATCCGGTGGCGACCGAGGAACACTCACCGATACGTGTTGTTGATGGACAAAAGGATATTGAACGTTTGTTGGCCTGATATAATTGTTACATGTGCGTGCTGAGGAAAATCATAGAGCTGTTTGCTTCAGTTCATAGCCATAGACTGATGAAGATGGTGTTGTGGCTTTACTGAGCCATGGAAGGGCACTCAAAGGCCGAGGCCGGGTAGTTTCCATGCTCCTGTCAAAAGAGCTCGACCGACTCACATTATTAATTGCTAGAGCACCGGATGCATTGCTACGAACTATTAGAAATTTAGGAGGCTTCTTGCTAGATCCGTTGGCTTCGGATAGCTAACTGAAATATTCCGTCAATAAGCATCTTTGCAATTTATTATGTGCTTCCTTTATTTTCTCACATCGTGCCTATTTCTTTTTAGGGGTATTTCCATAGGTTTGCCCTGGTATCATGTTAATACCATCGTATTGACGGATCAAGGTCGATTACTTGAGATGCATATAATGCACACAGCGTGGTTGCAACAAAATTTGCCTTAGGTGTGAGAAAGGAATACAAACGCTGAAGCTAGGAACTTGAAGGTTTCGATGCCATAATGATCTTTGCTTTTCTTCATATTATTTTTAAATATATAATTCAGAACAAATTGCACGTTATTAAATTTGGAGTTTATTCGATTGCAATTAAGCCATGTATTAAAATGTTATAAGAAAAATGAAAGACGAAAGTGATTTTTTAAACCAATAAGGAATACAATATTTCTTTGATTTGTCCATGTTTATTTATTTATTTTATTATCTCCGTAGCAACGCACGGGCAAATTTGCTAGTATATATAATTTACTCTTCACCGGTGACATCTGTATATACTAGTAATATAGGTTTGCATGTTGGCCTCGCCAACAACCGTGCTCTCCTCTTGTTCTAATGGGAACAGACCCGTTAGTATATATAATTTACTCTTCACCCGTGACATCTGTATAAATTTTGTGATGGCAATTGTGCAATTCACCAATGTGTAACGCACATGGACGGGGAAGTTTAAAATACTGTATGCGAGTAGAACAGAAGGTAGCAAGTACATTAAACTCGAGATGGCGTCTAAGGTAACACGATAAACCAAGCAACCAGAAGAAATAAGCAAGTCTCACCAGCTTAGGCCTCTCAAGGCCACGATCCCAATCTCAAGCCTAAAGAGGGGAAGAAATAAGTAAGTCCCACCACCAGCTTAGAGCGTCGTCTGCCTCCTCACAAAAAGAGGGGGAGAAAGATGCTAACCGGGAAGCAGCTAGCTGCGAAAATCTCGTCTTCGCTGGGCCGTGGCTCCAGCAGAGAAGGCATGGAGGAGGCTCTCGTGACCGCAGCAACGGGGACCTTGGGCCCCGTCATAGCCAAGCTAGCTGCTCTTCTGGGTAGCGACTACAAGCTCCTGTGGCGTACTCGGAGGGACGTCAACTTCATCAAATCAAAGTTGAAGACCATGCACTCCCTCCTCTCGAACACATGGGAGAAGGAGGATCTTGATGCGGCATCTAAGGCGTTGAAGATGCAAGCCTTGGATCTCGCCGACGATATGGAGGACGCCATCGACGACTTCATCCTCAGCATGGAGCGTAGATCTGGCGACAACCGATTCATACAGACCAAGATCAAAGCACGCCCTTTCAAAGATTTGAAGAAACAAGCAAGTGATGTGTCGGGGAGATGCCGCAGCAAGTGGGAGGAGAAGAAGGTCGTCGCATTAGCCACTTCCTCCAGTGATGGCAAGCCTCGAGCTTATCCTTTCGTCCGCAAGGATGCAGCAGAGCTCGTGGGTATGGATGGACCAAGGGACGAGCTTGCTGAACACCTCGTAGGAGAAGATGAGAGCGCACCAGTGCAGCTGCAGCTCAAAACGGCATCCATTGCTGGAACGGCCGGTATGGGGAAAACTACCCTTGCCCACCTTGTGTACGACAAGATTCAAGAACGCTTCCAAGTCCGGGCTTTTGTGACACTCACTCCTGGTGGTAGCATCAAGGAGGTTCTCGCAAGCATTCTCGTACAAGTACAAGCTCATAGTAATGTACCACTGCGTGCTGGCACCAAAGCATCTACGGTGGAAGGTCTCATTGACATCATATCCAATTTTCTCATGGACAAAAGGTGCGCTAGTTTCAACTAGAATTTTATCTTATTTTGATGTGTACCTTGGGTCTGGGTTCCAAATTTATTTTTAAGACAGATGATTTGAAAAATTAATATATATATATACATATACAATACCAAAAAATTCCAAATTTATTTTTTAAGAAACCTCTTCTCCTCCCCTCTCGCCCGCGTCGCTCCCGGGGGCGGCTTAGGTGAGAATACCCCATCTCACCGCGGGCGCCGGAGGAAGCCGGTGGGATCTCGTCTCCTTGTCTGATCTGTGCCGGGAGACCTCTCTAGCCAAAGCGTGGCGATGCCCCTAGACGCTTGCTATGTGCGCGGCGGAGTACGGACCTCGGGGTGGCAGCCCCGACACGGTGGTTGACGGTCCTCCGGCGGTTGCGTAGGGCAACATGCCAACAGTAAAGGTATGGGCATGTGAGCCAAACATGCCGTGCTGCTGGTCATGATCCGTGAATCAGCCGACATGGAAGATGGCAGCACTCGTTGTCGTGTATCCTCCTTGGGGGCATCCCTCTGCAGGTTCATCGTCTGGAAGGTCGGTCATGGCGGCGGTGCTGGTTTCCCGGCGTTCACGCGGTACCCAAGGCGGAGCAACGTCGTCTTCCTGTGTTGGCTGGCAGGACTCGGGGGCGTGGCGCCATGGTATCCCGGCTTTCGTGCAGTACCCAAGGTGGAACGGCGTCATCTTGCTATGTTGACAGGCAAGACTCGGTGGCGTGGCGCCGCGGTGTACAGGCGGAGCTCGCGCATGCGTAGATCAACGTGCGCAGGGATGTGATGTTGTCTGACACTGTGGTGGTGCCTATGGCTTGCCTGCTAGGGTCTTCACATCGATGTACACTCTGAAGATGGGTGAGTCGGTGGCGAAGCTAGAGGCAAAAGTCATTGGGTTCACCGTGTTGTATGCATAATATTTTTGCAGTACTAAACACTAATTTACCACAGATTTACAATATTTTATTGGGTTCATATGAACCCTACCGTTGTATGACAGCTCCGCCACTGGGGGGAGGCGACTTGCGAAGTGTGTGGCTGTGTGCACAAGGCACTATCTATGTAGTTCGTCAGGGAGCCGGCGATGGCTGTGGCCGGGAATAAGGCCATGCTATCTATATTGTTTGTGCTAGTTATGGTGTTTTCCCCTGTTTTAGCAGCTTCGGCTTGTATGTTCGTTCATTGTATTTGCCAGCTTATGTTGAATAAATAAAATGAAAGTTGTATGCATCTTTTGATGCAGAGGCCGGGAGAAATCCCCAATTCGAAAGAATCAAAAAATTCAACCTAAGATATATTTTCTTAATATAATAGTTGTCGATATTTTCCCTTTTATATATTTGGTCACACTTAGAACGAGTTGATTTTCTTATTTTATTTATAGGCGCCACGTATTTAGACTTTGAGGGGGGGGGGGGGGCGGGGGGGGGGGGGGGGGGGGGGGGGGGGGGGGGGGGGGGGGGGGAAGAGGTACTATACTTTTTTTTGAGAGTCCATAACTATAACTATATACAAAAAGAGAAAAAATAATTTGATACGGTCTTGACCGTTAGCGGGCCAAGAGAGGTTTCCACCAACAAAGCATGAGGGATCATTCAGACCGCGGAAGCGCCCGGGAGCTCCTATTTGATGCCCGCATGCGGCACTTCGCGCCTGCCGCCTGCGGGACGACGCTTATTGGGCCAGCCGATTTCACTCGGTTTGGCCTTTTCCAGCAGAAAAAAAAATTCAGAATAAAAAGGAAAATGAATAAAAATACATTAAAAAAACAAAAAAATTTGAACAAAAAAAAAACAGAAAGGAACAATAAGAAAAAAGGAAAAAGAAAAAAATAAATTTGAACAAAAAAATTGTACAAAAAAAAAACAGAACAAAAAATCCCGTGTTTTGTTCCTGGGATGGGCAGGCCCAGGACCGCTGCCTTCAGGCAGCGCCCTGATTTTTTGCCGCCTGTGGTCGGCAAATAGGGTTTGCTGAAGCGCCCCCACACCGGTAGGCTCATTTCAAGTTGTGTCATGTTGCTCGGGTGGACACATCTCTGACCCGTTCTCATGCGGTCAATTAGTTAGTTGAAATGAGGCCGTAAAACAGGGGCGAACCCAAGGGCTAACCTAGGCCCCCACTCAAATTTCATAAAAACTTTAAAATTGTAAACAAAAATGTATGTATTGTTTGGATTTATGATAGAAGTGCCCTAGTGAGACCTTGTGCCTGCACTGAACATTTCTTTGGCGGTGAGATCTCCAGCAGTGCCTTGCGGGATGGGGCGGCCAAGCCCCGGAGGCAATTCTTGTGTGGGGCGGTGGTGGAGGGGAGTGCCAGCGGTGATGATCTGGATCTTGAAGCACACCCGAGTAATTGGGACGAAGTGGGCGTGCAAGTTTCGATCCGTGGCTGCTGCGGGCATGATGGCATCGGGTTTCTACATCAGTTAGGCATCGTGATGGTGTTCACTAAAACTCAGTGTGGTGGTGACTTTTTTTAGGCTTTCACCGGGTGGAAGAGAATCCCCACCTGAATATTAGTCAAGAAAGGTTTACAGAATACAGTTTGAGAAATGGGTACGCCACAAGTCGGCGGTCATTTTTTCCTCACTCTTCTTAAAATGGCGAGACCAAAGAGTAGGCGCTTGTCCTCGTTTTTCCGTGCCATAGGACCTATAGTGGGTGGATTGCGGCGGCTTGTGACGATTTTATAGTGGTGATTATCGAGGCTATTGTTGCACGGTCGCCGACAATTAGTCTAGCGATGGTGGATTTAACCATGATCTGCTCGATGTTGGCGGCGTAGGAAGTTGGTGCTTGGGGCGGTAGCCCTCGATTTTCGGCGGCGACAGACATCGTGGCCATGTGGATGACACGATGGCGAATCTTAATTTTGGTGATGGTCGCTAACTCGGTATGTCACGTTCGATGGTGGTATGAGACGCCCCCTCCACTTCCAGATCTGGTTCGGTTCGGCTCATCATGTGCTGTGCAAGAAGTGCAAAGTCATGCATAGTCGGTGGTGGTGATGTACAACGTCTCGTACTAGGCGTCAAGTCATGCCCATGAGCTACGCACGACGTTTTCTCCATGGTGTAAGTCATGTCTGTTGTTGATCGATCAATGGCGGTGCGACAATGTGGTAAGGGACGCCATCGACTTCCACCTTCTCCTACAACGGAAGGATAGCAATGAGTAGATAAGCGTCAACATCAATTTGAACACTCCGGTGAAAATATTTTTGGCAATTTCATTGCACGCTTATTTTTTTTTTTTTTTTTTTTTTTGATAAAGGGCTTTTATTACTTGAAAAGTAAGTATTACACCCGGCCTCTGTATCATTATAATGCACACAGCCGAAAACCGGAACTGAAAACAAATTGCGACAAGTCTATACAAATCACGTGGACGTAGACTGTCTAGGCTATGGAGCTGCTATCCGTAGATCACGCGGCCATCCATGTGGGATAAAAATATCTCTCGCCACCTGCTCCAGCCGTGCACACGCCTCCATAAAAAGGCCTCGAAACTCCCCCCGCTGTAATGTGGACCACGAACGGAGAATACCTGTGCATCTGAACAGAACCTGCATACGAGAGAAATTTTTATCGTTGAAAATCTTGTCATTTCTACAAAGCCAAAGCGACCAAATAACGGCAATCGCTCCTACCCTAATAATAGTCTTGAAACGTTTATCTACACCATTCAACCAGTTACCGAATATATTCGCAACTGATGTGGGCTGATAAAGGTTCGAAGCCATATGGATAGCTGACCATATAGAACGCGCAAAAGAGCACTCAAAGAACAAGTGTTTAATCGTCTCATCATGAGTACAAGAAACACACTTAGAACTCCCATGCCAATTACGTTTGACAAGATTATCCTTAGTAAGTATGACCCCTTTCCGAAGGTACCACGCAAAGATCTTAATCTTTAATGGTACCTTCAAACGCCATACATTTTTAAAAATATCAACTGGCATATCCGATTGGATCATAGCATTATACATGGAGTCCACCGAGAACATTCCATTCTTAGTGAGTTTCCAACAAAATTCATCGGTACCTGGTGTGAGGTTTACCATAGCTAACCTATTAATCAGGATTTGCCAAGAGGTAAGCCGTGGCCCAATTAAATCTCGTCTGAACGTAACATTAGGAGGTGACGTCTGCATGACCGTAGCCAGCGTATCATCCTTATGTCGCGCTATAGTATATAAAGCCGGATACTGTTCTCGAAGGGTGGTATTACCTAACCATTTGTCCTCCCAGAATCGTATCTGTGATCCATCCTTAATCTTAAATACCCCATAGCGAAAGAATAAGTTTTTATTCGCCATGAGTCCAGCCCAGAAGTGTGAATCACCTGGTTTCCATATAACCTGTGAGACTGCTTTTGAGCCTATGTATTTACGTTTAAGGAGGGTTTGCCAAACGCCATCGTCGGTTAATAGTTTGAACAACCATTTACCAAGTAAGGCGGAGTTCTTAACTTTAAGATCATGAATTCCAAGCCCTCCTTGATCTTTTGGTCGACAAACTACATCCCATCTGGCCAATCGATATTTCTTTTTCTCGCTGTCACCCTGCCAAAAAAACCTTGATCGGAAATAATCCAGTTTTTTCAAGACTCCTTTAGGCAACTGGAAGAATGATATCATATACAGTACCATATTCGATAGTACTGAGTTAATGAGTACCAGTCTTCCACCGAGTGACAGCAATTTCCCTTTCCAACTAGCTAATCTCTTCTGCAAACGTTCTTCAACATGACTCCATTCTGCATTAGTCAATCTCCTGTAATGTATTGGTATACCCAAATACTGAATAGGAAATTGACCTTGCTCACAACCGAAAAGTTCGGTGTATTGTGCAACAGCATCCTGGGCCTCGCCAAAGCAGAACAATTCACTTTTATGGAAGTTAATTTTTAATCCGGATAATTGCTCGAACGCTGAAAGGATTAGTTTCAGGTTCTTGGCTTTCTCCAAATCATGTTCCATAAACAGAATTGTATCGTCTGCATACTGAAGAATAGATAATCCCCCATCGACCAGATGTGGGATCACTCCCTCAATCTGACCACTTTCCTTAGCTCTATCAATCATGATCGCTAACATGTCTGCCACAATATTGAACAATATGGGCGAAAGCGGATCACCTTGTCTTAAGCCTTTCTTGGTCTGGAAGTAGCGGCCAACATCGTCATTGACTTTGATAGCTACGCTACCTCCCTCAACGAAACTGCGAACTAGAGTACACCACTCCTCTGAGAATCCTTTCATTCTCAGAGTTTGTTGGAGAAACTCCCAGTTCACCTTATCGTAAGCCTTTTCAAAGTCTATTTTAAGAATTACACCATTTAGTTTTTTCGAATGCATCTCATGTACAGTTTCGTGTAGAATCACGACTCCGTCAAGGATATTCCTACCCTGCATAAATGCAGTCTGTGTAGGCTTTACCACATGATCTGCCACCGAATTCAACCTCATGGTTGCAACTTTTGTAAAGATTTTGAAACTAACGTTTAGAAGGCAGATCGGTCTATACTGTTGTATCCTTTCCGCTTCCAGAACTTTAGGTAACAAAACGATTTCCCCAAAATTAAGACGATAAAGCTCTAGGTGTCCACCCTGCAAGCAACCAAACATTTCGATGAGATCATCCTTAATGACCTCCCAGAAATGTTGATAAAACTCAGCGGGACAACCATCTGGGCCTGGTGCCTTATTATGCCGTACCCTTGCTGAATGTGGTGGCTCAAAACTGGTCGTTGGGATGAAAATGTCGACCTCAACCTTTGGTTGGACCTGTCGTCATTGGCATACGTGCGGCGATTGATCCTTGTGGGTTTTGCCTTGGAAGCTATGTATTTTCTCTTTTCTTAATGTATTTTAGCATTGAGTTAGTGGTAGCATGGTGAAGCTACTATCCCGAGGCATGAGACATGGGCTTTGTTTCCTTTTTTTCTTCTAAATTGGGCAATAATATTAAGCATGTGTGCATTGCTTTGATGGAAAGGAAGGGACATGTTCCCCTTTAAAAAAAATGAAGCTGATAGTCTTGTGCTTTCAACTTGATAGGTACCTACTCATAATTGATGATATATGGAACTGGGAAGAATGGGAAATCATCATGAAGTCTCTTCCAGAGAATAATTTGGGCAGTAGAGTTGTGAGAACAACTCGTATGACTAGTGTAGTCCATAAATGGCGTGGTTTTGGTTTTCAAACTTGTAGTGATCCTTATGAATCTTCAAGTGATGTTTCTGAATCTTCTGATGCATTGTTCCACTATATGCTTCATGACTGGAATACTAGAGAAGGATGGGTCTACAGAATTGGTGCAGAGAATATTGCCACCAGGATGATAGCTATGAAGGCTGATTTGGTCGCAGATGGCTTCGATGTTAAACATTCTATTGTGCGTATGTGTGGTGGTACGCCCCTGGCAATACTCTGTATGTTGTCAGCAGTCGCGCAAGAGCGAGAGAGACAAGCACAGCAAGGGATACAGGCAAACACATGCGATGTGCAAGATAAGATCAAGAAACATGTTGAGGAAAATGGAATCCAGAATACTCCCGGATTTGAGCCATTGGTAGAGAGCTTGCAGCTTAGCTATGGCGATCTTCCTCACCATATGCTCAAGACTTGCTTGTTATACTGCAGTATATACCCTGACGGTCACTGTTTTAACCAGTATGACCTGGTCAGTCGATGGCTTTCTGAAGGATTTGTACATGAAGAGGAGGAAGCAAATGGTTATTTTGAAGAGCTTGTCAACAGGGGATTGTTTCTGCGTCTATCGATGTGTTCCTTCCCGAATATTCACATTATGATGCGAAATTTCCTAAGATGTAAATCACGTCAAGATGGTTTCACTACTTGCAGTTCTGAAATTACATCCACATACACCTGTAAAATCCGACGGCTTTGCATTTACAATCCGGCGTGGAGAGACGCAATGGATGAAGTTGATCCTTTGTCTGTGTTGGACTGGCATCATATTCGATCTCTTGTTGTTTATGAAGGTATGGAGAGAGTCCCCTTAGAGAAGTTGCAAGGGCTCCGGTCGTTGGATCTTTGTTGGATCACAAGTGTACTGGATCATCATTTGAGGGACATCTGTGATCTTGTCCGTCTGAGGCACCTGTTAGGCCTTGACGGCAATGGAATTAGTGAGACCCCGCCAGAATTAGAGAGGCTGCAATGTTTGGAGACTTTTCAGGTGCGAGGATCCGGGTTTGCACGACTACCCGGTTTTATTGGAAAGCTGCAGAAACTGAAAGTCCTAGACATGTGTGGTTCAGCGATCAAAGAACTGCCTAGGGAAATCTGTGGCTTGCAGAAGTTGGAGACCCTGAGAATCAGAGAAACAGCGATCACAGTGCTGCCTAGGGAGATCGGTGCCCTGCAGAAATTGAAGACCCTGGACATGCATTCTGCAGGGATGATCATGGAGCTGCCTAGGCAGATCGGGGCCCTGCAGCAGTTGAAGACTCTTGACATTAGCTTTACAGGGATCAGAGTGCTTCCAAAGGAGATCGAGAAACTGCAGCATTTAGAGCACCTACGTATGCGATATTCTTTTGTGACCAAGATACAAATGGAAATCGGGGCACTAAAGGAGCTCAAGACTTTGGAATTGCCTTACGCCATCGTTGCAATACCGTTGGACGTTTGCCAGGTTTCAAAATTGCTGGAGCTGCCGGAGTGCATACACCAAGCTTTGAAGAAGAGTGGTCTGGCGTCTGAACTAGCCGGGGAGATGCTGTCCTTCCAAGTACAAGGGGGGTTAGTTGTGGGTAGTATACAGATGCGCATCCCGCCGTGGATCAAAGAGCACTTCAACGACTTTGTCGTCCTGGATATAAGGGTATGCAAGCTAGACAAGGAAGGACTCAAGATTCTGCGAGAGATGCCAAGGCTACGTGAGCTCAATCTAAGGTTCCAGGTCGTACCCAAAGAGCCAGTAGCAATCAGTGGTGAAGGGTTCGCGATGCTCAAGGTCCTCACCATTGACAGCCGGGTGCCACGGGTTACCTTCGAGGAAGGAGCCATGCCGATGCTGGAATGGCTGAAGTTCGAGTTCCAGTTCTATGCTGGCCCACCAAATAAGGACCCTCTTGGTATCAACCACCTCAGGAGCGTCATAGCGATCCAATTTAAGTGTAATAAGGATTGGTATGAAGGAGGAGACAGCCCGTGCATCGGCCCGACGATTGACGTCGTGAGGAAAGAGGCCCAGGAAATTCCGAGTAATATTTCCTTTACAGTCTGTGACCGCGAGGTTTTTTCAGATGCTGAAGACCACGAGAGTATCAACTCTCACTCCAGTGCCGCTTACAGCATTGACGAGACCGAGGAAGAGATCACAAATCGGGTCGGGTTGACTCGATCTGCGCATCCACCGCGCTACTTGGAGTTGGAACAGGCGAGATGGGATAGGAGATAAGAAGCGTGAGATGGAGTAGGACTAGGACGGGTGAGACGGAAGAACAGAGGAGCGGTGGTGCGTGTGTGAAATCGAGGACAACATTTTCAAGCTTAATTGATCAACTTGCCAAGCAAGGATGGAGCACTTCCATGGTTTGTAGGAATCTTTCTGTAGCAATGTCATCAACACCATGGGCTGCATGAATTCTTCTTCTTTCCATACCATTTTCTTGTGTGCACGATATCGATCATTACAACCTCAATCCGTACTGTACTTAACAAGCTCTCAGAAAATGCATGCGGAACGTTCCGTGTCCTGTACTATATGTTCACAAGAAATTTGCTGTTTTTCTATGTTATGTTTCCAACTTAATTTGTTACTTTCCGCGGCCATATGCACTATATGGCCATAGCTGAGAGCATCTCCACTCGCGCCCTAGTAGCCGTCTGGATCGGCGTCCGGATCGGCCTTTTGGGGGCTCGTATGGGCGGCGCCGCGCCCATGGGGCGCCCCTTCCCCCACTCGGCGTCCCCAAGCAAAACCCCCAAAATATTTTTTTGTCCCAAATTTTCATTTGTGCAAATAAAAAAAATATCTAAAGTCTTCCATAATTATGTTTTTTAGCCATAATTTAAAGATTTGGTATTACAAAACCATACGAATTCGTCACGCGCTAGTGTCAATCGACGTTGACGACGTCGTTGGAGCCGAGGAATCTGGGGAGGGGTGTAGCCGTGGAAGTCGTCGCCGGCTGGCTCGCCGCCCTGGGTGTCGCCCGGCGTTTCGTTGTTGCCGCCCCTCGGGGTCGCTTCGTGCCGCTCCGTGTGCGCCGAGGATACCGCCGCGTTGGTCGCCGTGGGCGTCGTGGACGCCGAACCGAGGCCCATCTCGGTGTAGATTTGAGCACGCAGGCGGTCAGACGCCGCCCTCGCCCGCGGATCAAGGTTGGACGTATCCGTGGTGAGAATCATGAAGTCCCCTTGCCTCTTCTTGGACGCCGCCTTGCCGGCCTCGATCTCAATCTTCTTGTCCGTCTTTTTGGAGAACTCCGCCCACTTGGCATCGGTTGCGGCACGTCAATCGGCCGAGTTCTTCGTGACGTTCTCCATGACCTTGTCAATGGCGGCGTGCACTTGCTCCGAGATCGTCGTCTTTGCTTTCTTGTTTTCCATTGGTCTTTCCGAGTTGAGCACCACCTCATCAATTTGAGCATCGCCGGGCTTTTTCTTTAGTCGGAGTCTATGCTTCTTCCATTTCTCATTGTTTTGCAACTTGTTGAAGTAATATAGAAGCACAAAGTCCTTGCCCCGTTGATAGCCTTGTACAAGGTGATAGCATCAATAATCCAGCAACAAGAGAATTCAAGATTAGACGAAATGCATGAATGTTGTCATAGCATAGGAGAAGATGAGACACACAAACTTACTTGGTCTTTTGCACTCTTGCCACTCTCCTGCCTCGTCATGATGTTCTCAAAGGTTCCTTGAAACTTGTTCACTGACTTTTGGATTGCGGCCCATCTATGAGCTAGCGCATTTTGATTGCGATCCATAACCTACTCCACATATGGCATTTGATACTTGCGCTCATCAAAACTCCGAGAGAATCCGCTTCCAATACTCGTCCTCTTTGATGGTCCAAGCCATGCCACGACTTCAACTCTTATTCTTCTTTTTCTTCCCATTCTTGCCGACTTCTTCCACATCGTCACCGGCGCCATCACCATCTTGGTTGTCGTCATCATCGGCGTTGTCGACGTCTTGCTCCTCGTCGACAACGGTACTCCCGACACCATCTTGTGTCTACATCAATGGTGAAAAAACATTGGGTCGGACGGTCGACGCAAATCAACGGAGAATTGGTGCCGGGCCGTCACGGGGTGTACCTGAGTGCAGAAGGAGGCCTGGGAGCCGGAGTCGTAGCCGCCGGAGGGCGCCTGGTCGGCGAAAAGAGCGCGGGGACCGGCGTCGAACATGTTGCGGATGTCGTCCTCGAACAATAGGGCGCGCTCGGACTAGGCCTGTCCGGATAACGCGCCGTCCGGCGCATTCTCGGGGACACCTCGTACGCCTCGTTCAGGTCGAGGCCCGTCCCGGTACTGTTGGGCGCGCCGCCGCCGAACATGGCGTTTGGGTCGAATCCGCCGTAGCCATACCCGTAGCCGGCAAAGCCATCGGGCTCGTGGAAGTTGGGGGAGAGGCCCGGGTTAGGATAGAACCTCGACTACGAACGCGGCGTGCTCGCGGCGTTCATGCGGAACGGCAACCCCGAAGCCGACGAACTCGAGCCACCTCCCGGACTGCCTCCGACGGCGCCGACCAGCAGCTCAAGGTTCGCCGCCGCGTTTCGGGCCTCTGTCTTCTCGCGCCGCAGCCGGCGCTCCTTTGTGGAGACTCGCGCCGGTGTTGGTCGGCCGCCCACTCGGCGTCGGTCATGCCCTCCGGCCGCTCCTTCGGGGGGCACGGCTGCAACACGCGACGCTTCACGCCGAGCCAGCCGGCCTTCACGTTCTTCGGCGGAGGGCTCGGTGGCCCTTTTGGAGGCATAGCGCCGACGGCGAGAGAGGCGGGAAGGGGCGGGAAAAGATGGGCGGCAGCGGGGAAGGAAATGGCAGGGCGTCGGGGTCCGAAAGAGTTTTTGGTGAACGTTTGTGTCGCTGGAAGAGAGGGCCCGCGGTGCGGAATGACTCGTCCGGCGCCCCCACGGGAGCTCCTGGGAGACGGGGTTGGGCTGGGTTTGCCGGACGGGAGCAAGGGGGCGTTCGGACGGGAAGCCCCAATGGGGCGTGTAACACCCGGGGGCTTTGCCCCAAATAGAATTCTGGTTGTTTTTCTTTTTGCATAGCATTGCATCATATGCATTGCACCTTGTTTTCAAACCAATTTAAAAATTCAAACATGTCCCAAATGGTTTCAAATAAAATTGCAAACAAATCATTTTGGGAGTTGGAAATAATTACAAATGGTTGGTTTTCCAAATTGGTATTAAATAAACCCCTAATTTGAGTTTAAGTTTGCAAATTCAAATAATTTGTGAAATTGAAATTTTCAAAAACAAACTTTTGTGCAACTGGGCATTTGCAATAATGAAACCATAAAAATTATCCCCATAAATTTTGAACTCCAAAAACCCCCTTCTTTTCCATCTTTTCTCTTTCTACAAAAAAAGAAAAAAAAAGAAAAAAAATGGGGAAGGCAGGCCAGGCCAGCCACTTGGGCCGGCCAGCCCACCTCCCTCTCTGTTCTGGCCCGCTAACCCCCCTTCGTCCTCCGTCCGTACAGGAGCGAGCACGAGGGGATCGTGACCCGGCCTGTCACCGCACCACCCCCCTCCTCACTTGCTCCTCCCTTTTTCCCCTCTACAAGAAGCCCCTCTCCCGCAGGAACCCTAGCCCCTCTCCCTACCCATCTTCCTCTCCGCCGCCACCCCTCTCTCCACTCCTTTTATTCCCTGTTTTCTCCACCACGTCCACCTCCATAGCCGGAGATGGGAGGACATGGAGCCAAGGCCGTGGTCGACGAGAAGGACAACCGAGACCGGGAATCGAACCCTCACTCCATCCTCTTCGTTCTCGCAGAAGCACGGGGGCCAGAGCTGCCCCGGAACGACCGCCGTCGAGCGGCACGGGCGCCACCGTGCCTCCCATCCTCCGTCAGATCGCGTCGTCTAAGTTCAGTAAGTGAACTTTTTCCCTGAGTCGCGAGTTTACACTACAACCTCCCTGCACCCCTGTTCCTAACACGAAACACATCATAGCCTAGTGGCTCGAGTCCTCCGTGCGTGCCTACAGGTTGCGGGTTCGATTCTCAGGGGAAGCATTTGCTTCCCCTTTTTCTTCTTTTCTCCGCGCGAGCTGGGCCCCGCCTGTCATCGACTGCGGATGCCACGCAGCCCTCCACCCGCGCCACGCCAGCGCCTGCGTGGCCAGGGCCCGTGCGTCAGCCGCAGGGGCTGGCTCAGTCCCGGTGAGAAAAATCCCCAGATCCAGATCTGGATCTGGCGGTTTGCACCCAGCCCCCTGGGTTTTCTCTGTTTCGCACGGCCACCCTTCTCTCTGTTTTCATCACCAGCAGGTCCCTGACTTTTGCAAATGAACCCTAAAAATTCAAATGAGCATATCTTTCAAACCACAACTCCAAATAATTCAAACTTTATATGTATTCCATGCTAAATTAAATTCTCTACATGTCTAAACCATTTGTATACTGTTTTAAACATTTCAAATGGTTTCAAAAATTCAAATTCAAACAACTCTTTCAAATTTGGTCAAATTCATAACTAATTCAAATTTAATTCAAATGGCACATATAAAATATGTTTTCCATCCCATTTTTCATGAACTTTGCAAATATAAACTTTGTTTTCTATTTTGAATAAATTAAATTGCTGAAAACAACTATTTCTTAATTAATGCATTTAAAATTGTCAATTTAATAATTTGCTCATCTAAAATCCAAATTCAACAAATGAAATATGTATTCCATCTAAAATTTTGTGTTCTTTCCAAATATGAATTTTGTTATCTGTTTTGATCAATTAAAATGGGTGAAAACAATAAATGTTTGTGTAACTCATTTAAGAAGCCAAATTTCATAACTTAATAAATAAAATTCCAAACTTGGTAAACAACATATCAAATTGAAGCTATTGTTGTTTTCTTATTGTTTTCATCATCCATGCATCATTCTAATCAACTTTCACATGATGGTTATTTGTAGATCATTTAATTCAACATTAATTCATGGGCTTTTCCATATGCAATCCAAATTGCATATGGACCCATTTAAATATGTTTACCATGTCAACTGGTTTACTTTGATGCATCAATTAATTGTCATGCATATAAAATAGGATCATGCTGGATCTTTTGCCGTAGAAGTAATTGTTGCATCCGGTGTTTGTTCTAGTTCGTTGCTTCTTCGCGGATAGGACGTTGAGATGATGTGAGCAACGACAAGTTCTTCGGATGTACCTCTACTTGCTGGATCTCAGGCAAGTATACTCACTTGCTACCTATGGCTGCCATTCATCACTTGTTACCGATTCTTTCTGTTGTCCTTATGCTAGCCTTATGATTCGATGCTTGTGTCTCGATCCTATCATGTGTTTATCTTGCAACCATGATATAGCCTTCCTTCCACTTCCTATCAACTGTTGTTTGATTACCCCGTTGGCCCTCGTGTCGTAGTTGCATGCTTAATGTTGTTTGTGCTCGAGTCTTGTTGTCCTTTGACATATCACCTGTTTAGTCGATAGTTGGGTTTCAATTCAATCAACAACCTGTTAATGTTTTGGGTAATATTAATTTGATGATAAGGCACCGGCAGGAGGCCCGGCGTGGTTTTGAGGCCTGCTAGTGTCGAACTTAATTAGGAAAAGGGTCTTGTCCTCCGATCCATGATGATCGCACTAACCGCATGTGCGAAGCGAGTATGGGCGCCCCCCGCAATTCTGATTCGATTCGCATCTCGTCCAAATCGCCACACTTAGTTCGGGCTTTCCATTTGATGCATGCATATGCAGGTGCGATCCCTTGGCGCCAGGGTGGAACTTTTGTAGTCGGCATTTAGGGCGGCGTGATCTTCCAGTGCTATGAGGGTCCCCGTTTTCTTCGTGGGGGCTCGATTAGCCGCGCACGCACAGCATGTGGTTCTTTGGGCTTGATGCGAAGAAGAGTTGGGTTGTGTTGAGTTCCTCGCTTGGTGGAAGGGCCTTTCCATCTGGCGGGTCATTCTTACGTGTACGGCCAAATTGGTGCATCCCTGCAGGGTTAAATCTTCTCGAGAAGCCGTGTTGTCCGCGGTTATGGATGACTTGGTGAAAGTGCTGGCTAACAAGTACTCAGACAACTTACACTTAACGATGATAACTTGACTAGTAATATAGATTACCTCCACCATAAAAATGAATGTCACCTTAATCAACCGTGTGAGTTTCCTTGGGTTGCTTCCTTAGTAGGGGGTAACATTGGATGGGTATTGTTTGGTGAGTAGTGGTAGTTGGTTCTGATACGCTCTCTTATCCCTTTCTATTAGCCGGAAGTTGTAGCGCGTCTCTTTAGTTGTTAGTGCTGCCCGTTGTCGCTTCTTTGCAATAATCTCTTCCTTCCGTTGTACCCAAAGTATTTGTATCTTGTGATGATTGGTTACGCTGGTATCTTGTGAGTATGGGTTATCCACTTGTCAGTACTTAACCGTACTGACCCACGAATCCTTTTCGTGGCTGCATATTCCACATTGCAGTCAACAGGTTTGAAGTCTGACGACGTTAGCTTGGGAATCCCTCCGGCTTGGCCTGGGCAGGGATTGGACGCCATCGGTTATCTTCAGGACTCTTAGTCCAATTTGCATCTTGTCCGTAGTCGGATACTATGTTGTTTCTTCCGCTGTTATTTGGATCTTTGTATTGTATCAGTTGTATCCTTGACTCGTTTGAGTCGTCTTGTATATACCTCATCTGTTGTTGTTGTGGATTATTCGTGAACTGTTGTAATGTTATCACAAGTGGCAACCTGGAATCGGTTATTATGTGGATATTGGCGGAAATGCTGAAATCTGCATAGTGCCCGATCTCGGGGCGTCACAGGGCGCGCGACTGGGCGCGCTCGGAGCCCATCCGGACGGGAAAGCGCTTGTGGGCCGGCCTTTGGCGGCGGGAGTGGAGATGCTCTAAGTTTGTACTACCTCCTACCCAAAATATGTTGCATGCAAATTTTAGTCAAAATAAAACATATGTAATTTTTGACCAGTTATATATTTTAAAAAAATAACATTCATAATATCCGGTCAATGTTATTAGAGCAATAATGGAATATAATTTTATGTTATATGCATTTGGTATTGTAGTAGATGCTGATATTTTCTATATATTTGGTCAAATTTCATAAAGTCTGACTTCGACTAAAAATTATACATAACAGATTTTGGGCGGGAGAGAGTATTCAGTAGCCAGTGCAAATGGGCACTGCCTGAGAACATGCATCTATTGTTGAGTATTTAGGCGATTTTCTTATTAAATTAATTCAATAATAAATCATGAGTATGACGAAAACAGCTGATATTTGACAATATTGTTGCATACTAAATTTACGGTAAACACATCTATACAGAACACCGGTACTGCACATATAGAAATCAGCAGGAGCGGGATGAACGCATCATACCGTCCAATAGGCGAGTTGGCCGTAGCAGAAACAGTGGCGGCTGTCGCCGCAGCAGCAGCGGAGGCGGCGGCCTCGTCGGCAGCGGCCTTCTCGGCAGCAAGTCGCTCGACATCGGTGGACTTGGTGATGACAAAAGCGACCCGAAAGTAGTCGAAATATATGAACGGAAGCGAGCAGTCATGACGAAGACATGGATCCTGGATCCTGCGGGTAAGGACACCCCATCTCAGGCCCAAGGTTAAGGCCCAAGAAGAGGAGCCATTGGAGTATTCCAGAAGGTCCACGTAAAGCCCACCCGCACTGACTTGCGGGTTAAGTTTGGAAATATGTAACCGACCTAGGGTTAGAGTTCGAGTCCTCTCCGAGTAGGGTTTGAGACCTGGACACCTATATAAGGCCAGGAGAGCCACCGGAAGAGGACCAAGCAACACCGCAACACCAAAACCCTGAACTCGAGATCATACTCTCGATTCGAGCAACCACCATTGTAATCGATCTACTCATTAATATAGATCCAGAGAGGCAGGAGTAAGGGTTTTACCTCTTCGAGGGCCCCGAACCTGGGTAAATCTCGCCCCCTGTCTAGCCGACGATTGCCACCAGCGCTCATGGGTTCTCCTACTCGAAACCCGATAGGGTCACCTGAGGGATTTGCCGAACAGCGGATTCGACAATTGGCGCCATATGTGGGAACGGCGGGCGCTGGATCACCGGCATCTTCGGCTTCATCGACAACCAACTCCCGTTGGAAACCATCGACTACGGCTTCGAACAATCCTATACGGATCGGATCTGTCGTGGTCACACCTCACTCGCCGGAATCACGCCCGGTATTCGAGGATCTGGAGAGGAGCGTCACCTTGAAGTTCGGGAGCCTAAAGTTCGTGACCAACAGGGACGGAATCCTCCACTTCTCGGGAGAATCAGAATCTGAATTTGAAGCCGTCGACTCGCGCCGTCATCTGGAGAAGAGCGGCGAGTTCGTCCGCTTCAACGCCAACGACTACCATACCCTCTCGACAGATGAACCTTCGAGACTCCAAAGAACTTTCCGATCTACTCCTAGGACGCACGGGCCAGGACTGGCTCAAATCTGCATGGCAGGATCGGAGCAACCCCCGGAAACGGAACATAGTGCAGCAGAACGCGCCATAATCGGCGTCTCGCGAGAAGCTTGGGATCGCGCCAAGGAGGCTATGCGAACGAGCAAGCCACCCGCAGAAGATTCGCCACACGAGGATATGGTCGCCTACCATTATCATCTCGTAAGAGCAGCCGCGACCATCAAGGATGCGCGGATAGATCTCGCCCGTCGAAGAAGAGCGGCGGATGAATCGAGTCAACGACGAGTTGAGCAGTCCCTGGCACCCTCGGTCGGTACCCGACCCGCGAGGAAGGGATATGCATCAACATCCAGGGATATTGAGTCCTTGGGCGGGACCAGCAGGTCGATCACGCCCTCCCTCATGCGAGTCGATGTTGACGGGAACGTCTACCCGCAAACCCCCGCCGCCGCGGTCCTAGCCGCAGCAACTTACATGCAAATGAACCAGCCGACAGAAAGCGACCCTCGGGCAGAGCAGTACAAACAAGTACGCAAAGGGCTAGGACTGGCAGCCGCAAGACTCGCCTCCTACGACCGCAAGAAAGCCGCGGAGCAGCTGGAGAAGGAAAAACATGAGAAAGAAAGAGAGAAGTCCCGCAGGCGTAGGAGCTCTTCGCCAAGAAGGCACAAATCGCCACGTCGTGGTCGAGGAAAAGAAGCTCGACGTCGCGACGACAGTCGAAGCAGCAGCGAGGGCAGCCCGAGAGACAAAAGCTCAAGACACCACAGCAGCCGCTCGCGGAAACGAAGCAAGGAACCGAGGAAGGACACAGACCGCGACCAACCATGATACGACGCGCGATTGGACATCGCACAAAATAAGGTGGACAAGGCAAGGGCATCGCGATATCGCGAACGCTCTTCGTCCGGTTCTTCGGATGACGAAACTTGCGGAGCGCTCTGTTTTGCCCGCAGCATTCGCGAAGCACCTCTACCCAAAAGATTCTAGCTCAGCACAGAAGTGACAAAATATGACGGTTCACTCGAGCCTTCTCAGTGGCTAAACGATTACCTCACGGCAGTAAAATGCCAGCGTGGGAACAAGAACACGGCTATGCAATATCTCAATCTACATCTCACCGGCGCAGCCCGCAGCTGGCTGGAAAGGAGGCCAATATCTTGTTACGCATTGTGGGACGACCTGCACCGTGACTTCTGCAAAAACTTCCAGTCGACTTACAAGAGGCCAGCCACCATCGAAGAATTGCGAGCCTGCAAGCAGAAAAGCGGCGAATCCACCCGCGAGTACATCCAGCGATGGACCACGCTCAGGAACACCGCGGGAACCATCTCGGAAGAAGTAGCGATTGAAGCATTCGCAAAAGGCGCCAGAAGAACTGCTTTCAGAGAGGAGCTAGGCAGAGCCGCACCCAAAACTATTGGGGAGCTGATGAACATAGCCGACAAATGGGCTAACGGAGAAGACGCAGTACACAACGAGAGAACATCATCACCCGCACCCGAGGAAGATCGCCATGGCCGAAGAAAGAGAAGTAAATACTACGATCATGAGGATCGAGAAGAAATGGTAGCAGCGGAATTCACGCGAAGTCGCGATACCGGGCGACGCGGAAATCGCGAATGGAAACCAAAGGTTGAAGAAAAAAGTCCCGAGGAAGACCTTGATGCTTACTGCTCGCTACGTCTGTTTACACATAAGCGCAGGGGCAAAACCAAGGCAACACACCTCCTCAAGGATTGTCGAAAGTTCCACAACATCCACGAGGCTTTCTCGAAGAAAAATCGATCAGCAACTGCTCCAAATTACCCGCAACTACCAGGAGGAGGCCACCAGGGATTCCAGCCGCCACAACCCCTACCTCCACCAGCAAATCCAAACATGGCATTGGCTGCACTGCCAGCACCACCCGCACAAAACTCCGGGGCCAATGCATACCCGAATCCGGCAGGGCAACTCGCAATGATCCAGAAGGTATGTCCATCCCGCAGAGCTCAAAAGACTAACACAAGGCAGTTGTGCATGGCTGTGCAGACTCCGCCAACAAAGCCCGAGTACTTGAAGATGGCAGACCAGCCGATCACATTCTCGATGAAAGACCACCCACCACGAGTCTATCGACCAGGACACGCCGCCCTCGTCATCCAAGCACAGATTGGCAACTACGACTTGGCCCGCGTATTCATGGATGGTGGCAGCGGCATCAATATTATTTACACGGATACACTCCGTCGGATGAACAGGAATCTGGACGGCCTCGCGGAATCAGAAACATCCTTCCACGGGATAGTTCCGGGAAAGGCAATCCGTCCACTCGGAACAATCAACCTAGAAGTTGTACTGGACACTAAAAGCAACTACAGAAGAGAATTCCTCGACTTCGAGGTCGTCGACTGGCCCTCACAGTACCACGTCATTCTTGGTCGAACAGCGTTCGCCAGATTCATGGCAGTACCACATTATGCGTACCTGAAGCTCAAGTTACCCGGAGAATACGGTGTTATCACCATCGACGGAGATTTTCAGAAATCCAACAAGTGCAACATTGAGTTCAATGAGATCGCAAAATCTTTCGGGATGCA
The DNA here is from genome assembly GCA_028641055.1 of Alopecurus myosuroides. Taxonomy (NCBI): domain Eukaryota; kingdom Viridiplantae; phylum Streptophyta; class Magnoliopsida; order Poales; family Poaceae; genus Alopecurus; species Alopecurus myosuroides. Next base: position 224,747,047 of record CM054058.1, read on the forward strand.
AGAAGAACTTCAAGAGCTGGCAAAAACCACGGATCACTCCGTGATGCCCCTCACGAAGAAAAACGCGCCTGAGCTAGAGTTCAGCACCAACAGTGACACCCGGAAGCATCAAGTGCACCCGACAGATTCTGCGAAGACAGCGATGGTGTCAACCACCCTCTCGCAAGCATAGGAAAGCGCGCTCGTCGAACTCCTCCGTGAGTGCTGGGAAAGTTTCGCCTGGCAGCCCTCAGATATGCCAGGAATACCCAGGGAGTTTGCCGAGCACTCACTCGAAGTCTTTCCAGATGCCAAACCCATCAAACAGACTACTCGACGATTTTCAGAACCCAAGCAGAAAGCGCTTGGAGAAGAAGTAAACAGATTGCTAGCAGCAAATTTCATCAGGGAGATCAAGATATCCACCTGGTTAGCAAACCCAGTGCTGGTCCCCAAGAAGAACACGGACATCCTTCGGTTATGCATCGACTACACGTCGTTAAACAAGCACTTCCCCAAGGATAACTTCCCCCTCCCGCGAATCGACCAGATCGTGGACTCTACGGCAGGCTGTCAACGCCTCTCCTTCCTGGACGCCTATTCGGGCTACAATCAGATCCGGATGAAACGGGAGGACAAAGAGAAAACAGCATTCATCACGCCACATGGTGTATACTGCTACACGACAATGCCCTTCGGGCTCAAGAACGCAGGCGCAACATATCAGTGCTGCGTGCAAAAATGCCTCGCCAAGCTCATTGGCAAGAACGTACAAGTGTACGTTGACGACATCGTCATCAAGACTCGGGTAGAGGACACACTCCTCGAGGACATTAGAGAAACGTTCGATTCCCTCAACGCATACAGGATCAAGCTCAATCCAACAAAATGCGTCTTCGGCGTTCCAGCAGGAAAACTTCTCGGGTACCTGGTATCCGCCAGAGGCATCGAAGCCAACCCAGAGAAAATACAAGCAATCTTGACTATGAAAGAGCCAACCAATCTACGCGGAGTCCAGCAGCTTGCAGGGCGACTGGCCGCCTTGAGCAGGTTCATCGCACGATTGGGAGAGCAAGCATTACCCTTCTACAAGCTGCTGAAGAAAACGGACAAATTCGAGTGGACACCAGAAGCTAAACAAGCGTTCGCAGACTTGAAGCGATCGTTGCAAAGCAGGCGCGTCCTTGCAACACCGCAAGAAAGGGAACCACTCTACTTGTATCTAGCCGCCACCAACCAGGTCATCAGCACAGCAATCGTAGTCGAACGACCTGAGGAGGGCAAAGCGTACGGAGTTCAAAGACCGATCTATTACATCAGTGAAGTGCTCTCACCATGCAAGCAACGATATCCTCATTACCAGAAGCTCGCATATGGAGTTGTTCTTACAGCCCGAAAGCTCAAACACTATTTCCAGGAACACGCCATCACAGTGGTTAATGATGCGTCACTCGGGACAATCATGAACGACCCTATGGCATCCGGAAGAATAGCCAAATGGAGCATCGAGCTGGGTGCTTGGGACATCACTTATGCAGGACGAAATGCAATCAAATCCCAGGTACTCGTGGAATTCCTAAGCGAGTGGACAGAGCTACAAACGCCCGGACCACCTGAGTACACAAGCAACTGGATAATGTACTTTGACGGGTCCAAAAGAAACGAAGGAGCAGGAGCTGGAATCGTTCTCATATCGCCTAGAGGAGACAAGCTGCAATACGTCCTACGATTGGATTTTCCACCCGATGATCCGGCATTGAACAACGACGCAGAATATGAAGCCCTGTTGCATGGGATGAAGATGGCAGTAGCCTGTGGAGCCACCCGGTTAATGATCTACAGCGACTCCATTCTCATCGTGCAGCAGACAATGAAAGAATGCGACGCAATTGCTGAAAACATGGACGCATATCGCGACATGTACAACCTACTCGAAGGAAGCTTCAAGGGATGCGAGCTGAGGCACGTTGCGAGATCCAGCAACGAAGAAGCAGATAAACTGGCAAACATGGGTTCCACAAACACACCCATACCACCAGGAATATATTTCGAACGGATGACCAAGCGCTCAGTCAAAGTCAAAAAAGCTGCAGGAACACCCACAACACCAGAAACAGAGGTCAGCCCGCAAGTCGCCATCATCGAGCTTATTCAAAACATTTCACGACAGGTTTTTCTGGTCGAGCCAGTCTGGACGCAAAAATACCTCGACTACCTGTCCACAAGACAGCTCCCGGCCGATCCTCGCGTGGCTCGACAGATAATCAAACGTAGTAAATCCTTCCGGGTAATCAACGGAGAATTATACAAGCAAAGCATCTCGGGTATACTTCAGCGCTGCATCGCACCCGAAGATGGCAAAGAATTACTCCAGGACATCCACCAAGGAGACTGTGGGCATCGCGCTAGCTGGAAAGCAATCATGGGAAAAGCCTTCCGAGCAGGATTCTACTGGCTCACGGCAGCCACCGATGCAAAGGAGCTAGTCAAAAGATGCAACGCTTGCCAGCGATTCGCACCAAGACCACATGCACCTGCTACGGAATTGCACATGATACCCATCGCCTGGCCCTTTGCACATTGGGGGCTAGACATGGTAGGACCACTACACAAGTCCACACCGGGTGGATATACACACTTGCTGGTCGCAGTCGACAAATTTACCAAATGGATCGAGGCCATGCTAGTAACTTCGGCTAGCGCCCAATGCGCCGTCAAGTTCCTCGATTCCATCGTATGCAGATTTGGGGTACCACACGATATCATTACAGACAACGGTACAAACTTCACGGCAAAGAAAACACAACAGTTCTACGAGGAAAAGGGCATCAACTTCAAGTTTGCTTCAGTTGCCCACCCGCAAACGAACGGACAAGTCGAAAGATCAAACGGCCTAGTTTCAGCTGGCACCAAGAAACGTCTACTCGATCGTCTACACCCCGCAGCAGGACATTGGGCCGAAGAGCTACCCTCCGTACTATGGAGCCTCCGCACAACTCCAAACCGATCCACAAACTACACACCATTTTTCATGGTATACGGGGCAGAAGCAGTCCTTCCCGAGGATGTTAGATTCAGCGCCCCACGAGTTGTGGCTTACAGTGAAGAAGACTCCAACAAGGCACTCGCGGAAGATATAGATCACTCGATGAGATGCGTGATATTGCGCTCGCAAGATCCGCAGTATATCAACAATCACTGCGAAACTATCATAGTCGCCGCATACGCCACAGAGCATTCGTGGTTGGAGATCTAGTGCTGCGGCTCAAGCAGAAGGATGGACACAAGCTCGAGCCACCATGGGAAGGACCCTTCATCATACACGAAGTTATCCCAGGCGGAGTGTAACATCCCAAGTATGAAAAACACCATTAGAATGTTTGCTTTTTGTTAATTTATGTTTTGCATCATGTCATCATAAGCATTGCATTTGTTTTCCCTTGTTTTCCATTTGAATTTCAAACCAAATTTCAAATTATTGTTTCATACTTGTTCTGTTACAAATTTTTTTCAAATGAAAATTACAATCAAACCAATAATTAGTTTCCATTAAACTTGAAATTAAAAACTATTAACTTGCTCTTTTCAATAATCCAAATTAATACCATTTGCACTCAAATTCATTTGAATTTTTAAACAGCAACCAAACTTTAAATTTTTGAAAAGAAAAAGTTGCACAACTGTGCTTTTGTAAATAACAACCTATAAAAATTATCACCAAAATTTAAAACCCCCAAAAACCCCTCTAATTTCTCTCCTTTCCTATCTTTTTTTCAGCAAAAAAAAAGAGAAAAATAAAACAAAAAAAGAAGAGGGGGAGGGCAGGCCAGCCCAATTGGGCCAGCCCACCACATACCCACGAGCCCAGGCTCCACCTGCCTCCTCCCCTCTACTTAAGCCTCCGAGGCTGTGCCCTAGGGTTTCCCCTCTCCCTCCTCCTCCATCTCCACCGCCGCCATTCCCCCGTTCCTCCCTTCTCCTTTTTCTCTGTAGTTTTCTCTGAACCCCAAGCACCTCCATGGCCGGTTCTTAGAGCTTGAATCGCCGCCGTTCTACCCACCGTCGAGGTTCCCTCTTCGCGGGAACGGATACCCCTCGCCGTCCTCTTCCGATTCGTCTCTAGGGAGGAGCCCGAGGCGCACCGGATCGCGCCGCCAAGTCGCCGCCGTCGACCGCCTCCCTTTTTCTCTGTCGCTCGCCACCGCCTACTGCTCCCGCTCGGGCCCTCGGTGAGACACCCCTCACCCTCTCCTCTCTCCTCTCCCCACTCTCCTCCTCTCTGCCCCGCGGGCGAGCGCCCGCGCGCGGCACAGGCCGCAGCAGCCCGGCGGTCGATCGCCGTCGTTCTCTCCGTTCGCTTGCAGTTACCTGTTTTTGGTTCAGTTCGACAGTATCCGCACCCCTTACCTCAAAACCCCCGCGCCTCTGTATCCTTCACCAACCGAGCAGCTAACCCACTGGCTAGCACCCTGTCGTACGCCCAGCAGCCCCGGGTTCGAATCCCCCCTTAGGCAGAAAGCCACCCCTTTTTTTCCTCCTTTTTCTTTTTCTCTCGAATTCCACAAAAACAGATCTGATCCTTATTTGTAAAATCCATAACAATTTGAATATTGCTCCAATTTCAATGATTCAAGTTTCTGTGGATTCATAATCTTGTGCTCTTTCTATTAGTAACAAAATTGCAACATGTTTCTGTAATAATTTTTGCACTAAATAATTAAATACAGAAAATGCAATAAAAATTTGAAACTTTGGAATTTCATAACTTGAGTTCTGTTCATCCAATTTGAGCAAACTTGGGCTCTAAAAATTTGTCTTAACAAACTCTACACATTGGTATTTTATTTGGTAACAATTGAATTAAATTTGAACATGTTTCCCTCTGTTTACTAAAAGGGGCAGAATAAAAATGACTATGAAAAATTGCATAATAAATCCAATAATGATCCAAAAATTATGTTTAATAGCTATAAATGTTCAGTGAAACATTTTCTACATGTTTTCAAACTTTCCAATACAATTTTTTTACTGTTTTTCCTAATTAAAAGTGGTGCAATAATTCAATGCTTTAATTAAACCTTTTAAATTGCAAAATTCATAACTTGGGCAATTCAAATCCAATTCCAACATGTAAAATATGTTTTCCATGAAAAATTGAATAAGCTTTCCAAATATAAACTTTGTTTTCTGTTTTGAATAATTTAAATTGCTGAAAACAACTGTTTATTAATTAATGCATTTAAAATTGTCAAATTAATAACTTGTTCATTTTAATTTCTTTTTCAAAAAATGAAACATGTATTCCATCTAAAATTTTGTGTTCTTTCCAAATATGAATTTGGTTATATATTTTGAACAATTAAAATGGGTGAAAACAACAAATGCTTGTGTAACTCATTTAAGAAGCAAAATTTCATAACTTGATAAATAAAATTCCAAACTTGGTAAACACCTTTTCAAATTGAAGCTATTGTTGTTTTCTCATTGTTTTCCTCATCCATGCATCATTCTAATTAACTTTCACATGATGGTTAGTTGTAGATCATTTAATCCAACCTTAATTCATGGGCTTTTCCATATGCAATCCAAATTGCATATGGGCCCATTTAATTATGTTACCATGTCAACTAGCTTATCTTTGATGCATCAATTAAATTGCCATGCATCATCCCATGATTGTGCATTATGCCATGTTATTGATTGTTTGTCTCTCTGCGTTGTTTGTTTGCTTCTTCTCGAATAGACGACGACGTTGAGACAGACGAGGTTTACGACACTACTTCAGAGGAGTTAACCCAGTACCAGGCTACTGAGTTTGCAGGCAAGTATTCACTCACATGAACCATTGTGTCCTTTCCACACTGGATATCGATACTTTCCGTTGTCTATCCTGCTAGCCTTAAGATTCGTTGCTTGTGTTCCGATCCTATCACATGTTATCCTGTAACCCTGATATAGCCTATCCTCCACACCTATAACCCCGTTGCTTGTTGCCTGTGTCTTACTAGCATGCTTAGGGTTGTTTATGCTCGAGTCTGATGTCCGTTATTCCTGCTACCATATTTATTATGTTCTGGGGGCTCGATGTTTAAACAATAACCTGTTAATGTTTGAGGTAATGCGAATTTGATGATAAGGCACCGGCAGGAGGCCGGGTATGGTTTTGAGGCCTGCTAGTGTCGAACTCAGGAAAAGTTCTTGTCCTCTGGATCCATGTTGAGCGCGCTAACCGCATGTGGGAAGCGTGTATGGGCGCCCCCCGCAACTCTGATTCGATTCGCATCTCGTCCAAATCGCCACACTTAGTTCGGGCTTTCCATTTGATGCACGCATATGCAGGTACGAACCCTCGGCGCCAGGGTGGAAATTTTGTAGTCGGCATTTAGGGCGGCGTGGTCTTCCAGTGCTATGAGGGTCCCCCTTTTCTTCGTGGGGGCTCGATTAGCCGCGCACGCACAGCACGTGGTTCTTTGGGCTTGATGCGAAGAAGAGTTGGGTTGTGTAGAGTGCCTCGCTTGGTGGGTTTGATCCCCGTCTGGCGGGATATTCTTACGTGTACGGCAAAATTGGTGCACCCCTGCAGGGTTAAATCTTCTCGAGAAGCCGTGTTGTCCGCGGTTATGGATGACTTGGTGATAGGGCTGGCTAACAAGGATTAGACAACTTACACCTAATTAATATCAATTTGACTAGTAATAGGCTTAGTGACACAATAACCTGAACCATCATTCATCCAACTGTGTGAGTTATCCTCGGATTGCTTATTTGGATAAGGGGCGAGATCCAGGATGGGTTTGTTTGAGGTTAGTGGTAGTTGGTACCGATACGCTATCTTATCCCCTTTCTTTTAGCCGGATGTTGTAGTGTGTCTCTATAGTTGGTTAGGCAGCCCGCTGCCGCACTTTTGTATCACCTATCTTCCGTTGAACCCAAAGCATCTGTACTTGGTGTTGCCGGGTACACTTTGGTATCTTGTGCGTCTTGCTTGCTAGTACTCGTCTGTACTGACCCCTTTGGGGCTGCGTGTTCTGCAGACTACGGTTCCGAGGATCCCCATGGTGGCTACTACGTGGAGTATGACGAGGCTGCTGACGAGTAGATAGCGTACCCGGGCAGGATCCGAGACATCGTGGATGGGCTCCGTCTTTTCGTTTCCGGCCTCTTAGGCCTATTTGGATCTTGTCTGTACTCAGACACTTTGGATGCTTCCGCTGTGATGTAATAATGACTTGTTGGGACATGTGTCCTCTGGATGATTGTATTTGCTATCTCTGCTCTAGTGAGAGCTATTTGCCACTTATTTCTATTTCTTTGTGTCTTAGAGATTTGTTGTGATATCACTTGTTAAAATGCCGTTGACGTACCATGTGTGTATGTTATGAAGTACGTCAATGGAAGTAGTCGGATTTCTATGGGATGGTTTACGCAGACGATGAATAGTAGGGGATGGTTGTCACACGTTTACGTGTTGACCTACTCATATTGAGATGCGGGTGCCGGTATGCCCCGTAAGCCATTTATCTACTGTTTAACGGACTGTGAGTATCCTCTAGAAGTCCGGGTGCGACACGGAGCCTACAGGCTGAAGAACCCATCGACTGGAGGAATCTACTCCAATCCTTGGAATATCGCACACCTCCACAAATTTTATCCCTAGATTTACTTGTTCTCACAACAATAAGGCTATACTAGCCATTCTTGTAGCTCGAATACATGACTTTTCAGTCATCGCAATAAAATACATGGTTTCTCAATCATATTTACTCGAAGATTATTCATCCTTACACGCTAAATGGTTACAGGTATACACCCCATAAACACACGGGGGCTACGCCTAAAACTCAGCGTCACTGGAAAATATATACATACAGGGTTCCACACCTTACAACAGTTTTTACAAACTATACAAGCATTACAGGATGTATACATCCAACAATAAATCATGGTGCCGAGCATTCTCAGTCGCCAACACTCTATCTATTTCATCGGAGGTCAGTCGAATAATTTCTTCCGCTGCAGGGCGAACATCGTCATAATGCGGCGAAATATCATCGATTGGACCATCTGGCAGCCTAGCTACGGAGTTAAAGTTCACCTCAGGATGCCATATCCGGACAAAGGAGAGAGCCACCACCGCGCCGCAAGTCATCTGATTACGCACACACTCGCGAATCTCTCCCTCTTGCCCGAAAAGTCTGAGGAGATGGCTCCAGTCTACAGGACCCCTTTGCAGCGGATAGAACGCGGCGTTCATCGCGACCAAGACCTCGTGAAAAGAACTCACGAGAACTTTTACCTGGGTGACACGGAACTTCAAAGTAGCCAACACAAAGCCTCGACTGCGATCAGACCAAAAGTTACTCGCATGAGGCCTTGAGCTGCCAGCTTCTTGAAGAATGTGGTTTTCTACCCACTGTTTTTCCTCCCTATCATCCGTTTTAACAACTGAAGAGCAAACATGCACGATTAGGCAAGGAAACAAGACTAAAAAAGACTCGGGGGCTATATTACTTACACAACAAGTCCCTAGCGACGGAAGCCAACTCGTCCATTAGAAACTGTTCGCGTTCAGTCGCCAGTTTTTGCTTGGACTTCGCCACATCGGCTACCCCGCGCAACGCTTTCAGCCTGCGCTCACCATCAGTTACACGATCACGAAGACCTGCCAAAGTCCCAACAGCGGCGAAGAGTGGATCTGTTGGGGCAGCAGGTCTACCTGAAGGTTCTGCGGCCACCTCGGATACCTGAAAAGTACAAAGAAGATTAAAGGAATAAGGTGCCCTACTCGAGATATATTCACCACCTATTCAACAGGTGCTCGGGGGCTACTCCCATCGGGAGCACACGTACAATTGCGGGAAGCATTTCAGCAAAAGCATCTCGATTAAAATATTGGACAAACGGGAGCACATCCCAGGGTTCATTACAAATCGAAGTTGCAAAGTACAAACTAAGTAAACTAAGAAGCTACAGTGGTACTCCCACTCGCGGCAGTCGTCCCTCCCTTAAGTCGAGCAAACAGCTCAGATAACTTCCGAGGGAGGACGGCGGCTGGCTCGCCAAATCGACGAAGCCCTACCTTTTTGCCCGTGGAAGGATCGACTGGGAGATCCGAGTAGGCCTCCTCCAAGCCGCTAACTCCATGCGCCAGCGCGAACTGGATGGCCGTCTTTGCCCCAGACTCCGACTGAGCGACCGCGTAGGCATCAAGGAGATTGCTCTCCGAGAAGATCTTCAGCAGGTCACCTAGCGCGGGTGGAGATACAGCATTGACGAGAAGAGGACCATGCAGCTGCGTCAACACTTGAGTGGCATTGCCGACCAAGGAGCAAACTCCTTCGGCATGCCTCCTGAGCTGGGCAAGCGAGTCCGTCAGCGCGTCCACCCGCTGGACTCCAGGAACTACCAGAGGAACACCCAGAAGACCTACAAAGAAAAGAACGTCAAGATTCAAGACTGCAGAAGACAAATTATAAGCCAAAGGTAACTTACCCGCAAAGCGCTCGGCGAGGGGACGAATAAAGTCGACAAGATCGGCATCTGCCTTGGTGCTGGTTTCCTCCAACTTCCTCAAAGCCTCTTGGGTAGAAGCAAGCTTCCCTTCAAGATCAGCCGAAGACATGCGGTAGGATTCCAGATCCTGGCGAACGGCCGCCAACTCAGCCTCTAGAGCTGTTACCCGAGTAGAAGCATTGTCTTTCTCGGTCTTCAAAAACTCAAGTTGAGCTGCACGGCAACACTTATCAGAATCGAAGAACTGATGGAAAAAATGCAAACAGAAAAAGAGGGCTAAGCTTACCTCGAAGAAGCTCATTCTCTGTGGTGAGTCGACTATGGTCCGCCCGAAGGATCCCGCACTCAGACTCAGCAAAAACAACGCGGCGGCCAATCGTCGCAAGGGAGTCAACGAGCGACTGCAAATACGAGCCATACCTTTTCTTTTCCCAGAATGAGAATACGGTAACACAGAAACAGAAGAATTAGAAGAGAAAAATTGGAGCCTATACCCGATTGCAATCAATCGAGTAAAGCCTCGGGGGCTACTCCCATCGGGAGCACTGCCGTGCACCCGATAAAACCAAGAAGAAAGAAAAGACAGACTTTGAGCCTGTAGCCGATCACATGCGACCAACTACAGCCTCAGGGGCTACTCCCATCGGGAGCACTGTCGTGCACCCGATAACAAACTAAAGGCAAGTAACAGAATTTACCTGGCCCTTGGCACGGGAGAGGGGATCTGCTGAGCTACCCGTCATCTCTTTTGAAGCTGAAGCTCCGGCAGCAGAACTAGGAACTCCATGTTCCATAGTCGCCACATTGGGGGCTACGCCGGGTGAATTCTGGACAGTGCCAGCAGTAGGAGTCTCATCCGCAGCTCCTGCTTTATTCTTCCTTTCGGGAGGAAGGGAAGAGGCGTACCTGCGAGGACTAATGGTTTGCAGGCTGCAACAAAAATACAAAGCGTCAACATAGATGCAAAGGAAAACGTTCGACTAAGAACGAGGAGAAAGACTTACTCATCATCTTCATCCTCATCCAGCATATCCGCATTCCAGGCGGTTTGGATTACTGGGAACGAAGGAGAAGGGGCGAGTGAGCGCAGCGGAGTCGCAGAGATGGGATCCTTCCCGAGCGAGTCCTCCAAGGAGTTGTCTTTGGAGGTAGCCTCGGCATCCTCTACTCGACGGCGCTTGCGGGGAAGGAGACCGCCATTCAAGCCCTCTGCACCATCCGAAGAATCGTGCTCGGAACTCAAAGTAGCATCGGCAACACTGGTATCGGCCGGGCCGTCCAGGTTACTCGCCAATAAATCTGAGGCTTCCTTTCCAGAAACTGAACGGTAGCAGTTGGCCACGGATAAGCTCTACGAAGAAGACAGAAGAAAGCAAGAGAAAATTCAATCGACTGAAACTCAGAACAAGCAAGAAAATAAAAGAGGAGAAGAAGAATAAACTCACCTCGGCTGGCGGAGGCCTCGATGCGTCGAAGGCTGCGACTGTGCAGTCGGGGAATTTCTCTCCCACCTTCAGGCTAGTGATAGCCGCGATCTTCTTCTCGAACTCGACGTTCGAGAGCTCTTCGCGACTCACTCGGCTAGGATCTTCAGGGCCTTGGTACTCCCACATCGTGGAAGGTCTGAGCTGCAGAGGCTGGATCCTGCGCCTGAGGAAGATGCCCGCCAGGTGCAGCCCGTTTAACACGACTCCAGCACTCTGATCGCGAAGGGCAGCCACCCTGGCGAGTAGCGGCGCGACGACCTCGGTTTCTTCGGTCGACAACTTGTGTGCCCAGGACTTCCTCCTCTTCAAAACAGCGAACGGATGGAATTCCTGAATCCCATCCGAGCTGTTGTCGATGACGTAAAACCACTTTTTCCGCCATCCCTGGGCGGAGTCGATGAAGTACATGCCGAAGTAGCTGGTCTCCGATTTCTCTTGGATCCCAAAGCCACCAGTGCGTAGCGGCTCGCCGGGCTCGGAGTCTACCCACGATTTCTCGCGAAAGATCCAAACTTTGAAAAGGGCCTTCCAGAGCCCCCAGTGTGGGCGAATGCCTAGGAAGCATTCGCAGAACACGATGAAGCACGATATGTGTTGCACCGCGTTCGGAGGAAGATCGTGAAACTGTATGCCATAGACATACAGCAACCCGACGAGAAATGGATGGAGGGGAAAAGAAAGACCGCGCGACACGTGGTCCGCGAAGACCACGCGTTCGTTCGCTTGCGGGTTGGGTACCTCCTCCTTCTTGCCGAGGCGCACCCGCTTCTCGGACTCCACGGGCAGCAAACCCTCGCGCTGCATCTCCTTGACGCTCTTCGCCGTAGTATTAGGCGAACGCCAGTCGCCCAAGAGCGGCGCTGGTTGCGCCGAAGCTTCACCGGATGCGGAAACGACAGAGCCACGTTTCTTTCCGCCGGCCATGACTGTCAGCACGAGCTTGAGGGAAGGAATAAGATGAGCGCGAGGAAGAAGATGGACTGGAAGACGAAGGCTGGGAAAGTTTTACCGCATCGCAAAGACCCGTACTTATACACGGAATAAATCGATACTGGCCGCTCGATGCGCCACGTGGCGCCCATCGCCGCCACCACGTGTGAAGACGAAACGAGGAGGCGGTGAACGTTGTTTCCTGCCACGATCTTAGCAGAAGATCGTGCGCATTTACTGCACGGTTGGCGTGAAAACCGGGAACGACGTCTCGTTTCCCGGTCAAAAGGCTGACCATGTGGGCCAACCCATCTGCTCTCACTCCGTCACGTCCCATCGGGAGGAGAAAAGTGCGCCATGACGTCATAGCGTGCATCATCAAGACGAAGAAAGCTTCGAATGGAAAGTTCAAACGCGAAAATAACTTCGTATGAACAAACTCCTTCGAATAGAAGCAACTTTTTCATGAACAAATCATGAAGCAAGACTCCTTTAAAACGGAGAAAAATACCCTCACACGAAAACTCTTTCGTATGGGCACGATCTCCCGAACATGAAAACTCTTTCATATGGGCATAAAACTCCTCACACGAAAACTCTTTTGTATGGATAAAATAAGTACAAAATCGAAAAATTACTCGAGTAGGCAGAACCTGCCTTTTCTCACTCGCATGATATTTTTACATCATAAAAACCTGGATTGTTCGGCCGACTAGGCACATCCGGATGCCATATTCTTCGAATATGAAGGTAAGACCCGAAAGATCTCTCTTGAGGGCCTGGAATCGCACTCAAAGTTGCGTCCTCCGGCATGATTCCGTGTCAACAACACGAAGAAAAATCCTAGCGGACGCGCCGGGTACCCCCATAGGTTAAGTTCGACTCGATAAGACCACAACGGCCCAGTCGCAACTATCACCTTATCGGGTTCGAGTCGGAGGTCTCGAATCTGTGTAGGCCAGAAATGTTTTTGCCCTAGTCGCAATTAATTGGCCCTGATCTCTCGGGAGAGCCAAGCTGCTGCGCCACATCCTTCTGCGATAAAAAGCCATAAAAACATGCACTTGCATTGCTCGATACTCGAGTATGAAAACTCATTATACAGGGTACGCGCCCTCTAAATAGGAAACAACCAAACTGGTTATCCACAGGAAAGAAAGACCAAGAAAGATTTGACCGTCTACTCGACTGGAAGAATCCCACTCGAGCAAACGCTCGGGGGCTACTGACGAAGACATGGATCCTGGACCCTGCGGGTAAGGACACCCCATCTCAGGCCCAAGGTTAAGGCCCAAGAAGAGGAGCCCTTGGATTATTCCAGAAGGCCCATGTAAAGCCCACCCGCACTGACTTACGGGTTAAGTTTGGAAATATGTAACCGACCTAGGGTTAGAGTTCGAGTCCTCTCCGAGTAGGGTTTGAGACCTGGCCACCTATATAAGGCCAGGAGAGCCACCGGAAGAGGACCAAGCAACACCGCAACATCAAAACCCTGAACTCGAGATCATACTCTCGATTCGAGCAACCACCATTGTAATCGATGTACTCATTAATATAGATCGACAGAGGCAGGAGTAAGGGTTTTACCTCTTCGAGGGCCCCGAACCTGGGTAAATCTCGCCCCCCTGTCTAGCCAACGATTGCCACCAGCGCTCATGGGTTCTCCTACTCGAAACCCGATAGGGTCACCTGAGGGATTTGCCGAACAGCGGATTCGACAAGTCGCATAGGAGACGCTCCCCAAAAACCTAATTGCCCCTCCCCCGTACTGAATCTAGAGAGGCGGGGTTTCGGAGGCCTGATCTCTCGTTAGCTGTGTACGCGGTAAACGGGATGGGATCACCGGTGGTAGTAACAACGAGTGGAATGATAATGGGCGCAAGGAGGCGGAGCGTATGAGGTGTGTGTATGTATGCGCCCAAGCCTCCAATTTATAGGCGTGGTCGGGTAGGATAATGGTCAGCTCACGATCAATTGGCGTTTACTATAGGCGGCTATCAATATGACGTTTCATATTATTGACGTGTCTGTTGCAGACTCTCTGTTTTTTACCACCAAAATAAAGGCATCGGCTTATTCCCGCAACCCGCGGCACGTCGTGACGAGGCGTGGCGAGACGGGCGGCGGAGGAGGAGCTCGTGTGGAACACCTCCACGTCTCCTCTGTCTTCATACCAACTCATACTAGTGGGAAAAGAGCTCACCTTATAAGATGGTGGAAAACTCTTCCAACTAGAAATGTGGGACTAAACTCCCACCACTTGCTATGGCAGCATGGGCCTCTAGAGATTAAATGAAAATTGTCTAGTGGGGCTAAAGCCCACCCCCAATTTCAGCAATCCCTCACCAGATTCTGAAGGCCCATGGTGTTGTCCTCTGTTCTAATCACTATTATTATATACCGATATTTTCAGTGGAGACCCGTTAAGGTTGAACATGCACCTAGGGCAAATAGCTACACTCCATTACAACTGAACAATGGACTATGTCTTGAATTGTTAGTTTGGCGTAAAGTAGTTTCACTAAATGTCTTGTCAGTACTAGGTTGTCGAAGGCTGGCCCCTCGGGTAGAGCAGATTAGTCACACTCCTGGCCTATTCATGAACTTACTTGAGATCACTCAATCTCATAGACTGTGACCAGTAGTCAGGCTTATATAGGCGTGTTCCTCAAAAGATCGCTCTGTAGGATAGCATCTTTCTTATACAAGCCTTGGAACACATTAAGACAAAAGTCAACCTAGCGTACAATTTTTTGGGAGTATTGCATCTCCAGTGGAATGGGTTAGTAAAATTACTCCTCTCAGTTAACCACTAGCTTGTTTTCCCATGTCCTACTTCACGGGATCCCCGATCACATCGGTTGGGTTATCGCCATGGCAACTCATGTGGGTCTCATACCCATCTCTCTCGATGCACTTTCTATCAAAACATGTGATAGCCCTTTACTAATGAGATCTACCAGATTCTTAGCCTACTGGATATAAGACACCGCTATCACTCCGGAGTTTCTTAAATGGCTGACAGCTTTTAATATCATTCTTATGTGTTTTGTGGACTGTGCATTGTCCTTTGTACTCTTCACCTGGAAAATCACTATTTTATTGTCATAGTTCATAAGGATGGCCGGTACTAGCTTTTCAACCACATGCAAGTCCATCAAAAGATTTCAAAGCCATCCAGCTTCAACACAAGATGTGTCTAATGTTGTTAATTCTTCTTCCATTGTCGATCTCGTTAAGATCGTTTGCTTGCAAGACTTGTAGTAAACAACACCACCTTCAAGGGTAAACACATACCCCGTTGTGGCTTTCATCTCATCAGCATCAGAGATCCAATTCGCAACACAATACCCTTCAAGTATCGAAGGTTATCCAGTATAGTGAAGTCCATGGTTCATAGTACCTTTCGGATTACGCATAATTGTTTCAATAACTTGAAAATGCACATCCCCCGGATTTGAAACAAACTGGCTCAATTTGCACACAACAAACATGATGTCAGGACACGTAGCACTCACTAGGTACATGACTGAACCAGTTACTTGAGAGCATCTCAGCTGATCCTTAGTTGTGCCTTCAAACTTTCGAATCTGCACACTAGGAACATATCGTGTTGGAGAAATTTTGGAGTCCGAATATATATCCATAACGACTCAAAACTTTCTCAACATAACGAGATTGCAAAAGTGTAATCCCACCCTCATTGTCTCTCAATAGCTTGATGTTCAAAATAACACCCGCCACTCCAAGGTCCTTCATCTCAAAGTTCTCAGATAGAAACGACTTAAGCTCCTGAATTACTTTTAGGTTGGTCCCAACTATCAGTACATGGCATCAGTATACAAGAACAGTATAACTCCTTCGTCCCCCACCATGGCGATAATATACACATTTGTCAGCTTCATTAATAACAAAGACAACATATGTTAAAGTTGTATTTAACTTCTCATGCCATTGCTTAGGTTCTTGTTTTAGGCCATATAAAGATTTTAGTAACTTTCACACCTTTTCTTCATGACCATCTATCACAAAGCCATCTGGTTGTTGCATGTAGATCTCCTCGTCTGGCTCTCCATTCAGCAAGGCCAACTTAATGTCTATTTGGTGGACGAGAAGACCATGCGAGGCCGCCAACAAGAGTAATGCTCGAATGGTGGTCCATCTGGCCACAGGTGAATAAGTATCAAAGAAATCTTCATCTTTTTTAAGGGAATAATCCTTGGCCACAAGCCTAGCCTTCTACCTTTCAATCGTACCATCGGGCCTAAGCTTCCTTTTGAACACCCACTTACATCCCAATGGTTTACAACCATAGGTACGTTCAGTGATCACCCATGTCCCGTTAGCCATGATGGAGTCCATTTCGCTACGGACTGCTTATTTGCAGTAGTCAGCATCTGAAGATGCATAATCTTCAAAAATAGAAGAGGGAGTATCATCCACAAAGTACACAAGGAAGTCATCACCAAAAGACTTTGCAGTCCTCCATTGTTCCTCTACCAAGGGTTTCCTCGTCATCCTCCTTGGCATTTTGGTCATGGGTTTGTTCATAATATTCCATAGGAATGGCAGGCTCAGGAGTCTTTTCTGATTCCCGTCTAGAAGTGCTTTGCATATCTCTCATAGGAAAATATCCTCAAAGAATGTAGCATATTTAGACTCCATAATCGTACCAAACTTCACGTCAGATACCTTAGATTTCACTACTAGAGATTTATAGCCAACGCTATTCTTAGCGTAGCCCAAATTAACGCAATCCATGGTCTTTGGTCCAAGTTTACGCTTTTGGGGATCGACACATTGACTTTCGCCAAGCAGTCCCAAGTAAGTAAGTAAGTATGAGGTCGTTTTTCTCTTCTCACATTGCTCATAGGGAGTAATCTCATTGTCTTTTGTCAGAACTTTATTCAGGACATGACATTATATCAATATAGCCTCCCCCACCATGCCTTTGGTAAACCCAATGTATCTAACATGGCGCTAACCAAAATTTTTTAGAGTATGATTTTTTTTTGGCAACCCCATTTGGCTGAGGTGAGTAGGGAGGCGTCCTCTCATGAATAATATCATGTTCCACACAGAAAGAATCAAACTCATTAGAGAAATACTCTCCACCACAATCTGACCGGCTTCGTTTAATTTTCTTTTCAAGTTGATTCTCAACTTATGCCTTATAGATTTTAAAATAGTGTAGATCCTCATCTTTAGTGTTTAAAAAATATACATAGAAAATCTAGTGGAATTGTCTATTAACGTCATGAAGTATCTCTTTCCTCCTTTAGTCAACACACCATTCATCTCGCACAGATCAGAATGTATGAGTTCTAACGACGCCAAGTGTGTCTCCTCCGAGCCTTATGGGGCTTACGAGGTTGCTTTTCTTGCACACACGAATGACACTTAGAACCTTTGGCTAAAGTGAAACTTGGAATTAAATTAAATTTTGCTAACCGCGTCATGCAACTGAAACCAACGTGACAAAGATGTGAATGTCAAACTTCTATTTCATCAACACTCGAATGAATATTGTTCACGACTTTATTACAGAAATCTGCGAGGGAAAAGCGGAACAAACCTCCGCACTCATAACCTTTTCCAAAAAACAGTCCATATTTCGCAACAACTACTTTATTAGACTCAAAACCAACTTTGACCCTTCTCTACGCATAAGGGAGCCACTAACGAGATTCTTCTTGATGGCGGGGACATGCTGCACGTTCTTGAGCTGCATGATCCTTCCCGAAATAAACTTCAGATCGACCATGCCAACAGCAGGTACAGAAGCACTTGTGCCATTCCCCATCAATACAGACATGTTCCCTCTAACCTGATAACAAGAAAACAATGAGATGTCAGCACACACATGAATATTTGCACATGTGTTAATCCACCAATCTGTATACTGACAAACTGAAAATAAGTAAATAAATTACCGTACCCAGATGTCCCACTCCCATTGTTGCTCACAATCATGAAACCCTTGTAATCCTATCTTGGCATTTTGAACTTATACGGGCACTTCACAGCCCAGTGTTACAGTGAACCATAAGTGAAGCAGCCATCTTTCTTCTTATCCTTTTGGAAGGCCTTCTTAATCTTCTTCTTGAAGTCAGTATTCTGTTAGACACCAATCCTCGCCTTGTTCTTGTGGAAGTTGAAGTTCTTCGGTACTATATTAGCCGCAGAAGTCCATTCGTTCCCTTTTTCGTGCGAGTCCTTTGCCCTTGAATTCTGCTCAACACTCAGATGGCCGAGGACATCTGATGACCCACAAGTGTAGGGGATCACAACAGTTTTCGAGGGTAAGTGTAACCCAATTTATTGATTCGACACAAGGGGAGCGAAAGAGTACATATAAGCCTTAGCATCTGAGTTGTCAATTCAACCACATCTGAGAAGCACTTAGCAAATGATATTAGTAACACAAGGCGCAATAAAATAGTGCATAGAGTGGTGTTGTTATGTTTCTCTTGTGTCCTCAACAACCTAATACAATGGCAATTGTATAGATGCACTGGTTCAGCGAAAAGATAGTTAATCTTGTGGAAAACGGAGCTAAACAAGTGATATTTGTAATCTGTAATAAATGGAGCAGCAAGGTAATAAGTACTAAAAGCATGTAAAACGGTAATAATAATAGTAAAAGATGGACCGGTGTTCACATGTTCACTAGTGGTCACTCTCAAAAATATAGAACAAGTGTTGGGTAAACAAGTTACAACTAGGAAATTGACAAATCATATGGGAATAACAATGCTATTATGACGAGATAAAGTTCACAGGTTCTAACATGGTAGGCATTACGTCAAGGCATATAGACCGCTATCCAGCATGCATCTATATCTAATAGTCCACCTCAAAAGCTATCGAACAAATCTCTCTGGTATCAAGTTGCAGCAAGGAAGTGATTGATTTGTGTGCAACAGACAATTGCATTAAGAACAATACATAATGTAAGCAATGGTTCTCATCCGTAGACAAGAGAACCGTTGTTTTCTCCCTAGTAGAAACAACACACTATCTAGCATAAATACTACCTCTTGGAGATACCATAGAACTATGTGATCAATATAATCATACACATCAGAGAGCATGCAAGAACACATAAAAACACTCAAGGATATGAGTGAACATTCTCATATAATGACATGAACAAAATAATAATAATTCAATGGTTCATCAGATCACAAAAAACACAACACATAGCACTACATCATATGAATCTCAGTCATGTGAGGCATAACATGAGACTGTGGTATTGATCAACAAGGGGGAGAGAGTACCAACTAGCTACTGCTATGAACCCATAGTCCATGCAGGAACTACTCACAAAGCATCACAAAGGAAGAACGGTCGATGGAGATGGCACCGGGGGCACTTCCCCATCTTGGCAGGATGCGTTTCTGGAAAAATCCTCGGGGGGTCTTTTGTTTTTGGATTTTAGGGATTTTATTAGAGAAGGGGCGATGTGTGGCGGTGCCCGAGGCCCCCAGGTGGTTCCCACGCGCGGTTAGGGGGTGGCCGTGGCTGGTGGGCCCCTGGCGGCCCACTGCCCCCCTCCGGGTCCCCTACCGGCTTCTCGAGTCTTCCGGTAAATAAAAAACCGTCAAAATTTTCCAGCTTATCACTTCCATTTTTGGACCTTTTCTACAATTCAAAGAAAAAAAATATAGAAACTGGCACTGGCCAACTTGTTAATATGTCAGTCCAATTAATGATAGAACAAAGGAAAACATAGGGAAAACATATAGAAAACAACCATGGGAGAGAGAGATGAACCACATAGCTACCGGTAGAGCCCTCAGCCCCGGGGGAGAACTACTCCCTCCTTATCATAGGAGAAAGCAGCGGCGATGGAGATGGCGGTGGAGTCGATGAAGATGGCTTCCGGGGGCACTTCCCCGTCCCGGTAGGGTGTCAGAACAGAGATTTGTCCCCTGAAACTTGTCGGCAGCGGCGACGGAGCTACGGATGTATTTTGTGGAAAAGGCTGATTGCCTTAGAGTTTATGCCTCGGGGAGTATATATGGGCGAAAGGGCGATGCCGGGAGGTGGCCAAATGGCCCACACCCCTAGGTGGCGCGGTCAGGGGGGCCGCGCCACCCCATGGTGTGGCCACCCTGTGGCCCCCTCCGGGGTTCTTTGGGACTTCTGGAAGCTTCCGGGACTTCTAAGACTTCTAGGATTCGAATTTTCCAATTCTGAGAATATTTCCAGATCAACTTTTCTCAAACTAAAAATAGCAGAAAACAGGGAACTGGCACTTGGCATCTTTTCAATAGGTTAGTCCCGGAAAACGTGTAAAAATGCTATAAAGAAGGGAGAAAACATCTAGCAATTTGCATAATATCAACATGGGACATCAGAAATTATAGATACGTTGGAGATGTATCAAGCATCCCCAAGCTTAGTTCCTACTCGTCCTCGAGTATGTAAATGATAAAACAAAATAATTTCTGAGGTTACATGCTACCACACAATATTGATCATTGTTTAAAAAAAACCCGCCGTGGGGGCCTCCCCTGCTGCATTCCTTTCAAAATAATAATAATATGTAAAGTAGAGCATGTAAACTAGGATCAAATGAACTAAAGCTGTGATCTATATTTGATATCAACAAGTAATGCATAAACAAATAAGAAGAAAGAAGCAAAACTTTTAATGAATCGATACTAAAAGACTATCAACCGTGCAAAGTTTATTAGAGATGATTTAAGCTTTCAAGAACAACAATATCATGCACGTCAACCGATCTTCACAACCCCTGTTAGGATCAAGTCAAGCTTTCCACACGATGCAATGCTTGAATATTAAACTATTTGCGCACTAAAAACAAGCAAGTGTTCTGCGTTGGTCCCTGGCACCGGGATGTTATGGCAAAGAGAACATTATGGGGGGGGTTTGGAAGGTCAATGGAAGAAAGGCTCACAAAGCTGAAAGTGGTCATTAGACAAGAGAAAGTATTACAACCGAAGCTATGCAAGGAGTAGGGATTGCCACACAACGGATGCACATAGAGCTATAAGTGTATGAAAGCTCTCCAATGGAACTAGCGGGGGTGCATCCTACTTGCTTGCTCACGAAGACCTAGAACTCATTTGAGGAGGCTCATCATTGGAATATACAAGCCAAGTTCTATAATGTAAAGTTCCCCACATATTTATGAATGATAATAATATGAAAACTCTCTCCAAACTGAAGTATTGGTGCTAAACATGAAGCACAAGTGTGGTATATAAAGGATAGTGATGCGCCCCCTCTCTCTTTATTCTCTCGTTGGCCCTTTTTCTTTTTTTCTTTTTGGGATTTTTCATTTTTTTTTGTATATATCCTCACCGGTAGAGGCAACATACTATATTATAATGAATCATCACACTTTTAGTACTCATAACTCATAAAAAAATATCTATGATGTCTCTAACTGCATGCTCCTGCCAGTGTAGCAGTATGCATAAATAACCATGAAGCTCATCATAAAGTAACATAATGGAGGTGGATGTTGTGCAACAATATATCTCAGAATAGCTATGGAAATGCCATGATAGGTAGGTATGGTGTCTGTTTTGAGGAAGAATATATGGTCTTATGTGTAGGAGAACAAAGTCGTCCCACGGGATTAGGATGCACTGGCAAAGTTTGCACCAACTCTCAATGTGAGAAAGGGCAATGCACAATACCGAAGAGGCTAGAAAATATGGATGGTGGAAGTGCCAGGAACCGCAACATAGACTCACGAGTTAAAATATTACAACAAGCAAATCATCTTACAAGGCAAAATGCAAATCACTCCAAGAGGGTCCGTGGCACAGACAAGTCACTGTTAGCTACCCCGACCGTAGCGCGTAACAAAAGGTCGATCAGAAATGTATCACTCGTAGCAATCATATACCATTGTTTCTATCAGCTGGTAATTTAAGTGTGGCACAGCTTCAAGTTTCTTAGACCAAACATTAAAAATTTATACTTACTAGTCCTTCCCGTTTATCCATTAAGCAAATTAATATCTCAAAACAGTAGCAATGATTCAAGTGAAGCAGTTTAGTTATCTACAAGACCATGCGAATTTTTCCACTATACCAACTACCACATAAGCATTTCTATTATCAACCAAGCACATATATAAGAACCACCTAACTACAAAAGCTAACAGCCCTGAATAAGAGATGCATGAAAACAAAGGCTAAACGCAGTACTAGCAAAAAGTGAACACTCATAGAACAATATGAATGAAAACTAGAGTGTTCAAAGCAATGAAAACGGAGCGTGTCTCTCTCCCACAAAAGTATGATAATATCCAAACATAAACTGCAGCAAAGAAAACTAAACAATCTGAAGGCAAAAATAAAAGACGCTCCAAGTAAAGCACATAAGATGTGACCGAATAAAAATATAGTTTCACTAGATGTGACCTGATAATTTGTTGATGAAGAAGGGGATGCCTTGGGCATCCCCAAGATTAGATGTTTGAGTCTTCTTGGAATTCTCTG
The DNA here is from genome assembly GCA_028641055.1 of Alopecurus myosuroides. NCBI lineage: Eukaryota > Viridiplantae > Streptophyta > Magnoliopsida > Poales > Poaceae > Alopecurus > Alopecurus myosuroides. The sequence continues at coordinate 224,769,443 of CM054058.1, forward strand.
GGATGTACCACCGGGGCATCCCCAAGCTTAGTCTTTTCACTCTTCTTGATCAAATCGTATCATCCTCTTCTCTTGACCCTTGAAAACTTCCTTCACATCAAAATTCTCACAATCTTCATTACCAACGTTAGTACAATTGAAATAATAAATTCACACGGTTCAGTTTAAAGACAAGTATAACACTCAAAAACACATTAGCTACTATCACAACTTCTTTAAAAACTGTTTTTCTCAAAAGAACATCAAAAGAAAGAGATTAAGCTGCAAATGCGATGAATGGCAGAAATATGTCTAAACAGAACAGCAGGTAAACTTCTATTTTTTCAAAACTCTTCTGTTGCTCAAATCAAAAAGTGGTCTTCTAAGAAAAGTTGCGTATATAACTCAGGATTAAGCAACAAAAAACGCAGATCATTTTGAATTTTATGTGATTTTTAACGAAATTAACAGTGGAAAGCAAAAATCCGTTTCCTACGCAGAAATCCGAAATATAGCCTCAACTTTCCACTAGAGGATTTACTTGGCTCAACAAAAACACAAAAGAAAAGATACAGAGGGGTTTCTAAGGAAATAGACAACATGCAGGTGCAAAGCACACAAAGGAAAACGGGTTGAAAACAGGGAAATAAAACGGCTTGTCTCCCGGTAGCGCTTTTCTTCAACTGCCTTTCAGCTAGGCACAATGATTTTTAAAAAATGCTCACATAAGAATAAGAGTTGAAGAAAAATAAAAGAGCATCAAGAAGCAAATATAAAACACATTTAAGTCTAACCCACTTCCTATGAAAAAAAATCTTGTAGAAAAACAAGTCAATAAAGCACAAAGTGGGAAAGCAAAACAAGTGCAACTTCAAAAATTTCAACATAAAGAGGGGAAACTTAATATTGTTGAGATGCATAAAACCATGTTTACCTGTCTCATAATAACTTTTAGTAGCATCATGAATAAAATTAACAATATAACTATCACATAAAACATTCTTATCATGAGCCACATGCATAAAAGAATTATTACTCTGCACATAAGCATAGTCATTCTTATTAATAACAAAAGGAGTAGGATTATCATAAAGAACTCGAACATGATAGACAAGTTGCATATTAAAGAGATGGTTCTGGGTAATCCCACCATAACTATGGCAAGTTTCATGAGTATGATTATAATTATAGCCTATGTTATAACTTTCTTTATAATAATTATTAAAGACTAGAGGCATATTGAAATCATAATTAATTTTCTCCTCAATAGTAGGCATAGCATCATTGCAATCATCATATATTGTAGGCATAGCATCATCACAAGCAATAAAATAGTTTTCTTCAAAAATGCGTTCATTTGTAAACATATCATCATTTTTGCTAGGAGGAGATGTATAAAGCATATAATCATTAATAGCAAAGGGATTTTCAAACACATCATCCACAAGCTTAGAGCTTTTTATATCACCATTGGAAGGAACATAGATGGTACTAATAGTACATCAATTATTATCATCATTTTCAGAATTGGTACCAAACAAATTTATAATATCAAAAGTAGTGTGTTTCTCCCAATCATGATCACTTTCATAAATAAAAGGCTTAGGAAAATCATCAAGTTCAGACTCACCAGCAAAAGTTGTAATATGAGCAACATGCTTAGGGGTAGATACACTTACCTCTCTCTTTTTACTCCTCCTCTTCTTCCCCACTTTAGGAGGGAGAGACTTAAAAAGTATCTTCTCCACATACCCTGGTTTATTATCAGAAATGATAGAAAGAAATTTGGAGGTTTTGTCCTCTTCATTAATAAGAACAAAACACATATTAGTCCTGTCATATTTTAGTAAAGTCTCCTCTTTTATAATATTTTGTATGTAAGTATTTGCATGGAAATTATCAACATGATAAAGATGGCATCCATGCAAGACACTATTCATATCAAAAGCACTCATATCTATCAAAGAAGTTTTTCTTAATAACTCTTCACACCCAAAAAATAATGTAAGTTCATCATGATCATTAGGGGTGATCATGTCATCACAACACAAACTTGCAGTGCTCATAGGATTCGAAAGGCTACTATCATGGCCTGAGCATTGGAAATTAAAATGACCCACTTCATAGCAAAGTTCACAAATAAAAGGATAGAGAGCACAAACTTTTTCACCAAGATCATTTAGAGCCCTATCCCACTTTCTAGTTTTTTCATTCCTATGATGGATGCAATATTATTCTATAGTTTGATTCTTTTCACAAGGTCTAAGTGCTCCAGAAAAATTAACATACTTACAAGAAATAGTACTTTCAGAAGTTTGAGCATGTCCATTGCAATCATTAATAACAGTTTCATTTTTCATGCAAGTTTCTTTAAAAGGTTCATGATATATGTCCCCATTTGATTCAGGAACATTAATATAAGAAGCGAAGGATCTATACCAACCAATAATCATTTGAGGATCAAGACCATATTTAGCACTAAGCTCTTGAAAATCAGCAGTTTCAGCGAAAGACTTAATGCAATCATACTCATAGTTTATACCTGATTCTTTACCTTTGTCATTATTCCAACCTTCACTATTGGTTTCAATTGTTTCAAGAAGATCCCATTTAGCTTCAACCTTCTTACTTGAGAAAGAACCCTCTGAACATGCATCTAGATAATCCCTGTGATGTCCTGAAAGCCTTGCATAAAAATTAGTAACAATTCTTTCCTTAGGAAGCTCATGGTTAGGACATTTAAGTATTAATGTTTTCAGTCTTCCCCAAGCTTGAGCAATGCTTTCTCCATCACGAGGCCAAAAATTATAAATCTAATTCCTATCTAAATACAGTTCATGAGAAGAATAAAATTTAGAATGAAATAGAGATTCGAGCTCCTTCCACTCCAAATTATGAGGATCGTCTAGAAGCTCATACCACTCCCTTGCTTTGTCCATAAGAGACAAAGAGAATAACCTCTTCTTAACTTGGTCCATTTAAATATCTGCACACTTGAACAACCCGCATAATTCATGTATAAAGAGTAAATGATCACGAGGATGGACAGTTCCATCTCCAAAATAACAGTTATCCATGACAAGTTCAACAATTTTCTTGGGTATTTTAAAAGAAATGCTTTCAGTAGGAGGATTTAAAACGTCACAAGCATCATTAGGTTTATCACATATTGGAGATAAAGTATCATCGGAGAAAATTTTCTCCTCTAAAGCTGGAAAACTAAAAAGTTTATAAAAACTAGATTCCCAAGCTTAGATTTTTCCATAGTACTAGAAATAATGGTATCCAAATAATTAATGCTAAGAACATTGCTACTAGAATGCAAATAAAGCTCTCTCATACTTTTGTTATTTTCCATTAAGACTAACTAGTAAAAATAAGCCTAACTAGTGAAAACAAGAAACAAAAAGATATAATTGCAGAATCTAAAGAAAATAACTTCGAGCACTCACTCCCGAGGATGTGAGTACCTTTTACCTTACCTCCCCAGCAACAACGCCAGAAAAGAGCTTGATGTCTACGCACTCTTCTGTTCTTCTAGATAGTGTTGGGCCTCCGAGTGCAGAGGTTTGTTGAACAGCAGCAAGTTTCCCTTAAGTGGATCACCCATGGTTTATCGAACTCAGGGAGGTAGAGGTCAAAGATATCCCTCTCAAGCAACACTGCAATTAATATACAAGAAGTCTCTTGTGTCCCCAACACACCCAATATACTAGGCAGGTATATAGGTGCACTAGTTCGCGCGAAGAGAGAGTAAAATACAAGCAGTATGGATGATTATAAGTGCTAATAATAATCTAAAATAAATATGGCAGCAAGCAAACATGTAACAGAACAGGCGGAAAACGGTGTTTCAATGCTTGGAAATAAGGCTTAGGGCTCCTACTTTCACTAGTGGGCACTCTCAACAATGATCACATAATTGAATGCATAAATAGCTTCTCTAACTATGCTACTCTTAACCCTCTCCAGTTGGATAACGAACACTAATCATTGCGTAGAGCTATAACATCACTCCTCAAGTTTGTATTCCCATGTCTAGTTAACCCCACGTTGTTACTATGAGCGCCCTAGAAGGTACTAAGAAAACTCCACAATTTCATAGAGGAGACACACGCGACATGCACACTGTCACCTTCACACCGCGATACAAGGTGACTCCAAAGTTCATATTAATAAAGCACTTGAGTAGCAAAAGATGAAGAGTAATATCTAAGAATTCCAATAGATTACAAAGCTCATGATCACATATAGATCACACCATGGGAGAGAAAGATGAACCACATAGCTACCGGTAGAGCCCTCAGCCCCCGGGGAGAACTACTCCCTCCTCATCATAGGAGACAGCAACGGCGATGGAGATGGCGGTGGAGTCGATGGAGATGGCTTCCAGGGGCACTTCCCCGTCCCGGCAGGGTGCCAGAATAGAGATATGTCCCCTGAAACTTGTCGGCGGCGGCGGCGGAGCTACGGATGTATTTTGTGGAAAAGGCCGATTGCCTTAGGATTTATTCCTCAGGGAGTATATATGGGCGAAAGGGCGATGCCGGGAGGTGGCCAGGGGGCCCACACCGCTAGGTGGCGCGGCCAGGGGGACCCGCGCCACCCCATGGCCCCCCTCCGGGGCTCTTTGGGTCTTCTGGAAGCTTCCGGGACTTCTAAGAATTCCGGCTTTCGAATTTTCCAATTCCGAGAATATTTCCAGAACAACTTTTCTGAAACTAAAAACAACAGAAAACAGGGATCTGGCACTTGGCATCTTGTTAATAGGATAGTCCCGAAAAACGTGTAAAAATGTTATAAAGAAGGGAGAAAACATGTAGCAATTGGCATAATATCAACATAGAACATCAGAAATTATAGATACGTTGGAGACGTATCAAGCATCCCCAAGCTTAGTTCCTACTCGTCCTCGAGTAGGTAAACGATTAAAAAAAATTCTGAGGTTACATGCTACCACACAATCTTGATCATAATATGTAAAGTAGAGCATGTAAACTAGGATCAAATGAACTAAAGCTGTGATCTATATTTGATATCAACAAGTAATGCATAAACAAATAAGAAGAAAGAAGCAAAACCTTTAATGAATCGATACTAAAATACTATCAACCATGCAAAGTTTATTAGAGATGATTTAAGCTTTCAAGAACAACAATATCATGCACGTAAACCGATCTTCACAACTCCTGTTAGGATCAAGTCAAGCTTTCCACACGATGCAATGCTTGAATCTTAAACTATTTGCGCACTAAAAACAAGCAAGTGTTCTGCGTTGGTCCCTCGCACCGGGATGTTATGGCAAAGAGAACATTATGGGGGGGGGGTTGGAAGGTCAATGGAAGAAAGGCTTACAAAGCTGAAAGTGGTCATTAGACAAGAGAAAGTCTTACAACTGAAGCTATGTAAGGAGTAGGGATTGCCACACAACGGATGCACATAGAGCTATAAGTGTATGAAAGCTCTCCAATGGAACTAGTCGGTGTGCATCCAACTTGCTTTCTCACGAAGACCTAGAGCTCATTTGAGGAGGCTCATCATTGGAATATGCAAGCCAAGTTCTATAATGCAAAGTTCCCCACATATTTATGAATGATAATAATATGAAAACTCTCTCCAAACTGAAGTATTGGTGCTAAACATGAAGCACAAGTGTGGTATATAAAGGATAGTGATGTGCCCCCTCTCTCTTTATTCTCTCGTTGGCCCTTTTTCTTTTTTTCTTTTTGGGCTTTTCATTTTTTTTGTATATATCCTCACCGGTAGGGGCAACATCCTATATTACAATGAATCATCATACTTATAGTACTCATAACTCATAAATAAATATCTCTGATGTCTCTAACTGCATGCTCCTGCCAGTGTAGCAGTATGCATAAATAACCATGAAGCTCATCATAAAGTAACATAATGGAGGTGGATGTTGTGCAACAATATATCTCAGAATAGCTATGGAGATGCCATGATAGGTAGGTATTGTGGCTATTTTGAGGAAGAATATATGGTCTTATGTGTAGGAGAACAAAGTCGTCCCACAGGATTAGGATGCACTGGCAAAGTTTGCACCAACTCTCAATGTGAGAAAAGGCAATGCACAGTACCGAAGAGTCTAGAAAATATGGATGGTGGAAGTGCCAGGAACCGCAACATAGACTCACGAGTTAAAAGATTACAACAAGCAAATCATCTTACAAGGCACAATTCAAATCACTCCAAGAGAGTCCATGGCACATACAAGTCACTGTTAGCTACCCCGACCGTAGCGCGTAACAAAAGGCCGATCAGAAATGTATCACTCGTAGCAATCATATACCATTGTTTCTATTAGCTGGTAATTTAAGTGTGGCACAACTTCAAGTTTCTTAGACCAACCATTAAAAATTTCTACTTACTAGTCCTTCCTGTTTATCCATTAAGCAAATTAATATCTCAAAACAGCAGTAATGATTCAAGTGAAGCAGTTTACTTATCTACAAGACCATGCGAATTTTTCCACTATACCAACTACCACATAAGCATTTCTATTATCAACCAAGCACATATATAAGAACCATCTAACTACAAAAGCTAACAGCTCTGAATAAGATATGCATGAAAACAAAGGCTAAACGCAGTACTAGCAAAAAGTGAACACTCATAGAACAATATGAATGAAAACTAGAGTGTTCAAAGCAATGAAAACGGAGTGTGTCTTTCTCCCACACAAGTATGATAATATCCAACCATAAACTACAGCAAAGAAAACTAAACAAACTAAAGGAAAAAATAAAAGACGCTCCAAATAAAGCACATAATATGTGACCAAATAAAAATATAGTTTCACTAGAAGTGACCTGATAATTTGTTGATGAAGAAGGGGATGCCTTGGGCATCCCCAAGCTTAGATGCTTGAGTCTTCTTGGAATTTTCTGGGATGTACCACCGGGGCATCCCCAAGCTTAGGCTTTTCACTCTTCTTGATCACATCATATCATCCTCTTCTCTTGACCCTTCAAAACTTCCTTCACATCAAAATTCTCATAATCTTCATTAGCAACATTAGTACAATTGAAATAACAAATTCACATGGTTCAGTTTAAACACAAGTATTATAATCAAAGCTGTGCAAGCAACGTTAGTACAATTGAAATAATAAATTGGATGCCCTGCAAGTGTAGCATGGTGCAATATAATAATAAAGCACTTCATCAAGTGACATAATGTAGATGGATGTTGCATGGTAATATATCTCGGAACAACTATGGAAATGCCGTGCTAGGTAGGTATGGTGGCTGTTTTGAGGAAGATATTTGGGATTATGTGTAGGAGAACATGATGAAGTCCTCACACGAGGTTTGGATGTACCGGCGAAGTTTGCACCAACTCTCAATGTGAGAATGGGCAATGCACACTACCATAGAGGCTAGCAAATATGGTTAGTGGAAGTGCCATAAAACTGCAACTTAGAACTCATAAATTTAAAGATTCGAACTAGCAATATGGTCTAACAAGACATAATGAAAATCACTCCAAGAGGGTCCGTGTCCATGACAAGGCACTGTTGTCTACCCCGACCGTAGCGCGTAACAAAAATCATCATGGGTGCTATTTACATTAAAAGTCATATACCATCATACTTTCAACTGATTATTTGAGTGTGGCACAATTTCAAACTTTTAGACCAACCATTAATTGTCTTTACTTTACTAAACCAGCAAGTTTACCATTAAGCATGTTAATATCTCAATCCACAACAATTTAATGATCTACAGGATTATGCAGTTTTTCTCATACCACTGACACATGCACAACTTTTCCTGTTCCAACTAACACCAAATAACTTGTTTGAAACAACTATCAAAGCAAATAATCTTCAAAAACCAGAGATCTAATCATATATAATTGAAGCAAACTAACAATCTCTAAACAAAATAAGAGTGAAAACAAGAGCTAAACGCAGTACTAGCAAAAATTGAACACTCGCAAAACAATAAGAGTAAAAACTAGAGTGTTCTAGACAATGAAAACGGAGCGTGTCTCTCTCCAAACTAAAAATCCTTGGATCCAACCATTTATGCAGAAAGAAAACATAATCAAACATAAAGCAAAATAAAATGATGCTCCAAGAATAACGCATATCATGTGAAACAATAAAAATATAGTGTTTTGAATGAAACCTGATATTTTTGTTGATGAAAAAAGGATGCCTCAGGCATCCCCAAGTTTTAACGCTTGTACTTATTGGATATGTCTGGTGAAATGGACATCCCAAATCTTGAGTGTTTTTTCATCCTTCATCTCCTCATATTATTCTTCTACCCCTACACTTGAAAACTTCCTCCACCTAAAACTTCTCACAATCTTCATTAGCAACGTTAGTGTAATCAAAATAATAAATCCACTTGGTTAATTTTCAACACAAGTATCACACTCCATTTAAGAAACTATAAACTTTCACAAATTGTTTAAAGCTCTTTCCCTCAAAAGAACACCAAAAGAAAGAGATTAAGACGCAAATGCAAAATATTGGCAGAAATCTGTCAAAATAGAACAGTCAGTAAAGATGAATTTTTTTTTGAAACTCTTCTATTGCTCAAATCAAAGAGAGAGAACCTAATTAAAGTTAGATAACAACCTGGGGAATGTGTTTATTTTGTTTAAAGCAATGCGATGTTCTGACTGAGAGAAATAAATTATTTGGTGCCAGCCTTGAAATCTGTTTCAGAACAGCAACTTCGCCAAATCGCATTACCTCCCTATTAGAGGTTACGCTTGGCACAAAAAAGAAAAAAAAATTATAAGGAGCGGTTCTTACAAAGGTAAAAACATCCAAGACACAAAGAAACCAAAACAAAACAGAAGAAAACAAAGTAAAACAAAATGGGTTGCCTCCCAAAGGCACTTTTCTTTAAAGCCTTTTAGCTAGGCATTTATTTTAAGGGACTTTATTTTTATGATACAATGAAACAAAACACAAAAAACACATATTTTTATCTGAGAAGCTTCCATGAGAAGATTTACATTGTTTCCATAGGCATGAACACAAGTGTTCAATGTCGACCCCTATTTCATCAATGCTCACCTTCTTAATCACTTCTGTTTTTTGACAGTTTTTAGATAACAAATACAACTATTTTTTTACAATTCCTGTTCCCTACCAGAAAAGGAGAAAGAAAACAACTCAAAACTGAAATTAAAAGAAACTTGAAACTGAAATAAAAAATAACAAGGGTTGTCTCCCAAGAGCTCTTTCTTTATGGCCATTAAGATAGGCTCGGTAATTTGAAAGCTGCTCACATAAGAAATAGTAGTTGAGGAAAAAGAGAGAATCAAGTAGAAAATATGAAACAAATTTAAGTGTAACCCACTTCCTATGCATTGAAATCTTGTAAATAAATAAATTAAAGAATCACAAACTAGCAATCATAAGAAGGCAAAACAAGAACCTCAAAAGTTTCAACATAAAGAGAGGTGTTTTAATAACATGAAAATTCCTACAACCATATTTTCCTCTCTCATAATAATTTTCGGTGGCATCATGGGCAAACTCAACAATATAACCACCACACAAAGCATGTCTATCATGATCTAAAAGCGCATAATTCATATCAAGCTCCAAAATAGTAGGATCAAAATTTGAAATCCGCATCTCTTCTATCCCATTTTTCGAAATATTATAACAAGATGATTGATCACTCTACAAAGGTATGGGACTCCTTAAAGCAATCCCATTTTTAGCAGCATTATAATTTATAACATCAAGTAACATAGGGCCATCATATAGAGCATTATCATATGAATTTTCTAAACAAACTTCCTCATTATCATGCATATCAATGGTTGGAATAAAGAGAGGATTATCATAGTATTTATCAAAGTATCAAGGATTTTCATAAATAACAGTAGCAACATCATTCTCACAAGTTTCTTTCATAGAAGCATCAAGGTCACAAGTATAGCGACTATCAATTTCATCAAAAAGGGATATTTCAAAAGAATCAATAGGATCATCACATTCGTCAGTATGGCACTCATCCTCCTTTGGCAAGCATGGAGGGCAATAAAATAAAGTGTGAGTTAAAGAGTTACTCTCATTGGAAAGTAGACATAGGTAGCTACTCCATTCTTCCTCCTTTTGTTCGTCACTCTCCTCCTCTTTTTCATCCAATGAGCTTCCAGTTTCAGCAATTTCCCCTTCCATAGGCTCATGCAAGGCATTAGTCTCTTCCTTTGGGGGAGAGCATCTATTAAGACATTTCATTATATAGCCATTAACATTCTAGTAATTATCAAATAAATATTCAAGTATATCATAAATATCATATTTATAAGGAGCGTCATCAATATTTTCAACCAAACACTAGTAGGAAACTGCTTATAGACAACACCATAACAGTGGCCAACATGTTTTGATGTTGGCCAGTGTTATTACCACTGGCTAAGATTTTCTCGTGTTCGCTAGTTCTAAGTGTACTACCGCTGGTGAAGTGGACAATCAGCTCGCCAGGGCTAACCTTGGACACCCCCGCCCACCCCCGCGGCGCAACACACCATTGGCGAACAGGGTGGAGGCTTCGCCAGCGGTAACCTCTGTAGCACTGGCGAACAAATGAAACACTTCACCAGCAGTAAATATACCACTGGCGAACATGTTTTTTTGCATCTTCTCCAGCTGTATATTTACAGCTGACGAACATGTTTTTTTGGTGCGCCGGCGGTAAATTTTGAATTTTCCACTCCACACCACCCCCATGTGGACCGCCTTTTCAATTTCGAAAATAATAGACAAATATGGTAAAAACTTCAAAAGGGGAAATCTGTTAAGATGTCGTTAGGGTTTAGGGTCTAGTTGGTGTAGAAAATCTGAAATATTAATTTTGACTGTTTCGCCAAACCCCTGTCGATGAGTCATGTCGACAAATATTTCGGATGATCCGGTAGGGTTTCAAGTGGAGGAATGTAATATACGTTGGCGGTTACGACGGCTAATAGGGGGCACAATTTAACCATGTCCGGGGCCCTCGTAGAGGTAATACCATTACTCATGCTTGTCAGTCCTTGTATTATGAAGATTGGTTACAGTGGTGGTGCGAAGTCGAGAGATTGGATCTCGAGCTATGGATATAGTGGTGAAAGTCTAGATTGGATGTCCCCCTTCGGGTGGCTCTCCTAGCCCTTAAATAGGTGGCTGGGTCTCAAGCCATACCCGGGGTGGTTACAAACCGTAGCTCTAGTAGATGGAAACCTTCCATCTTGTCTCGCAAGTATTGCGGATGGTCCGCTGCTGGGCCTTCTAGAGCCACGAGGTAGTACTTTGCGCTGGTCTTCACCTATGGGCCTTAGACCAGGTAGGCCCATCCGACAGGTCCGAAAGTCATCCCAACATCAGTAGCGCCCGAGTGTTTTTTCGACTGAGAATAGTCGAGTAAGCACTCAAATCTTGTTTTTGGATCTCACGACTGGTAGTCAAATACTTGATCTGAAGGGCGTGTACCCTTTGTGGGATGTACTCGAGTATCGAGTTATAAATGCACCTTCTGTTGGCTTTTTCGCAGAAGGGTATGGCTCAGTCGCTTGGCTCTCCCGAAAGATCAGGGCCAATTAATTGCTTCTCAGGCAAAAACAGTTCTGGCCTACACGAATTCGAGACCTTCGACTCAAACTCGGCGAGGTGATCATTGCGACTGGGCCGTGGAGGACTTATCCAGTCGAATTTAACCTTAAAGGGGCACCCGACGCGTCTGCTAGGTTTTTTCTTCGTGTTGCTGACACATAAAATTTACTAGAGGATGCAGCTTGAGTGGGCTTTCAGGCCCACATGATAGACCCTTGGGTCTTACCTTCGTACTCGAGAAATACGAGATCCGTTCATGCCTTGACGGCTGAACGACCTGGGTTTGTTTCGTGTGATGTGTTTGTACATCGTAATGTGCAGTTGTGGTTTTTGCGGGAGCCGCGTACTCACGATTTTCTCCTTGCTGTGTGGCGAGTGCCTCCCTTTGTTCTTGGGAAATGGTGAGTGCCAATGTTTTCACCTTGCAATCCTCGAGTGAGGTGAGATTTTGTTCTGAGTCTATACAAAAGAGATTTCGTGTCGTGAGGTTCTATACGAAAAAAAAATTGTGTAATGATGTGCGCAATGACGTCACCGTACACTCGCCTGCTCCCGATGGGACGTGACACTGTGCGGCAAGGCACGTAGCGCCCATCGTGTCATATTTTGACCGGAAGCGTGCCGTCGTGCGCCGGTTTTTCTGCAGGGCGTGCAGTAACTACGCACGATACTGCGTTAAAGATCGTGTGGAGTTACCGCCCTCCGTCTCTTTGTTTCGGCTCGGCTCGTGGCAGTCGGGATGCGCGCCACGTATGCAAATCGACGGGTCTCGGTGACCCAGTGGCAGTATAAATAGTGGTCCTTAGGGAAAAGTTACTCTCCCGGCCCTTATTCATCTTCTTCTTCCTTCATCGCGCCCCCTTCCTCTGCAAGAGAGCGAGCACCAATGGCACTAGGCAAGAAACGTGGCGCGGCCGCGGCTTCCGGCAAGGAGGCGGCCAACGCTTCCACGGCGGCTCCGGTGAAGAGAACGGGCGAGTGGCGCCCATCCAACGTGATGAAGAAGAGCATCTCTGAGATGCAGCGGGAGGGACTGCTCCCTCCGGAAGACTCCGGGCGTGTCCGCATGCCGACAAACGGGGAGGAGGTGCCCAGTCCGCGTTCCAATGAGTGTGTCGCTTTCTCGGAGCACGTCACCCGAGGTATGTCTTTCCCCCTCCATCAATTTCCCCTCGGGCTGCTGTATGTCTATGGCATACAGCTGAACAACCTCCCTACCAACACGGTGCAGCACATTTTGTGCTTCATCGTGCTGTGTGAATGCTTCCTCGGCATTCGCCCGCATTGGGGGCTCTGGAAGGCCATCTTCCAAGTGAGGATCTTCCGGGAGAAGCCCCTAGCGGGTGAGAAGGTGGGGGAGCCATTGGCGACCGTCAGTTTCAGGATCCAGACCACCAAGGAGTTCCCATACCTGGAGATGAAATTCATCAAGTCGGCTCAAGGATGGCGCTGGAAGTGGTTCTACATCCAGGACGATGACGCGGGTGGCATCCCAGAGTTCAACCATTCGCGATTCTGAAGCGGAGGAAGTCTTGGGCGCACAAGCTATCACCCGAGGAATCCAAGACGGTGTCTCCCCTGCTCGCGCAATTCGGGTGACTCCGACGAAAGGATCAAGGGCCTCTGCTGAATGGGATGCATTTCGCGAGCATCTTCCAGCGCTGGAGGGTTCAGCCGCTCCAGGAAAGGCCCACCCCTATTTGACGCCCAGCATCCTCCGAGCGAGGTAAACTTCTTCATGTTTCTTATTTTTCTCTTTTATGGATTTCTATCGATTGAATTTGCTCTTCCTTTCTTTCTTCTTCGTTGCAGAACAAAGAAGTGGCCAAGTGCTACCCTCCACTTTCCACGGATGATGGAGGTTTGGATCTTCTGGCGAGTAACTTTCAGGCTCCTCCCGAAGCCAACGTCGCGGATGCAGAATCCAACGAGGAGCAGGAGGAGCTGGAAGAGGAGGAGGAATCGCTCGGGCACCAGAAGCGCTGTCGAGTGGGGAATGATGAGGCGACTTCGAAAGATAGGTCCTTGAGTGATGACACTGTCGAGGGGATCGAGACTCATCTCATTATGGCGACTCCTTTGAACGTTCTTCCTCCCTCGATCCAATAGTCGAAGATTCCCACCGCTTGGGATGTGGATAACCTCGACGAGGACGACGAGTGTGTTTTCGTGCTCTTGCTAGTTGAAGTTCTCTTTTTTTGTTCCCTCTTTTTGACTTTCGCTCAGTCTTGTGGTCATCGGCAGGGACCAAGTCGCGTCTTCCACTCAATCTGTAGAGAAGAAGGGGGTTTCCGCGAGTCCACCTCGAGCTTCAAGTCCTTCTCAATGATCTCTGAGCCCTGCGAGGACGGTCAAAACTTCTACGTATGTGATTCCCAGCTTGGCACACGAGCAACATTTGGATGCCGGGGCGTCAACGAACAAAGAGGTCTCGGCTAGTTCGCCTGACTCTTTGTCGACCCCGAATAGCAAAGTAAAGTTCTCTTTCCTTCGAGTAGTTGTTCTTGTTTTCATCGGGTGCACGAAAGTGCTCCCGATGGGAGTAGCCCCCGAGTCTAGGATCGACTTTCTGCACTTGGTTATAGACTCAAGTTGCATCCTTGATTTTATTACTTTTCTTCTTTCGTCTTGATCTTATCGGGTGCACGGAACTGCTCCCGATGGGAGTAGCCCCCGAGTCTATACTCGACTGCATGCAGTCGTGTATAAACTCAAGGAGCACTTGTCTAACTCGCAAATTTTTGTAGGCCATTCTTGATTCTTTGGTTGCATTCGGACGTCGCCTTGCTGTGGCGAGGCGGAGTGTGTTTCCCTTCGCCAAGAGCGCGACTAGTGCCTTCAAGACGCCCGTTCTTCGAGAGGTGAGTTACCAAGCGATTCATGTTTTTCGCTTTGCTTCTCCAGATTGCATCGTTGTTTGATGTGCTCTTTTCATGTTGCAGAGGCCACCCGCGCAATCATTGAGAAGACTGAAGCTAACTCTGGGATCAAAGATCTCGAGAAGGAGTTGGAGTCTACCCGAAGGGAGCTGGAGTCCACTCGCAAGGAAGCGGCCGAGCGTCTTGGTGCATCTCGCCAATCTATGAAGAAATTTGAGGACGCGGGTGTGGCGCACAAAAACGACCTGACCGACATCCTTCGTCCTATAGCTCAGGCTTTGGCAGGTACATTACTTGTCCATTCATGTTTTTATCTTATTGCTTTCTCCTTTCTTTTGTGACTTGTTTCATCCTGTCGCAAATGCGCTTGGTGTTGCCCTAACGCTTCCTGGAGGGGTCCGGGTCGATGCTCTGGCGGATGTGTGCACCCAGCTGCAGGACCACGGGAAGAAGGCCGGCCTCTCCCTTCGTGATCCTCTTCAGGAGTACACTCTCGCCCAGACCGAGTGCGGAGCCAGGACAGCAATCTAGTTCGCTCTGGCGCACGGTGTCTCGGGTGACTTGGCGAAGGTGTACTCGGAGATTCCTCGAGACCCCCTGGGCAAAAGGTAACGCTCCGTCCTTTTGGCGACCGTGCTGAGAAGCTAGCAAAGATGCTTTCTGAGCTTCTTTCTCGCGGTCGCGGTGCGAAACCATCTGTGAGCGGAGCCACTTCCGGGAAGTCTGTTGGTCCTTAGGCTAGATAAAATTTCTACTTTTGTATGCCTGGCCTTGTAATGAACTTTTGGGAATACTCTATGTTTTAATTTCTGAATGAAGGGTTTTAAAGTGTCAGCATTCGTCGGTTTGCCTTACTTTGTGTTCTCCCGATGTGGGTAGCCCCCTAGCATTCGAAGATATTTTCGTCGTATATGGTCGAGTGATATGCAGCTTTGCGTTTGAAACTGTCGTGTGTCATGTATTGTTTGCAGGTTGTGGATTCTGGCGGTGGCCCATCAAGCGATGTTGCTCCTTTGACTACACCGTCGATTACACATGCGATTATGCTTGCTTAGCTTCGCGGCTGTGTCGCGGATGGCGAGCGTAAGCTGAAAGCTCTGCAGGGTGTGGTGGATGTTGCCAAGTCCAAGCAGAAGCTTGCTGCTGAGCGTGAGCAGTTTGTCATGGAGGAGTTGGCCAGCGTCGCGTAAAATTTGCTCTGTGAGTCCTGCAAGCCCCCCCCCCCCCCCCCGAGTCTTTTCGGTGTTTCCATGCTTGTTACTGACTTGTTTCCTGTCCGTGTAGTTGTCGAGCCTGATGGAGGATCTAAAGGTCATTGGGTGGACAATAGAGTAGCTTGCGAGTCCGACAGCTCAAACATCCAGGCGGGCAACTTCTGGTCTAATCGCAATAGCGGCTTTGTCCTGGCGACTCTATAGTATCGAGTAAGTCAGGCACAAGTTTTCGTCGAATCCTATCGGGAGGCCCTTTCTTTGGTCTATCGGGAGTTGTATCCGTTCGATGTTGTGCTTGATCGACTGAGCGGTCTGCTGAGGCTCTTCCGTCAGGTGGAGGATGTTCACGGCTGTGTGCGTCAACGTCTTATTTGCGGCGCTCAAGTGGCACTCGCATGTGTGCGGCTGTGGCATCCTGACGTGAACTTCAACTCTGTGGCGCAACTTCCTGTGACCCAAGGAGCAGTCGTTGACTTTGTTCCGCACTATGAGGTTGTGCGGCTTGCGACGGAGTGTATCATTGGGCTAACTGCTGCGGAGACGGAGCGGCTGCTCCGAGAGGGTGCTGGTCGACGATAGTTGTGTTTGTTAAGGTGTATGTACCTTGTATGTTGTTCGATTTGTTTAAGGTGTATTAAGGTGTGCACCTTGTAACCTTGTAAAAATTTTGTGTGCATAGGTACTCAAAGAATTTTTATGCTAGTTTGGTGTAGCCCCCGTGTGTTGGGGTGTGACCGTTGTTAGCATGTAAAAAACAGAAAAAATGCGACTAAGTAGTCTTTATAGCGATGGATGAGAAACCATGTTTTTATTGCGATGACTGAGAATTCATGTGTTTGCTCGAGTTACAGTGTGGCCGGAACAGCCTTATTTTGCGAGTGAAATACTCTCCTAGGGATAGAATTTTCGCAGGTGCGCCACGTTCCATGGGTTGGAGTAGACGTCGTCTGTTTTTGGGTTCTTCAACCGATAGGCGCCTCCAGGGATAACTTCGTGTGTGATGAAGGGTCCTTCCCATAGTGGCTCGAGCTTGTGTCCAACATCTTGCTTGAGCCGTAGCACCAGGTCCTACCACGAAGGATCTGTTGCGGATGCGTTGCTGTGATGATTACGTAGCGTTTGTTGATAGACGGCGGATCTTGCGAGTGCGATGTCCCTGGCCTCGTCCAGTGCGTCCATGTCTTCCGCGACTGCTCTGTTGGAGGCTTCTTCGCTGTAGGCAACGACTCATGGAGCATTGATTCAAACATCTTTGGGCAAGACTGCTTCGGCGCCGTAAATCATAAAAAATGGCGTGTAGTTTGTGGGTCTGTTTGGAGTTGTTCTTAGACTCCACAGGAAGGACGGTAGCTTCTCAGCTCAATATCCTGATGCTGTATCTAGTCTGTCGAGTAGGCGCTTCTTCATGTCAGTCAAAACTAATTCGTTGGACCGTCCGACTTGGCTGTTTGTCTGGGGGTGTGCCACCGAGGCGAAGCTAAGATTTATCCCCTTTTCTTTGCAGAAATATTGCGCCTCCTTGGCTGTGAAGTTGGTCCCATTATCCGTGATAATATTGTGAGGGACGTCGAATCTGCACATGATGGAACCGAGGAACTTTACTGCGCGCGTGTTGCAACGTCACTGGGACTGCCTCTATCCATTTGGTAAATTTGTCGACTGCGACCAGTAGGTGAGTATATCTTCCGCGTGTCGCCTTCCGTAGTGGTCCCACCATGTCTAGCCCCCATTGGGCGAAGGGCCAAGACATAGGGATCATGTGGAGCTCTGTGGCTGGTGCATGCGGCTTGGGCGAGAATCGCTGACAAGCGTCGCATCTGTTGACTAGGTCCTTGGCGTCTTTAGCTGTCGTTAGCCAATAATATCATGCTCGAAAAGCGTTGCCCAATATGGCTCTCCAGCTTGCATGGTGTCCGCAGTTGCCTTGGCGTATGTCTCGGAGTAGTTCCTTTCCATCTTCAGGTGTGATGCACCTCTGGAGGACTCCCGATATACTCTGCTTGTAAATTTCTCCTTTTATCACCCGGAAAGATTTGCTACGCCAAACGATCCGCCTTGCTTCAGAGATATCTCCTGGGAGCTGCTTTCTGATCAAGTAGTCGAGGTACTTGTTCGTCGAGGCCGGCTCGACTAGGAAGACTTGTCGCGAGATGTTGTGAGCAAGTTCAATGATGGTGCTTTGTTTAATAGCCTATGTTTCTGTTGTTGCTGGCACCTCCATGTGCTTATTGAGTTTGACCGATCTTTTGCTGATTCGCTCGATGTAAATTCCTGGTAGAACTGGGGCGTTTGTTGACCCGATGTTTGCCAGTCTGTCA
Organism: Alopecurus myosuroides; assembly: GCA_028641055.1. Classification (NCBI taxonomy): domain Eukaryota; kingdom Viridiplantae; phylum Streptophyta; class Magnoliopsida; order Poales; family Poaceae; genus Alopecurus; species Alopecurus myosuroides. The sequence continues at coordinate 224,787,426 of CM054058.1, forward strand.
GCTTCTTCGTTACTCGATCGTGCAATGTGCTTCAGTTTGCACCCTTTAAAGCTTCCTTCAAGTAGATTATACATGTCGTGATAGGCAATCATGTTATCTGCGACAGCGTCGCATTCTTTCATCGTCTGTTGTACGATGATGTTTGAGTCTTCGTAGATCATCAGTCCAGTGGCGCCGCAGGCGATCGTCATTTTCATGCCGTGTAGGAGTGCCTCATATTCAGCGTCGTTGTTGGATGTTGGATCATTGAGGGGGAAGTCGAGACGCAGAATTTACTGGAGCTTTTCACTTATTGGTGATATGAGGATTACACCGGCTCCCGCTCCTTCGTTTCTTTTCGACCCGTCGAAGTACATGATCTAGGAGCTCGTGTATTCTGGAGGTCCTCGAGTTTGCAGCTCTGTCCATTCTGAGAGGAAGTATGCGACCACCTGGGACTTAAGGGCGTCGCGTCCTATGTACACTATGTCCCAGGCGCCTAGCTCGATGCTCCACTTTGCGATTCTTCCGGATGGCATAGGATTATTCATTATTGTACCGAGTGATGCGTCGTTTAGTACCGTGACGTTATGCTCCTGAAAGTAATGCTTAAGCTTGCAAGCTGTGAAGACCATCCCATATGCGAGCTTCTGGTAGTGGGGGTAGCATTGCTTGCACGGTGAGAGTACCTCGCTGAAGTAGTATACTGGTCTCTGTACGCCGTGTGCTTTTCCGTCCTCTGGTCGCTCGACCACGATTACTGTACTTACCACCTGATTAGTTTCGGCTAGGTATAGGTACAGGGATTCTCCTTCCTGAGGTGTGGCCAGTATTCGTCTTCTCTGTAGCACTCTTTTCAAGTCGACGAACATCTTTTTTGCTTTTGCGGTCCACTCAAATTTATCTGTTTTCTTCAGTAGTTTGTAGAAGGGAAGGCTTGCTCACCCAATCTTACAATGAACCTGCTAAGGGACGCCAGTCGCCCTGCCAGCTGTTGGACGTCGCGGAGATTTGTTGGCTCTTTCATTGTCAGGATGACCTGAATCTTCTGTGGATTCGCTTCTATTCCCCGGTCTGAGACCAAATAGCCGAGTAACTGGCCGGCGGGCACACCGAAAACACATTTCGTTGGGTTGAGTTTAAGTTTATACGTGTTGAGTGCGTCGAAGGTTTCTCTGATGTCCTCTAGGAGTGTGTCCTCCACTCAAGTCTTGATGACGATGTCGTCAACGTACACTTGTACGTTCTTGCCAATGAGCTTGGCAAGGCATTTTTTCATGTAGCACTGATATATTGCGCCTGCGTTTTTTAGCCCGAAAGGCATAGTCGTGTAACAGTAAACACCGTGTGGTGTGATGAATGTTTTCTTCTCTTCGTCTTCATGTTTCATCCTAATTTGGTTATAGCCCGAATAGGCGTCCAGGAAGGAGAGGCATTGGCAACCTGCCGTGGAGTCGATGATCTGGTCAATCCGCGGGAGCGGGAAGTTATCCTTGGGGCAGTGTTTGTTCAACGAAGTATAGTCGATGCAAACGCGAAGGATGTCTATGTTTTTCTTCGGGACCAACACCGGGTTTGCTAACCAAGTAGAAATCTGTATCTCTCTGATGAACTTGGCGGCTAGCAGTCTGTTTACTTCTTCTCCGAGTGCTCGCTGCTTTGGCTCGAAAAAGCGTCAAGTGGTTTGCTTGACTGGTTTTGCATCTTTGAACACTTCCAATGAGTGCTCGGCAAACTCCCTGGGTATTCCTGGCATCCAGCGCGCTTTCCTATGCGGAGGATAGGATGGTCGACACGATCGTCATCTTCGCAGAATCTATCGGGTGGACTTGATGCTTTCGAGTGTCGCTGTTGGAGCTAAACTTGAGGTCTGGGGCATTCTTTTTGGTTAGCGGCATCACAGAGTTATCTGTGGTTTTTGTGAGCTCTTCTTGCATCCCGAAAGATTTTGCGATCTCGTGGAAATCGTTGTCGCGCTTATCTGAATTTTGGAAATTGCCGTTTACGGTGATTGTACCATATTCTCCTAGCAGTTTCAGCTTAAGGTAGGCGTAATGGGGTACTGCCATGAATTTTGCGAACGATGTTCGACCGAGAATGGCGTGGTACTGTGATAGCCAATCGACTACCTCAAAGTCCAGGAACTCCCTCCTGTAATTGCTTGGATCTCCGAGTATCACCTCCAAGTTGATTGTTCCGAGTGGTTAGACTGCTTTTCCTGATACTATCCCGTGGAAGGATGTTTCTGATTCTGCGTGTCTCTCCAGATTCTTGTTCGTTTTACGGAATGTATCCGCGTATATGATGTTTATGCCGCTTCCACCGTCCATGAATACTCTAACTAGGTCGTAGTTTCCTATTTGCGTTTGGATGACGAGCACTGCGTGTCCTGGTCGATACACCCGTGGAGGGTGTTCCTCTCTTGAGAAGGTTATCGGGTGCTCAAACATCTTCAAGTACTCAGTTTTGGACGGTGGAGCTTGCACTGCCATGTTAACGTGGCGAGTGTTGGTCTTCTGGACTCTTCGGGACGGGCAGACCTTCTGTATCATGCCTAGAAGCCCTAGGGATTCAGGTACCCGTGGGCTCCTTGGTTTGCTGCGGCTTGGTTAGCTGGTGATGGGGGTGAAGCGAGTGCCATGTTGTGGTGCCCAACGTGTGGAGGTAGGGGCGGTTGTTGGTGTACAACGCCTCCTCCCATCAATTGAGGGTATCCTTGGTTTATCGCCATCATGTGCTTCTTCGTATACGCCTCGTGGCTGTTTTCGAACTTTCGGTAATCCTTGAGGAGGTGAGTGGCCTTGAGTTTGCTCGTTCGTTTATCTGTAAACATATGCAAGGAGGAGTATCCATCAAGGTCTTCCTCAGGTGTTTTGTCGTCTGGTTTTGGCTTCCACTCGTGATTTCCACGGGATCCACTATCGCGGTTTCTTGTGAATTCAGCCGCTACCAACTCTGATTGATCATCCTGATTATAGTGCCGCCTCTTCCTCCTCATGCGTTCACTGTTGCTATCATCGTCGTTCCCAGGTGAGGAAGTTTTCTCATTGCGAAGGGATTCTCCTCCATTCGCCCATTTGTCAGCTATCGCCATTAATTTGCCGATAGTTTTGGGCACGCATCGTCCCAGTTCCTCTCGGAAGGTTGCGTGTCGCGCGCCCTTGGTGAAAGATTCGACTGTTATTTCTTTTGATATATTCCCCGCCGTGTTTTTGAGCGTAGTCCATCTCTGGATATACTCACGGGTTTATTTGCCGCTCTTCTGACTGCAGGCTCGCAGTTCCTCGACAAACGCTGGTCACTTGTATGTTGCCTGGAAATTCTACTCGAAGTCGTGGGTGAGATCCTCCCAGGATCTGTAACACGCGCAAGGTCTTCCTTCGAGCCAGCTTCAGGCTGCCCCGATGAGGTGGAGGTTTAAGTACTGCATGGCCGTTACTTTATTTCCGCTCTGGCACTTCACCACGGCCAGTCTTGGGTTGGTGCGAGCCGTCGTATTTCGGGACTTCCCAGGTGAGCTTGAACCTCTTGGGCATTGGTGCCTCGCGGATGCTATTGCTGAAGCACATCGCGCCGCAATCTTCCTTGTCGGAGGAGGTAGATAATGAGCGGGCGCGGTTCCTGCGTGCCCGAGCTATGTCGACCTTGTTCTGCATGATGTCTCCTCGCGCGTCGTACGGGGCCCGGCCGCGATTGTCTTCTTGCCGTGGTTCCCTGCTGCGATGTCGCGAGCGGCTTTCGTGGTGCCGTGGGCTATTGTCACGGTGTCGCGTGCTATCGTCGCTGCTGTGTGGGCTTTCGCCACAGCGCCTTGCCTCTTTGCCCCTGGGCGGCAAGGTGATTCCTTGTCTCCTCTTCTCGGCGACGTACTCTCACGTCTGCGAGGTGTTCTTTCCACTCGAGGTGTTTTAGAGGCTTCACGGGTCGGTGCATTCTTGCGTGTTTGGGCGGTGATTGCCGCTCCGACCATGCCTATAGGACTCGGTAATTAAAACTACTGGAAAGTGTGGTTCTTTTGGTTAATTAGCATTGATAGCTACTGGATATACCGATTAAATACATTCACATTTCACGTAATTTTGGCGAGGCTTTACATACTAATCCCAATAGGACTTGGTAATTAAAACTGTGCTCCCTTATTTCCTGAGTAGAGCCGGTTACAAAAAAAGAGAGTAAGCAATATTCTCTCATCCATTTTTATGAAAGAACCCGTTGGTATCTTACAACTTACAAGAAAACGTAACAAGCAAATCATGAGAGAATGTTGTCCGCTTCCTAATAGACATGAGGCAAGATCCATAAAACTTTCCACCGTCTTCAAAACTTCAATCTCGCTACATTACGGGGCCAACCATGATGTCTTGAGTACGCCTCTCGAATCACACTATTTATCTTCTCCACTCTAGCCTAAAGAATTATTGTGTATTATTTTTTCTGCAATATTGCCCATGATTCACTCAAACTACAAAGTATGCAAACTAATGTTGCTAGATCATCAAGAAAAAAAAACATTTGAAGCAGGCGCTATTTCTGGCTTTATAAATTTTCCAACACACACCTTCTCCAACATAGAGCACCAGTTTGCGCTAGAAATAGGAAAGGAATCAATTCAATTCCCAGCAAGGTCGCCAACTCTCTCAAGGAGGCTAACAAGATCAAAAGCACATAAAAAAAACATGCCAAACTAGTTCAGCTAAAGCAAAGGTTAATAGGAGATGCTCAACAGATTTATTTTTTCCACACAAATGTCATTGTTCATTTCCCATCCACCCTCTTTTGATGAGGTTGTCTTTTGTCAAAACACTATTCTTCAACATCAACCATAAAAATATCTTGATTTAGAGGGAATTTAGTAACTTCCAAGCAAATATCCCGTTAGATTTCAGTTATAAATGCAAGTCCTAAAGTTACCGATTTTCCACCTCACTCTATCAGGTTCATCAAATAAACCACGACATCCACCATTTTTTAAGAGTATTCCACTAATCAATTGTATCTTCCACATATTCCATCTAAATCTACTACATCTGCAATTTTCTTCTTTCACCCTCTTCACGGTAACAGTTGGGAGCGCAATGTTACACAATCTAGGAAATTGGTACTTAGTGAGAACCCCTTTATCGAGAAATTTTTCGAGAATAGAGTTTTCGCCCCATTGCGCAACACCTTTTTTGGAAAATCTCTAGATGGCATGGTTAATCACTATTACACTTTACCAAAATTGTGAGTAATCTGGGCTGTTGTAGCTTGAGCAAGCACTTCATTATTGATATACTCATTGGACAACAATTCCTGCCAGGTCTCTTCGGCATTTTCCATTTTCCAAAGCCATTTACACAACAATCTATTGTTCATTGTACCCATGTCTAACACCCCCAATCCCCCATGGTCTTTTGGCAGACAAACTATTTGCAAGTTGACTAAATGGTATCTCTTCCTATTATCAAGTTTATGCCAGAGTAGCATCTTTCTATAAGATTCCATCTTCTTAATAAATCTTTTGGGTGCCTCAAGAAAGAAATAATATATAAGGTTCAAGCAACCATTTACACGATTTAATCTATTACCACAAGATGGCATGTTTCCTTTCATCATGACAACTTATTTTTGCAAATTTCTCCTCCGCGCGATTGCATAAAGAGTTGGCCAGTATTTTCTCATCAGTAGGCATCTATATGTATTTAAAAGAGAGTTTTATAGTAGGACAAGTGAAAATATCCCCTTTTATTTGCATCTCTTAGGACATATATTTCACTGTTGTGAAAATTAGCCTTGGTCAAAGATACAAATAAGAACTTGAATTTTGTTGATTAAGAAAATTATCGTCCAAAATAAAAATGCTATCATATGCGTACCAAAAATGGCCATACCACCCTCATTTGGACGATGAACCAAGATTTTGACCAGATTTGTTCTTTTTATTTTCCAAACTTCACCACAAGCCCCTTGACACTCAAACAATAATGTAGATAAGGGGTCCCCTTGTATGGCACCTTTAAAGGATGAGAAACAAGCCCTTATTTGATCGTTACCTTTGATGGCCACTCTAACTCCTCTGGCTGACCTCATCGTCTAGTCACACCATTTATAATAAAATCCTTTCGCCCATCATATGATAAAGAAGGCTTGATTTACTTTACCATATGCTTTATCAAAATCAATTGTGAGAAGCACATCTTGCATCTTTTTATGATGAATTTCATGAATAATTTTCATTAGGAGAACAATCTCCTCCATGATATATCTATCTTTGATAGAGGCGGTTTGAGTATCTGCCACCATCTTATGAATTTTGAGCCCTAATATATTTGCTAAATTTTATGTTAGTGTTTTATAACTAACATTTAGAATACGGATTGGTGTAAATTTTGGCATCACTTCGACATCTCGTACTTTGGGCTACGATGAATTAATTCCTTGATTCATCTTTCTATACTGATGCAGCACCCCTCCATCATATACCTAGTTTGCTTGCATGAATATCATCACGTGCCAATTTCATGTCATATTTCACATCTTCCCAGAAACCAGTCTAAATTTAGCAGGTGCATCAAGACTAGCAAACTTAATATTCTTCAACTAAAAAACCACTCCCTTTAGTTCCTTGATACTAGAATATTGTGCTAGAAATTTTATGTTATCCACAGAAACTGTTCACATACAATATCATACAATCTCATTATATTCACCTCAGGCTGTCCAAAAAGATCTTTGAAAAAATCAATAATATGCTTGAGTAAATCCTCACCACTAACAATTGCAAAAAAAATTAGCAAGACAATTATATGGTTCTTCCTCCTCCTCCTCACACTAGCTTGCAAGTGGAATATATTTAATATCCCAATCTCTTTCCTTTAGGTCTTTTTGTTGACTCTTTTCCTCCACCTTTTCTTCTCCCAAGAGTATTCTCAATCAAATAGTTAAAGTTAGGGCGTGTTTGTTAGCCCGTATGGGCTTTCTCAGCTCATATGTGCCCGCTCTATCTATGCTGACTAGGTACAAATGTGTTCTAATTGATGTGGTTGTTACCCGTATGGGGTAAACTGTGTTGAGTTGAAACATTGTTTGGTTGCGTGTATAAGTTCAGCCATGCCGGACAAAAAATAAAATGCAACCAAGTCCCTAGACAGAAAATAAACCACAATCAGGTCCCTGCCGCCATTGCCCACCTCCGTCCCTGTCGAAAGTCGCCAAGCTCAGCGTCAAAGAAGGACCGGCACGCCTCAGCATTGGCGTAGGGAGCGTGTGGGCTCGTCTCCTCCTGCTCCTCAGCTGCCGCCACTTGCGCGTGGCACAGACAGGCTCCCGCGCGGCGCGGACGGCCACGGTCCTTGGTTGCATGTCGGGAACTTCAGAGGCCGCGGTGGTGCTCGTCTTCGGAGCTGAGCTCCTCCATGGACGCAAGGCGGCAGCGCTGGGCATCATAGTGGGGAGGCACTAGGCTCAAGGGCGGCGTGGGTCGATGGGGCGGGGTGATACGTCTCAAACTTATCTATAATTTCTGATGTTCCATGTTATTTTTATGACATTTGCTAGATGTTTTCTATACGCTTTACATCATTTTTATGGATTTCCTCGGACTAACCTATTAACAAGATGCCACAGAGTCAGTTCATGTTTTCAGTTGTTTTTTGTTTCAGAAAATTGTTCTGGAAATATTCTCGAAATTGGACGAAACAAAATCCCAGGGTCTTATTTTTCTGTCACATACATGGAGTCCGGAGGAGATCCGGAGGGGGACCCTGGAGCTAGCACACCATAGGGTGCCCCCCCTTGGCCGCGCCACCAGGTGGTGTGGACCCCTGGCCACCCACTGATATCGCCATTTCGCCTATTTAAGCTCCTTATCGGGTTAACCCTAAATATCCGAGCCTCCATCCACAAAAGATTCCGCAGCCGCCGTCATATTCAACCCTAGTTTGAAAGGGTTCTGAAGCTCTCCCTGGCACCTTTCCGGGAGGGGATCACCAAAGGGCTTTGCATCACCATGCCTACCTCCAGAGTGATGTGTGAGTAGTTCATCCTTGTACTACGGGTCCATAGAAGTAGCTACATGGTTGTATTCTCCTCTTTATGCCACCATGTTTAGATCTTGTGAGCTTCCTAACATGATCAAGATCATCTATCTGTAATGCTAAATGTTGTGTTTGTTGAGAGCTCATGAATATTGAATGCTATGTCAAGTTGATTATCAATCTATCATGTTTATGTTATTTATGATCTTGCATGCTCTCCGTTACTAGTAGATACTCTGGCCAAGTTGATGCTTGTAACTCCAAGAGGGGGTATTTATGCTCGATAGTGGGTTCATGCCTCCTTTTCATCTGTGATCGAGTGACAGAAACATGACAGATGGGGGATGTGTTGTTGCCATTAGGGAGAAAAAAACAATGATTTCATTGTTTATATTACGCACTTTACTTAACGCAATAATCTATTGCTTGCAACTTAATACCCAAAGTCTGATTGGATTACGTTCTGAGGGTGGATTATTAGTCATAGATGTAGTTGGATAACGGTCTATGAATTATGTTGTAATGCCCGCATGAATCTGATAGTAACCATCATGTCTTGCATATGCACTACGGTGCATCCTTTATTTCTTTCAATTGCCTAGCTGTAATTTATTTACCCATCATGTTATCTATCTTTTATGGAGAGACACCACTAGTGAACTGTGGACCTCGGTCCATTCCTTTACACTGATGATACAACCACTGCAAACACTGTTTTCTTTACTGTAATCATTGTTTTCCTTTCATTCACTGCAATCACTGTTTCTTTTCAGTCACTTCAAACAAACATCGTTTTCCACGTTGTAAAAATAATCCTTTGTGTTAGCAAAACCGGTGAGATTGACAACCTCACTTTTTTGTTGGGGCAAAGTATCTTGGTTGTGTTATGTGCAGATTCCACGTTGTTGCTAAGCCTGGTAGTGCGCCCTGCCAACATCAGCTGTCAACAACCTTCAGAAGTGATTTCTTTCTCCTACTGGTCGATTCAACATTGGTTTTCTTTATGAGGGAAAAAGTTACTGTTGTACTCTTTATACCTTCCTCTTGGGGTCTCCCAACGAACGTGTGTCCACACGCAACAATCAAGCTTTTTCTAGCGCCATTGCCGGGGAGGAAGAGGATTTCTGCAAGGGGAGTTTCTCAACTCTAATCTCTTTACTTTGTTTTTGTTTTGCTTAGTTTATTTTATTTTGTCTTTTTTGCTTATTTATATCAAAAACACAAAATAATAGTTCTCATTCTCGTTATTATCCTGGTTTTAATCTTGCTAAAATGAGTACTTCTGAGAACACTAAGTTGCGTGACTTTATTATCACAAACAACAATGATTTTATTAGTACACATATTGCTCCACCTGCTCCTACTGCTGATGTTTTATGAAATTAAGCCTGCACTGTTAAATCTTGTTATGAGAGAGCAATTTTCTCGTGTTAGTTCTGATGATGTTACCGCTGACCTTAATAATTTTGTTGAAATTTGTGAGATGCAAAAATATAAGGATGTAGATGGAGACATTATTAAACTGAAATTGTTTTGTTTCTCTTTGAGAGGGAGAGCTAAAGAATGGTTGCTATCTTTGCCTAAAAATAATATTGATTCTTGGACTAACTGTAAAGATGGTTTCATTGGAAAATAGTATCTTCCTGCTAAGATTATATCTTTAAGAAGTAGAATTATGAATTTTAAGAAACTTGATAATTAGCATGTTGCTAAAGCTTGGGAATGAATGAAATCTTTGGTAAAGAATTGTCCCACTCATGGACTGACTATTTGGATGATCATCCACACATTTTATTCAGGTCTGAATTTTTCTTCAAGAAACCTTGTGAATTCAGCTGCTGGAGGTACCTTTATGTCCATCACTTTGGGTGCTGCAACAAAGCTTCTTGATGATATGATGATAAATTGAATGACACACGGAGAGAGCTCCACAAGGTAAGAAGGTAAATTATGTTGAAGAAACCTCTTTCTTGAGTGATAGGCTTGATACTATTATGTCTATGCTTGTGAAAGGTAAAACTTATGTTGGTCCAAACAATGTTCCTTTAGCCTCTTTGGTTGCTCAAGAACAGCATGTTGATGTGAACTTTATTAAAAACAATAATTTCAACAACAATGCTTATATGAATAATTTTGGTAGTAACTATAGGCCATATCCTTCTAATAATGGTAATGGTTATGCCAATTCTTATGGTAATTCCTACAACAATAATATTAGTGTACCCTCTGATCTTGAAAACATGCTTAAATTTTTTATTAGTACACAAACTGCTTTTAATAAATCTGTTGAGGCAAAGTTTGGCAAAATTGATGTTCTTGCTTCTAAAGTTGATAGCCTTGCTCTTGATGTTGATTTTCTTAAAATAAAGGTTATGCCTAATTATTTTAAAGAAAGCAAAACATTGAATTCCATTCAAGTTAGAATTGATGACAATGTTAGGATGTTAGCGGAATTGCATGCTAGGTGGGAAAGAGAAGATGAAGTTGCTAGAAAAATTATATAACTAAAGTTTGTACTATTACCACCACTAGTAAAACTGAAGTTTCAAATGCTAGTAAACCTCCTACTATTAATGGTAAGTAATTGGTGTTGGTAATGTCTCCACTTTTCTGTTAAATGTTTAAAATTTCCTAAAACCACTGAAATTGTTCCTGATAAAAGTGTTGAAATTTTTCAGAATATGGGAGACAATGGTCCCATTACCTTTGATAAAAATTATCTTGATTTTGACGAGATCAAATGATCTTGATTTAGACCATTGCAATATTTTTGAAGTAATTATGTTCCTACAAGAACTTACTAGTAGTCCTAGTGCTAGTTCTATGAATATGACCTTCACAAAACATATTACAAATGCTCTCATGAAAATTAGAGAAGAAGAGTTAAAACGTGAAGCCTCTATCCCTAGGAAGTTAGATGATGGTTGGGAGCCCATCATTAAAATTAAAGTGAATGATTTTGATTGTAATGTTTTATGTGATCTTGGTGCTAGTATCTCTGTTATGCCTAAGAAACTTTATGATATGCTTGATTTACCACCTTTAGAGCACTGTTATTTGGATGTCCGTCTTGCTGATAATGCTAGGAAGAAACCTTTGGGGAGATTTGATGATGTTTTTATTATGTTTAACAGTAACCTTGTCCCCGTTGATTTTATTGTTATGAATATTGAATGCAATGCTTCTTCTCCTATTGTTTTTGGAAGACCTTTTCTTAGAACTGTTGGTGCTATTATTGATATGAAAGAGGGGGATATTGAATATCAATTACCACTCAAGAAAGGTATGGAACACTTTCCTAGGAAGAGAATGAAATTACCTTTTGATTCTATTATTATAACAAGTTACAATTTGGATGTTTCTTCACTTGAAAACACTTGATTCTTGTTTTGTGGGCCTAGCTAAAAGGCGTTAAAGAAAAGCACTTCTTGGGAGATAACCCATGTTTTTTATTTTTGCAATGTTTTCTTCTGTTTTCTTTGAGTCAAGGTGTTGTTTACTTCTGTAGCAACTCATTTGTATCTTTACTTTCTCGTATTTGTTGTGCCAAGTAAAGTCTCTAGTGAAAAGTCGAAGTTAGATTTGGATTTCTGCGAAGGAACATATTTTTGTTGTCCACTGTTTAATTCGCATAAATTCATAGAAAAATCGAAACCACCTGAAAACTTTTGTGCATGAACCTCATCTATTTACGGAAAAAAAATTAGTTCTGAGTTTTCTGATTTGAGTAGCGTAAATGCCTCGAAAAAATTCGTCTTTACAGAATGTTCTGGTTTTGGCAGATTTTTCCTTTTTTACTTTGCATTCTCTCTTTTACTATGTTGAGTGGATTTATTTGCTCAACAAAACATCATGCCTGTAGCTAATGTTTAAAAATTATTAGTAATGCTTGTGTCAAGGGAGAACATGTGAGTTTTTGATTATGCACTAACCCTCTAATGAGAATTACTTTGAGTTTGGTGTGAAGGAAGTTTTCAAGGGTCAAGAGAAGAGGATGATATAATGTGATCAAGAAGAGTGAAAATACTAAGCTTGGGGATGCCCCAATGGATCATCCCAGCATATTCCAAGAAGACTCAAGCGTCTAAGCTTGGGTCCCCTTCTTCATGAGCAACTTATCAGGTCACTTCTAGTGAAACTATATTTTTATTCGGACACATCATATGCACTTTACTTGGAGCGTTTGTTTGTTTTTGTTTTCTTTTCTTTTATTTTCCTTGCTGCAATAAACTTAGTTGGAACCCAACATTCTTGTGTGGGAGAGAGACACGCTCCGCTTTTTCATATGAATGTCGTATTCCTCATTTATCATACTCGTATTCTTCGTTTTTCTTCTAGTTGTTGCAGACCTTTTAGCTCCTGTTTTTAATGCATCGCTTATTCAGAGATGTTAGTTTTTGTAGCGTAGTTGTACTCTCTTATTTTATTGATAAATCATTTGGAGAGTCTTTGTTGAAATAAAATGATTGGTGTTGGAACGCAATAAAATATTTCATGCTTATAACGGTGCAAAAAGAAGCTTGTTTAGACCGTGGCTAGACTTTATCATGTCATGTTAGATGTTATTTCAATTCTATGGTTAGTAGCTATTGATGTAGCATGACTTGTCTTAGATATCTGAGAGTGATTAATGTGCCATTGAAATAATCATGAGTTGTTTTTATCACATAGAAGCATAATATTGTGGTATTGTCCTTCAAATGCTTATTTGGTTGACTTGGCGCATGCTTACACCATGTTATGACTATAAACCAGTCACCTCTAGCCTCTATGATCATTTAGTTTTTGCCTTGTAATACCATTTATGTTTTGATTAATAATGTTTTTGTGACTATACATGATTATGGCTATTATTGCTCTCTTAATTTACCGCTCCCAGTCTTTTGCTAGCCTCCACCTATACTGAGTATGAGCTCTACTCGTGCATCCAACTCCCAAAAACCAAAGTTTGTCAAATGTTTCCAGCATGCCTACCTATATGTGGTATTTAACCGCCACTCCAAAGTAAATTTCTCATTTGCTACCTTTAAAACCTTCAAAATTATACTTGTTTTGTGTTCTTGTTTTACCTCATGAGCACGTAAGTAGAGAATCTTTATCTCACCTTTTAATTGGACTTTACACACCTGGACTAGTGGCACATCCGTTTATCCAAATTTATAGAAGAGCTGGCAACGGGGTGCCCAACCCCAAACTTGGTTACTATAAATTCTCTGCACTCTTTTTGCCCCTGATTCATCAGCTAAAACATAATTGTGTAAACAGAAGAGAAGAGGGATGATCTACTGACCCCAGTAGAAAGAACGTCCTTCAATGTGAGCCGCTCTTGTAAAGTCTAGTTAACTTGTGACGTAATGTATTGTCTCTTTACCATTCGTTGACATAAACATACACCTCCCTTAAAAAATTGTTTTCAATGCCTCTGTTTATAAAATAAAAAGCTATACCACATGAGTTAATCCCTGCTTCCCCCTAGGAAGGGCCTTTCTTTTACTTTTATGTTGAGTCTTCATCCTCTAATTTTATGCACAATTAAGAGAGCAAAGTTGTCATTTTGAGTATAATATGCATCAATCCCAAATGTTATTATTGATTGATTCACGATATGTTATTACTTGTTCTCAAATTATTTGTTTCTAGTCACCACTTGAATTTTGAAGGTGTCCTCGCATTTATGTTTTGCTCTCACTTTTAAGGACAAGCGGAATACCACTTTGCTATGTTTTCTTTATGCTCGAAACAAACGTATAACTTTCAAGTGCATTATTATTCATGATCTTTTGTTTGTGTTACTTTTAATGTTGCAACATGATTGCTAAGTTTCATTGTTAGAATTATATCTATCATGCCTATGTTTAGAGTACTATGATCTCAGCTTACAATTGCTTTTACAAATATGATGATCAAGATTATGTTGGTAGCATTTCACCTCAGAAATTATTTTGTTTTTATCGTTTTAACTACACGAGGACGAGTAGAACTAAGCTTGGGGATGCTCGATACGTCTCAAGCGTATCTATATTTTCTGATGTTCCATGTTGTTTTCATGACATTTGCTACATGTTTTCTATACACTTTACATCATTCTTATGGATTTCCTGGGACTAACCGATTAACAAGATGCCACAAAACCAGTTCTTCTTGTTTGCTGTTTTGGTTTCAGAAAAGTTGTTCTAGAAATATTCTCGGAATTGTACGAAACAAAATCCCTGGGTCTTATTTTTCTGTCACATACACGGAGTACGGAGGAGACCCGGAGGGGGGCCCTGGAGCCACCACACCATAGGGTGGCGCGACCCTGGCCACCCACCGACATCGCCATTTCGCCTATTTAAGCTCCTTCTCAGGTTAACCCTAAATACCCGAGCCTCCATCCATGAAAAGTTCCGCAGCCGTCGTCATCGTCAACCCTAGTTCGGGGGGGTTCTGAAGCTCTCCTCGGCACCCTACCGGGAGGGGAAATCATCACCGGAGGGCTCTACATCACCATGCATGCCTCCGGAGTGATGCGTGAGTAGTTCATCCTTGGACTACGGGTCCATATGTCGGTGGGCTACCCCCGAGTAGGGGTAAGACAGGTGAGAAATGGAATCCGAGGCACTGTGTACCGAGTTGGTGCGTGCCGGGTAGGGAGGCTACCCGGGTAGGCTGCTGTCCGGTTGGCGCTATCCGGTAGAAAGAACAAGAGGCAAAAGGAAGAATCACGAACATACCAGTGTCAACCGGGTAGCGCTGGGGTGATCCGGATAGAGGAGCAGCTATCCTACTCTAGCACAAAGTCAATGGAGCCCTTGAGGTGAATCCCGTGTATCCAGGGGCGTACCGGCGTGTGGTTCAACTTACTAGGTGCGTGGTTATCTGTATAGAGACGTGGGTGCAGTACGGTATGGGCGACGTCATGTCCTGTCACTGACAAGGGGGACATGACATGTCAGCGGCCGACCGTAAGAGACTGACAAGGTGGACAAGACATGTCAGCGGCCTACCGCGGAGACTTTCGACGACGCTGTCAGCGGGGACACAGAGGCGTGCGCGGATGCGTGCGAGGCTGCACAGTGGAGTTGTCTACTCCGTCCTTTTATTCATAGAATAGTGGTTGGCCACCAGTATATAAGGTGGCCTATCCCCTCCTGCGCGAGGGACGCTCGAGGACGTTACTTACTGGATCATTTATTACGAGACTCAGCTACTCACAGAGAGATCGAGATAGAGAGAAAGAGGAACTTGTGTACTCGGAAAAGCATAATACAGAGAGAAAGGCAGGAGTTGGGGTGTTACCTCCACACGAGGGCCCCGAACCTGGGTAGATTGTTGAGTTTGCAGTGTTCTGAGCGCGCCATCTAGGCGTGCGATCCCTCCCCGGATACCTACAGTGTCCATCGGCCCCAAACTTTAGCCATCCTATGTCATCTGTCTTTACCATACCACGACAGGTGGCGCCCACCGTGGGGCCAGCAGCGGCGCTGGCTGAGGTTTCTATCCGGACGGGACCCGTTTCTCGTTCGAGGGAGCGCGTGGTCTGTGGCCCTTTCCACCGATTCGGCTCCCTCGGCTTCGTCTCCGACAACGCTGGTGACTTATGCGGCAGGCCCGTGCCTGCAGGCGGCTCCGTCATCTCCTTCGGCACGCATTTGGTGTACGTCGCCACCACCGTCATCGCGAGTACCCCGAGGTGGTGCTCGTTGCTGCGGACCCTCCTGCCGTTCTCGCCGTCCGCGGGCAGCCATTCGGCCGCTCTGCGGGCAGCGTGGAGGTGATGATGACTGGCCCGGCTATCAATGCCGGGAAAGGCGCGCCCACTGCGCCCATAGTCGTCGACGAGCTGGCTGCTCGCCAGGTCCACAAGCTCTACGACAGGCCCAAGAACCAGCCGGGCTACAAGGACCCTTCTACATCAACTGCGATACCGGCGGCTTGTGCCGGTGTCGTCGAGCATCTGGGCATGCCTCTCACCATGGACGCGGATCCGGCTGTGGTAAGGGCGCAGCTCGAGCAGCAGCGCCAGGCCTTGCTTTAGGAGGCCCAGGAGCTGGAAAAGGTTAGACTGGAGCTCAACCTTGATCAAAATGAGTACAATAGAGCCCATGGTTTTACTCCTGTATCTAGACATTCTAGCAAGATAGGAATCATTCGTCGCAACCTAGGTGCTGAGCTAGCTAGAGATGGTAGAGCTGCTAGCAAATCTGGTAGTTTGACCTCTGCTGGTAGGCCAAAATATAGCTCTCCTGCCAAAACACTTAGAGCTGCAGAGGCAGTAGCTGCCGAGTTGCCGAACTTGACCGACGAAGCTCGCGCTAGGCAGCAGGATCGGCTCAATGAGTTCGTTCTGGAAGCTGGTAGGCAGAATGAGGCTTTCCAGAAAGCTAATCCGGGAACTGGTGCATCTCATGTTGTTTAGTCGCATGGGGCGAGATCCGGAAAGCAGGCCTCATCACCGCTTCCCGTGGTGAGACAGATCCTAGTGTAAACTCCAGGAAGAGCAAACAGATGCAGGTGTACGATCCGGCTGTCGCTGGAAAACAGCACGCTGTAGAGCGGCAGCCCGGCCAGAAACACAATGTTGTAGGTATCGGCCACCAGGCCACCCGAGTTCACCAAGAGGGGCAAGGAGGAAACCGAAATGGACCATCTCGGCATCAGGTTGTCAACCCGGTGCAGCATGTTGTTCATCCACAAGCAGTTGTTGCGGTGGCCAACCCAGTTGCTCAACCCGGTCCTGTGTACCAAGACCGCTACAATCACGGGTACTCGGCAATGGAGCAAGCCGGGTACGCCGACCCAAGAGATCTCTCAGCTCGGTTGGGAGCAAGGATGTTGGAGCCAAGCGATGCCAGGTACAAGCTGGACCGGATCTACCAGTCCGAAGAGACAGAAGCAAGAGGCCCACCCGGGCCCAGCTGTTTTTGTCCTGGGATTATGGGGGAGCCGGCCGTGCCCAAGGTCCAGCTGGCTAGAGGGACCAAGACCTATGATGGAAGCACCAAGCCAGAGGACTGGCTGAATGATTATGTGACTGCTGTGTATGTTGCCGGCGGCAACCGGAGATGGGATGTGAGGTATGTGCCCCAGATGTTGGAGGGCCCTGCCCGGATCTGGCTCCACAACCTGCCGAAAGATAGCGTCAACTGTTGGCTTGATTTCTCAGAAGCCTTCACCAGCAACTTCACCAGCACTTACAAGAGGCCTAACCGGCCACAGCAGCTCTCAGCGTGCAAGCAGAGAGAAGAGGAGACTGACCGCGAGTATCTTACTCGGTGGAGTACCCTGAGGAACACCTGTGAGGGTGTGAATGAGTCACAGGCCATTGCCTGGTTTGCTCAAGGCTGCCGACATGACAGTATGCTATGGCAGAAGCTGCAAAAGGAGATGCCGAATACGCTCTCCGAGACAATCAAGATTGCAGATATGTATGCTCTCGGAGACCCTACTAAGCCACTGCTCGATTCTTTCGAGCCGAAAAGAAGACATCATGATGGAGCCCGGCGCAATGACCGCCAAGACTTCCACAACAAGAGAAGAGAGGACCGTCCGGATATCCGATATGGATCGGACCATGTGGCTGCAGTAACTCAAGATCAAGCTGATGCCGGGAGTAGCTAGAGGCAAAAAACTGCTGGAGCCCAGTATGGGCAAAACCAGACTCAGGGCCAGAACTTCAAGAAGTAATACAATGCTCCTCAGCAGAACAATGCCCCCAGGAATCCGGAGACCCTCCGAGGTTTATCTTTGAGAACATGAAGGATGGTCCATGCATCTTTCATACTCTGCATCCGAGTAGGCCAGCCGACCATACTACCCAGCAGTGCAGTTGGTGGGACCGGATCAAGAGTGAGGGCTTTGGCCAACTGCCTCCTCCTCCTCCTCTTCCGCAGTCGGGATCCAGTGTGTAGCCTATCCGAGCAGCTGCTCCCAGGCCGACAGAAAATCAGAGGAGGGAGAATGTGAATCAAGTGGCGCAGGGAGCCAACAACAACAACAACCGCAACTACAACAACAACAACCGCAACAACATCTACTACACCCGCAACAACAACCGCAGCAACAACAATGCCAACCAGAACAACAACAATGGTGGTGGTGGAGACTGGAACCAGTACGAGGAGCATCATGAGAGATACATGGTGTTCACCACTGAGCCAGATGACAAGCAATTCCAGCGCACGCACGCGATGGAGGTGAACGCTGTGATGTCGGCAGTGCCGGATTACATGCATTGGTGCGACCAGGACATTGTCTGGTACAGAGATGATCATCCCAAGATCATGCGCAACCCGGGTACATATGCTCTGGTGGTGGACCCCACCTTCCTGGGGTCCAAGAAGAATGTGAAGTTCAGCAAGGTGTTGATTGACAAAGGGAGCAGCATCAACATCATGTACCGGGATACTATGGAGAAGCTCAGCATTGCCGAGAACATGCTGCTACCTAGTCGGACTACATTCCATGGCATTGTGCCGGGAGTGTCTTGTGCCCCCATTGGCCGGATTTGGATTGATGTGCTTTTCAGCACGAGGGACAACTGCCGGACCGAGTGCCTGCAGTTTGAAGCGGTTAATCTTCAGAGCCCCTATCATTCTCTGCTCGACAGGCCTGCTCTGACCAAGTTCATGGCTTCAACTCATGCGTCCTATCTGAAAATGAAGCTCCCCATTCCTAATGGCATCATCGCCATCTCGGGCGACTACAAGCGCTCCTTGGACTGTGTATCTGCTGGATCTCGGCTTGCCGAGTCCATGGTCATTGCGGCCGAGAAGAAAAAGATACATGAGGTGGTGGCACTAGCACTGGCAGCTCAACTCGGTATGCCTGGCATGCCGAGCTCTCAGCATGGAGCCACTTTTCAGGCCTCCCAAGAGACAAAGAAGGTGCAGATTGACCCGGAGTTCCCGGAGCGTGTGGCCATCATTGGCGTCGGATTGGAGGAGAAATAGGAAAGCGAGCTCATCCACTTCCTCCGTGAGAATCGGGATGTCTCTGCATGGTCCAATCAGGACCTGCCGGGTGTCCCGAGGTAGTTGGTTGAGCACTCTTTGCATGTGCGGCCGGATGCCAAGCCGGTGAAGCAAGCTATGCGTCGCTTTGCGGCTGAAAGAAGGAAAGCCATCGGTGATGAGATCACAAGGCTGCTAGCAAGTGGATTCATCATGGAGGTGCTACATCAGGATTGGTTGGTCAATCCGGTCATGGTGGAGAAGAAGAAGGATGATCCCATGGTTGCTATGGTGTGGCGCATGTGCGTAGACTACACCGACCTGAACAAGGCCTGCCCCAAGGACCCGTTCCCACTGCCCCAGATAGATCAGGTGATT
Source organism: Alopecurus myosuroides (assembly GCA_028641055.1). NCBI lineage: Eukaryota > Viridiplantae > Streptophyta > Magnoliopsida > Poales > Poaceae > Alopecurus > Alopecurus myosuroides. The sequence goes on from CM054058.1 coordinate 224,806,729, forward strand.
GATTCTACTGCCGGGTGCGAGCTTTTGTCTTTCATTGACGCCTATTCTGGTTTTCACCAGAACCCTTTAAATCCGGCTGATCAAATAAAGACTGCTTTTATTACCCCGTACGGGGCTTATTGATATCGTGTTATGTGTTTTGGCTTGAGGAATGCTGGGGCCACTTATCAGAGATGCATGCAGAAATGCCTGCATGAGTAGATTGGCAAAAATGTGCAGGTGTATGTAGATGACATTGTCATCAAAACAAAAGAATAATACACTCTGCTGAGCGATATTGAGGAAACATTTGCCAACTTGCGCAAATACCGGATGAAATTGAACACAACCAAGTGCACATTTGGCGTCCCGGCTGGCAAGCTACTCGGCTTCTTGGTATCCAGTCGGGGCATTGAGGCCAATCCTTCAAAGATAAAATCTATAGAATGCATGCCTTTGCCGAGGTCATTGAAGGATGTGCAGAAGTTCACCGGGTGTCTAGCTTCCCTTAGCCGATTCCTGGGTAGAATGGGTGAGAAGGCCTTACCTCTCTATCGGCTCATGAAGAAAAGTGACATGTTTGTCTGGACCCCACAAGCTGATGTGGCATTCAAAGAGCTCAAGATCATGCTGGACAGCGCTCATATCTTGGCATCTCCACTGCCTAAGGAGCCAATGTTGCTCTACATTGCAGCCACCAACCGAGTGGTGAGTGTGGTGGTGGTTGTGGAGCGAGAACAAGAAGGCAAGTCGGTGTAGAGGCCAGTCTATTATCTGAGTGAAGTGATGTCCAGCTCCAAGCAAAACTATCCGCATTACCAGAAGATGACTTATGGGGTTTACCTGGGTGCCAAGAAGCTCGAGCACTATTTCCAAGAGCATCCAATTACAGTGGTGAGCACTGATCCCATCTCGGAGATCATGGGCAACAAGGATGCAAGTGATCGGGTGGCCAAGTGGGAAATTGAGCTAGCTACTTACACCCCATTGTATACAAGAAGAGAAGCCATCAAATCCCAGGCCCTGGCAGATTTCTTTGTTGATTGGGCTGAAATGCAGGATGAGCCTCCCTTGCCAGAAACCAACTTCTGGAGGATGCATTTCGATGGCTCCAAGGTAAAAGAGGGACTCGATGCTGGTGTCGTCCTCACCTCACCCAAGCGGGACCATCTCAAGTATGTGCTTCAGATTCACTTCCCGGCATCCAATAATGTTGCCGAGTATGAGGCCTTGGTCCATGGGCTAAGAGTATCCAAGGTGATTGGAATCCAGCGGATTGTCTGTTATGTTGATTCAGACCTGGTGGTTCAACAGGTCTCGGGGACTTGGGACGCGTTGCATGCCAACATGGCATCTTATCGGTTCCTCGTCCAGAATATGACCGGATTCTTTGATGGGTGTGAGTTCCATCATATCCACCGAGCTGAAAATAATCCAGCGGACGCTTTATCCAAGTTGGGGTCTTCTCGGCAATTCATCCCACCCGGGATTTCTCTGGAACATTTGAGGAAGCCCTCTATCAAGCCATCCCCCAACTCGGATTCCATATTCATCCCGGCTCTGCCAGACTTAGAAGCTATTCCCGTGGAGATTGATTGGGAGAGCTCAAAGGGGAACCCGGGAACTGCTCCGTCCAACCCGGGGAATGCCTGTGACGCCCCGAGATCGGGCACTATGCAGATTTCAGCATTCCCGCCAAAATCCACATAATAACCGATTCCAGATTGCCACTTGTGATAACATTGCAACAGTTCACGAATATTCCGCAACAACAACAGAAAAGATATATACAAGAAGACTCTAATGAGCCAAGGATACAACTGATACAATACAAAGATCCAAGTAACAGCGGAAGAAACAACATAGCGTCCGACTACGGACAAGATACAAATTGGACTAAGAGTCCTGAAGATAACCGATGGCGTCCAATCCCTGCCCAGGCCAAGCCGGAGGGATTCCCAAGCTAACATCGTCAGAACTTCAAACCTGTTGACTGCAATGTTGAATATGCAGCCACGAAAAAGGATTCGTGGGTCAGTACGGTTAAGTACTGGCAAGTGGATAAACCATACTCACAAGATACCGGCGTAACCAGTCATCACAAGATACAAATACTTTGGGTTCAACGGAAAGGAAGGGATTATTGCAAATAAGCGGCAGCGGGCTGCACTAACTAACTACAGAGACTCGATACAACATCCGGCTAAAAGAAAGGGATAAGATAGCGTATCAGAACCAACTAGTACTAACCACCCAGACAAACCCATCCAATGTTACCCCCTACTAAGGAAGCAACCCAAGGATAACTCACACTGTTGGATTAATGATGTTCAACTTATTGTGTCAATAAGCCTATTACTAGTCAAAATTAGCAGTAGTTAGGTGTAAGTTGTTCTGAGTACTTGTTAGCCAGTACTTTCACCAAGTCATCGATAACCGCGGAAAACACGGCTTCTCGAGAAGATTTAACCCTGCAGGGATGCACCAATTTGGCCGTACACGTAAGAATAACCCGCCAGACGGGGGATCAACCCACCAAGCGAGGTACTCAACACAACCCAACTCTTCTTCACATCAAGCCCAAAGAACCCCGTGCAATTGAGCGCACGGCTAATCAAGCCCCACGAAGAAAAGGGGACCCTCATAGCACTCTAAGAACGTGTCTCCCTAAATGGCGACTACAAAAGTTCCACCCTGGCCTGGGTTCGCAAAATACATATGCATGCGGCAAATGGAAAACCCGAACTAAATGAGGCGATTTGGACGAGATGCGAATCGAATCAAATTGAGGGGGGCGCCCATACTCGCTTCCCACATGCGGTTAGTGCGCTCATCATGGATCAGTAGACAAGACCCTTTTCCTAATTAGGGTCGACACTAGCAGGCCTCAAAACCACGCCGGGCCTCCTGCCGGTGCCTTATCATCAAATTATTATTACCCAAAACATTAACAGGTTGTTGATTGAATTGAAACCCAACTATCAAACTAAACAGGTGATAAGACGGACAACAAGACTTGAGCGCAAACAACACTAAGCATGCAACTACGACACGAGGGCCAACAGGGTAAACAAACAACAGTTAATAGGAAGTGGAAGGAAGGCTATATCATGGCTGCAAGGTAACAATATGATAGGATCGAGACACAAGCATCGAAGCATAAGGCTAGCATAAGAACAAAGGAAAGAATCGGTAACAAGTGATGAAAGGCAGCCATTTGGCAGCAAGTGAGTATACTTGCCTGGAATCCAGCAAGTAGAGGTACATCCGAAGAACTTGTCGTTGCTCACATCATCTCAACGTCCTATCCGCGAAGAAGCAACGAACCTCGAACAAACACCGGATGCAACAATTACTACTACGGCAAAAGATCCAGCATGATCAAGATATGGATGCATGACAAGTTTAAGGATGCATCAGAATAAACTAGTTGACAAGATAACATGTTTAAATGGAACCATATGCAATTTGGATTGCATATGGAAAGCCCATGAATTAAGGTTGAAATAAATTTTTTACAACTAACCAATAGGTGAAAGTGGATTAGCATGATGCATGGATGAGGAAAACAAAAATAAAACAACAATAGGGTCAATTTCAAATAAGGTTTACCAAGTTTGGAATTTTAGTTATTAAGTTATGAAATTTTGGTTCCTTAAAGGTGTTACACAATCATTTGTTGTTTTCACCAATTTAAATTGTTCAAAACAGACAACAAAGTTCATATTTGGAAAGTACACAAAATTTTAGTTGGATTACATGTTTCAATTATTGAAAAAGGAATTAATATGAATTAATTATGAATTAAACAAGTTTAAACAAGATTTAAATGAATTTAATTCAAGTATGAATTTGTTTGAATTTTTATTTGTTCAAAACATTAGTTCAAATTCATATTTGAAAAGTTTATAATTTTCTGGTTTGAAAACATATTTTAGATGTCCAAAAAGAATTTAATTTGACCAAGTTATGAATTTAGCAATTTTAAATGATTTAAACAAGGTTTAAATTATTTAACCAATTTTAATTATTCAAAACATTAAACAAAGTTTATATTTGAAAATGTGGTTCAATTTAGCATGGAAAACATATTTCATATGTGACATTTGAATTAATATTGAATTAGTTATGAATTTCACCATTTAAATGATTTAATTGAAGCATTAAGTAATTGCATTAATTTTATTTATCCAAAACAGAAAACAAATGTTATATTTGGAAAGAGCATGGAATTTTGGTTGGAAATCATATTTTATATGGGCCATTTGAAATATATTTGAATTTGTTATGGATTTAATCAAATTCAAAAGAGTTATTTGAATTTGAGTTTTTGAAAATATTTGGAATGTTCAAAACAGTAAACAAAATACATATTTGAAAAGTTCATGATTTTCTGATTGGGATACATATTTTGTTTGTGCAATTTGGAGTTATAATGAAGAAGATATTAATTGTTCAAATTTTAGTTTCAAACTACTATTTAAAAGAAACAGAACAGGCATTTTCTACAGAGGGCAGGCTATCCACGCTGGCTGACAGTGGGCCTAGGCCAGCGTGGCGCCACAGTGGCGTGGGTGGAAGGTGATGTGGCCGTGGAGGTCGCTGACGGGCGGGGCCCGCAGCGCGGCGCAGCGGGGTAAAAAGATTGGGCAATTTTGCCCGAGCGGGGACTCGATCTCCTGCCCTCGCGGCGCGGTGGAAGGGGCAGTACCACTGCGCTGTTCTGTGGTTGTGTTCAGAGTACAGCCTCCGTGTTTTTCAGATGAAAGGCAAGGCCTTGTGCCACCTGACGAAACTGAAGCCAACTTCAGTTCGACGGCGACAGACAGCTGCGGCGCGGTGATGGACGACGCGCGGGCACGGCGTGCTGGAGGGTGATGACTGCGTGCGTGTACGAGCCCGCGGTGAGGTGTGCAGCTGCGTGCAGGGATGGAAACCAGCTCCTCGCGAGTTCGTACCACGAGCGTGCATGGCAGACATCCATGGCGGCAAGCTTGGCCGGAAAAATACGCGCTCGACGGCGAGAGTTACAGTGCAGAGCAACAGCTGGGCGAAAGCGCTCGGGGGGACGGGGTGCTCACCGAGGATCTCCTCGCTTGGTGGACGGCCTTGGCGTGGCGACGGTGACCGGGAGGCAGCGGAAAAAGACGGCGTCCATGGCGCTCCCGCGGGCGGACGACGGCGAGGAAGACACGCTCGTTGGGAGCGCACCGTGAAGTCCCCGCCCGACTCCTTGGGTCTACAGGGCGTAGTAGACGCCAGCGCACCATCGGGACACGGTGGTAGATCTTGGTGCGGCGAGCTCGGGGTTCTGGCCATGGCAGACAACAGGCGGCAGAAAAATTCAGAATTTTGGGCCCGAGAAGGAGAGAGCGAACAGAGTGGCTTCCGCCGGGAACGGGAAGGATTCGTCACCGTGAGGGGTTTGGACACCCGTGGCGTGCTCGGAGATGACGGCGTCGACGGGGAGGCAGTGGGGGGTGGCGCTCCGCTGTTGCCCTTAGGTTCAGAGAACAGAGAGGAGGGAGGGAAGCGAAGAGGATGGCGGCGCTAGGGAGAGGGAAGGTTAGGGTCTAGGGTGAGCAGAGGGGGAAGGCTAGGTTTTATGGGGGGCTAGAGCTGGTACGGCACAGCATCGGAGGGGGGGAGAGTATCTCACGGTGGTGGAGGGGATCGTACACAGGTGACGTCAAGGAGGAAGAAGATCTCCACGAAGGGGTACCGGGCCAGGAGAGGGGTGGTGGGCTAGGGGAGAGGGGAAAAGGGGAAATGGGCTGTGCGTGGTGGGCTGGCCGTGGGGGTGGCCTGCCTCCCCACAGCTCAACTTTTCTTTTTATTTCTTCCTTTTTTTTTTGCTTGTAGGAAAGAAAAGGAGAGAGAGAAAAGAAAAGGATGGGGATTTGGGTTTTTATTTTTATGAATGAATTTTATTAATTTGCAAAACAGTAAGTCTAAGCAATTTAACATTAACTTCAAAATTTGGAAATATTAATTTGATTTTTAATTTGTTAGTTGAATTCCAAATAGGGTTTTCACATAGCTTAGATTTTTTTTAAATAAACAAGTTTTATTTAATAAGATCAAACAATATGAAAACTTGGTGATTTTAAAATGTCTGGAAGATTTTAATCTTTAAACCACAATTGGAACATGCCAATTATGATTGATTTGATTTGAATTTGAAATTACCATTTGGGTGTTAATAAAAGGGAATTTCATTAACAGGCAAATTAAATAAATTCAACTTCAAACTATTGAAAAACAATTTTGAGGTATTTAGTTTGCAACTTTCAATTGGAAATTTTAGACATGTTTTGAGAGTTTAAATTGGTTTGGATTTTTTGAGTGGTTTTGAGAACAGGAGGCAATGCATATGATGCAAGCAAAAAGAAAAACAAACAACTTCTAACTTAGGGTAAACAACCCAGGTGTTACAGGCAACACCACTAACAAGGGATTGCGCCCTCGCAATCCACCTACTAACCCGGGAGGGGAAAGAAGTTCGACTATCGATTCTTCATGCTTCCAGTTGATCTCCTCGACACCACTAACAAGAGATTCTTGCTCGGAGTGACGACGATGTTCTTCCACCAGGAATCTTCCGATGATCGAACCTATTAGGTTAAAGGCTCAGAAAACGTCCACCCACGTAGGATCCTAAAACTTTGAAAGATAGACAAGGGGGGAGACTCCAAAATAAATAAGATGGGAGGGGAAACAGAATAGAGATAAGGAGAAAACAAGAATCCTATTGAGATGCTTCCAAAATAGTTTAGCAGAAATAGTTTTTGACACTCTAGAAACAACGACCGTTAGCGAGGTTATCCTACAGACTTTGCGGACCCGTTGCTTCGATAACCATTCGTATCTAAACAATATCGGGAATCGGAACCAAGGCTCTGATACCATTTGTGACGCCCCGAGATCGGGCACTATGTAGATTTCAACATTCCCGCCAAAATCCACATAATAACCGATTCCAGATTGCCACTTGTGATAACATTGCAACAGTTCACGAATATTCCGCAACAACAACAGAAAAGATATATACAAGAAGACTCTAACGAGCCAAGGATACAACTGATACAATACAAAGATCCAAGTAACAGCGGAAGAAACAACATAGCGTCCGACTACGGACAAGATACAAATTGGACTAAGAGTCCTGAAGATAACCGATGGCGTCCAATCCCTGCCCAGGCCAAGCCGGAGGGATTCCCAAGCTAACGTCATCAGAACTTCAAACCTGTTGACTGCAATGTTGAATATGCAGCCACGAAAAAGGATTCGTGGGTCAGTACGGTTAAGTACTGGCAAGTGGATAAACCATACTCACAAGATACCGGCGTAACCAGTCATCACAAGATACAAATACTTTGGGTTCAACGGAAAGGAAGGGATTATTGCAAATAAGCGGCAGCGGGCTGCACTAACTAACTACAGAGACTCGATACAACATCCGGCTAAAAGAAAGGGATAAGATAGCGTATCAGAACCAACTAGTACTAACCACCCAGACAAACCCATCCAATGTTACCCCCTACTAAGGAAGCAACCCAAGGATAACTCACACTGTTGGATTAATGATGTTCAACTTATTGTGTCAATAAGCCTATTACTAGTCAAAATTAGCAGTAGTTAGGTGTAAGTTGTTCTGAGTACTTGTTAGCCAGTACTTTCACCAAGTCATCCATAACCGCGGAAAACACGGCTTCTCGAGAAGATTTAACCCTGCAGGGATGCACCAATTTGGCCATACACGTAAGAATAACCCGCCAGACGGGGGATCAACCCACCAAGCGAGGTACTCAACACAACCCAACTCTTCTTCGCATCAAGCCCAAAGAACCCCGTGCAATTGAGCGCACAGCTAATCAAGCCCCACGAAGAAAAGGGGACCCTCATAGCACTCTAAGAACGTGTCTCCCTAAATGCCGACTACAAAAGTTCCACCCTGACCTGGGTTCGCAAAATACATATGCATGCGGCAAATGGAAAACCCGAACTAAATGAGGCGATTTGGACGAGATGCGAATCGAATCAAATTGAGGGGGGCGCCCATACTCGCTTCCCACATGCGGTTAGTGCGCTCATCATGGATCAGTAGACAAGACCCTTTTCCTAATTAGGGTCGACACTAGCAGGCCTCAAAACCACGCCGGGCCTCCTGCCGGTGCCTTATCATCAAATTATTATTACCCAAAACATTAACAGGTTGTTGATTGAATTGAAACCCAACTATCAAACTAAACAGGCGATAAGACGGACAACAAGACTTGAGCGCAAACAACACTAAGCATTCTACTACGACACAAGGGCCAACAGGGTAAACAAACAACAGTTAATAGGAAGTGGAAGGAAGGCTATATCATGGCTGCAAGGTAACAATATGATAGGATCGAGACACAAGCATCGAATCATAAGGCTAGCATAAGAACAACGAAAAGAATCGGTAACAAGTGATGAAAGGCAGCCATTTGGCAGCAAGTGAGTATACTTGCCTGGAATCCAGCAAGTAGAGGTACATCCGAAGAACTTGTCGTTGCTCACATCATCTCAACGTCCTATCCGCGAAGAAGCAACGAACCTCGAACAAACACCGGATGCAACAATTACTACTACGCCAAAAGATCCAGCATGATCAAGATATGGATGCATGACAAGTTTAAGGATGCATCAGAATGAACTAGTTGACAAGATAACATGTTTAAATGGACCCATATGCAATTTGGATTGCATATGGAAAGCCCATGAATTAAGGTTGAAATAATTGTTTTACAACTAACCAATAGGTGAAAGTGGATTAGCATGATCCATGGATGAGGAAAACAAAAAGAAAACAACAATAGGGTCAATTTGAAATAAGGTTTACCAAGTTTGGAATTTTAGTTATTAAGTTATGAAATTTTGGTTCCTTAAAGGTGTTACACAAGCATTTGTTGTTTTCACCAATTTAAATTGTTCAAAACAGACAACAAAGTTCATATTTGGAAAGTACACAAAATTTTAGTTGGATTACATGTTTCAATTATTGAAAAAGGAATTAATATGAATTAATTATGAATTAAACAAGTTTAAACAAGATTTAAATGAATTTAATTCAAGTATGAATTTGTTTGAATTTTTATTTGTTCAAAACATTAGTTCAAATTCATATTTGAAAAGTTTATAATTTTCTGGTTTGAAAACATATTTTAGATGTCCAAAAAGAATTTAATTTGACCAAGTTATGAATTTAGCAATTTTAAATGATTTAAACAAGGTTTAAATTATTTAACCAATTTTAATTATTCAAAACATGAAACAAAGTTTATATTTGAAAATGTGGTTCAATTTAGCATGGAAAACATATTTCATATGTGACATTTGAATTAATATTGAATTAGTTATGAATTTCACCATTTAAATGATTTAATTGAAGCATTAAGTAATTGCATTAATTTTATTTATCCAAAACAGAAAACAAATGTTATATTTGGAAAGAGCATGAAATTTTGGTTGGAAATCATATTTTATATGGGCCATTTGAAATATATTTGAATTTGTTATGGATTTAATCAAATTCAAAAGAGTTATTTGAATTTGAGTTTTTGAAAATATTTGGAATGTTCAAAACAGTAAACAAAATACATATTTGAAAAGTTCATGATTTTCTGATTGGGATACATATTTTGTTTGTGCAATTTGGAGTTATAATGAAGAAGATATTAATTGTTCAAATTTTAGTTTCAAACTACTATTTAAAAGAAACAGAACAGGCATTTTCTACAGAGGGCAGGCTATCCACGCTGGCTGACAGTGGGCCTAGGCCAGCGTGGCGCCACAGTGGCGTGGGTGGAAGGTGATGTGGTCGTGGGGGTCGCTGACGGGCGGGGCCCGCAGCGCGGCGCAGGGGGGTAAAAAGATTGGGCAATTTTGCCCGAGCGGGGACTCGATCTCCTGCCCTCGCGGCGCGGTGGAAGGGGCAGTACCACTGCGCTGTTCTGTGGTTGTGTTCAGAGTACAGCCTCGGTGTTTTTCAGATGAAAGGCAAGGCCTTGTGCCACCTGACGAAACTGAAGCCAACTTCAGTTCGACGGCGACAGACAGCTGCGGCGCGGTGATGGACGACGCGCGGGCACGGCGTGCTGGAGGGTGATGACTGCGTGCGTGTACGAGCCCGCGGTGAGGTGTGCAGCTGCGTGCAGGGATGGAAACCAGCTCCTCGCGAGTTCGTACCACGAGCGTGCATGGCAGACATCCATGGCGGCAAGCTTGGCCGGAAAAATACGCGCTCGACGGCGAGAGTTACATTGCAGAGCAACAGCTGGGCGAAAGCGCTCAGGGGGACGGGGTGCTCACCGAGGATCTCCTCGCTTGGTGGACGGCCTTGGCGTGGCGACGGTGACCGGGAGGCAGCGGAAAAAGACGGCGTCCATGGCGCTCCCGCGGGCGGACGACGGCGAGGAAGACACGCTCGTTGGGAGCGCACCGTGAAGTCCCCGCCCGACTCCTTGGGTCTACAGGGCGCAGTAGACGCCAGCGCACCATCGGGACACGGTGGTAGATCTTGGTGCGGCGAGCTCGGGGTTCTGGCCATGGCAGACAACAGGCAGCAGAAAAATTCAGAATTTTGGGCCCGAGAAGGAGAGAGCGAACAGAGTGGCTTCCGCCGGGAACGGGAAGGATTCGTCACCGTGAGGGGTTTGGACACCCGTGGCGTGCTCGGAGATGACGGCGTCGACGGGGAGGCAGTGGGGGGTGGCGCTCCGCTGTTGCCCTTAGGTTCAGAGAACAGAGAGGAGGGAGGGAAGCGAAGAGGATGGCGGCGCTAGGGAGAGGGAAGGTTAGGGTCTAGGGTGAGCAGAGGGGGAAGGCTAGGTTTTATGGGGGGCTAGAGCTGGTACGGCACAGCATCGGAGGGGGGGAGAGTATCTCACGGTGGTGGAGGGGATCGTACACATGTGACGTCAAGGAGGAAGAAGATCTCCACGAAGGGGTACCGGGCCAGGAGAGGGGTGGTGGGCTAGGGGAGAGGGGAAAAGGGGAAATGGGCTGTGGGTGGTGGGCTGGCCGTGGGGGTGGCCTTCCTCCCCACAGCTCAACTTTTCTTTTTATTTCTTCCTTTTTTTTTTTGCTTGTAGGAAAGAAAAGGAGAGAGAGAAAAGAAAAGGATGGGGATTTGGGTTTTTATTTTTATGAATGAATTTTATTAATTTGCAAAACAGTAAGTCTAAGCAATTTAACATTAACTTCAAAATTTGGAAATATTAATTTGATTTTTAATTTGTTAGTTGAATTCCAAATAGGGTTTTCACATAGCTTAGATTTTTTTTAAATAAACAAGTTTTATTTAATAAGATCAAACAATATGAAAACTTAGTGATTTTAAAATGTCTGGAAGATTTTAATCTTTAAACCACAATTGGAACATGCCAATTATGATTGATTTGATTTGAATTTGAAATTACCATTTGGGTGTTAATAAAAGGGAATTTCATTAACAGGCAAATTAAATAAATTCAACTTCAAACTATTGAAAAACAATTTTGAGGTATTTAGTTTGCAACTTTCAATTGGAAATTTTAGACATGTTTTGAGAGTTTAAATTGGTTTGGATTTTTTGAGTGGTTTTGAGAACAGGAGGCAATGCATATGATGCAAGCAAAAAGAAAAACAAACAACTTCTAACTTAGGGTAAACAACCCAGGTGTTACAGGCGACACCACTAACAAGGGATTGCACCCTCGCAATCCACCTACTAACCCGGGAGGGGAAAGAAGTTCGACTATCGATTCTTCATGCTTCCAGTTGATCTCCTCGACACCACTAACAAGAGATTCTTGCTCGGAGTGACGATGATGTTCTTCCACCAGGAATCTTCCGATGATCGAACCTATTAGGTTAAAGGCTCAGAAAACGTCCACCCACGTAGGATCCTAAAACTTTGAAAGATAGACAAGGGGGGAGACTCCAAAATAAATAAGATGGGAGGGGAAACAGAATAGAGATAAGGAGAAAACAAGAATCCTATTGAGATGCTTCCAAAATAGTTTAGCAGAAATAGTTTTTGACACTCTAGAAACAACGACCGTTAGCGAGGTTATCCTACAGACTTTGCGGACCCGTTGCTTCGATAACCATTCGTATCTAAACAATATCGGGAATCGGAACCAAGGCTCTGATACCATTTGTGACGCCCCGAGATCGGGCACTATGCAGATTTCAGCATTCCCGCCAAAATCCACATAATAACCGATTCCAGATTGCCACTTGTGATAACATTGCAACAGTTCACGAATATTCCGCAACAACAACAGAAAAGATATATACAAGAAGACTCTAACGAGCCAAGGATACAACTGATACAATACAAAGATCCAAGTAACAGCGGAAGAAACAACATAGCGTCCGACTACGGACAAGATACAAATTGGACTAAGTGTCCTGAAGATAACCGATGGCGTCCAATCCCTGCCCAGGCCAAGCCGGAGGGATTCCCAAGCTAACGTCGTCAGAACTTCAAACCTGTTGACTGCAATGTTGAATATGCAGCCACGAAAAAGGATTCGTGGGTCAGTACGGTTAAGTACTGGCAAGTGGATAAACCATACTCACAAGATACCGGCGTAACCAGTCATCACAAGATACAAATACTTTGGGTTCAACGGAAAGGAAGGGATTATTGCAAATAAGCGGCAGCGGGCTGCACTAACTAACTACAGAGACTCGATACAACGTCCGGCTAAAAGAAAGGGATAAGATAGCGTATCAGAACCAACTAGTACTAACCACCCAGACAAACCCATCCAATGTTACCCCCTACTAAGGAAGCAACCCAAGGATAACTCACACTGTTGGATTAATGATGTTCAACTTATTGTGTCAATAAGCCTATTACTAGTCAAAATTAGCAGTAGTTAGGTGTAAGTTGTTCTGAGTACTTGTTAGCCAGTAGTTTCACCAAGTCATCCATAACCGCGGAAAACACGGCTTCTCGAGAAGATTTAACCCTGCAGGGATGCACCAATTTGGCCATACACGTAAGAATAACCCGCCAGACGGGGGATCAACCCACCAAGCGAGGTACTCAACACAACCCAACTCTTCTTCGCATCAAGCCCAAAGAACCCCGTGCAATTGAGCGCACGGCTAATCAAGCCCCACGAAGAAAAGGGGACCCTCATAGCACTCTAAGAACGTGTCTCCCTAAATGCCGACTACAAAAGTTCCACCCTGGCCTGGGTTCGCAAAATACATATGCATGCGGCAAATGGAAAACCCGAACTAAATGAGGCGATTTGGACGAGATGCGAATCGAATCAAATTGAGGGGGGCGCCCATACTCGCTTCCCACATGCAGTTAGTGCGCTCATCATGGATCAGTAGACAAGACCCTTTTCCTAATTAGGGTCGACACTAGCAGGCCTCAAAACCACGCCGGGCCTCCTGCCGGTGCCTTATCATCAAATTATTATTACCCAAAACATTAACAGGTTGTTGATTGAATTGAAACCCAACTATCAAACTAAACAGGCGATAAGACGGACAACAAGACTTGAGCGCAAACAACACTAAGCATTCTACTACGACACGAGGGCCAACAGGGTAAACAAACAACAGTTAATAGGAAGTGGAAGGAAGGCTATATCATGGCTGCAAGGTAACAATATGATAGGATCGAGACACAAGCATCGAATCATAAGGCTAGCATAAGAACAACGAAAAGAATCGGTAACAAGTGATGAAAGGCAGCCATTTGGCAGCAAGTGAGTATACTTGCCTGGAATCCAACAAGTAGAGGTACATCCGAAGAACTTGTCGTTGCTCACATCATCTCAACGTCCTATCCGCGAAGAAGCAACGAACCTCGAACAAACACCGGATGCAACAATTACTACTACGCCAAAAGATCCAGCATGATCAAGATATGGATGCATGACAAGTTTAAGGATGCATCAGAATAAACTAGTTGACAAGATAACATGTTTAAATGGACCCATATGCAATTTGGATTGCATATGGAAAGCCCATGAATTAAGGTTGAAATAATTGTTTTACAACTAACCAATAGGTGAAAGTGGATTAGCATGATGCATGGATGAGGAAAACAAAAAGAAAACAACAATAGGGTCAATTTCAAATAAGGTTTACCAAGTTTGGAATTTTAGTTATTAAGTTATGAAATTTTGGTTCCTAAAAGGTGTTACACAAGCATTTTTTGTTTTCACCAATTTAAATTGTTCAAAACAGACAACAAAGTTCATATTTGGAAAGTACACAAAATTTTAGTTGGATTACATGTTTTAATTATTGAAAAAGGAATTAATATGAATTAATTATGAATTAAACAAGTTTAAACAAGATTTAAATGAATTTAATTCAAGTATGAATTTGTTTGAATTTTTATTTTTTCAAAACATTAGTTCAAATTCATATTTGAAAAGTTTATAATTTTCTGATTTGAAAACATATTTTAGATGTCCAAAAAGAATTTAATTTGACCAAGTTATGAATTTAGCAATTTTAAATGATTTAAACAAGGTTTAAATTATTTAACCAATTTTAATTATTCAAAACATGAAACAAAGTTTATATTTGAAAATGTGGTTCAATTTAGCATGGAAAACATATTTCATATGTGACATTTGAATTAATATTGAATTAGTTATGAATTTCACCATTTAAATGATTTAATTGAAGCATTAAGTAATTGCATTAATTTTATTTATCCAAAACAGAAAACAAATGTTATATTTGGAAAGAGCATGAAATTTTGCTTGGAAATCATATTTTATATGGGCCATTTGAAATATATTTGAATTTGTTATGGATTTAATCAAATTCAAAAGAGTTATTTGAATTTGAGTTTTTGAAAATATTTGGAATGTTCAAAACAGTAAACAAAATACATATTTGAAAAGTTCATGATTTTCTGATTGGGATACATATTTTGTTTGTGCAATTTGGAGTTATAATGAAGAAGATATTAATTGTTCAAATTTTAGTTTCAAATTACTATTTAAAAGAAACAGAACAGGCATTTTCTACAGAGGGCAGGCTATCCACGCTGGCTGACAGTGGGCCTAGGCCAGCGTGGCGCCACAATGGCGTGGGTGGAAGGTGATGTGCCCGTGGGGGTCGCTGACGGGCGGGGCCCGCAGCGCGGCGCAGCGGGGTAAAAAGATTGGGCAATTTTGCCCGAGCGGGGACTCGATCTCCTGCCCTCGCGGCGCGGTGGAAGGGGCAGTACCACTGCGCTGTTCTGTGGTTGTGTTCAGAGTACAGCCTCGGTGTTTTTCAGATAAAAGGCAAGGCCTTGTGCCACCTGACGAAACTGAAGCCAACTTCAGTTCGACGGCGACAGACAGCTACGGCGCGGTGATGGACGACGCGCGGGCACGGCGTGCTGGAGGGTGATGACTGCGTGCGTGTACGAGCCCGCAGTGAGGTGTGCAGCTGCGTGCAGGGATGGAAACCAGCTCCTCGCGAGTTCGTACCACGAGCGTGCATGGCAGACATCCATGGCGGCAAGCTTGGCCGGAAAAATACGCGCTCGACGGCGAGAGTTATAGTGCAGAGCAACAGCTGGGCGAAAGCGCTCGGGGGGACGGGGTGCTCACCGAGGATCTCCTTGCTTGGTGGACGGCCTTGGCGTGGCGACGGTGACCGGGAGGCAGCGGAAAAAGACGGCGTCCATGGCGCTCCCGCGGGCGGACGACGGCGAGGAAGACACGCTCGTTGGGAGCGCACCGTGAAGTCCCCGCCCGACTCCTTGGGTCTACAGGGCGCAGTAGACGCCAGCGCACCGTCGGGACACGGTGGTAGATCTTGGTGCGGCGAGCTCGGGGTTCTGGCCATGGCAGACAACAGGCGGCAGAAAAATTTAGAATTTTGGGCCCGAGAAGGAGAGAGCGAACAGAGTGGCTTCCGCCGGGAACGGGAAGGATTCGTCACCGTGAGGGGTTTGGACACCCGTGGCATGCTCGGAGATGACGGCGTCGACGGGGAAGCAGTGGGGGGTGGCGCTCCGCTGTTGCCCTTACGTTCAGAGAACAGAGAGGAGGGAGGGGAGCGAAGAGGATGGCGGCGCTAGGGAGAGGGAAGGTTAGGGTCTAGGGTGAGCAGAGGGGGAAGGCTAGGTTTTATGGGGGGCTAGAGCTGGTACGGCACAGCATCGGAGGGGGGGGAGAGGATCTCACGGTGGTGGAGGGGATCGTACACAGGTGACGTCAAGGAGGAAGAAGATCTCCACGAAGGGTTACCGGGCCAGGAGAGGGGTGGTGGGCTGGGGGAGAGGGGAAAAGGGCAAATGGGCTGTGGGTGGTGGGCTGGCCGTGGGGGTGGCCTGCCTCCCCACAGCTCAACTTTTCTTTTTATTTCTTCCTTTCTTTTTTTTTGCTTGTAGGAAAGAAAAGGAGAGAGAGAAAACAAAAGGATGGGGATTTGGGTTTTTATTTTTATGAATGAATTTTATTAATTTGCAAAACAGTAAGTCAAAGCAATTTAACATTAACTTCAAAATTTGGAAATATTAATTTGATTTTTAATTTGTTAGTTGAATTCCAAATAGGGTTTTCACATAGCTTAGATTTTTTTTAAAATAAACAAGTTTTATTTAATAAGATCAAACAATATGAAAACTTAGTGATTTTAAAATGTTTGGAAGATTTTAATCTTTAAACCACAATTGGAACATGCCAATTATGATTGATTTGATTTCAATTTGAAATTACCATTTGGGTGTTAATAAAAGGGAATTTCATTAACAGGCAAATTAAATAAATTCAACTTCAAACTATTGAAAAACAATTTTGAGGTATTTAGTTTGCAACTTTCAATTGGAAATTTTAGACATGTTTTGAGAGTTTAAATTGGTTTGGATTTTTTGAGTGGTTTTGAGAACAGGAGGCAATGCATATGATGCATGTGATGCAAGCAAAAAGAAAAACAAACAACTTCTAACTTAGGGTAAACACCCCAGGTGTTACAATGCCTCTGCGAACCCGGGGACTGTCACATTCATTGAGGGGATCATTTCTCAGTACTCGGGGACTCGGGGACTCGTCGCCAACTCGTAGCAAGTCATGGCAGCTGATCCAATGGAAGTGGACGAACCGGTGTTTCCTATTCGGGAGACACCGAGTTGGGCTTTGCCCATATTATCCTTTCTAAGAGATGGTACTTTGCCGAGTAACGAGGTCACAGCCAGGCAGATACAAAGAAGATCCAAGGGCTACACCATCATCAACAAAGAGCTGCACAAGAGAAGTGCCACAGGAGTACTCCAACGTTGTGTTGAGCCAGAAGAAGGAGAAGAAATTCTCAGAGAGATACACCAAGGAGAATGTGGGCACCATGCCTCATCTCGGGCCTTAGTCAAGAAGGCATTCTGGCATGGATTCTATTGGCTCACTGACTTGTAGCAAGCAGAAGATCTGGTGAGGAAGTGCAATGGGTGCCACAGGTATGGAAGCAAGATTCATATGCCAGCGTCCAAGTTGAAGACAATCCCCATAACTTGGCCTTTTGCTGTCTGGTGCCTAGATATGGTGGGTCCTTTCAAGCCAGCTCGGGGCAATATGAATCACATCTTGGTCATGGTTGATAAGTTTACCAAATGGATTGAAGTGAAGCCAATCCGGAAATGTGATGGAAACATAACAGTGAGCTTCTTGAAGGATATCATTCTGAGGTACGGCTACCCGCATGGGATCATCTCAGATAATGGGACAAACTTTGCTGAGGGAGCTTTTGCTCGGTTCTGTAAGGAGAAGCGGATCCGGCTAGACACTGCATCAGTCGCCCATCCGGCTTCAAATGTCCAAGTTGAAAGAGCAAATGGCATGGTCCTATCCGGAATAAAGCCAAGGCTGATTGAGCCATTGCTGAAAACACCTGGGTGTTGGCTAGATGAGTTGTCGGCGGTGTTGTGGAGTCTAAGGACTACCCCTAACCGATCAACCGAATACACACCATTCTTCCTGGTATATGGGGCAGAGGCCGTTCTGCCCACTGACCTTGAGCATGACTCACCCAGAGTAACCCTCTATACTGAGGCAGAGGCGAGAGAAGCCCGAGAAGATGATGTTGATCTGCTCGAAGAAGCAAGAGAATTAACTCTGTCACGCTCAGCTGTATATCAATAGAATCTGAGACGCTATCATAGACGGAAACTAAACCCAGGGGTTTTCCAAGAAGGAGACATGGTGCTGAGGCTTGTGCAACGCACGGCCGGAATGCACAAGCTTTCCCTCCGTGGGAAGGGCCTTTCATTATGAGCAAGGCCCTGCACAATGATGCGTATTATCTCATCGACGACAGGCACCACAGAAGAACAGGGCGGATAAATCCGGAGAGGAATCCAAGCGTCCCTGGAATGTAGCTCTACTCCGCTGTTTTCATTCCTGAGGAAACATTGTATGTATCTCCTTAACAGAGTTAAATTCCAAGTCGGCACACCGAATTCAAACTCGGGGACTGCCTGTGCCAAACTTGCTCTGTGTTATTTATGGTCTTTACTTTGCCTACTCAGTTAGTCTACTCAAAATTTCACGCGCATATCTAGTAATGTGTTTAAACCTAAGGGCCAACTCTTCAACTTTGCTGCTGTTCGCAACCCGGCTTCATGGGAGAACAAGCCAAAGGTCAATGAACACACGAAAAATTGCTAAGGAAAAGAGGAGTGTACCAACCGAGTAGGGTGTTTTTCCTTTTGTGTTTTCGGCTAAGTGTCGGGCAGTGTTAAGTTCAAATCTCAAAGTGGTTAAGTATTAGAAACTCGGTTTTTTAAATCTTGTGACTCGACTACCAAAAAGCCACAAGTGGCAGGTAAGAGCAAAGACAAAAGAACTGGGCGGATAAGAAAAGCAACTCGGGGACTTGCATTTAACCCAGTCCGGCATTGAGCCAGTCTTGCTAAGAAACTTAATAAAACAAAGTAGCACTTGAAACAATAAAATGTTGGATACATCTGCACCTGGCATACCGGGGATCTGATAAAAAATTGGAGTTAAATGAGAAGCAGGAACTTATGATATTGTCGAGGGAGTGGAATTGGCTTCCGCGTTGGATAGATCCGAAGACTCAAAGTGGAGCGCGGAGGCAGGCTCGAAAGCAGCAGTTGAGGCCGGAATCGTGGCGGCGCTGGTTGAGGGAGCAGACCCTGATGCAACATTCTCGGCTGCGGCTTCCGTTGCACCCAACTCGAGAGCAGGAGTGTCAATCACCATCTCAGTGGTAACCGCTCCAGAGGAGGCAGTGGGCTGCGGGTCAGTCTGGGCTTCATCGGAGCCGGCTCCTAGCTTGGTCGCTGATGGAGGTATGATAACCCGGTATGCCAACGCCAAGGTGTAATTCGGCCCAAAGGACGCTGCGCAAGACCCGGCTTAGGGAAAAGGAGCTTCTAGAAGGCCCAGGAGTGTAGGCCTCGTAACCCGGATTGTGGGTTCCGATAAGGAAGTTTAGGGTTTGTAAGCAGTGTCCGGGTAGGATTCCGAGCACGCCTTGGATAGTAAGCTAGGGGGTCCGGGTACTATATAAGCCGACCCCTAGGGTTAGATTAGACGAGATTACGAGATATCGAGTATCCATTGTAACACGAAAGTTGAGATAGTATATTCAGATCGGAGACTCGGCGACTTGATTGCCGGCTACCAGATCGCATATTACCATGGTTTCCCTTGAGCTAAACCCTCTCCGAAACACCAGAGTCGATTTGCCCCAAGACAAGTTACCCCCGGTAACGTCTGCCGTGATTATCCCACGACAGTTGGCGCCCACCGTGGGGCCTACGTCCAAGGGTGTTTACATCACGGGAGAAGCTCGGGAGAACATGAAGAACCTCGTCGTCGGCGAGATCTACACCAACCCTGAAGGAGAGAAGATGGTGGACGATTTTGGCTGGGGGCCAGAGTCGGATCTGCTCGAATCCGGATATGTCGTCACGATCGGCCGGGTCAACGTCTTCGTCGGCATGGTACGTGCGTTCGGTTCAATCCCTGACGATTTTGGACTTGATTCTGTGTCAGGAGAAGCCACCCACGTTCAGTCGGACGGAGAAGAATCGGTCGGAACGGTGGATCCGATAGAAGAGCCCACCACGAAGAGGGAACAGCCGGAGGAGCCGGCATGGACCCCGCGTGGCCGGGTCATAAGAGAGGATGATACCGAGTCTATCTTGCACCTGCTAGAGGACCGGTACGAGGAAGATAGCGGTGATGAGGAGGAATATGAGTCTTCGCCAAGCATTGCGCGCCAGGTCGCGGTCTACACGGCCCCTGCAACCAATCTCAATCAGGGGAACGTGACTACGGCCGCGGTCGGAGCGGCGCAAGCGTTGGCCCAGCAGCAAAATCCGGCTGACGGAAATCCGGTTCTGACCCGGGTTGACGGAGAGTCGGCTTCGGTCACCAGCCGAGCGGCGGATAGCGAGCTGCAGGCAAATATGTTTGGGTTCCTGGCTAACAGACGCCGGGGGCAGGTCCTTCGAATCCGCAACACCCGGCCCTGTTCAGCAACAATATAGTCTCGGACCCAACAGTGTTAGCTACTGTGATAACCCCGGAAAACAGCCGCGGCGCGTGCCAGGGACTTGGAGGTAGCACGCCGCGCGCTAGAGCAACAGAGAAGAGATGTGGAAGCAGAAAAGCAAGGGGTAGCCACGCGTCAACGCAAACTGGACGCGCTGGAAAACCGGCTTCGGGCTGAGACAAGCAGGGAGCATCAGAGATACCAGACAAGATTACCGGCGATGGGTGGAGTCATAAACCCTAACGCACTATTCATCACACCCCAGGATCAGCCGATTCCGGCTGTGAATCAGGAAACTGCGCATCAACCGGCAACTGGAGCAGGACAGCCGGCAAATGTGCAGGCCGGGTTACCCACACTGCAAACTGGGGCCCCTGTCGGCAACACGGCACCACCACCACCACCACCACCATCACGATTTCGTACGCCACCAGGTCACTTCAATAACCCCGTGGATAACGTATATGCCGCAACGTTAGCATTGAATTAGATCCCCGTAAGAGAGTCACTCCATGCGAAGCAGACCCGGCGGGTGATCGATTTGTTGCATACGGAAGTGGCTCAGCAGGTTAAATACCCGGATAATAGGAGTGGAATGCATGGAACACCTTATATCAGCCAGCAACATGGCAATGCCGGCAATATGCAAACAAGTTCAGCGCGATGGAGGGCAGAGCAGCAGCAAATGCCGCCTCCTCCCCGCGTGCAAGCAGCACCAGCAGTATCAGCAGCACAAGCTATTGTGGATAGTTCCAGAGCTAGGAGAGCCGCGGCCGGATCTGCGGTGCACGGACCAGCAGTAGCGCCACGTCCAGCCGTACCCCCCGCAGGATCACATGTTTCCCGGGTGAGGCCAGTACCGACTAATCTCGCTGGGCCCAAGTGTCTGACGGATAACATCAGGGCTGAGCCTTACCCGGATAAATTCAAGGAACCGGGTAAAGTAGTGAACTATGAGCCGACTATGGATCCAGAAACATGGTTGAGCAGTTATGAGATGGCTATGTCGATTCGCAACGCATCTGAAAACCTTCAAGCCAAGTTCATGTATTTAATGATGTCGGAAGGAGCAGCAAAGTTGTGGTTCAACAATTTACCGGAAGGATCTATCAAGTCGTGGGGTGAGTTGAAAACTGCGTTTATCAAGCACTTTCACGGAACATGCAGGAAGTTGTTTACTATCGACGATCTAGAACGGTGTGTGCAAAAGAAGGGAGAGTCGGCGCGCAGCTGGGTACGCCGGGTTATGGAGATATTGCATTCATCTACAGATATTCAGCCGAAGGACGCGTTGCAGGCTATGGCCAAGACATGCAAGTATACGCCTTTAGTGCAGAAATTAACTCGCATGAAATCCAGTCGGAATGCTTCAGAGGTTACAATGGGAGAACTAATGGATGCGTGCAACAAACATGCTGCAACGGATACCACGGAAGAGACGTTGATGACAAGAAAGCAAAAGCAAATACAGGCAATAATGGAAGAACCGGCAATGGATCTACGCCGGGCAACCATGGAGGTAACAATGGGAACAACCAGAACAAGCGCCCGTTCGAAGGGAATTCCGAGTTTGTCGCCAGCACAGAAGCCGGGTCTTCAAGGCCCAGGGCAGAAGGAAATTTCAACGCTGGAAATCATAACGGAGGAAATTATCAAGGGCCACCAAGGCCGGGTAAGAACTGGGATATCTTCAGAATGGCGTGCCCGAAACACAGCAGGAACGGGAGGCCGGCTAACCACTCATTGGAGCAGTGTGCGGATTTGCAGGGATGGAAGAACGAGGAAGTAAATAAGGCTATGCGAGGTGCAGGCCGGGGAGGAGGACCGGGTCCGGGTGGAAACCCGGGCAACGGCCCACCCCCAGCAGGTAACCCGGGAGTTGGAAATCCGGGTAATAACCAGGGAGGAGCTGGAGGTTTCCAGGCTAACCCCAAGCAATTGGGCCAGTACCACGTTCACACTACATGAACTTCTAATAAGGATAGAAAGATACTAAAGAAGGCGGTAAACTCGATTTCCTCGGCTGTCCCAAGATACCTGAGGTGGTCCGAGCAAGATGTAACGTGGAGTAGAAGAGATCACCCAGAAAGGATAGAACACCCGGGAGTCCTACCATTGGTGGTTGCGCCACAGGTTAATGGTTATGAGCTTAAAAAGGTCTTAATGGATGGTGGAAGCAGCATCAACATCCTATATTGGGAAACTTTCTTACGCATGGGTCTCAAGGAGTCTCAGCTACAGAAAAGTTCAACAGTTTTTCACGGGATCGTGCCGGGTCATTCAGCGTGCCCTGAAGGAAAGATCACTTTGGAGGTTGCTTTTGGAGAATCGAAGGACAATTTCCGGGTTGAGTGGCTCACGTTCGAAGTGGTGAAGTTGCGCAGTCCTTATCACGCGCTATTTGGGAGGCCGGCTTACGCCAAGTTCATGGCCAGGCCGTGTTACGTGTACCTACAGCTAAAAATCCCGGGTCCTAAGCAGACCATCACCATACATGGGAGCCGGGATATAGCGGCTGAGTGTGACGAAGGATATGCGGCATTGGCAGAACAAGCTTGTAGAAAGGAGGAGCTTAAGTATTACCGGTCTCAAGTAGACCCGAATGACAGGACAGCGCTGAAGAGGACAAACACTGAGGATGAGAGAGCAAAATTCAAAGCAGTGCAAGATACCAAGATGGTGGCCTTCGTCGAAGGTGATCCCTCCAAGCAATTTGCCATAGGATCTAACTAGGACGATGAGCAGGAAAAAGCACTTGTGGAGTTTATTCGTTCAAATCAGGATGTGTTCGCTTGGACGCCTAGCGATATGCCGGGTATCCCTACAGAGCTAGCAGAGCACAGTTTGCATGTTGATCCCAAGTCCAGGCCCGTGAAGCAGGGACTGAGAAAGATGAATGAGGAAAGAAGAAGGGCTATCGGCGAAGAAATTGCTCGGCTGTTGACAGCCGGCTTTATCATGGAAGTATTTCACCCGGAGTGGTTGGCAAATCTGGTTCTCGTGATGAAAAAGACCAATGAGTGGAGGATGTGCATTGATTATACGAGTCTCAACAAGCATTGCCCAAAGGATCCGTTCGCACTTCCAAGGATAGATCAGATCATAGACGCAGTGGCTGGAAGTGACCTACTATGCTTCCTGGATGCATATTCCGGGTATCATCAGATCAAGCTCAAGAAGGAACACTGGGAGAAAACATCGTTCATAACCCCTTTTGGGGCCTTTTGTTACAAAACCATGACTTTTGGATTGAAGAACGCAGGCGCAACTTATCAGCGGTGCATTCAGAAGTGCTTTGAGGACCAAATTGGACGCAACGTTCATGCTTACGTGGATGACGTGGTGATCAAGACCAGAAAAGCAGAGACATTTATTGATGATCTGAAGGAAACATTCAAGAACCTGAGAAGGTACCAGATGAAACTTAACCCGACAAAGTGTGTATTTGGAGTCCCAGCAGGGAAGTTACTCGGTTTTATTGTTTCGGAGAGAGGGATTGAAGCAAACCCGGATAAAATCAAAGCTATCCAGAGTCTGAAAAAGCCGGAAAACCTGAAGCATGTTCAGAAGCTTACGGGGTGCGTAGCAGCGCTGAGCCGGTTTATATCAAGACTCGGAGAGAAGGCAATACCCTTCTACCGCCTCTTGAGAAAATCTGATAAATTCGTTTGGGACCAAGAGGCGGATGAGGCATTCGAGGCACTAAAAAGCAACTATCTGAGGCACCAGTCCTAGCAGCCCCAGGTCCTAAAGAGCCCATGTTACTATACGTTGCAGCGGGGCCCCGGGCGGTTAGCGCAGTGGTTGTCGTTGAGCGCAAGGAGGATGGAAAAGATCACCCGGTCCAGAGGCCGGTTTATTATGTCAGTGAGGTGTTATCAGAAGCAAAGCAGCGCTACCCACATTGGCAGAAGTTGGTTTTCGGGGTCTTCATGGCCAGCCGGAAACTGAAGCCGTATTTTCAGGAACACCCCATAACAGTGGTTAGCTCTATACCAATGTCAGATATCATCAGAAACTCGGATGCAACAGGTAGAATAGCCAAGTGGGCGATCGAGATGGGATATTATCACATCAACTACGAGCCCAGGTCAGCAATCAAATCTCAAGCTCTAGTGGATTTCATTAATGATTGGACTCACACAAGCATGCCCACAATGACTCCAAGTTCCGAGTCTTGGATAATGCACTTTGATGGTTCTAAGCAATACGAGGGATCAGGAGCTGGAGTGGTGCTCACATCACCCAAAGGAGACAAGTTGAGCTACGTGTTGCAGATTCACTTTGATTGTTCCAACAACGTGGCCGAATATGAGGCATTATTGCATGGATTGAAGATAGCCAAGGAGATGAACATTAAGAGGATACGGTGCTATGGAGATTCGGACCTTGTGGTGCAGCAGGTCTCGGGAACTTGGGATAGAAAAGATGCAACTATGGCAGCATATCGCAGAGAGGTGGACAGGGTTGCCGGGTGTTTTTCCGGGTATGAGGTGGAGCATGTAGATAGAAGAAAAAACGAGGCATCAGATGCACTCGCTAGACTCGGCTCGCGCAGAGAGCCGGTTCCACCCAATGTGTTCCTGGACGAGCTATGGCGGCTGTCAGTTAAAACCGAGTCTGAGGAAGAATTGGCTAACAAAGACCCGGATTTGGAGCTCGTGGCCACAGTACGCACTGTTCCCGAGTGGACAGAGCCGTTCCTGGCTTACCTATCACGGGGCGAGTTACCACAGCAAGAGGTACTAGCAAGGCAAATTCTGAGGCGAGCAAAAGGGTATTCCATCATCAATGGGGAGTTATATAAAAGGAGTGCCGCAGGAGTATTTTTGCGCTGTGTAGCACCAGAAGAAGGCCGGCAAATCCCGAAAGAGATCCACGAAGGCGACTGTGGGCATCACGCATCCACAAGGTCCCTTGTGGCCAAAGCATATAGGCACGGTTTCTTCTGGCTCACAGCCTTAGCAGATGCGGAACGCTTGGTGGCAAGGTGCGACGGATGCCAAAGGTATGCCCGCCAAATCCATGTGCCGGCTATGGACTTGCAAACAATTCCTTTGACCTGGCATTTTCCAGTTTGGGGTATGGACATTGTTGGCCCCTTTCACATGTCACCTTGCAAAAAGACACATCTCCTGGTGGCTATCGATAAATTTACCAAGTGGGTTCAAGTTATGCCAGTTACCAATTGTGAAGCGATTACGGCAGTTAAGTTCCTGAAAAGGATTATCTACCGGTTCGGGTATCCTCACAGTATAATTACCGACAATGGAACCAACATGTCCCTTGGCGAGATGGAGAAATTTTGTGGCAACAACGGAATCCGGCTTGACATAGCTTCCGTAGCTCATCCACAAGCCAATGGGCAAGTGGAGAGGGCGAATCAGGAGTTACTTCGTGGATTAAAGCCACGATTGCGAGTCCCATGTATCAGAGCTGCTGGAGCATGGGTTGAAGAGTTACCCTCAGTGTTTTGGGGTATCAACACTACACCTAACAGATCTACTCAGGTGACACCGTTTTTTATGGTTTATGGTGCAGAAGCGGTACTGCCGAGTGATATCATCCATGACTCGCCTCGAGTATCGGCTTACGTTGAGGTGGAGAACGAGAAGACCCGGCAGGACGCCGTGGATATGTTAGAAGAACACAGGGAACAAGCTTTGGAGAGATCAGCCATAAACCAGCAGGATCTGAGGAGATATCATAGCCGGAGAGTAAAAAGCTGGGTCTTCCAGGAAGGAGACCTGGTTCTGCGCCTGGTACAGTCAAAGGAAGGAAAACACAAGTTATCCCCGCCATGGGAGGGACCGTTCATCATAAGTCGGAATCTGCACAACGGATCATATTACTTGGTAGATGCAAGGGAAGAGTCGGCTACTGTTAATGACACCGCTTGTACCACTTCATCTATGCAAGAAAGAGAAAGACCATGGAACGTAGCTCAGCTGCGTCCCTACTATACCTAGTTTAAGCTAGATTTACAAGTGGAATTACACGATGTAACAGACAGCAGGTTTCAGACGCACTCTTTTCCTATCCAGGGTACCTAAGGAGACTGGAGGGTTTTTAATGAGGCGGCTTGCTAACATAACTTTTCTCATATCAATAAAGAGATGGTTAAACAATATATTGTTTCCTTTTCATGCGTTTTTTATCAAGTTTTTTATCTCTGTTGTGTTTTTATTTTTTCTTCCAGGTAAGTATTATTCCTTGCTCTCAGTATGTTTGTTTCTTCTAGTAAATTGCATATATTTAGGTCTTGGGGGCTGCTTGCTTGAATAGCACAGTTACAAACTCAAAGACCAGGCCACGATGCCTATGAGTTATAAGGGCCGATTACTTGCAAACAAGTACAACTGCAAGCTTATAACCGGACAAAGGAGCCAAACTTTCTTGACTTTTCTTACTTAAGCTCGATGTGACTCGCACTAAAGTGGCATGCTTCGCTAGCGTATGATTACAATCAGTCATGATGCCCAATGGGACTTGCCTGACCCTGTCTTCGTACAGCTGTAGCAACATGATTATCCACGCGAAAGCCGGCTTACAGTACAAGAGAGTCAAAAGGGTCATCTAAACCTCAAGTTATGCAGAGTACAAGGTCAATAACCGGAAACTCAAAGTTTATTAAGCATAACTTCAAAACCTATGTGAACGGCTCTAGGTTTTGGGCTTAGCAGAAACGATTTGTTCCTTTTGAAAGACCCGGCACCCAAGACTCGGAATTTTGGGCCTTGGGGACTCGGGAATTTGAAAACAGAAACAAATTATCCAGCTATTCAGCTCAAAAACCCTAAAATCCGAGTCTTGGGAACTTGGGGACTTAGAAAAAATTCCACTAGTCAAAACCCACGAGACCCGGAAACCGAGTCTCACAATAGGAACCATAGCAGAAAGTCGGAAAATCAGGGATGAAAAAGCCCAAAGTCAAGAAATATCAAATTCAAGCAAAAGGCCAGAAGGGCCACGAAATATATTAAGGTATTAAAACGTATTACAAGCCAGGATAGTAGTATCATAAAGCGCACAGGCGCGCTATCAAAAGAATAATTGTTTTAAAAAGGCCATTGGCCGGATAAAGTGCCTGAGACGGTTGCCGGTAAAGAGTTCACTCGGCATCTTGGGCCGAGTCGTCCATCTTGCCCTTACCCTTGGCAGCCGGGTCTTTCTCCTTGCCTTGTTCTTCAGCATTCTTGGTGGCAGCAGCACCCGGGTCAGCAGCAGCGCCGGCCCGTGCGGGAGGAGGAACGACTGGCGTGGAGGTAGAAGGCGCAGAATCGGCCTCGACCTTCTTCTTCGCGGCCTCTTCTCTCGCCTGAGCAGCCTCCGCCTTCCATCAGGCCAGCATATCGTATGGCTTGGGAAGATCCGACTTAACTGCCTTGTCATCAGCATCATATGCTGGGGTAATTGAACTGACATCCAAACCATCGGCAATTACGCTGGCCGAGTGACGAACCTCCTTATGGATAGCCTTGAAGTTCTTCACGGAGAACCTGGAGCCGTCATGGTTGAACTCTGGAAACCCGCCTACAAGCTTGGCCGGCTCAAGTTTTGGAAAATATGCCTTAGCCAGCGCAAGCCCCCGGGTTACTCCAACCCGGCAGGACGAGCGTTTCCAGTGCTCAATCCACTCGGGGATAGTGGAGCATGCGTCAAGCAGCGTCTTCAGGTTACCATGCCCAACACCCGGCCACTTCAGGTCCTGAAGAATCCATTTGGTTCCGGCACAGAGCTGCCGGATCGTGCTCTTGATGGTTTTCAGCTTTGCGATATCATCTTCATCCGGAGTCACATCATCCGGACCTGCAGAAAATAGAAAAAAGTAGTGAGTAAGAAAATCCGACTAATTATCAGAATGAGAATCCGGGTTATAATTATTAAGTTAGGAATAGTACCAGTCAAAGCACGATATGTGTCGGCGATCTGAACGGAAAGCTTGGTCAGTTCATCTTCTGCTGCATGAGCCCTCTTTCTATATTTCCTTGTGATTTTCCCTATCCTCTTGGCATCAGCTTCAGCCGACTCACGCAGGGTCGTCTCCTTCTCGAGGAGTTTGGTGGCCTTCGCCAATGCCTTCTCCGAGTGGGTCACGAAGGTCTGTGGGGAAACACAAGGAAGGGTTAGCCAGATAAACAGCAAGCTATCAGTCGGATATACTACGAAGTTCCAAGCAAATTATCAATAAGTTCACTTGGAACTTGGGGACTAGAAAAGGATACAGGCAATATTATTCGGATTTACCTCATGTTTGGCTATCAAAGCTTCGAGGACATTTTCTTCGTCAGCCCTCAAGGTGTGCAGGGCGTCAAGCATCTGGGAAAAAGTCATATCCTCGGGCCTGATACCGGAAGAGCCGGCGGCCTGATCACTCGGAGGACGAACCTTCTCCGACTTTGGGGTCGAGACCCGGGTTGCCTAGGTGTCCGGATTGGGAGAGCCCATCCTTGTGTCCAGGATCTCGACGTCGTCGTCCTCAGCTTCTTCAGATGGCTTGGGAGACCCGGCTTCCTGCCGGGCCGAGTCAGTCAGGGGGTCTTGTTCTTGGTTCTCTTCACCACCACCGCCAGTCGCGGCGTCCATATCGTCAACCGGCACCTCCGTCTCCCGGTTGTCTGTGTCCATGTTATCCGGGTCACTGATCGATACCTGGGCGCTGAGGAAAGAAAAGAGAAGTGATTAGCAACAAAAATTGATGGCTATCAGAAGTACTAGTATATTGCTTAGCCGGAAATATAACTTACCCGGCATTCACCCCGAAATCTGCAGGAAGTGAGCTGCTAGACGCGGACGAGGCTGTCACAGAATCCGAGAGTGAGACCCGGAGCTGTCCGGCTAATGGATGATTGGGGGAAGGGTGTCTTTGGGGTGAGTTGGAGGGATGAGATGGAGAAGTACCAGTACGACGAGCCGGGGACGTGGGAATACCCGGGTTGAGGGGATCATCACCCGGGGAATTCCGGCTTACCCTGCGCTTGGTCGGAGGCGGATCCTTCAAGTGTGGCGAATTGGATAATTGTCGGTTAAGTTCGCGCATATTATCAAAGGAATAGGGTTTGGAGGACATGGAAGAGTAAGGAACCTTGAAGACGACCCCTCGGGTTTTCCTCTTGGCCCCGACCTCAACCTCCGGCTCAGCCTCGCTTTTATCGCTCTCAGTCTCTTCCGGGTCACCCTGGTCATCCTTGTCATCCTTATCATCCATCCCTGAAAGGCGCAAGCATATAGTTGGAAAAAGAGAAAAAAAATAGGGAAAGCAAAGTAATAGAGGTTGAGGTGATTGAAATCTGGGTGATACCTTCGTCAGTGTCGGCCGGTTCTTCTTCTTCCTCCGGGTTCCCGGAGTTGGGAGGGGTCTCGATGTTCCAGAAAGCATTATCGGCCTGAGATAAAAGCATGAAGGTGAGAGTTAGTAGTTGTATCAAGTCAAAGTACGAGAATAAGTGGGTAAGTATCGGATTTTACCGCTGGAGCCGGGTTATCCCGGGTGAACGGCGCTAACCCGGCTATATTCTTGATCACCTCCAGCTTCTCAGTCAGAAAGCTCTTGATGGTCTTGTTGGTATTGCCAGCCGGATAATTTTTCGAGGAATAGCGGAGCGCGTCCGTGACGTGTCCCGAGTATTCGCACATTAGCTTTGAGCGAATAGAGTTGGGCTGAATCCGGAAATCTACCCAAGTCTTAACCAGGTTAAGCCCAGCAAGACCATGGGCGAAAAGGACGGCTATCTTGGCCAGGTGAGGCTGGATGGATTCTCTTTCCGACTCAAAGGCAAAAGCGTTAAAGGTGTCAGAAAGATCTAAAAGACCCTCCGAGTAACCCGGCAATTTCCTTTCGCCGGGTGGGGAGGTATCCCGGCAATAAAAGAAAGTTTGCTGCCAATGCTTAACGTGAGAATTAAGACTGAGAGTCGGCATGGGTGAATTCTTACGGCGCTGGATAGAAACCCCGCCGCAGGCCAAGAGGGCCCCGTCACCGCTTTCGCGGCACGGTTTGCATTGGAAAAGTTCGATAAACAAAGCGAGATTGGGCGGGATGCACAAGTAAGATTCGCAAAGGACTATGAAGTGGGTTATATTCAACATAGAGTTAGGCCCTATGTCGAATACCCGGAGGCCGTAATGGCTGAGGACCTCACGGAAAAAAGAGTGACCCGGGGGGCGAAACCCCCGGATCACATGCTCAACGAAGCAGATTACCTCGTTGGGGTTGGGGGTAGGCCGGGTCTCGTGACCCGGTACTCTCCAGTGGATCTCCTTCTGAGGAGGGAGAACGCCAGACTCGGCGAGTTCTTCTAGCTTGGCCTGGGTCACGGAAGACCGTGCCCAGTTGGCGGAGATGGATTGGGTTGGCCTGGCCTTGGCCGGCTGTTTGCCCTTGTGCTTTGGAGCCATTTGCTCGGTCTGCAAAATACAAGGCAAAGAGTACGAAACATTAAGACTCGGGAATTATGAGTTATCCGAGTATCCATGAGTAGTATCAGTAAGAAGCACAGAAACTATGAGTTATCCGACTATCAACGAACAGTTATGGAAATTATCGGTAATCCTAGTGTCAGTGAGCCATTATGAAAAGGAGTTGGTTGTTTGGTTAACTAGCATAAATAAAAGATCCGGAAATAGAGGATTGTCCGGGTATCGAAGAACAGCTGCGGAAATTTTGACACACTATATCTAGATTGGGAAATTTAAAGGGAAATTCGCGAAGAGATTAAGGATCGCAAGTGATGGGAGATTGAAATTGAGTCTATCATTGAGCGATTGAACAAGCAAGTGTGGTACAAAGCGATCTAAATCGGCGCAAGAAAGTAGCCGGCGGACAGACCTAGGTCCAATCTGGATCGGGCGGAGAAATTGGAAGTCAAAATTAATGGGGAAAAGAAGCTCACCGGAGTAGATTGAAGGAGAGCACGACGGCGGCAA
Organism: Alopecurus myosuroides; assembly: GCA_028641055.1. Taxonomy (NCBI): domain Eukaryota; kingdom Viridiplantae; phylum Streptophyta; class Magnoliopsida; order Poales; family Poaceae; genus Alopecurus; species Alopecurus myosuroides. Next base: position 224,838,145 of record CM054058.1, read on the forward strand.
ATGGCGCAGCTGTGGTGCCCCTCTGGGACTCCCGGCGGGCAGTTCGGGGGCGCGGCGGCGGAAACTGGCGGCGGCGTGGGGCGAACCGTGGATGAGCGCAGCTGACGGCGGCTCGGCTCCGGCGGCGTGCCCGAGGTCTCCGTGGCGGCGCTGTGTAAGCTCGGGTGAGAGAGCGCCGGTGAGGAAGAAGATGATGGAAGAAATGGAACGTTGGGCTATGTTACCCTCCTAGGGCACCTATTTATAGGTGCGGGTGGGGAAACTAGGTCAAAGTGAGCGGGAGCCAAAATTTTCGTAAGAGATACCCGTCCGGAAATTTTGGAATACGCGTTAAGTGCCCGTGCGCGATATCCGGAAATGATAGGAAGTAAATCCCTTCCGCGATATCCGGACCAATTAACGAGTGAAATAAGCCGGGTCTTCTGCATCTTCCTCGGAGCATTGACCCGGAGAAGTAAAGATGGATTCTGAGAAAGCCGGGTTATTATATGGACCACCAATGGAGTTAGGCCTAGCTGTTTATTAAAGCAACCTAACCCGGCCTCTATGAACTTGTATATTTGTCATTTTTGCAGGGAATAGTGTGCGCTTCAAGGAGGATCTCGGGAAGCCCAAGCTATTCTGGGGACTACTGATGGAGGGATGATAACCCGGTATGCCAACGCCAAGGTGTAATTCCGCCCAAAGGACGCTGCGCAAGACCCGGCTTAGGGAAAAGGAGCTTCTAGAAGGCCCAGGAGTGTAGGCCTCGTAACCCGGATTGTGGGTTCCGATAAGGAAGTTTAGGGTTTGTAAGCAGTGTCCGGGTAGGATTCCGAGCACGCCTTGGATAGTAAGCTAGGGGTCCGGGTACTATATAAGCCGGCCCCTAGGGTTAGATTAGACGAGATTGCGAGATATCGAGTATCCATTGTAACACGAAAGTTGAGATAGTATATTCAGATCGGAGACTCGGCGACTTGATTGCCGGCTACCAGATTGCATATCACCATGGTTTCCCTTGAGCTAAACCCTCTCCCAAACACCAGAGTCGATTTGCCCCAAGACAAGTTACCCCCGGTAACGTCTGCCGTGATTATCCCACAACAGTCGCCTCCTGATCGCCGCCCATCTCGGCCTCCTCCCCAACGTTGTTCTGCTCAGCCCCTTCGTCGCCATTTTCGTCCTGCTGCTCCTCCTCGTCGCGAGCGTCCCCATCCTCGGCGGCCTCATCATCATCTTCAACATCGGTGTCCGGCTCCGTGGGGCCGTCGATGAACTGCTAAGTATCAGCATAAGATGCAAGCCGGTAGGCGGTATCCTTGCGACGCTGGACGAATTCCTTTCGCTCGGTCCACTTGGAGTTGTTCCGGAGATCCTTGAGCTTCTCGAGGTCCAGGTTCTCGTACCAGGATAACACGAAGTGGAGGGCCTCATCTACGCCAGCTCGGGCGGCTGAGGCGCGCCACTTCTTCAACTCCACCTTGGCATAGTCCAAGTCGGAGGCCAGTTTGGTGATGGTGGTCGGGAGCTCGGTATCAGGCCAGAAGACTTTGTGGAGGTGCATCCCAGTGGACAACAAAGTGGTGCCCAGGCCCTTGAGGAGATGAACCCGGGTCTTGATATTCTCAATCTGGTCATCGATGAAAGCCGAGTTGGTCACATCAAAACCGAGCCCCTTCCGCACCGCCCTGGCCTTCTCCACAGCTTCCTCAACACTTGCATTAAGATCCGGGAAGGTCCCTGAGAGAGGCGAGGCTGGGAAGAGTCAAGAGACTAGATAAGGAAGACCGAAAAAGAGAGACTGAGCAGAGGAAACCAGATAAGAAACCAGGAAAGGGCAGTAACTTACAGCGCATGTCCTGAACAAGATCCTTAAGCCGGCCGGACCATCCTTCTGGAAGGGCATGCTCTTTCTCCAGCAGGCTCCGAGAGCTGACCAACTGTAACATCCCAAGTATGAAAAATAGCCATTAGAATGTTTGCTCTCTGTTATTTTATTGTGAGATCCTGGCGCAGGGCTCAATAGGATTAATAGGATACTCATATCAACAAGTTGCAACTTCTTTTCCGGAAGCTCATCTTGAAAGAACTCCAGTGTTAAGCGTGCTTGGCCTGGAGCAATTTGAGGATGGGTGACCGACCGGGAAGTCCTTCCCGGGTGCGCATGAGTGAGGACAAAGTGCACAGGAAAGACTAGTGTTGGTCTGTGGGGCCAGTCTAGAGATCCTAGAGAGCTACCAGGGGTGACAGCCGCCAGCTACGAGGTGGCCGGGGTGTTACATTTGGTATCAGAGCCGACCCTCGCGGTTACCCGGGCGTGTGCGGGTCAGTGGGTGGACATGTGGGACATGTGCCGACACTGGGCGCACAGACGAGTGCCAAGAGGGGAAGTTCCTGGACTGTAGGTTGACCGACGAGAGCGTCGGTCTTCTAAGGGGGGAAGGATGTGAGATCCTGGCGCAGGGCTCAATAGGATTAATAGGATACTCATATCAACAAGTTGCAACTTCTTTTCCGGAAGCTCATCTTGAAAGAACTCCAGTGTTAAGCGTGCTTGGCCTGGAGCAATTTGAGGATGGGTGACCGACCGGGAAGTCCTTCCCGGGTGCGCATGAGTGAGGACAAAGTGCACAGGAAAGATCCTAGAGATCCTAGAGAGCTACCAGGGGTGACAGCCGCCAGCTACGAGGTGGCCGGGGTGTTACATTTATGTTTTGCATCATGACATCATGTTCATTGCATTTGTTTTGCTTTGTTTTCCATTTGTTTTCCTCTGTTTTCATTTGTTTTCCTTTGTTTTGTATTTGAGTTTAAAATCAAATTTCAAACCTTTTGTTTCATACTTGTGATGTTACAATTTCCAAAATGATATTTCAAATCAAAACAATCAATTGTTTCCATTAAAGTTGTGATTCCAAACTGTTGTTTTATTTCTAATCAAAATTCACTTAATACCAAACCCTTTTCAAATTCAATTAATTTCCAAAACAACAACTCTTTTGAAAATTATGAAAATGACCAAAACACTTCCATCATTGTTTCCATCAAACCATAAGGTTCAAAACTATTTAAAATGATGGCTTTTAATATTTCACTTAATTCAAATGATGTTCAAATTCAATTGCAAATTACAAACAACACCCAATTTGAACTTATCAAAATTACAAAACAATTCATTCACTTGTTTCCAATTAAACTTGAATTTTAAAACTTATTTTGCTTAATTTCAATTATTTCAATTAATATTAAAAATTCAATCAAATTCCAAACAACTTGCAAACAGTACCAAAATTCAAAATATTTTTGAAAACAAAAGTTGGAAAGTTGTTGCTGTGGTAATAACTAACCTATACAATTTTTTCCAAGATTTTCCTAACCCAAAAACTTATCATTCTCTTCCTATTTCTATTCAGCAAAAAAAAATAAAGAGGGAAAAAATAAAAACCAAAACCCCAAACAGAGAGAGGAGCAGGCCCAGCCCACCTCTACCCCTCAGGCCTGGTACCCCTTCGACCCCCACCCTTCTTCTTCCCCTGTACGGAAGCCATCTGAGGCTACCCACGTCGACATCCAGGAGCGGCGACGGCTGCTGCTCGCTCTCCCTCCCCCTATAAACCTAGCTCAAGCCCTAGGGTTCCCCTCTAACCCTAGCCGCACTCCTCTCCTCCTCTCTTCCTCTCTCCCCCGCCTCCATTCTTTCTACCTCTCTTCTCTCTGCACTAGGCTCTCTCTGAACCTGTATCACACCCGACCACCACCCCCTCTTTTCGCCGGTGCTCGCCGCCGGGAGGGCCACCCTCCGGCCAGGGCGAGGCCCTCTACCTCCTCGACCCCTCGGCGGCCACGGGGACCCAGCACAGCGCCGCCGCCATCCACTCCTCGCCGCCGGTCGCTCTCTGCTCTGCCCCGACCCCTCCTCCTTTGAGCCCTCGGTGAGCCTCCCTCTCCCTTCCCTCTCTGCCCTCGTGTCCACCCACGCACGCCGCGAACCCACAGCACAAGCCCCACGCAGCAGATCACCACGGCCACCGCGGGCAGCAACGATCGCCGCCGGCCACAGAACGTGCTCCGACGACCTTCAGTTAACTGAACTGAATATTCAGTTAACAGCGAATCTGCATCTTAACCCCCCCCCCCCCACGACCCCCTCCTATCACAAGTTCAGCAGCCACCGCAGTGGTTCTGCCCCTTTGCGCGCACAGCGAGGGGGTGGGTTCGAATCCCACCCCCCCACGGGATTAAACCCACTATTTTCTCCTTTTGTTTAAATCCAATAACATGACAGAAATCACAGAACAGTCCCTGCTAATCTATTCTAAGTCCCTGTACTATTTTTTCTAAGTCCCTGTATATTAATTTAATGGCAGATTACCACCTAAACTATAAAAATGCATAAATAATTCATTTTAACTCCAAATGCAACTTTTTAAATATGTATTCTGTACCAAATTGAATTCTCTACCCAAATATAAAATTTGTTTACTGTTTTGAATATTTTAAATTGGTGATATATTTGAAAACTTGTTTAATTCACTTAATTTTGCAAAATTCATAACTTGGGCATAAAAATTCCAAATTCAACAAACTAAATATGTTTTCCATTCAATTTTTCATGTACTTTCCAAATATCAATTTTGTTTGCTGTTTTGAATAATTTAAATTGCTGAAAACAACTGTTTCTTAATTAATGCATTTAAAATTGCCAAATTAATAACTTGCTCATTTTAAATCCAATTTCAACAAATAAAATATGTTTTCCATGCAAAATTAAACCACCTTTCCAAATATAAAATTTGTTTCATGTTTTGAATAATTAAAATTGGTTAAATGATTTAAACCTTGTTTAAATCATTTAACATTGCTAAATTCATAACTTGCTCAAATTAAATTATTTTTGAAACTATAAAATATGTTTTCAAACCATAGAAGTATAAACTTTTCAAATATGAATTTGGTTTAATGTTTTGAACAAATAAAAATCCAAATAATTTCATACTTGAATTAATTCATTTAAATCTTGTTCAAACTTGTTTAATTCGTAATTAATTCATCCTAATTCCTTTTTCAACAAGTGAAACATGTATTCCACCTAAAATGTTGTGTACTTTCCAAATATGAACTTTGTTATCTGTTTTGAACAATTTAACTTGATGAAAACAACAAATGCTTGTGTGACACCTTTAAGGAACCAAAATTTCATAACTTAATAAATAAAATTTCAAACTTGGTAACCCTTATTTCAAATTGATCCTATTGTTGTTATCTTTCTGTTTTCCTCATCCATGCATCATGCTAATCCACTTCACCTATTGTTTAGTTGTAAAACAATTATTTCAACCCTAATTCATGGGCTTTTCATATGCAACTCAAATTGCATATGGGTCCATTTAAACATGTTATCCTGTCAACTAGTTTATTCTGATGCATCACTTAAATGGTCATGCATCATCCCATGTTTGTGCATTATGCCATGTTATTGATTGTTTGTCTCTCTGCGTTGCTTGTTTGCTTCTTCTCGGATATACGACGACGTTGAGACCGACGATACTTACGACACCCCTTCTGAGGATCTAGCTTAGTACCAGGCTGCTGAGTTTGCAGGCAAGTATTCACTCACATGAACCATTGTGTTCCTTTCAACATTGGATACCGATACTTTCCGTTGTCTATTTCTGCTAGCCATATGAATAGTTGCTTCTTTACGAACCTATCACATGTTATCCTCTAACCCTGATATAGCCTCACCTCCACACCTATAACCCCTTTGCTTGTTGCCCGTGTCTTACTAGCATGCTTAGGGTTGTTTTGCTCGAGTCTGTTGTCCGTTACTTTCGGTTAATATATTTTATTATGTTCTGGGGCTCGATTGTAACAGCCCAAGTATGAAAACCTACCAATTAGAATGTTTGATTTCTTGTTTATTAAAGTTTTGCATCATGTCATCATGTTGTTTGCATCTGTTTCTAATTTGTTGCATTTGTTTTCCACTGTTTTCACAACTCAAATTCAAACCTTATTCAAACCATGTTTTCATACTTGTTCTGTTACAACTTTTGGAATAAAAATAACAAATGAAAACAACCAAATTGTTCCATTTTATTCCATGTTGATCACTTATTAAATTGTTGGTTCTAATCAAACAATTAATTCCAAATCATTTCCAAATTCAAACCAATCCTCAAAATCATTAATCTTTTGAATTCATGAAGTGCACCACTAATTTGAATTCCTTAAATCACTTTTAAACCCTAAAGAAAACCCTATTGAAAAATACTTTGTTTTCTAATATTAACTAATATTGCAAATTTCAATCAATTTGGTTTAAATTTTAAACAACAATCAAACATTTAAATTTTTGCAACTAAAAGTTACAAACTGTTAGTAGGTGGCCTAAGGAGTTTCCCTAAAATTTTCTCAAATTTTTCTACTAACCAAAATCTCATGTTTTGATTCCACTTGCTTTTGCTACAAAAAAAAAAGTAAAACAAACAAAAAATAACAAAGAGGAGAGGGAGGCATGCAGCCCATCCCTTTTCTTTTCTTCCCAAGCCCAACTTTTTCCTGTTGGCCCAATACCCTTTCACCCCCTGTCACTGTCATCTTCCTCACGTCACCTGTACGAGTGCTTCCCCTCCACTCGATCCCACCTCCCTCGCTGCGATTGCTGCCGTACCTTGCCAACTGCCCCATAAAAACCACCTCCCTCTGCCCTAGACTCAAACCCTAGACCATAGCTACCCCTCCATCGCCGCCGTCTTCTTTTTTTTTTCCTTCCCCTGCTCCCTGTTCTTCCTCTGAACCTATAACTGAACCTGAACATCCTCACCACCGAGTCCCTCTTCAACCGGTGATCGCCGGAGCTCCGTACCCCCTCCGGCCGCGCCAGCGGCGGGAATGGAGCCGCCGCTCTGCCCTCTACGCCCCTGTGCCCTCGGCGCGGGCCGGGAGGCCACGCTGCGCCGCCGCCGTCCGTCTCCTCCACCGCCGGTCTCCCTGTCTGCCCCGACCGCCACCTGACTGGCTCGAGGTGAGCACCCCACCTCGCCTTCCCCTCGATCTCTTCTCTCCTCCCTCACCTCCTCTAACCCCCGCAGCGCACCACGGCCCCCCTCCCGCGGGCGCGCCTCCCTATCTCCTCTCCGGCGAACAGCCACCCGCAGCAGCCCGTCGACCACGACTGCCCCGTGAGATTCAGTTACCTGAATCGTTTTCAGATTCAGTACACCGCGGAAACACACCTTATTCACGCCCCTGCTCCTATCCTGTCACAACCCGAAGCACACCCCAGTGGTGCTGTTCCTTGCGCAGCAGCAGGAGGTTGGGGGTTCAAGTCCCCCCCTCCCACCATTTACCCAAATCTTTTTATTTCCTTTGTTTTAGAACATCACCTTCTCAGTAATCACCAATAGGTCCCTGTTGATTAAATCTATGCCCCTGAAATATATTTTCCAAGTCCCTAATGAACTAAAAGTGGCAGATTTGCACCCAATTTTGGAAATTGCATAAATAAATCATCCTAACTCCAAATCCAACATTTTTGATATGTTTTCAATACCAAATTAAATGTTCTATCCAAATATAAAATTTGTTTACTGTTTTGAATATTTTAAATTTGTGCAATATTTGAAAACTTGTCAAATTCCCTTAAAATTGCAAAATTCATAACTTGTTCATAAAAATTCCAAATTTCACAAACCAAATATGTTTTCCAATCAATTTTTCATGTACTTTCCAAATATAAATTTTGTTTGCTGTTTTGAATAATTTAAATTGCTGAAAACAACTGTTTCTTGTTTATTGCATTTAAAATTGCCAAAATAATAACTTGCTCATTTTAAATCCAATTTCCACAAATGAAATATGTTTTCCATGCAAAATTAAACCCTCTTTCCAAATATAAAATTTGTTTCATGTTTTGAATAATTAAAATTGGTTAAATGATTTAAACCTTGTTTAAATCATTTAATATTGCTAAATTCATAACTTGATCAAATCAAATTCTTTTGGGACATATAAAATATGTTTTCAAACCATCAAAGCATACCCTTTTCAAATATGAATCTCACTTAATGTTTTGAACAAATAAAAATTCATTTAAGTTCATGTTTGAATTAAAATTCATTTAATTCTTGCTTAAACTTGTTTAATTCATAAATAATTTATTTGAAATCCTTTTTCAACAAGTGGAACATGTAATCCACCCAAAATCTTGTGTGCTATTCAAATATGAACTTTGTTATCTATTTTGAACAATTTAACTTGATGAAAACAACAAATGCCTGTGTAACACCTTTAAGAAACCAAAATTCCATAACTTAATAAATGAATTTCTAAACTTGTTAAACCTTATTTCTATTTGGTGCTATTGTTGTTATTTTGCTGTTTTCCTCATCCATGCATCATGCTAATCCACTTTAATATGATGATTAGTTGTAAAACAATTAATTCAACCATAATTCATGGGCTTTCCATATGCAATCCAATTGCATATGGGTCCATTTAATCCTGTTTCTATCTTGTCAACTAGTTTATTTTGATGCACCCATTAACTTGACATGCATCATCTTTGATTGTGCACAATGCCATGATAATGATTGTTTATTTCTGCCTTGTTTGTTTGCTTCTTCTCGGATAAACGACGACGTTGAGACCGACGATACTTACGACACCCCTTCTAAGGATTTAGCTCAGTACCAGGCTACTGGGTTTTGCAGGCAAGTTATCACTCACATGAACCACCGTGTTCCTTTCAACATTGGTTACCGATACTTTCCGTTGTTTCTTTCTGCTAGCCTTAGTAGTAGTTGTTTCTGTTACGAACCTATCACATGAATCCTTTTAACCCTGTTATTGCCTCACCTCCATACCAAAAACCCCTTGCTTGTTGCCTTAGTCTTACCTAGCATGCTTAGGTTTGTTTTGCTCGAGTCTGTTACCCGTTACTTTCTGTTACTACTCTATTATGTTCTGGGGGCTCGATGTTTAATCAATCAATCAATCATGCTAATGTTATTACTTAATAATAAATTGATGATAAGGCACCGGCAGGAGGCCCATGAGAGGTTTTGAAGCCTGCTAGTGTCGACCCTAATAGGAAAAGGGTCTTGTCTACTGATCCATGATGAGCGCACTAACCGCATGTGGGAAGCGAGTATGGGCGCCCCCCTCAACTTGACCTGATTCGCATCTCGTCCAAATCGCCTCATTTAGTTCGTGTTTTCCATTTGCCGCATCATGTTTTTGCGAGCCCAGGCCAGGGTGGAACTTTCGTAGTCGGCATATAGGGGGACACGTTCTTAGAGTGCTATGAGGGTCCATTTTCTTCTGGGCTCGATTAGCCGTGCGCCCAAGGTGCTTTGGGCTTGATGCGAAGAATGGTTGGTTGTGTAGAGTACCCCGCTTGGTGGGTTAGCTTCCCATCTGGCGGGTTATTCTTGCGTGTACGGCCAAATTGGTGCAACCCTGCAGGGATAATCTTCTCGAGAAGCCGTGTTTTCCGCGGTTATGGATTACTTGGTGAAAGTACTGGCTAACAAGTACTCAGGACAACTTAAACATAATGATCAAACATGTTACACCCCATGATTAATAACTTGACTAGTAATAGGCTTATTGACACAATAATTTGAACCATCATTATTACAACTGTGTGAGTTATCCTCGGATCGCTTCTTTGGATAAGGGGCGAGATCCAGGATGGGTTTGTTTGAAGTTATCTTTCAGTTGGTTACAATCCTCGATCTTATCTCCTTTCTGTTAGCCGGAAGTGGTAGAATCTCTGTAGTTGGTTAGCGCAGCCAGTCGCAGCATCTTTTATATCCCCTCTCTTCCGTTGAACCCAAGGCATCTGTGCTTGGTGTTGACGGGTTACACTTTGGTGAACTGTGAGTCTTGCTTGCCAGTACGTTTATGTACTGACCCCGTTGGGGCTGTGGTTTCCGCAGACCTACGTTTCCGAGGATCTACATGGTGGCAACTACGTGGAGTATGACGACGAGACTGCTGACGAGTAGATAGCGGACCCGGGCAGGATCCGAGACTTCGTGGATGGGCTCCGTCTGTTTGTTTCCGGCCTCTTAGGCCTATTTGGTTCTTGTCTGTACTCGGACATGTTGAATGCTTCCGCTGTGATGTAATGATGTATTGTTGGGGCATGTGCCCTCTGAATGATTGTATTTGCTATCTCTGCTCTAATGAGAGTCATTTGCAACTTATTTCGACCTTTTGTGTCGTAGAGATCTGTTGTGTTATCATTTGTTCAACGCCGTTGACGTACCATGTGTGAATGGTTTGAAGTACGTCAATGGAAGTGTCCTGATTTCTATGGGATAGTTTACATCGACGGTGGATAGTAGAGTTTGGTTGTCGCACATAAGTGCTGGCCTACTCGTAAGAGGATGCGGGAGCAGATAAGCCCCGTAATCCAAGCATCTACTATTCAGTTCGGCCCGATGAGTATCCCCTAGAAGTCCGGGTGCGACAAATGGTATCAGAGCCTGTCTGCCTGTAGGATCCCTTTTTACTGGTCGCAGTTGAGTCTAGAAACTATTTTGTAGCTATATAGGAAAAATGAAACGTGAGAGTAGGAATTCTGTTCTTTTTCTTCTTTCCCCACCCACCCTCCCTTTTCTGGTAAGGAAGTGCAACGTTGATTTCTCCCTTCTCATCTAAACTTTCAAGTTAGGATTTCACGTGTTTTGGGTTTTCCGTAGTACCTCAGGAGTTTTGTTCTCGTTTTCCCCGATGTTGATATCCTGTTCTTCTCAACATTCTTTTCGTCCGTTGAAATCTTGTTGTTGTTTTCCATTTCAGTTCTTCTACCGGCGTCTAATCAAAGTTTCCCCGTTCATCTGCTAAACTCTATTCCAGCTAAAGTGTTATTTCATACCGGAGCATCACATTCCTTTGTGTCAACAATCTTTTCCACAACATACAACCCAAAATCTGGTTCCACTAAGCAATCAAATCACCGTTCACTCTCCGGAATCTCAAATGTTGACTTCCAAGATAAGTAAGAACAATCCAATTCTAATGGGAGGCCACATATTCCTCGTTACTCTCATGTTGATGATTCTGACATTGATGATTATTCTTAGTGTTGCATTGATGTCAATAACTCTGTTCCACCATTCTAGCCAGATAATCTATTCTCCAAATGAATCAAGTTCCATTCAGCTATACACCCTCAATACAAAAACCTCTCCCTTTACTTGAAAATGTTCCGGTGGTTTGCTAATTCCCTGACGTCTATCCAATGTGCACGAGGTGTTTCACGTGTCACAGCTCAAGAGGATCTCCCCAAGAAGTTTTCGGACCTTTTCTTTTCTCAGTAGGAATCTCGGGGCGCGATTCCTTCAAGGGGGGGCGTTTTGTAACAGCCCAAGTATGAAAACCTACCAATTAGAATGTTTGATTTCTTGTTTATTAAAGTTTTGCATCATGTCATCATGTTGTTTGCATCTGTTTCTAATTTGTTGCATTTGTTTTCCACTGTTTTCACAACTCAAATTCAAACCTTATTCAAACCATGTTTTCATACTTGTTCTGTTACAACTTTTGGAATAAAAATAACAAATGAAAACAACCAAATTGTTCCATTTTATTCCATGCTGATCACTTATTAAATTGTTGGTTCTAATCAAACAATTAATTCAAAATCATTTCCAAATTCAAACCAATCCTCAAAATCATTAATCTTTTGAATTCATGAAGTGCACCACTAATTTGAATTCCTTAAATCACTTTTAAACCCTAAAGAAAACCCTATTGAAAAATACTTTGTTTTCTAATATTAACTAATATTGCAAATTTCAATCAATTTGGTTTAAATTTTAAACAACAATCAAACATTTAAATTTTTGCAACTAAAAGTTACAAACTGTTAGTAGGTGGCCTAAGGAGTTTCCCTAAAATTTTCTCAAATTTTTCTACTAACCAAAATCTCATGTTTTGATTCCACTTGCTTTTGCTACAAAAAAAAAGTAAAACAAACAAAAAATAACAAAGAGGAGAGGGAGGCATGCAGCCCATCCCTTTTCTTTTCTTCCCAAGCCCAACTTTTTCCTGTTGGCCCAATACCCTTTCACCCCCTGTCACTGTCATCTTCCTCACGTCACCTGTACGAGTGCTTCCCCTCCACTCGATCCCACCTCCCTCGCTGCGATTGCTGCCGTACCTTGCCCACTGCCCCATAAAAACCACCTCCCTCTGCCCTAGACTCAAACCCTAGACCATAGCTACCCCTCCATCGCCGCCGTCTTCTTTTTTTTCCCTTCCCCTGCTCCCTGTTCTTCCTCTGAACCTATAACTGAACCTGAACATCCTCACCACCGAGTCCCTCTTCAACCGGTGATCGCCGGAGCTCCGTACCCCCTCCGGCCGCGCCAGCGGCGGGAATGGAGCCGCCGCTCTGCCCTCTACGCCCCTGTGCCCTCGGCGCAGGCCGGGAGGCCACGCTGCGCCGCCGCCGTCCGTCTCCTCCACCGCCGGTCTCCCTGTCTGCCCCGACCGCCACCTGACTGGCTCGAGGTGAGCACCCCACCTCGCCTTCCCCTCGATCTCTTCTCTCCTCCCTCACCTCCTCTAACCCCCGCAGCGCACCACGGCCCCCCTCCCGCGGGCGCGCCTCCCTATCTCCTCTCCGGCGAACAGCCACCCGCAGCAGCCCGTCGACCACGACTGCCCCGTGAGATTCAGTTACCTGAATCGTTTTCAGATTCAGTACACCGCGGAAACACACCTTATTCACGCCCCTGCTCCTATCCTGTCACAACCCGAAGCACACCCCAGTGGTGTTGTTCCTTGCGCAGCAGCAGGAGGTTGGGGGTTCAAGTCCCCCCCTCCCACCATTTACCCAAATCTTTTTATTTCCTTTGTTTTAGAACATCACCTTCTCAGTAATCACCAATAGGTCCCTGTTGATTAAATCTATGCCCCTGAAATATATTTTCCAAGTCCCTAATGAACTAAAAGTGGCAGATTTGCACCCAATTTTGGAAATTGCATAAATAAATCATCCTAACTCCAAATCCAACATTTTTGATATGTTTTCAATACCAAATTAAATGTTCTATCCAAATATAAAATTTGTTTACTGTTTTGAATATTTTAAATTTGTGCAATATTTGAAAACTTGTCAAATTCCCTTAAAATTGCAAAATTCATAACTTGTTCATAAAAATTCCAAATTTCACAAACCAAATATGTTTTCCAATCAATTTTTCATGTACTTTCCAAATATAAATTTTGTTTGCTGTTTTGAATAATTTAAATTGCTGAAAACAACTGTTTCTTGTTTATTGCATTTAAAATTGCCAAAATAATAACTTGCCCATTTTAAATCCAATTTCCACAAATGAAATATGTTTTCCATGCAAAATTAAACCCTCTTTCCAAATATAAAATTTGTTTCATGTTTTGAATAATTAAAATTGGTTAAATGATTTAAACCTTGTTTAAATCATTTAATATTGCTAAATTCATAACTTGATCAAATCAAATTCTTTTGGGACATATAAAATATGTTTTCAAACCATCAAAGCATACCCTTTTCAAATATGAATCTCACTTAATGTTTTGAACAAATAAAAATTCATTTAAGTTCATGTTTGAATTAAAATTCATTTAATTCTTGCTTAAACTTGTTTAATTCATAAATAATTTATTTGAAATCCTTTTACAACAAGTGGAACATGTAATCCACCCAAAATCTTGTGTTCTCTTCAAATATGAACTTTGTTATCTATTTTGAACAATTTAACTTGATGAAAACAACAAATGCCTGTGTAACACCTTTAAGAAACCAAAATTCCATAACTTAATAAATGAATTTCTAAACTTGTTAAACCTTATTTCTATTTGGTGCTATTGTTGTTATTTTGCTATTTTCCTCATCCATGCATCATGCTAATCCACTTTCATATGATGATTAGTTGTAAAACAATTAATTCAACCATAATTCATGGGCTTTCCATATGCAATCCAATTGCATATGGGTCCATTTAATCCTGTTTCTATCTTGTCAACTAGTTTATTTTGATGCACCCATTAACTTGACATGCATCATCTTTGATTGTGCACAATGCCATGATAATGATTGTTTATTTCTGCCTTGTTTGTTTGCTTCTTCTCGGATAAACGACGACGTTGAGACCGACGATACTTACGACACCCCTTCTAAGGATTTAGCTCAGTACCAGGCTACTGGGTTTTGCAGGCAAGTTATCACTCACATGAACCACCGTGTTCCTTTCAACATTGGTTACCGATACTTTCCGTTGTTTCTTTCTGCTAGCCTTAGTAGTAGTTGTTTCTGTTACGAACCTATCACATGAATCCTTTTAACCCTGTTATTGCCTCACCTCCATACCAAAAAACCCTTGCTTGTTGCCTTAGTCTTACCTAGCATGCTTAGGTTTGTTTTGCTCGAGTCTGTTACCCGTTACTTTCTGTTACTACTCTATTATGTTCTGGGGGCTCGATGTTTAATCAATCAATCAATCATGCTAATGTTATTACTTAATAATAAATTGATGATAAGGCACCGGCAGGAGGCCCATGAGAGGTTTTGAAGCCTGCTAGTGTCGACCCTAATAGGAAAAGGGTCTTGTCTACTGATCCATGATGAGCGCACTAACCGCATGTGGGAAGCGAGTATGGGCGCCCCCCTCAACTTGACCTGATTCGCATCTCGTCCAAATCGCCTCATTTAGTTCGTGTTTTCCATTTGCCGCATCATGTTTTTGCGAGCCCAGGCCAGGGTGGAACTTTCGTAGTCGGCATATAGGGGGACACGTTCTTAGAGTGCTATGAGGGTCCATTTTCTTCTGGGCTCGATTAGCCGTGCGCCCAAGGTGCTTTGGGCTTGATGCGAAGAATGGTTGGTTGTGTAGAGTACCCCGCTTGGTGGGTTAGCTTCCCATCTGGCGGGTTATTCTTGCGTGTACGGCCAAATTGGTGCAACCCTGCAGGGATAATCTTCTCGAGAAGCCGTGTTTTCCGTGGTTATGGATTACTTGGTGAAAGTACTGGCTAACAAGTACTCAGGACAACTTAAACATAATGATCAAACATGTTACACCCCATGATTAATAACTTGACTAGTAATAGGCTTATTGACACAATAATTTGAACCATCATTATTACAACTGTGTGAGTTATCCTCGGATCGCTTCTTTGGATAAGGGGCGAGATCCAGGATGGGTTTGTTTGAAGTTATCTTTCAGTTGGTTACAATCCTCGATCTTATCTCCTTTCTGTTAGCCGGAAGTGGTAGAATCTCTGTAGTTGGTTAGCGCAGCCAGTCGCAGCATCTTTTATATCCCCTCTCTTCCGTTGAACCCAAGGCATCTGTGCTTGGTGTTGACGGGTTACACTTTGGTGAACTGTGAGTCTTGCTTGCCAGTACGTTTATGTACTGACCCCGTTGGGGCTGTGGTTTCCGCAGACCTACGTTTCCGAGGATCTACATGGTGGCAACTACGTGGAGTATGACGACGAGACTGCTGACGAGTAGATAGCGGACCCGGGCAGGATCCGAGACTTCGTGGATGGGCTCCGTCTGTTTGTTTCCGGCCTCTTAGGCCTATTTGGTTCTTGTCTGTACTCAGACATGTTGAATGCTTCCGCTGTGATGTAATGATGTATTGTTGGGGCATGTGCCCTCTGAATGATTGTATTTGCTATCTCTGCTCTAATGAGAGTCATTTGCAACTTATTTCGACCTTTTGTGTCGTAGAGATCTGTTGTGTTATCATTTGTTCAACGCCGTTGACGTACCATGTGTGAATGGTTTGAAGTACGTCAATGGAAGTGTCCTGATTTCTATGGGATAGTTTACATCGACGGTGGATAGTAGAGTTTGGTTGTCGCACATAAGTGCTGGCCTACTCGTAAGAGGATGCGGGAGCAGATAAGCCCCGTAATCGAAGCATCTACTATTCAGTTCGGCCCGATGAGTATCCCCTAGAAGTCCGGGTGCGACATCGATGTTAAACAATCAACCTGTTAATGTTTGGGTAATAATAATTTGCTGATAAGGCACCGGCAGGAGGCCCGGCGTGGTTTTGAGGCCTGCTAGTGTCGACCCTAATTAGGAAAAGGGTCTTGTCTACTGATCCATGATGAGCGCACTAACCGCATGTGGGAAGCATGTATGGGCGCCCCCCTCAATTTGATTCGATTCGCATCTCGTCCAAATCGCCACACTTAGTTCGGGCTTTCCATTTGATGCATGCATGTGCAGGTGCGAACCCTTGGCGCCAGGGTGGAACTTTTGTAGTCGGCATTTAGGGCGGCGTGGTCTTAGAGTGCTATGAGGGTCCCCTTTTCTTCGTGGGGCTCGATTAGCCGCGCACGCACAGCATGTGGTTCTTTGGGCTTGATGCGAAGAAGAGTTGAGTTGTGTTGAGTGCCCCGCTTGGTGGGAAAGGCCTTCCCATCTGGCGGGTTATTCTTACGTGTACGGCCAAATTGGTGCATCCCTGCAGGGTTAAATCTTCTCGAGAAGCCGTGTTTCCCGCGGTTATGGATTACTTGGTGAAAGTACTGGCTAACAAGTACTCAGAACAACTTACACCTAACTAATGATGATTTGACTAGTAATAGGTTTATTGACACAACAATTTGAACCATCATTAATCCAACCGTGGGAGTTATCCTCGGATTGCTTCTTTGGATAAGGGGCGAGATCCAGGATGGGTTTTGTTTGGAGTTAATTGGTAGTTGGTTACGATACGCTATCTTATCTCCTTTCTGTTAGTCGGAAGTTGTAGCATGTTTCTGTAGTTGGCTAGAGCAGCCCGCTGCAGCATCTTTTGTATCACCCTTTCTTCCGTTGAACCCAAAGCATCTGTGCTTGGTGTTGACGGGTACACTTCGGTGAATTGTGAGTCTTGCTTGCCAGTACGTTTATGTACTGACCCCTTTGGGGCTGTGGTTTCCGCAGACTACGTTTCCGAGGATCCCCGTGGTGGCTACTACGTGGAGTATGACAAGACTGCTGACGAGTAGATAGCGGACCCGGGCAGGATCCGAGACTTCGTGGATGGGCTCCGTCTTTTTTGTTTCCGGCCTCTTAGGCCTATTTGGATCTTGTCTGTACTCAGACACTTTGAATGCTTCCGCTGTGATGTAATGATGATATGTTGGGACATGTGTCCTCTGGATGATTGTATTTGGCTATCTCTGCTCTAATGAGAGCTATTTGCAACTTATTTCAATCTTTTGTGTCTTAGAGATCTGTTGTGATATCACTTGTTCAAATGCCGTTGACGTACCATGTGTGTATGTTTTTGAAGTACGTCAATGGAAGTATCTGGATTTCTATGGGATGGTTTGCGCAGACGATGAATAGTAGAGAATGGTTGTCACACGTTTACGTGTTGGCCTGCTCATATT
The DNA here is from genome assembly GCA_028641055.1 of Alopecurus myosuroides. Classification (NCBI taxonomy): domain Eukaryota; kingdom Viridiplantae; phylum Streptophyta; class Magnoliopsida; order Poales; family Poaceae; genus Alopecurus; species Alopecurus myosuroides. Next base: position 224,855,524 of record CM054058.1, read on the forward strand.
GAGATGCGGGTGCCGGTATGCCCCGTAAGCCATTTATCTACTGTTTAACGGACTGTGAGTATCCCCTAGAAGTCCGGGTGCGACACCAACATGGTGTCGAGATCATTGTTCCGGGTCCGGAGGGATTCAATCTCCCTCTCCAGAGCCAGCTCCTTGACAGTTGCACGGTCCAGCGCCTCGTTCTTGATAGTCTCAGCCTGCAATGCCGACTTGTGGGCTTCCACGAGCTCACGCTTGAGTTTGAGCACCTCCTCCTTCTCAGTAGCAAGTTCCTTCTCCATCTTAGCCTCCCTGGCTTGCACCTGCTGCTGCACCTCGGCTGGGGTAACACACCCTTGGTGCTGCGCGAGGAAGGCTTTGTTCTCATCTATGAAGAAGCGAACTCGGTTAGCAAGGAAGAAAGAAAGTGAAAACCGGATAAAAAAGATGCAAGGTAACTTACTCTCTAGAGAAGAAATCTTGCTCTGCGCTGATACAGCCATAATTTCGCAGTACTGGTGCTTGTCAGCAAGGGCCTTATACTCACCTGCAGAGAAGCAAAACTTGATCTGAGATAAAAAAAATTGGCATAAACACAAAACGCACAAGCCAAAGTGTTGGTACTTACTCTCTAAAGAGGAGATCTTGGTCGTAGCGTCCATAATACCTTGCTCCAGGACAGCTGCGAATTGGGAGATAGGAACCGAGTTAGAAGACTGATGCCAGTAAAGCATAAGCAGTAACTCGGTGAGAGTGAAGGTTACCTCTTTCGCCCTTCTCCTCCTCTAGTGCCCGGTTCTTCGCCTTGACAGCCCAGTGGGACCAAAGAAGTTGGCGGAAGAGTTTGGTGCGGGCTAGGGTGCACTCCTGAAGAGAAAAATGAGAAGGTGTACGTGGGAAGACTCGACCCGAGTAGACTACAGCTCGGTCGAGTCTTGACTACTCGGCCCAAATCTCGGGGACTGGATGGTAGATAAGAGAAGAGATAGAAGAAAGATGAAAAAGGTTGCAACTCAGAAATCCGGATAGATAAGAAATGTACTTACCCGGTTGGTGTTCTCGGCATCCTCGGCAGCTTTGCGCAGACAGTAGATCTTGTGCGCCAAGGTGCTGCTGGACGCGGCTACGACCATCGAGACAGGACCAGCATCGGCTTTGTTCCAGGCCTACCGATAGTTGTCCAGACTGCTAAGTCTCAGGCCGTCCCATTCCGTACAGCCGAACCTCTTGCTATCCTAGTCTGATTCGATGTGACCTATCCGGTCCAAGACAATCTCTATGTCTTCTCGGAGCTCGTGGGAAAGCTCCGTTATTGGGATGGCAGATTGGATGGTCAGAGTGCCCTCCTTTCCCTTAGATCCGGTGGCGGCGAGCTTCTTCCTCCTCTTCAGCTCCTCTCGCTACTCGACTTCGCGCTCCTGCCGCTTCTTATGCTCCTCCTGCAGCTCGCGCTAGTGATCCGGGAAACTCACAGGGGCAGCAGTTCCACTGATTCCCGCTCCGGCAGCTTGTTGATCCTTGGGAGAAAACTGTATCTTGTGCTGCACCAACTTGAGCTCCGAGTAACAGGGTCGCTCTTGGCAGCTGTGGTGGTTTTCGTGGTGGCCTGCTCGGCTGCGGCCGCAACGTCCAAAGGTCTCGGCTGCTTGGGCTTGTTGAGTCGCCAGACTGTTTTGGGTACTGGCGGAGGAGCCTGTTTCTTGGCCGAGGGTGGCTGCTGCTGTGGCTGCCCGGCCTCCTTCGCACCTGGTAACGGGTACTCGGAAGATCGTGCTGGCTGCTGCTTCTCGGGCTGCTGCTGCGCAGCTTGCCCTGCATCTCGCTTGGGATGTTCTTTGGGTGACTGCTGTTGCGGAGCTGGTCTTGCTGCTGGCGGTGTTGGTTGCTTCTCGGTGGCAGGTTTTGGAGGCTGCTGCTGTGGAGTTGGTTGTGGTGCTGGCGGTGTTGGCTGCCGCTCACTCGGCTTTGGTGCTGGCGGTGTAGGCTGCTGCGGCTTGGAGGCCGATTCTGGTGTTGGCTACCGCGTCTCGGTGGGGGGCTCCATTGCTGGCTGCTCAATGTTGTGTTCCGGCTGCACCGGAACTAGATCGGTCTCCATCTCGGTGCAAGTGTTGTCGGCACCGAGGTCTTGCTTTTCCTTGACTGGAGGAGGCTTCTTCGTCCTCTCCTCCGGCTGGTATTCTACTTCGTCGGGATCATGGTCCACGACAGGCTCGGGCACACTCGGCTTGGGTGGCACATTGGTAGCTTTAGCGTCAAGTGCGTCACTGAGAAGAGAGAAATAAGAAGTGAGAACGGTGCAAACACAAAGCGCCAGAACAGGAAAGGACAGAAAAATCCAAACACAAAGCATAGCATAGAGCTTCTCGATTGAACTTACCCGTCCACCATAGGGCGCTTCTTGCGCCCAGTGGTGCGCTTGGTGGTCTTCTTCTTCTTCGCGGCAGGGGGTTCAACTGCTCCGCTGCCCGGTCTTCTCTTTGTTCCGGTGGGGGTGACACGGGCTGCGCGTCAATTGGCTCTTCCTCCTCCATCTCATCTGCGAACGAGAAAGGCGAATGCCAATACGAGTAAGAAAGGGAATCAGTGTAAATTGAAGGGCAGGCAATAGTGGACTCAGTCACCTTCATCATCCTCGGACCAGTCCCGAATTGAGGTGGAGACCCGGGACTTACCATCTTGGCCGGCGCGCGGGATGCAGAGTGTGTCCCGAACGTCGAACTGCTCGGTGTCATCCTCAGTCCGGTCAGCCTCCCAGTTCCGCTCGAAGATAGGGTTGTCTTCTATTTTCTGGCGAGCGATGGCCTATAGCATGCAAGCACAAAGCATCAAAAGCTAAGTACCTACAGAGTAACCTAGTTGGAGATCTACTCGGTGTAGCATGCAAACATAAAGCATAAAAAGCTAAGTCCTAGCAGGGCAACCAGGTTGAGACTCTACTCGGTACTCCATGTGAATATAAAGCATATAGAGCTGAGTACTGCTAAGCGAGACTGGGTTGAGATTCTACTCGACATACCATGCAGACACAAAGCATAAATAACTAAGCATGTCCAAGAATAAATAGGAGGAATTCTACTCGGTAAAACATGAGAAGCTGGAAGCAAAAGCAGCTAAGTGTGCATACAGAGGTGAACTTACTTTGGGGGCTGGTCGATCTCGGCTATACGGCGCAAAGCCGTAGAACCAAGTATCCGAGAGCGTGGCCTTGAGGATGGACCAGGCCCAAATCGCCACCTCCTCCTTGGTGAGCTCGAAAGTTGTGGTCCGGGTACAGTCATGGGGTCCTCCCATGAAGCACATTTTGTGCGCTCGGTGCTGGAGAGGGAGAATCCGGCGCTCTACCCAGGTGGCAATGAGGTCGTCCTTGCTGAGTCCCTGCTTGATCAACTCCTTCAGCCGGTCGTCAGCCTGGTTCGCATCCGGCACGGTCTTCTTAGGGTGATATCCCCAGTTCCTCATCTCGGTAGGGGGGGCATTCATGAAAGTTGGCAGCTTGATGAGATCAATCGGTGCCTCTCCTTCAGCCGGAGTGGGATTCTTGACGTACAAAAATTCTCTCTACCATTTCCGGCAGGTATCAAGCCCCAGTATCCGTTGGAAGGTGCAAGGAGTCCGTTGAATGACCATGGATGTCCCCGTCTGAGTCATCACTTTGGGGGCAGTCTAGTTGGATTTGTTGGGAAGGACTTGTTGGCGGAAGAAAAAATACTTGGCCCAGATGTCTACCGTGTGGTAGACACCGAGAAACGCCTCGCAGCATGTGACATATGTGGAAAGCATAGAAATGGCGTTCGCCGGGAGATGGTGGGGTTGAAGGCCGAAGTGGCGGAAGAACTCTTGCATGAATTCAAAAAGAGGAAGGCCGAAGCCGCGCTTGAAGTGGCTCAAGAATACAACATACTCACCAGGGCCAGAGGTTGGCTCCAGATCTTTGTCGGCTGGCCTGCAGATGACGCTGGGCCGCACCCGACGAGTGTTGACCAGCCACTGGCAATCGCTAGCCTTGACATCCGAGCTCTCCCAGCAGGCGCGCTTCAAGGGAGGATCTTCCTGGTGGAGATCTGCGGCGAGCTCGAGATCCATCGGGGGTTCTCCAGTGAGGAAGAACTTGGCGGAGATGGAGATGGAGGCGCGATGCGGTCAAGCGGCGACGGCGGCGCGAGGTTGAGGAAGACGGCGCCGCACGATGAAGACCTTGTCGCTGTCGGGTGCTCTCCGGCGAGCGGCGGTGCGCGGAGATGGATCTCTCGTCTCTCTGCGCATAGAGCGGCGGCGTGCGGCGGATTTGCGGTGGCGCTGCGAGCTCGCTGCGGATTTGGCGATGGAAAGGAGGAGGCGCTGGGGAGAAGTGTCAAGGAAGCCCAGACAAAGGGCGACTCAGAGGTATGTAAACCTCCCCAAGTGCAGTTATGGCGCGTGATTAGTTGTGGAGAAGATCGTGCTGCATGGGGGGTTACCACGCACGTTAGAAACGCACGAAGCGAGTAACTCGCGCGTCACGGGCGCAGTTAATCCCACATCGCACACCGTGGGCAATCGAGTACACTGGGTGATGGGACGCAACGCCCAGTGGGCCAGGCATGCAGTGACAGGCGCGTGCCGTGCAGCCGCATCAGACCCGAGGCGTCGTGGGCTGCAACTGCGTGACACGTGCAGAGCCTTGACACGAGAAGTTAGTAGTGCTCTGGCTCGAGCGACAAAGTGTTGGAAATTTGGCTAAGTGCTGGGATCTCGGCAAAGTCCAAAGCATCTTGGCCTACCCGATTTGATGATGAAAACCACGCAGGCAACCATGAAGTTGCTCCGAGTACAAAAGTTACTCAACCGAGTAGAGGTGCTACTTGGCCAGGAGTGCCAGGGAAATTTTTTGGTTTAAGCTGGCAGGGCCCGACGTCCGAGTTCGTCGGCCTCTACCAGCTTCGGGGACTAATGTCGGGGGGCTACCCCCGAGTAGGGGTAAGACAGGTGAGAAATGGAATCCGAGGCACTGTATACCGAGTTCGGTCGTACCGAGTTGGTGCGTGCCGGGTAGGGAGGCTACCCAGGTAGGCTGCTATCCGGTTGGCGCTATCCGGCAGAAAGAACAAGAGGCAAGAGGGAAGAATCAGGAACATATCTAGGCCAACCAGGTAGCGCTCGAGTGATCCGGATAGAGGAGCAGCTGTCCTACTCGGGCGCAAAGTCAATGGAGCCATTGAGGTGAATCCCGCGTATCCAGGGGCCGTACCGGCGTGCGGTTCAACTTACTAGGTGTGTGATTATCTGTATAGAGACGTGGGTGCAGTACGGTATGGGCGATGTCATGTCCTGTCACTAACAAGGGGGATAGGACATGTCAGCGGCCTACCGTAAGAGTCTGACAAGGTGGACAAGACATGTCAGCGGTCTACCGTGGAGACTTTCGACGACGATGTCAGCGAAGACACGTAGGCGTGCGCGGATGCGTGCGAGGCTGCACAGTGGAGTTGTCTACTCCGTCCTTTTATTCATAGAATAGTGTTTGGCCACCAGTATATAAGGTGGCTTATCCCCTCCTACGCGAGGGACGCTCGAGGACGTTGCTTACTGGCTCATTTATTACGAGACTTAGCTACTCACAGAGAGATCGAGATAGAGAGAAAGAGGAACTTGTGTACTCGGCAAAGCATAATACAGAGAGAAAGGCATGAGTAGGGGTGTTACCTCCACACGAGGGCCCCGAACCTGGGTAGATTGTTGTGTTTGCAGTGTTCTGAGCGCGCCATCTAGGCGTGCGATCCCTCCCCGGATACCTACAGCGTCCATCAGCCCCAAATTTTAGCCATCTCATGGCATCTGTCTTTACCATACCACGACACCATAGTAGTAACTAGATGGTTGTCTTCTCCTCTTTATGCCACCATGTTTAGATCTTGTGAGCTACCTAACATAATCAAGATCATCTATCTGTAATGCTACATGTTGTGTTTGCTGGGATCTGATGAATATTGAATGCTATGTCAAGTTGATTATCAATCTATCATGTTTATGTTATTTATGATCTTGCATGCTCTCCGTTACTAGTAGATGCTCTGGCCAAGTTGATGCTTGTAACTCTAAGATGGGTTATTTATGCTCGATGGTGGATTCATGCCTCCTTTTCATCTGTGCTCGAGTGACAGAAACGTGACGGATGTGGGATGTGTTGTTGCCATTAGGGAGAAAACAACAATGCTTTCATTATTGACATTACGCATTTTACTTAATGCAATAATCCGTTGCTTGCAACTTAATACCCGAAGTCTGATTAGATTACGTTCTGAGGGTGGATTATTAGTCATAGATGCAGTTGGATAACGGTCTATGAATTATGTTGTAATGCCCGCATGAATTCATAGTAATCAACATGTTTTGCATATGCACTACGGTGCAGCCTTTATTTCTATCAATTGTCCAGCTGTAATTTGTTTACCCATCATGTTATCTATCTTATATAGAGAGACACCACTAGTGAACTATGAACCCCGGTCAATTCTTTTACACTGATAATACAACCACCGCAAACATTGTTTTCTTTACTGCAATCATTGTTTTCCTTTCATTCACTGCAATCATTGTTTTCTTTTCATTCACTGCAAACAAACACCGTTTTCCATATTATACATCTAATCCTTTGTGTTGGCAAAACCGGTGAGATTGACAACATCACTGTTTCGTTGGGGCAAAGTATTTTGGTTGTGTTGTGTGCAGATTCACGTTGATGCTGAGCCTGGTAGTGCGCCCTGCCAACATCAGCTGTTAACAACCTTCAGAATTGATTTCTTTCTCCTACTGGTCGATTCAGTCTCGGTTTTAAAGGAAAACTTGTTGTTGTACTCTGCATACCTTCCTCTTGGGGTCTCCCACCGAACGTGTGTTCACACACAGCAATCACGGGGAGACGGGGCCGGGCGGTGCTGATTTGGGCGACGGGAGCCAGCCAAAGGAGAGAGAGGGACATAGGAGAAATGGAAGGGATTTTCGGTTGGGATGGGCGACGCACATCTTGGGTGGGCCCAGGCGTGGGATTTTCGTATGAGCTCGGCCCGGTTGAGTGAGGAGCTCGATTTGAGCTTCTCTCCTTGGCAGTGGCGGATCTACAGGGTATGCCTGGTATGTCGTGGCATACCCTGCAGACCCGTCTATGTACGTATGTGTACTAGTAGAAAATCACACCAGCAGGCCTGGCCTGGTACAGAAATGAAAAAACATGAGCTCGACATGGACCGATCAATGATGGAACCCAACGACCGTACTGGATCTGAACGAGCATAGACGCCTCCTTGCAGCGCCTCCGTTGACGCCTGAGGGCACGACGGCATAACCTGACGCCTCACGGCTGAATCCTACTCTGCGCAACACGGAAGGTACGCAGACCGGCAAATCACTCAAATTTTACCCTAATTCTCCAAAGGCCACTAACTCGCTGAAAGTCCATGATGCCCACACACGGCTCGCCTAAGTGGTGTTTTTCGTATTCATTAAAGTTTCAATGTATAAGGTTTGGATGTAGTCTAAATATACAAATTTTCTAGCCGGAAAGAGTCGTATTAAATTTCTTGCCTATAATTATAGGTGACGTCTCGCGGAGAGCTGCAAACCACCGTCAAACAAGATATACTAATCGAGAATTTTATGTCCTTAATGAGTGTAGGCGAGACGAGTCAAACAAGTAGCACTGTTAATTCCTTTTATGCATAATTCGGTCTATTAGCATGGATTTTCGACTATTTATAGGGTGTATATATACAACTTTCATACTTAATCACTTAGTTACATATTATTTAATGATTTTATACCATATTACAACGCTCGGTTTAGGAATTGGTAAATAGGTATTATCGATTAGCCAATAATTTTTTGGTGTGGCATACCCAGTGGACAAATCCTAGATCCGCCACTGCTCCTTGGCAGGGTTGAGAGGCATTTCATGCCGAGGTGGGCAAGGGCAAAGAAGCACGACACAGTCTATTAAACAGAAAAAACGGGGTGGGAGGAGATTTTCTGAGGGCAACCGGCCTACCAAACACGCCCTTAGTTGCAACTCTTTTTCTGGCATGGACAAATACATTTTCTCACTCTTCTAATCCAACATATAAAGCTTAGCCAAAGTCTATTTTTCTGTCTCGTGTGAACCCCTTGCATATTTATGTGTCGACCCTTCAAACCGCTTCTTAGCCTCCTAGATTTGTTCCTGCCACTTGTCCATCACATTGCGGTTCCCAAGATAGAATGAGTTTATAAACTAATAAATAAAACCATATATATTACTACCTTTAAGTTATTTTCCATTAGGAAGGTAGTAAGTCTAGTATGTGCAATGTTACTATTCTAATTTATTCCCCACTATTACCAGCCTAAATAATTCTCTCAAGAACCGTTATTTATCAGGGTGTTTCACTTCCCCACTGTATCCAAAAAAAATCTCCAAGTCATAAAACTATTTTGATTATTGGTGCATAGGTAAAAGAACATATTTTATGCAAGAACTTTCAAACCGAGGCAGGACCAAGAAAACAGAACTATGGTGGACGATTTCCGTATGGATTTTACGAATTTCATATGTATCCGAATATTATACTTGCTTCACTGTTGTTTCCACAAAATGTATGAGTAAATAAATCTTGTACACAGAGGGTGCAATATGATTGCTGCAGAACTTCATCCAAGAAATGGCCATCTATGTCGTACTGTCATGTAAAAACAAACACAACGAGCGACCTAGCTACGTCCGACCTAGTTGGCACATACGACGTTGATCAAAGAGGGGCGGATTCCTCTCTTTGCTGTCCATTGTCACGTAGAAGATAAGACATCTTTAGTAGTAGATTTTACGCGTTGGATTTTTTTTTTTGAAATGGTAAACCCGGCCTCTGCATCGTAGTGATACACACGCCCCGTTTATAATTCGGTCCCCGCTGAGACTCGAATCAGGGTGGCTGGGCGTGCACTCGCAGCCTCTGCCACCGAGCTAGCACTCAGTTCTCACCTAGTTGGCACATAACACATTGTTGTGTCAAATAAAATCTGCACGTTATATTATTGAAAAAAATTCTAGAGAAGCTTTTGTCCTTTGGATTCGATGGGCATTTCTAAAACAAATAAATCCAACAATAAATACACAGGTTGGTGAGCATCCCAGCCACGAATATAGGTCAAGATATGATGTCGACTAACCCGGTTTAGGTATGATGAGTTGATGGCACACCGAGACAGTACTGTCAAAGGCGTATTTAACGCCGGATCAAGCCGCACAAGTATGAAACACATAACATGGCCGGCCGCCGTTTTGCGTTAATGTCTCGGGAAGTCTTGAACAAGCAACTTCTTGCTGATTTGCGCTCCTCCATCGCTAGCTCCACCAGCCGTTTCCATTATGATGCGGTATACACCTGCTTTACCTGCTAGTTCCAAATGTTTGCACTCAATCTGGCGCAGTTTCAGACGTGAATGTGCTCTACATCCATGATATGCAGCCAAGCAGTATGCCTAACTTCCACGCAGGAAAAGGCCAACAGTGATGCGGGTGGAGCTAATATGGCAACACTCTCACTGCATCAGCTAAGCAATCACTCCAATTCATGGGACCCAACTAACCACCATTTCCAGCTATCGCTAATTCAAGGCGTTAAGAAATGGCATGATAAATAAACAATTATAAAGGGAAGATCTTTCATTCAGTTTATACTAGTTATACAGTACATATATTGCATGTGTATCGTGTACGTCAGTGCGGGCAGTGAGACGCTGACGAATGTGACTTCTCATCAGGTCCTATGCTGTATGATCGTCTAGTGCTTACTGTGCAGTTAGCAGAGTAAACAATGAACCGGATCCATCCAGTGTATTTTGTCCACGCGTTATACATGGAGTAATTTCCTATAAGTTGCTAACAGAACTATAAATGTGATTTTTTTAAATGAGATAAATAGTGGACCGTCAATAATTATCATTATCTGTACTACTAGCCTAATCAAGACATCGTATTAATGCTAATCTATTGCATATATATAATTATGGCTAGTATAGCGATGTTTGGAATTGCTCTTAAATGTACAAGGATGGTTGTCATAGGATGTGTACATTTTAAGGCAAAAACATGATGAAGATTGTTATTTAATTAAAAATGTTTTGTTAAGAATATGGATATACTCCCTCCGTTTCAAAATACACGACTTCTATTTATCGAAATATACATGCATTTGTATAGTAAAACATGCCTACATACATCCATATTTGGACAAATAGAAATCATATATTTTTTAACAGATGGAGTATTGCTAGGAAAGCGGCAGTTATTTTGAAACGGTGCAACCTGAAGCACCGACAGTTATAGTGAAACAGAGGGAGTAATAAGATTTGAGTATTTTTTTTCCCGAAATGGTGGTCATGCCCGAGCTTCTAGTGGTGCACACGGCCGTTTTATTGCATAGTTTTTAAAGACTATCAAGAATCACAAAGAGTGCCAACAAACACTATCCAATAAAAAAAGGAAGGGGTGATACGCTTATGCTCCATTTAACCTATTAAACGACCGCCTGCTTGCCAGGTTGTAGAACGCTCGAGCGACCATCCCGTGACGGACACACCCAGTAGCCATATCGTTCCTATGATCCAAAGGGAGGAGTGACCACGGGCATAGCAGGGACGAAGTCGATGACAATGAGCATGTTTTGTCTTGTTAAAAACCAAATCATTCGTGCACGTCCACAGAAACCATAATATAGCACAAGGACGTGGCTCCTCTCATTTTTAAAGCCTCCGCGCGCAAGAAATGGAAAGTCAAGCAAGCTTTGCTTGGCAACGCTTGGATCTCGAAGATTAAATTGGATGCCAACTTTTCCTTGGCACACCTCCATGAGTTTGTCCTCCTTTGGTCGGAGCTCGATAGTGTGCATCTTGTGGACGGTGTTGAGGACTCCATTACTTGGAACCTCTCGTCAAGTGGGGAATACTCTTCGAGTTCCGCCTACAAGGCTCAATTTTTTGGTTCCACCGCCACACGTTTTGACAAGATGGTTTGGAAGGCTTGGGCGCCTCCAAAGATCAAATTCTTCTCGTGGTTGGCCATCAATAATAGGCTTTGGACCGCGGATCGCCTCGAGAAGAGGGGGCGGACAAATTGCGGCCTTTGTCCGCTATGCAAGCAAACTCAAGAGACGGCGGCCCACCTTCTCTTCCAATGCCGCTACGCAAAGAGAGTTTGGGGCATGATCAAGGAATGGCTCGGGCTACATTTTCTCTCCATGGACGGGTGGACGACGCTTCTCTCCATCAACTCTTGGTGGCTCTCCATGTCAAGTGCAAGCATGCCAAACCGCAAGGCCATGGCGTCTATCACTATGCTCACTTCTTGGAGCATTTGGAATGAGAGGAACGCAAGAGTTTTCCGGCAAAAATCCGCCCCCACAACCGTCCTCTTTAGCAACATCAAGACCGAAGCGCGCCTTTGGGTTACCGCGGGTGCAAAGAATTTGAGTCATGTAATTTTGGGAGAGTGATCCCTTTGTTTCCCCCCCTTTTTATTTTTCCTGTATGAACCCTCTCGCTTATTTAATGAAAGAGGCAAAGCTTTTGCCTCACGTTTCTAAAAAAAAAAAAAAAATAATAATAATATAGCACAAACAGCAACGCGCACACGTGCTTTATCAAATTTGGTCATCCTTCTCGATCAATTTCTATAAAGATTTGTGATATTAGTTGTTGGTGCTAGATTAAAAGTGAATTCAATAATTCTCCAAATAAAACGTGCAAAGGGGCAAGTCAGAAACAAATGATGAATATATTCCTCTGACTCGCAAAACTCACATTTCCGAAATCCAATCAATCTCGTTTGGCCAAGTTATCTTTAGTAAGAATAATATTTTGATATAATAACCACATAAAGATCCTAATCTTTAAGGGTATTTTTAGTTTCCAAATATATTTTCGTAAAAAAAACGTATGGTCATTCATTACGTCCAAATATATAGATTTAGGCGAGAAAATCCCAGTGGAGGATAGGTTCCAAACAAAAACGCCCTACTCATTAGACAACTGAATAGGCATCTTGAATCAGGTGCACCCATCGTTCCCATTTGGGTCCTTGCAGAGTGCGTCTGAATTCAATATTAAGGGGGCAACCCGGCAGAACATCGGCAACAAGAACGCTTTTCCGTCGCACACTCTTATAGAGAGGGGTATTGAACAACAAGAGACGTATTCCCTAGCCACACATCTTTCCAGAATCTAGTTGACAATCCGGTACCAATCACAAAATGGCCTCTCGACAAAAAGGTATCCTTAACTCCCATAAGCCCCTTTTAAAAAGGAGAGTCCGTTGGTTTAGCTTTAACCTGAGACAGACTCTTTTCAAAGTCTGCTTGTAATGTTCCAGAATTCCAATTGCTAGTAAAGTGAGTCACTTGACAGTTATAGTAACAGAGGAAGTACAAGTCTTGAATACCCATAAGCTTATATGCCACATCAACGAATCTACTACAAAAATAACCAAAAAAAAACTATTGGGAATAGACGGATAACAAAAAAATCAATCCCAGCTACATGGAAGAAAAATATCCAAGCTCATTAATTCGTTGTGGCACACACGTCCATGTTTTTGTCCTGGAGAGTGATTCACCAATCTTAACTAATCACTCAGTCATGTTCGCTGTAATACCAGCTGTACATCGAGTATACAGGAGGCGCAAAGGCAAGATCACAAATTAACAAAGTGATTCTTCAGGGATGAAGAAAAATAAATTAGGTATCCCCGTAGCGAATGAGATCAAAAGTTCAATGTTAGCATTCCATCTTACAGTTATTTCAGGAATACAACATATCTAGTCTGTATATAATACAGTAGGTTTACATTTGAAATATCTACCTGTAATCATGGATCAAATGGAAGTTTCAACCTTCTTTCAGTTTTTCCCTTTCCCCTTCATGTCAGTATGCTGTATGAAAACCAGAAACTCCAGTCAGATACTGTACGTAGCCTAAATTGTATGCGTCGTCTAGTGCTTACTGTGCAGTTAGCAGAGTACACGATGAACCGGATCCGTCCAACGTATTTTGTCCACGTGTTAAACATAATTTCCTACTAGTTGCTAACAGGACTATAAATGGGATTTTCAAAACGAGATAAATAGTGTACCATCAATACTATCATTATTTGTATAGCCTAATCAAGACATCGTATTAATGTCAATCTATTGCATATAAAAATATAATTATGGCTAGTATAGCGAAGTTTGGAGTTGCTCTTAAATGTACAAGGCTAGTTGTCATGAGATGTGAAGATTTTAAGGCAAAATATGATGAAGATTGTTATTTAATTAAAAAATGCTTTGTTAAGAATATGGATATACTCCCTCCGATTCCAAAATACATGACTTCTATTTGTCCAAATATCAACCAAAAAAATAGCGTGCTATCCAAAATAGCGTGGCACTTCTCCAGAGGCTATAAAAGATATAGCGGGATATAACGAAGTTACATTTAAAATAGCGTGATGAAAAAATGGTGAAAAATAACCCAAATATTTAAGATTTTAGGCTAATCAACATTAAAAAAAATATCCAAAAGCAATGCATGCATAACCAGGTAACCATTTCAAATGTCAAGACCAAATCCATGACACAAATACAAATACGAGGTGATGTGTGAATCTGTAGGTAGCATGTTACGTCTCTTTGTATGACATGCATATGGCAAGAAACATGCATACACTACCCAAAAATTATAATTATATAAAAGAAACATGCATCAAGTTCAACTATTTAGCTGCAAACAGTGTTGTATAGGAAAGAAACTACATGAAACATATCTACATACATCCATGTTTGAACAAAATGGAAGTCATGTATTTTGGAACATATGGAGTATCCAGCGACGCAGTCATGTAACTATCTTGTGTAACTGGTGTTCAAGTCTGCTTGTAATTTTTCCCGGAACTCCAATTGCTAGGAAGGCGGCAGTTATTTCGAAACGGTGCTACCTGAAGCACCGACGGTTATAGTGAAACAGATGGTGCAATAAGATTTGAGTACTTTTTTTTTCCGAAATGGTGGTCATGCCCAAGCCTCTACGCCTGTGAAAAGTAAGCAATTTCATCATAGTGGTGCACACAGTCATTTTATTGCATAGTTTTTAAAGATCAGTCTTAAAGTTTACATCTCAAGAATCACAAAGAGTGGCAACAAACACTAGCCAACAAAAAAAGGAAGGAGTGATACGCTTATGTTCAATTTAACTTAACCTATTAAACGACTGCCTGCCTGCCACGTTGTAGAATGCTCGAGTGACCGTCTTGAGACGGACACACCCAGTAGCCATATCGTCCCTCTGATCCAAAGGGAGGAGTGACCACCGGCATAGCAGGGACGAAGCCGATGACAATGAGCATGTTTTGTCTTGTTAAAAACCAAATCATTCGTGCACGTTCACAGGAACCATAATATAGCACATGTGATTTATCGAATTTGGTCATCCTTCTCAACCAATTTCTATAAAGATTTGTGATATCAGTTGTTGGTGCTAGATTAAAAGTGAATACAACAATTCTCCAAATAAAACGTGCAAATGGGGCAAGTCAGAAACAAATGATAAGAGCATGTCTAACAGGCCCCTTACATTTTCGCCCCCTAAATCGCGTGTAGAGGGCCCTGCAAACGAAATCGATGAATTTTTTTGCTCAGATGAACTCGTCCATCTAGCAGACCCCCTATAGCCGGGCTGTATATTTGAATTAAAACTTCGCGGGAGAAAACAATGGTCGATTTTATTTGATCACCATTGCTGCTACATAGCTCGAGCTCGAGCTCGTCCATCTACTAGCCTAACTAGCCTAATCTATGAAGACGACGTCGCCGGCGGCCTCCATCGCCTTGAAGGCCTCGACGTCGGCGAGGGCCCGCGCCTCCTCCTCCGCTTCCGCGCGCTCCGCTGCCTCGGCGTCTTTCTTGGACAGCTCGACGGCTGCCAAGAACGCGGCCTCCTCCTCCTCCGCTGTCGCCGCCACCGCTTGCACCGCCGCGCCTCCTCCTCCGCTTCCGCTTGCGCCGCCGCGGACCCGCTTGCACTGCTGCAGCATCTCCCATTCGGCGCGCCATTTCTCGAATTGGGGGCCGCGCATCGGCCTCGGCGGCGGGTCGACGGAGAAGTAGCGGCCGCCCTCCGCGTAGTCGACCAGCGACGGCGGCATGTTCTCCGGGAACGCCGCGTACTTTCAGGCGGCGCGGCGGCTCCCTGCGAACGAATGCTTGCAGTGGAGCCGCCACGCCTCCTCGAGCGTCTCCGGCTCGTGGCGGCGCTTCGACCGGCCGGTGGAGGAGCTCGATCCGTTGGGGGAGTTCATCGCCGGGAGGCGGAGGTGTTAGGGGCGGAGGCGTTAGGGGCGGTGGAAGGAGAAATGGGGCGGCGGGGGACGCGGGATTGCTCGCCGGAGCTGCGGCGGCGCGCGGCGGAGCTAGGGTTGGGGGTGGGGGGTTGGACCCCCACCCCGACCCTCACCCACTACTTGTAGGGGGCGGCGGGGGCTATTTCGCAGGCCCCCTAAATTTTACGTAAGGGCCGGGCCGCATACGGGGGCTGCTAGACGGCCGTTTTGGCCCGCACCCCGTATGCCGCCGGAATTTTACGGGGTGCCCGCGCTATAGGGGGCCTGTTAGACATGCTCTAATAGATTCCTCTGACTCGCAAAACTCACATTTCCATCATCCCATCCAATCTCGGTTGGCCAAGTTATCTATAATAAGAATAATATTTTGAAATAAGAACCCATAAAGATCCTAATCTTTAAGGGTATTTTTAGTTTTCAAATATATTTTCGTAAAAAAACCGTATGATCATTCATTAGGTCCAAATATATAGATTTAACCGAGAAAATCCCAGAGGAGGATAGATTCCAAACAAAAACGCCCTGCTCATTGGATAACTGAATAGGCATCTAATGTTGAATCAGGTGCACCCATCGTTCCCATTTGGGTCCTTGCGGAGTGTGTCTGAATTCAATATTAAGGGGGTAACCCGGCAGAACATCAGCAACAAGAACGCTTTTCCGTCGCACACTCCAATAGAGAGAAGGGTATTGAACAGCAAGAGACGTATTCCCTAGCCACACATCTTACCAGAATCGAGTTGACAATCCGTTACCAATCACAAAACTGCCTCTCGACAAAAAGGTATACTTAACTCCCATAAGCCCCTTCCAAAAAGGAGAGACCGTTGGTTTAGCTTTAAACTGAGACAAACTCTGTTCAAAGTCTGCTTCTAATGTTCCAGAATTCCAATTGCTAGTAAAGTGAGTCACTTGACAGTTATAGTAACAGAGAAAGTACAAGTCTGAATACGCATAAGCTTATATGCCACAACAACGAATCTATTACAAAAATAACCAAAAAACTATTGGGAATAGACGGATAACAAAAAAAAAAAAAATCGATTCCAGCTACATGAAAGAAAAAGATCCAAGCTCATTAATTCTTTATGGCACACCCTTGTGCTTTTGTCCTGGAGAGTGGTTCACGAATCTAAACGAATCACTCAGTCATGTTGGCTGCAATTCCAGCTGTACATTGACTATACAAAGGGCGCAAGGCAAGAGCACAAATTAACAAAGTGATCCTTCACGAATGAAGAAAAATAGATTAGGTGTCCCCATAGCAAATGAGATCAAAGGTTCAATGTTAGCCTTCCATCTTACAGTTATTTCAGGAATACAACATATATATTATGTATGTAATACAGTAGGCTTACATTTGAAATATCTACCTGTAATCATGGATCAAATGGATGTTTCAACCTTCCTTCAATTTTTCCCTTTCCCCTTCCCCGATGCAATATGCCTGTAAAGTTCTATTCACAGAACTTATATCCAATTATTATTTCAAGGCTTCCTGTCAATGCCCCCCTTCAGCTTAGGACCAGTGGATTTTTTATGGCCATATATAACCATAAACGGTGATTAAGAAAAATTGCTATCAGACATTATTTATGGCAGGTTAACACCACACCTTCGTACATCAATTTATGGACATGGCACTCAGATATGTAACTGGTAAAGTGTCATCTGACTTTTTTTAATAAAACCCTCAGTTTACTAACAAAGTGAAGGTCATACCCAAAGAGTGAAAGAGGGTTGTCACGTGGAATATTCAAAAGTATTATCTTGACAAGGTAAATCTGAGACGTAGTACACTGAATTTGAGATTTCACATGAGGGTTTTCTCCCAAAGTATGGTATTATCAGAAGGTCTGTGTTGTATACCTGTATAGGCGAATAACCGTAAACCACAAAAGGTATTCTTAGAGAAGTGGACATGCTTGCTATTAGGGCACCAGGCACATGAATACATGCATCCCGATGTATTGCTGAATCAGCAAATCTGAATTAGAAAAAATAAGTGGGAGAGTGGGAAGGAAGCAGGAGAAAGATAGAGAGGATATGAATGAGAAAGATGGGAGAGCATGCAGAAATGAAGGGGCACAGAAGCGGTGCAGTATCCACGTACGTGAAAGTTGGAGACGTGGATGAGCAAAAAACCTGGTGGCTTCAGGATGATAATTGATTTCGAGACAGGGGGTGTTTCCTGGATCTATAAGATCCTAAACAATATCAGTAGGCTACGAATGCCAGAGCTGCAAACAAGGGCAGAAGAGGCTTCATGGTTTCTGAAGAATAAAAATAACGCTAGTGAAGAACATGCTTTGGCTCGGATTTGGAAGGGTATAGAGGAAAAGCAACATAATGTGTTCTGCGAGCAGTTATTCGTGGCAGATGTTGCAGATCGAGCAATCTTCAATTCCGTAATTATTATATGGACGAATAACCTGAAGTAAAGGGAATCTAAAAAAATATTCAGAGTAGAAAATCCAATGTGCAACAAAGTTGTATTTAGTTGGAAAACTCCTGCACATATCCTACAGCGGCAAAGGCACTAATCACAAATCATTGGAGTAGAAAATCCAATGTGCAACAAAGTTGTTTTTAACTGGAAAACTCTTCCATGGATGATAGATCCTACAGTGGCAAAGACATTACTAACAAAAGCCTTAGAACCATCTAGAAGTTGTCGCTTAGCAAAGCAGTAAGAGAGACTCAACTAAGCCAAAACAGACACAAGGAACACAATCATATTACAATCACAGTCAAAGCTGCAATGTCATATAACCGCGGGGTTAATTTGTCTGTTCATGAACTACTGGACATGATAAGGTAGCTTAACCTTTTTCTCAAACAGATAAGACAGCGTAAAGTGATGTGTTGTACGCAGTATCACCAAACTGAAGGGGATTTAAATGTGTAGGTGAGCTGTTGGATCTGAAGCATTCTTCATCGGTGAAGACATAATGGAACGTCTGCACTTTCATGTTCAGGCTCACCTGCTTGGATACGGATCTATGGTTAGTTTTAGTGATTACTCATACGGGATAGATCACATATGTGCAGCTACTACAAGAGGGCTCATCTGCTTATAATGTATAACGAGCAATGTGCTGGATCTTTCAAAGAAAAAAACTATTCTCAACTACAAAGATATTTGTATACCAAAAGGCAGAACCATTTTTCTTTAAGACTACATAATAGCATGCTCCAAAATACTTTCTGCAATTGCTATTAGTTTTCAATAAATCATGCATGGACGATGCAGATCATACTGCACATCAACTATCTTGAATGCATATCAGTAACAGGATGCTGATCTGATTCCATGGTAGGATGTATAACTGATGTAGGATACCATAATTCTAAACTGGAAGCAGGTAAGCAAATGCGATAGTTGAAATGAAACATAAGCAGAACACAAGGTATCACCAAACCTCAGAGTTCACTGTGGCGCGAAGAAGTCCTTGAAGCACCAAAGATGAGATCTTTGGCAATGATAAGCAAGCCCTCCAAGTCTTTCGCGCCCACTTGAAGGCAATCCTTTAGCAACTCCCCTTCCTCCACCTCCCACTTCACATCCAGCACCACCTCTCTTAACGGCCCCTAAACAACAGAATATATATTTATCGGCTAAGGATCGCTGCAATCTAGGTTGGTTGAGTGACCAAGTCACCAAGTAATGTACCTGCTCGGAGAAGGCAGCAAGGAGGCCGGTGAGGAGCTTCGTGGCGGCGGCTCGGAGGTCACCGTAATTACGACGCAACCACTGGGCGGCATCGACAGGTGATTTAAGGCGCGAGGCCTCTGCCGCAGCGGCTAGGAGGCGGGCGGCGGCGGTGGCGCAGGAGAGGCCGCATCCGGTGGCGGAGGAGAAAGCGTAGTGGCGAAGGTAGTCCCAGCCGAGGGCCCACGCACCGCGAGAAGAGAGAAGGGAGAGATGCGAGGCGATTCGTCGAGCACGGGCTGCGGCAGCGGCGTCTCCCCGGTCGGCACGGGCGACGGCGACGCGGGTGAGGAGAGAGTGGGAGAGGGAGAGGAGGGACGCAACCTCGCGCAATGGGATGCGGAGCGCGTAAGTGCGCGGCGGCGGCGGAAAGAGGAGTAGGAGGACGATGACGACAAGAGGGAGAGGGGGATGGGAACGAGATGCTCGCCGGCGGCGTGATTCTCCGGCTAAGTTCATCGAAGGCGGCGGGAGAGGAGGGGGATTTTTTTAGCTGTGCAAGATTTGGGTTTATAGTAACCCAAATTTTTGTTGAGCTGTTCAAACCATTGGAGAGGACCGGAGATCTAAAATATCTAAATGGGAGCAACCCACTAAAGTTATTTCTCTCAACATGCAATGTGTCCACCTCATCTAACATCCCTAACCAATCATAACTTGCCATGTCATATAAGCATCCTACATCATCCACCTCTAGATAATATCCCCAACTAGAGAATTCGGTGTGATTTGGTCAAATCCACGTCATCACTTTTATTGATTTATTTATCACTTTGTGAGCAACAAATCTGTCTATGGTCTGCGCCTTTATTTCTCCACGGAAAGCTTCAATTGTACCCTTTGTCTTCTTCCGTTACTTCTTCTATCCATCGTCCAAATAATTCCCTATTCCCACTCAGCATTTCGACTAATCATCTCTTAGTTATAGGTGGTCCGTTTCCATCCCATCGGCTTCAAACATTGACGTCGTCTCTGTCTCTTCCTCTTCCTGTGCTTCGTTATATAAAACTATCAATCTCTCCATAGTCCAGACGACGCTATGGTAGCTTATTCAAGAGGGGCAGGAGACGGGGAGCAAGAACAGTCTTGAGGGAGGCACCATATACATACACCGACTGCATTCTCTTTGTCTTCAATCCCGCTGTTCCTTCACTCCTTTGCCACCTCGCTACATGTCAACTCGCCTCCATCCAACGGACTCAATGCGTACGAGTGCCGAGCAGTTCTGTTTTCTCCTCCCGCAAGGTCTCGAGCAGTCTTCAAGGGCGCACATGTGTTTATGGCTGGTTGAAATTTCCCATGCAGTTCTTATCATGATTTCTCCCTCGCATGTGCCCCAGGGAGTTTTGCAAGAGAAGATTTCGACGATATGACATGCTTCTCTGATGGTTTCTGTTGGAATTTTACATGGGCTCCATCATATGGGCTCACTTGGCTAGCCCATTAAGCCCACTAAAAATCCTGAAATTGTCATGGCCCATTCATGAATAATAAGTGGAGTGAGTGGGACTAAAGTTTAGTCCCACATTGCTAGTTTGAAGAGAGTGGAAGCACCTGATAAGGTGAGCCATTCTAGCTCATGTATGAGTAGGCAAGGCAAGAGGAGAGGTGTGCCACACGCGCGCTCCTCCTCCTCCGCCGCCCGCCTCGTCACGCCTCGCCTCGCCACGCCACGTCACGTCACGTCACGACGCGGGTTGCGGGAATGAGCCGAGCCGAGAGCGTTTATTTTGTCGATTGGGAAAATTTAATGAGTCATTTAATTTGGTAATTGACGGACGCGTTAATTCCAAAACCGTTTCCGTTTCCTTTCTGGATCGTGGATCCGAACCGACTCAGACGTGGAGTTACGCCCACGTCTCTCCCAGCCCGCATATAAATACGCCGATTACGGTTAAACCCTAGCCGCCACTTCGTCATAACCGTTCCTAAACACTGCGCCGCCAATTCAAGGTCTTCTCCTTCCCTCCTTCCGGCGTGCACCGCAAGAAGGGACAGCAGGCCTCCGGAACCACCCACCCCCCCCGCCTCCTTGTGATCCTGTACGGGAGAGGGGCGATCAGGGTTTTTGGGGGAGCGCATGAGCGCGACTGCTGACGGCGACACATTCCCCAACGACGATTCTTCCCCGACATCGGCAACCTCTTCATCGACGACATGGCCGACGTGGACAACAACAACGGCGGTGCGCTACCGCTCCATCGTACGTAATTCTATTCCATCTGTATGAGATACTCCTGGAATTCTTATGTCGAGTTCTAGCTATAGATTGGATCAGTTTGTCTACTGTACTAGATCTAGATATTTGCATGATTACTGTATTTGCTTCTGTCGCAATTCATATGCTGCTATTTCGAATTAAATCATGTGCTAAATTGCTAATATATTCAACAATCCAAAAACCTGATTATAGGCAATTTCTTGCACCTGCGCGTCTGTCATTGCGGCGACAAGGCCAATCCCTTTCAGGGTGTGGACTATAAGAGGTGGCGCGCGAGAGCAGTGCTATGGTTTCAAACCTTGCGCTGCTATGCGGCCACCAAGGGCAAGCCTGAGGGCGATCTCAATCCAGCACAGCTGGAGACATTTGAGAATATGGACACTATGTTTAAAAGTGCCCTCCTCGGTATTATCGATGATTCCATCGTCGATCCGTATATGTCGTTTGATAACGGCAAGGATATGTGGGCTGCACTCGAAGCCAAATTTGGGGCCTCGGATGCTGGCAGCGAGCTGTATGTCATGGAGCAATTCTATGACTACAGGATGACTGATGAGCGCTCTGTTGTTCAACAGGCTCATGAGATACAGTCACTCGCTAAAGAACTTGAGCACTTCAAGTGTATGTTACCGGACAAGTTGTGGCCGGAGGGCATTATTGGCCAAGCTTCCATCTTCATGGAGCACCTTTGCTACTTCTCTAAAACACAAGAGACAGGAGTTTTCCGTAATTGGACCTCATCGGATCTCTTGATGTGGAAGAGAAGGCGAGAGCAAAGGATACACGTGCTCGGGTTGCTGAGGTAGGTTCTTCTGCTCATGTGGTACAGAAGAAACATTACCCGCCCAACAAGACTAAATATAACAAGAAGAAATCCGAGGGTAAAGGCAAACCCGATGGCAAGTTTAAGCCGTCGCACTCTACCAACTTCAAGAAGAGAAAGGGGTCATGTCACGTTTGCGGTGAACTGACACATTGGGCTCCAAAGTGCCCTAAGCGTTATGAGCTGCAGCAGCAGGAGAACAGCGGCAAGACCGCTAATGTTGTCATGGCTGACACTGAGATGAAGGATTCTGGGTACGCTATAGTTCTCACTATTCTTTCAGTTTGTCATTCACCTGAATGGTTAGTTGACACAGGTGCCAATGTACATGTTTGTGCTGATGCTTCCATGTTCTCTTCTTATCAGGTCACAGGGACTTCCCCCGTGCTGATGGGGAACGGGTCACATGCTACTGTTCGTGGTGTTGGTACGGTCGATCTGAAGTTTACTTCGGGAAAGATCGTGCGGCTGAAGAACGTTCATCATGTGCCCTCCATCAATAAAAATCTCGTCAGCGGCTCACGTTTATGTCGAGATGGTTTTAAGTTGGTTTTCGAGTCTAATAAAGTTATAATTTCCAAGTATGGACAATTTATTGGTAAAGGCTATGAGTGCGGAGGCTTGTTACGCTTATCCTTGTCAGATATTTGCACCAAAGTTATTAATAATGTTTGCCACGATAATGATTGTGATGTTTGGCATTCACGACTATGTCATATTAATTTTGGTTGCATGACGCGGTTAGCAAATATGAGTTTAATTCCGAAATTCAGTACTGTTAAAGGTTCCAAATGTCAAGTGTGTGTTCAAGCTAAGCAACCTCGCAAATCTCATAAGACTGCGGAGGCGAGAGACTTGGCACCACTAGAACTTATACATTCTGATCTTTGTGAGATGAATGGCGTATTGACAAAAGGTAGAAAGAAATATTTTATGACACTTATTGATGACTCCACTAGATATTGTTATGTGTATCTTCTGAAATCTAAAGATGAAGCTTTAACTTATTTCAAGAACTATAAGGCCGAAGCTGAGAACCAACTTGATCGTAAAATTAAACGGCTTAGGTCTGATCGTGGTGGAGAGTATTTTTCCAACGAGTTTAATTCTTTTTGTGCTGAACACGGTATTATTCATGAGAGGACGCCTCCCTACTCACCCCAGTCATGGGGTGGCTGAAAGAAAGAACCGAACGTTGTCTGATTTGGTTAACGCCATGTTAGACACTTCGGGTCTCTCCAAGGCATGGTGGGGGGAGGCACTAATGACTGCATGTCATGTCCTAAACCGAGTTCCCACAAAGAATAAAACCATTACTCCGTTTGAGGAATGGGAAAGGAAAAGGTTGAAACTCTCCTACCTACGTACTTGGGGTTGTTTGGCGAAAGTCAATATACCAATTCCCAAGAAGCGCAAGCTTGGACCTAAAACCGTAGATTGTGTTCTTCTGGGCTATGCTTTTAATAGCGTTGGTTATAGATTCTTGGTAGTAAAATCTGAGGTATCCGACATGCATGTTGGTACGATTATGGAGTCGAATGATGCGACTTTCTTTGAGAACATATTTCCTATGAAGGATATGTCTAGCTCATCAAATCAGAAGAAACCTGTTTCATCTAGTCAGGAATTAGCTGAGATTCCCGAATCCACCATTCCGATAGAACACGTTGAGAATCCCGAGGAGGATGACAATGAAGTTCCTTTAAGGAGCAAGAGACAGAGGACTGCAAAGTCCTTTGGTAATGATTTCATTGTGTACCTCGTGGATGACACACCCAAGACTATTTCAGAAGCCTATGCGTCTCTTGATGCTGACTACTGGAAGGAGGCTGTCCGTTGCGAGATGGATTCCATCTTGGCTAACGGAACCTGGGAAATCACTGATCGTCCTTATGGGTGTAAACCTGTAGGATGTAAGTGGGTGTTCAAGAAAAAGCTTAGGCCTGATGGTACAATTGAAAAGTACAAGGCAAGGCTTGTGGCCAAGGGTTATACCCAGAAAGAAGGTGAAGACTTCTTTGATACTTACTCACCTGTTGCTAGACTGACCACTATTCGTGTGCTACTATCACTGGCTGCCTCACACGGTCTTCTCGTTCATCAAATGGACGTTAAGACGGCTTTCCTTAATGGAGAGTTGGACGAGGAAATTTACATGGATCAGCCAGATGGTTTCGTAGTACCCGGTCAGGAAGGCAAGGTGTGCAAGTTATTGAAGTCATTATACGGCCTCAAGCAAGCACCTAAGCAATGGCATGAAAAGTTCGAAAGGACTTTGACTGCTGAAGGCTTTGTTGTAAACGAAGCTGACAAGTGTGTGTACTATCGCCATGGTGGGGGCGAGGGAGTTATTCTATGTCTATACGTTGATGACATATTGATCTTTGGGACCAATCTTGATTTAATCAAGGAAGTTAAGGATTTCTTATCTCGCTGCTTTGAGATGAAGGATTTAGGAGTAGCTGATGTTATCTTGAACATCAAGCTGTTGAGAGATGATAATGGTGGGATCACACTGCTTCAATCTCACTATGTGGAAAAGGTCTTGAGTCGCTTTGGGTATAGTGACTGCAAGCCTTCTTCAACTCCATATGATGCTAGTTTGTTGCTTCGAAAGAATCAACGGATTACTAGAGATCAACTGAGATATTCTCAGATTATAGGATCGCTTATGTATTTGGCGAGTGCCACGAGGCCTGACATCTCTTTTGCTGTGAGCAAATTGAGCCGGTTTGTTTCCAATCCGGGAGATGATCATTGGCGTGCGCTTGAGAGAGTTATGCGCTATTTAAAAGGCACTGCGAGCTATGGAATTCACTATACCGGAAACCCGAGGGTTCTGGAAGGATATAGTGATTCTAATTGGATATCTGATGCTGATGAGCTTAAGGCCACTAGTGGTTATGTTTTTACACTTGGTGGTGGCGCTGTTTCCTGGAAGTCTTGCAAGCAGACCATCTTAACGAGGTCAACTATGGAAGCAGAACTCGCAGCATTAGACACAGCCACTGTTGAGGCAGAGTGGCTTCGTGAGCTCTTGATGGACTTGCCTATGGTTGAAAAACCAATACCCGCAATCCTAATGAAATGTGATAATCAAACTGTGATCGTCAAAGTGAACAGTTCTAAGGATAATGCAAAGTCATCAAGACATGTGAAGAGGAGATTAAAATCTGTCAGGAAATCAAAGAACTCCGGAGTTATTGCGTTGGATTATATCCAAACGTCCATGAACTTGGCAGATCACTTCACAAAGGGTTTATCACGGAATGTGATAGATAATGCATCGAGGGAGATGGGTTTGAGACCCACGTTATGAGTTGCCCACAGTGGTAACCCACTCTATGTGATCGGAGATCCCGTGAATTAGAAGTGGGAGACAAGCTGTTGGTCGGCTGAGAGGAGAGTATCCTTATATTTTATTCCACTCCATAAAAGATGCAATACTCTCCTGATCTGTACGGTAGGTTGACATTTGTCTTAATGTGTTCCAAGTGGCTTATTTATATAAGCAGAGATGTGTCCTACAGAACATCTCCTGAGGAACTCACCTATATGAGTCTGACTGTTAAACGTCGCAGTCTATGAGAATCGGGTGCTCTCTAATAAACTCATGAAAGGCCTTCGGAGTATGACGCATACGCTCCAAACCGCGGGGAAGCCTTGCGGCAGCCTAGTATCGGTTAAGACGTTGTGTGAAACGGGTATCACAGCAAACTTGTAGTTCAAGGCGTAGTCCACTATTCAAGTTGTGAACTAGTGTAGCATGATGTTCTAAGTGGAAGTTCAACTTAACAGTCTCCACTAACACCGGTATATAAACAATGTTTTGGAACAGAGTTTATGAAATGTGCTAATGACACTTTGTGGGGGATTGTTGGAATTTTACATGGGCTCCATCATATGGGCTCACTTGGCTAGCCCATTAAGCCCACTAAAAATCCTGAAATTGTCATGGCCCATTCATGAATAATAAGTGGAGTGAGTGGGACTAAAGTTTAGTCCCACATTGCTAGTTTGAAGAGAGTGGAAGCACCTGATAAGGTGAGCCATTCTAGCTCATGTATGAGTAGGCAAGGCAAGAGGAGAGGTGTGCCACACGCGCGCTCCTCCTCCTCCGCCGCCCGCCTCGCCACGCCTCGCCTCGTCACGACACGTCACGACGCGCCGCGGGTTGCGGGAATGAGCCGAGCCGAGAGCGTTTATTTTGTCGATTGGGAAAATTTAATGAGTCATTTAATTTGGTAATTGACGGACGCGTTAATTCCAAAACCGTTTCCGTTTCCTTTCTGGATCGTGGATCCGAACCGACTCAGACGTGGAGTTACGCCCACGTCTCTCCCAGCCCGCATATAAATACGCGCATACGGTAAACCCTAGCCGCCACTTCGTCATATCGTTCCAAAACACTGCGCCGCCAATTCAAGTCTTCTCCATCTCTCCTTCCGGCGTGCACCGCGAGAAGCGACAGCAGGCCTCCGGAACCCCGCCTCTTGTGATCCTGTACGGGAGAGGGGCGATCAGGTTTTTGGGGAGCGCATGAGCGCGACTGCTGACGGCGACCACTTCCCCAACGACGATTTCTTCCCCGACATCGGCAACCTCTTCATCGACGACATGGCCGACGTGGACAACAACAACGGCGGTGCCGCTACCGCTCCATCGTACGTAATTCTATTCCATCTGTATGAGATACTCCTGGAATTCTTATGTCTAGTTCTAGCTATAGATTGGATCAGTTTGTCTACTGTACTAGATCTAGATATTTGCATGATTACTGTATTTGCTTCTGTCGCAATTCATCTGCTGCTATTTCGAATTAAATCATGTGCTAAATTGCTAATATATTCAACAGTTTCGTGCTTCCAGAAGCTGCCATTTGTTTGACTATAATTTGGGTTTCCTTGATTGCTTTGATCCGTAAAGAGCCATATCTTCTCTACCGTCACGAGTTTGGCCTATGAATAAAAATGTGTTGATTTTCTAAAGCCAGGCTTTCTTCAGAAATAAAGCCTCTTTGTACTGATATTTGCTGAATATATGACAAGCCTATGTACAGGTATGCATGGTATTTATGAAAGCACAGCGTCTTTCAGAAAGAGACCAGTATGACATGATCGGTAGTAAGAAAATATCTTTGATGTTAGCTTCATTTTTTATTCTCTTTTCTCATTCATCTGCTTACAAATTTACTTTTGAAACATGGAAAGTCACTGCAGCAACGTGTAACCCTGCACTGACAAGCTCGGCCTGCACACAGTATATTTCCTCCAACCACACTGCACCTTACCTCTATGGACAGTGCCTAATGTCAGCTCCACAGCTACCGTCTGCACATTTATTTTGAGAAATTGTTTTTAATCTTATGGACCGTTTGTTACAGCTCTCCCTTACCCATGCATTCTAACAAGTGATCTAGATTTGACTATGCATGCCAAAGATTGTGTGATCGCCTGTTAGCTACAATTTGTGCACTCTAAGCTACACCGACTTGGCGGTAATCTTTATTCATGACACATGTTTCTAGCTGCTACGCTGATGTGATTTCGGCATCCTAGATAGGAGTACCAGATTGGAACATAGTATTTATTTCGCCTGTACATTCCTGAACGTTTAGCAACCTGATGGCAGACTGTTCAATTCTCTTAATTATTTTGTACTATAACTTAGAAGTTTGGACAATTCTGCTAGGAAATGCAGTTTGAGATATGTTTGCCATACATTCCAATATTATTTTTGCAAAATAGGGTGAACATTGATTAAATTCAGGCGCCAAAGTTTGAGATAATGGCTGGTGAATGACGCTGCAGACTCTTCCTCAATTGTTCAAATTGTTTTTCTAACTATTTTTTCATGATCGCCACAGCTGCACAAGCTGATCCTTCCAGATTCAGTGGAATTCTAACAAAATCTTTCTACTCGAGTACATACCAGCATACATCTTTGTTGGAGACGATTTCTTCTTTTTCTGAAATTATAGTCCTACTTGAACATAGTATTTCAGCTACTTTAATTGTTTTTCTTCTCAGGTGAATGTCCATGGTGCCCGTTAATGTACAACCCACATTCTATTTTGAAACATATTTTCAATTGTTTTATTTGTGCACATGTGAGGTTATCATCTAAATACCACAATATTGTCCCGCTGCAACGCGCGGGGTATCATCTAGTTTCTTGAACATGGGCACCGGCGCTTCCTGTATTTAATTTTTTCTTCAAAAAAGCATATTTAATATTTTAAAAATATGAAAAAAATCCACAGTGTGCTCAATGTTGTGTCATACAGATGTGAATTAAAAAAAAGAAACTTTGTATCTACCAAAAATAATAAATGTACAGATCTAAATATAGTGTTTCAAATGTCCAAAAAATTTCAGATCTTATCATTTTTTTTAGGGAAATGATACGATAATGCGCGTTATAATTCGTGCGGCGACATCCATCGAGGCGCACGCGCGAGACGCAAAACTGCCCAAGTTCGAGACAAAAACCGTCCACATGAGGCGCGTGTAAACTAACGGGCAAGTGGCGAGCCCACCTATCTGTGTAGTGAGGGAACCGCGACATGTTCTCCATTTGCGTCGCGCCATCAAAGTGGGCCCCATTTGTCAGTGATACAAGGGAGAATAGGGTGTGTTCCATTTTTGAATTTTCGGAGCTGTTCCCACGTCGGTTTCTACCCGATTTCTCCTCTCGCGCTCGCTCTCTTCTCCGGCGATGAGAGGGCGATTTGTCGTTTCTCGGCGCGTCGCCCCGGAGTTTCTCCCTCGCCGGTGCACACAATCTAGCTACTGCTATGGATTCATAGTATCAGGATGAACTACTCACGCATCTGTCCGGAGGCAATCATGACGATGTAGAAACCTCCGATGACGATCCCCCTCTCCGACAGGGTGCCGGAGCAGGACTCCAGAAGTCCTAGGTTGGACTTTCGAGGTGACGGCGCATCTGTATGTTTTTTATGGAAAATGTCTCCGTCCCCGACGTTTCTAGGGTTAAAGGGAATTTATAGGCGAAGAGACGACACGAGGCGGTGGCCAGGGCCCACCAGACGCAGCCTAGGGGGACCCGTGCCTGGCACCCCCGTGGGTCCCCTCTGGCTCTCTTTTGGACTCTGTCTTCATTCCGGATAAAAATGACCTCCGTGAATTTTCAGGACTTTTGGCGAATATTTTTTTCTAAACTTTTTTGAAACATAAAAACAACAGAGAACAGAAACTGTCTCTGGCCATCTTGTTAATAGGTTAGTCCATGAAATCATCTGGAAAACAAAGTAAAACATGTAAAAAACATAAAAGAATATAAAGAAAATAAGCATGAAGCATAAAAAAATTATAGATACGTTTGGGACGTATCACACCCCAAGCTGGGCATAGGCCCTCCCCTCAGCTGGATTGCGCAACAGGAATTGTTTTTTTTGTCAAAGTTGCTATGCAACAACCAAGACCTTGTTATGCAGATACAAGTGATTATAAATTTCAAGATCTAGTTTCTGAGAATCTCTAATTAGTCTTCTAATTATTAGAGAATGCTCTAATTCAATTGGAAGTGCTCTGATCAGAGGCTCTAATTAGACCTCTAATTGTTCTAGAGAAAGAGAGAGGCTTGAGAGCCAATTGTGCGTTCTCCAAAGAAAGGAGGGATGGGGATTATATAGTGGGTCAAGCGAGCGCACGTGCCATGGGGAGGAGATTGGTTTACCCTCCTCTCCCTTGGCCGCACCAAGTCTCATAGGAGACTTTGAATTGGACTCCCAAGTGGAGTCCAATCCCCCTCTTTTTTTTCCTTTTTCTTTTTCTTTTTCTTTTTCCCACTCATTTATTTCTCAAAACAATTAGGGAAAATATCCAGGGAAAGCAAATGCCCTTTGTGAGACCATGGGTCCCACCTGGCATCCCCTAAAATCAGGGTTTGCCTAGTGGATGAAATATGCCCCTCTCTAACACTGCTCCCATATATGGAAAGTCCCTCGGAACTCTTTGAAACCACGTGACCCCTATAGATAAATTCATTGATATTATCTAGCGATGTCAGAAATATATTTCCGACATCCTGGGACATATCATGCCCCTGCATTTGCTCCGTAAAGCGTGCAACCTCAATTTCTTTTTCATAATAACTCTGGAATAAATTCCGATAATAATAGAAATTGTTTCTATCAATCCAGGACATCTTATGCCCTTGTTATAAATTATATCCGGTATATAAAATATATCTATCACCCAGAAACACTCCTTTAGCGATACTCCTAGTTGATCCGGACCTAGCGATATACACAAAAATAAGCTCAATCTCAAGTGTGTTCCCCTACATGTTCGATAGTGTGTGCACATGAAACTAGAAACTCTTTCATTTTCAATATTCAGTAGCGCGTACGTGGAAACCCGTATTGACACCCACATACTAAATGAATAAAGTGCTGAACTTGTTGGTTATTATACAAATCTCGCATTACTCACGATACCGAACTTACCCGAGACTATTGATTCCGTTATTGCCTGTGAAACAATCTCTCGTTCACTAATACCTTTGTTTCGTCTCGTTATCCGGTAAGTTTCATCTTTCTCGTTAATGTATTATGATATCCCACATGATGTATCATCATCATGCATTGTCTCCAAAACTTATGGATACAAAGAATACCAAGTGGACCCAGGTCTATATATCTCTTTTTACGGAGGAGTAATTCCCATCTTAGAACATCGAGGTGATATACTCCTTTGGAATTACAAGTAGCTACATTTATATTCACACAGTTTACGGTCTGACCCTTGATAGCACCAAAGTAAAACCTCCAGAATATATTATCCTCATAACCTCATGGTCAAAGTCTTTTCTTTAAGAATCCTCCTTTTCTGATGTGATATGATTCTAAGGACATAAATGTCTTAGTGGAATCTCTTAGCATATCAATCTACTTAGGGAATACCCAGCCATATTGTTCCCTTCCAAGAATATGATATTCATTGATGTGGACATAAACAATGTCCATGACCAGAAAAACATAGCCATCAAACATCCAATGAATTAGTCGTAAAAGGCAAGACTAGGGTTTGTTTATGTGTTCATGTTACTACACGTGAGCGTGAGTTTTCCTCTGAATCTCATATTCAGAAATCATGTTAGTTATAACATAATAATATGAATCATAATTATGAAACATATGTATAAATATTATTGCCTTTTTGACAATATTACGTTTGCATAAGTCCATCAAACATCTAGGAGATGTAAGTGAACACTCATGTAAATATTGTGTTAGAAATATTTGTTATCAACCCCTTCTGAGGTTGTATGAACCATTTTGTATTATGAAGATACTCTTTATTTCATAATACCCCTTGATCATAAGATCAAATGCAGTCTAGGAAATTCTAGGTGAAACCTTGGTAATTCAATTAAGAATACAATTTTGCCGTTTTCACAAATCATCCTGCATCTTTTGTGAAACACCACACCTAGTACATATAATGAACCGATAGCCAAAATATTAGAAGTATTTAAAATTTTACCATTTACTGTATTGTTGTTTCGTTCATAAATTTATGCTTAAATCAATTAAGAAATTATAAAACTTGCTATTCCTATAATCAAAAGATTACATCTTAATCCTTGGTCAATACTTATCACATAAGTTATTTTTTATAATGTAACTCATACATTATAAGCCTTATTCTCCATTATATTTGAACAAACATATTTAAAATATGTTTGAGGAGAATCCTCATAATAATTTGGAGCCAATTGAACTTTTATCAAATTCAATTTTCCAACAATTATTAATTTTTTATATGTTTTGACAGAATTCATCGTCTAGGAATTTATGCTATGATCATTAATGACAAATCAGTTGATCATTGCTCAGCAATGTTTTTCAACATTAGATCATGCACTCGAAATCCCAATTTATCCTGAGAACCTAGTTCTCCTAAGTTTCAAAACTTCATGCATATTTCTGATAGCATTTATATTAATTTTCACTCAGAATTTTAATCCTTTATTAATTAATAACTTTGCTATTTCATGTAACTTAGAAAATATTATTTTCAATGATACATATTTTTTTGTAAAACAATTTTTTAGTGATTTCTAATACTTTAGATATCATCAAATTAACTCCCACTAACTTTAAAAGAAAACAAGACTTGTATAATTTTCCACGAAGTCAAACCAACTCTTGTTTTACTTCACAAATTATATTTCCACTCCAAATTTTATACCAATTGGCTTTTATTTGTATAAACAAATTTAGCCCTTGTATAATAAATTTTGTATTTAACAAAAGCCCTCGAGTTATACTTAGTACACAAACTCGATTAATTTTCCTTCAAAGGAATTTGTTTTTGTTATTTTCTCATATAGACTTATTATACATATCGATAAAGCTTTGCTACAGATCACCAGATCTTTAGTAGCCAACTCTTGATTTTTTTTCATAAAACCATTTAGGACAAAACAAGTTTTATGATCCCTTTATTCCAACAAGAATTTGTTCAAGTTTCTAAACTTGAACTTAATGGTATAAAATATTTTTTGACTCTAAGTCATTTGGATATTCCGTCCCTTCTATTATCTTTACTAATTACATGCACATCCTTTATTCAAGCCGCCTTGAAACTTTTATGTGCCTTCATGGTTAAGTATTTTTCTTGATAAGTAGTCATGCCTCAAATAGGAATGGTTCTCGGTTTTAATCTAAAAAAATTGTCAATTTAAATTGCTTCCGTGTGCACAACTCTGATAACTATTTCGAGAGATTCGTTAATCGCTTCAAGAAATACTATTATCTCACGGAATTCAACAAGGAATTAATTCCTTAAGAATCACATATCCCTATCAACAAAACTTTGTCACTTATGTGGTGGTTTTCAATGAGGATTTCCAATGAAAAATTGGAACAACCAACAAAGTATAACTTTGTTCTTTTAATCTTAGGATCAAATGCCAATATTTTAGAAACTTTTAGATTCTAAGACTAATGTGTCTCTTTATAGTTTGTCTTTCAAAACTATGACACATAATAAAGACAATAAATTTGTGCTAAAATAAAACTTAAGTTACTATACTATTCCATGGGCAATATCAAGAACTTATTCGTAAAGGAATCCTTCTTAGTGTTTGACTTTGTCTTACTCAGTCAAATATGACTTGAAAACTTTTAAGACATCACTAATACATAACTTCTAAAAAAAATGTGAAGTCGTTTTTCTTGTTGACTTTTGATCATAAAATATTTCAGAATAAATGGTATCAATTCAAAAGATTTGTTACTTGAAGCATGCGACATTATTACAATAAC
Organism: Alopecurus myosuroides; assembly: GCA_028641055.1. NCBI lineage: Eukaryota > Viridiplantae > Streptophyta > Magnoliopsida > Poales > Poaceae > Alopecurus > Alopecurus myosuroides. The sequence goes on from CM054058.1 coordinate 224,888,937, forward strand.
TTGAGCCAAAGCTCATAAATCTTTCGAATTATAAAAAAATGGAGATGTCTTTATCCTTAGATGATCCTTTATGCGCCTAGCTTGACGCTCATCAACACCTTTTATTCTTTCCTTACTTTCCACAGCTCCTATATCGAATGCATAAAATGATTTTAGCAATCAACAAACCATAGATACTAGTAAGAATGACAAATATCGTTCAGATATAACTCTTATACCTTTATCACCCTTGGTGAATTTTTTCTTTTGCTTGAGGTGGCTTTTACGATTCCTCTTCCAATGCCCTTTCTTTTTATAGAAAAAACATCCAGACTTACTCTATGCAGAAAACTTAGGCTTATTCTATGCCATAGCACTTTTGCCCTTTCTGTTCTTTTTCTTCTTGAGTGGTGTAGTCTGGCAAACCATCGATACTGATTGTTTTCCCTCCTCACACCAGAGTCATCAGTTTTCAGCATAGCAAGGAGCTCATTTGGTATTTTCTCCATCTCATTCATGTTGTAATTCATGATGAAACCGTTGTAAGACAAGGGGAGTGAAGGCAACACAAAATTTGTACTTAGCTCAACCAGGATTGGAAATCCCAACCCTAGTCCCATAACCAAATATCTTGATTACATGCTCGCTCGCTAAGCTTCCTTCTACCATGTGACATGACCACAAGGCCTTCGTTATTTCATAACGTTCGGTCTTGGCTTGTGTCTGGTACATATCCGTGAGTGCAAAGATCATGTCATATGCGGATGTACAATCAAATCATTTCTGCAACTCAGGATCCGCACATGTCAGCATGAGACATTGAACAACTTTTTCATCATTACTCATCAAGGTGTGTGCATTCTTTTATGCATCAAAAGCGACGTCATAGAGATCCTCTGGAAGAGGAGCATCGAGGACATACTCTTTCTTGATACCACTGAGAACAATTCTTAGGGAACGGACCCAATCCGCATAATTATTTCCATTGGCAGCCAGTGGTTTCTGCTCAAGTAGTGGACCAAGGTTAATATCGGGTGCATTACGAGCCATGTATCTACAACAATTTAATAGTCCACTTACATATGTTGATAATAATTTTCTAAACACTTGTTAAAATAATTAACTACGTGCTCCCACTAAATCTGATATTCCTCGTGATCAAAATTTAATGTATTACTGAATCCACGCTTAACTTACAACCAAAGGATGTATCCACCTTGATGTATATAAGGTTACAACGGGTGGGCCAACTTGCCAATCACTACCACTGTGATTTCCGCTTCACCTTTCGGTGTATGTGCTTCGAGCTCATGACTTTCATGCCTCACCATCAAGATAACCAGCTAATCCTGCTGCAACAAGTGATGTCATGTTGACCCCTGTATCCAGGTGATGAGTATGGATCAACTTTTTACCCGCCTTCTCATCATAAGAACACGTTGATCCTTGTATCCAGGTTATGGACATGAACCCTAATCATCTTGATAGTGCTATAGTTGGAAGAGCACGATCTACCTTGATATTTATATGATGAATCACCCAAATAATCACGTCTACACCACAATCAAGGAACATAAAAAAAACATGCATGAGTAAAACTAGCGATGTAGTATAGCCCTCCTTCATCTGGAACGGATCCTTCTTTGCCGGTGCCATGTCGAGGTTCATAACAAGTGCAATCCTTCTCCTTTCCCGTCATCGCCATGATCGGGTTTAGGATGGTTTGCTAGCTACAAAACAATGTTAGATAAATCATGTCAAAATTCTAAACTTTTCGACTATACCACATCATGTTTCCTACAAAATATAGTTAGACGTCCCTAAGGTTTGTTTTGCATCTTTTAGCGTGGTTGTAGGATCTACTTAACGAACCATTAAGTAACCTACGCTTCCATAAGGCATGATTATTCACATTGCTAGACTGATATTATGGGGTGATTGAAACATAGACATTACGAAAACGTCTAGAGCCTCAATCTAAAATTATTCATAACCATGATACCCGTGTGGATACAATCCACCCTTCCACAATGTTGTTTACGAGACCGACTATAAAGAGACCCAAAGCTATTGAAGCACTTCCTCGGACTAGACGAGATATGCCAGGGGCAACTCGAACGTCCTAGGATTGCAAGAAGTTTGTAGAAATCTTGATATACCGTTGGAAAAAAAACAAAGCTTATTGGGAAGCAATTATAAATTATCTGAACGTTGGAGAACTTTCCAACGTACTTGCACAAACTTATGGAATGCCCCGCACTCACCGGTGTTCTAGATCAGATACGCATAGACCGCTCTGATACCACTACTCGGTTGTGAAACAGGAATTTAATTTTTTTTTCCAAACTTGCTACGCAACAACCAACACCTTGCTATGCTTGCTATGCAAATACAAGTGAATATAAATTCCAAGATCTAGTTGATGCTCTATTTTTTGTGTTATTTTCTCTAGCCATTCCCCCGTGTTTTATTGGATTTTAATATAGTTTTCACTCCTACACTAACCCAAACATTTCTATGTTGGGAGATGTTTCATTTCTTCATGGAGATTTCAGGAATATTACTAAGAGGGAAGGAAATGATGCATAATAATGATAATTGGAGGAAAACAAGCAATTCTAGAAAAAGGAAACTCAGAATTAATTCACAGAGGCATTTAACGACCTCGGTACGGCCACTCCCGATCGTACCACGTAAACTACCACATGCCACCGCCTCTAGCACATCAAAAGGGACAATCGTGAAGAGGCCAGGGACGAAAAACGGATGCAACCGCCACCAGAAGAGCCAAAAGGAAGAAGAAGGAGATCCCGAGAGGAGAAGCCATGTCTGTTCCGGTCAGAGATCACCATCTTCAACACCATCCACCACACCATCCCATAGAGAGATTGAGATCATCATTGTAATAAGTTTAGATTTTTGAGAACTCTCCCATAGATTGAACTCTAGTTTGGTGTTCGCTAATCCGAGGATTATTGTGGCTCGCTATGGTAATATAGAGATGAACTTTCCACTTTTAATTATCGAGTTCATGTTTTCTAACTCTATCATGTGCGAGTAAATCCCCGCAGGTGTGGGAGATGAAGGGGATTGGTAATATGTATTTGTGCTAATTTAGTCCATCTTATGTGTGAGAGTATTTTCAATATTGTTTATAGGATTACGTGTTTACGGTGTGCGTAATGCCTGTTATCTAGGGCCCGGGTAACATTGGTACTAGTAGAGACCTACGTAAACATATACTTATTGTTCAACAATTCTGCGACCTCGTAAGTGATAGGTGGAGATATCAATGAGGGGTGAAAACAACGAGAGGATCACGAGAAGCCATCAAACTTAATGCATTGGTCTAACCTATTGGTTTTAAAGAGATGAACTAACTATGGTAATAGAACAAGGAAGCATGAAAATAGTGATAAACAGAGCTAGGCATGGGTATGTTTAACTATTTCAGGGTGACTTACCTACCGACCATTCAATAGAAGAGAATATGTATCACAAATCCTCTACCTCCATCAAGCACATTCACAAGAACCATGAACCAGAATTCTCTCCACGCATACTTCACCCATAAACAATACAACACAACTTTACAATCTTTATTTCTTTCAGTTATTTATTATTAGTAAGTTGTTCCATTTGTATTTCCACACAACTCACCCTCTGTTTTCTGCAACTTTAAATGATTTAATATTTCTGTGAGTCAATCCACATAAGTCTAACACCTTGTGTATGACAAAGGCAGTCTTAAAAACCTTTTACCAGATCAGCTCTTCGTGGGATCGATATAAATCGGGGGATCATACTTCCACGAAATGATGTTTTAACGAACCTGTGCACTTGCAGGTATCAAGATATTTTTCTGGCGTCGTTGTCGGGGAGCTAAGAGTCGTTGGTTTTGTCTTTTGACATATTGCATGTTTGATTTGTTTAGATGTTTTCTGTTGAAGATAGAGGAGCAACACGTTCAGGTAGGAATTACATACCATACTATCCATCCAGGTATCCAAGAGAAGATGTTCCAATACTTATTGATAGTATAAAAAATCCCAAGACATAGACATAACAAATTTATTTGATGACATGGTGATTACACCAAAGAAGGAAAAGACTATAAGAGAGTATAGTGTTCCATCAAGGAGCTATATAAGAAATCCTAGCACTAATCCAGACTCTCGTTACCCAGCTTATAATATTGATCCACCTAGTATTATGTTTGCCATGCAAAACATTTTTTCAGGAGAAGAAGGCCAAGATCCACGACTCCACTTTGAGTGAATTGGATAATTATTGTGATACATGCAAACCAAAAGGATTGACCAAAGAATTTGTTTGACTAAAGATATTTAATTTTTCTTTGGCAGGAAGAGCTAAGGAGTGGTTTACATCACTTCCTCACAAGTCTATAATGGAATGGAAATCATTGGTTAAAGTTTTATGCTTAAATTTTCTTCGAACTCGAAAAGAATAGAAGTGGTGCAAGAGGTTATGAATTTTTCTCAAGAGCAAAATGAAGAACTAGTCCCAACCACTAAAAGATATTTAAGCCTTATACAAAAAAACTTTGTTCGGGGAACTAGTGAAGAAACTTTTATAATATTTTATATTATGGGTTGAATGAAAAATCTAAGATTTTTTTCTTGATTGCAGTGCCAGAGGCTGATTTATGCAACTATCCAAGAATGAAGGAGGAAGAATCCTTGAGACTATTGTTACCAATACACATAAATGGTATCCTAGTGAAACTGATGATTCTTATTCCATTAATATTCTGGAAGGAAATGCCCAAGGAAGAGGCCAATATGTGCTAAATGATGGATCAAAGAAACAATTTGTGAGTGATGACCCACAATTGCAGGGGACTGTAACAGTCTTCGAGGGTAAATATAGCCCAGTTTATTGATTCTCAGGGAGTCAAACAATATTTATAAGTCTTAACAACTGAGTTATCAATTCAGCTGCACCCCTGAAAAGTATCTTCCTTCACACAATTTATTAGTAGTAAAAGTGATATAATGGCAACAGTAGTTTATAGTAACAGTAGCAGTAAAACAATAGTAGCAATTGTAACATCGAATGTAAATGAATCAAGTAGTAGTGCTAAAAATACCTGTAGGCATAGGGATGGATTGTACTGGGCGTTGCATGAATGATATTAACCATGTAATAGAGGTAACAAAGGGAAACACAAATATAAAAGAGAGTATCCAAGTCACAAACTATCACATGCATGTTTCCCAAAATTGTCGTACGTGCTTGCACTAAGAACTTGCACAACTTATTTTGTCCTACCATCCCGTTGTTGTGGGGCCAAAAAGGAACCAATGGTAATTAAGGTACTTGTTCTACCAAGCACCAGAGCAAAGCATTAACAAACGGTGGAGACATGTAATCCCCGAACTAGAGTCCATCCCCTCTGATATCCCAACCTAGGGGTCTCGGGTTCCGGACAATAATAACTGTATACAACTCATAGATATGATCCAAAACAACAATTATAATCATGAAACATAATATGTTCAGATCTGAAATCATTACACTCGTGCCCTAAGTGACAAGCATTAAGCACTCCAAGTTGCAACAACGATAATAAACAACAATAGTGCATACTAGGCATCAAGGCCTAACAATCTCGTGATCTGTTACATGAATAATCTGATCCAATCCCTACCATACCCTCTTCCTACAACAAGGAATTACTCACACATCAAAGGGGTGAATCATGGATTGTTGATGGAGAGGTGTTGGCAATGACAAAGGCGACGATATCCCTCCAATCTCTATCCCTTCAGGGTGCCAGAACAGGAACTTCCGTCTCCCGAAATAGGGTTTCGGGTGTCGGCGGAGCTGTGGATCGTATTTTGGGAAATCCTTTGGGGGTTCTCCGTTTCAGGTACGAAGGAGTCTATATACCAAACGGGACCCTGAGGGGTGGTCCCAGGTCGCTAGGCCCCCCCAGGCAAGGCCAGCGGGTCGTGGCTGGCACCCCCCTGAGGGCCCAGTGCCCCCTCCAGCTGTCCTTCGCGCTCCGGGAGTCTTCCGTGGAAATATAATTTTGTGATTTTTTCTAAAATTTTCTGAGGAAATTGATGTTCTGCACAAAACCAGACACCAAGGGTAATCTTGCTGAAAACAGCGTTAGTCCGTGTTAGTTTGATCCAAATCATGAAAATGGGAGGAGAAACAACAAGAAAAGTGATTGGAAAAGTAGATACATGCAACGTATCAACTCCCCCAAACTTAGATTATTACTTGTCCTCAAGCAATTCGGTTGATAAACTGGACGCGATAAAGAAAACTTTGACAAACACTTTTCACTTCATGCGGTGTGCATAAGACTATTCCATGATTAGTATTTAACGAGTGCATGGTAATTTCTATAAGCATAATAAAGCTCACGAACTCATCCTAACTTAGCTTATTGCTTGTCCTCAAGCAATTCGGCTGATAAACTGGACGTATAAAGAAAACTTTGACAAACATTTTTCACTTCATGCGGTGTGCATAAGACTATTCCATGATTAGTATTTAACGAGTGCATGGTAATTTCTATAAGGATAATAAAGCTCACGAACTCATCCTAAATCATGAAAAGTGAACAAATAACCAGAAGTGAATAATATGAAATTATAACATCAACTAGGTTGCAATGGTCATAATAAAGCATGGCAAGATGGTATCCCGCTTGCCCTTAATTGTATAGCAGAACACAAATGCTTGGGCACCTCCAAAGTTTAAGTGGAGACTAGATATGATAATTTTAGGAGAAACAATATTGTAAACATGCCTTAAACAATGATATTTTGGGATAATGCACATTATACTCTGAATGACAACCATGCTCTCCTAGATGGTGCATAAAGTAAGAAGGTGGAGACTCAACATAAAACTAAAAGAAAGGTCCTTCACAGAGGGAAGCAGGGATTACTCGTGTGCTAGAGCTTTTCATTTAATAAAACATAAGTACTGAAAATATAATATTGAGAGAGGTGTGTGTCTATGTAAATGAATGGTAATGAAAAACTTATCATAACCCATGTCAAGCAAAGTTTTAAGTCTTTTGAAAACGGTTTCCATTAGCATTTTTTCTTAAGGTTGGTACTTTCCCCACCATGTCTTACACAAACCAGGGCTAGCCGTATCCACGGGTGTCGAGTGTTCTTAGTTAGGTTCATGGCAAGGGGTGCCATAAGCCTGCTGATAGAACCGTGGGTGGAAACAAGGACACGATTTACCCAGGTTCGGTGCGTCGCAACTAAGGCGGAATTCCTACTCCTGCAATCTCACTAAATCAGGGTGGAAGCCTGAAGTATACAAAGTACAACTTGAGTAGGGTTTCTCTATCTCTACGAGGATGAAATCTCAGCGATCTAGCTTCTAGCTTATTTGATCTCTCTTGTCTGTCCTTTTAGGCTATTCCCGTCCGGCTTTATATAGATAGACAGACTAGGGCTTACAGGAAAGAAACCTAGAAGGCTACAGAAAGTATTTTTATCCTTGGAAAGTAACATCCGGCTTCTTCTCCAAGCCGGACCACGTATTGGGACGTGATCCGGGTTCTTCTAGAATCCGTTTTCCTGTGCGTCAGCTTACTGAGCCACCTAATGGACTTTACTCCATTACCTGCAGGCCACCCCGGTAATCCAGCCTTGGCCGATGCGGGATATACCCCCATTTCACATATATTCGACAGAAGTCCCCAAGGAGAGTTAAGACTTCCATTCATCATCTTTTCTTGGATTTCATACTTTCAGAAAAGTCGGCTTTGAGTCTTCTTCTTGACATAATTTTTATGCCAAACCCGGATTTCTGGAACCCGGCATTTCTTCCATGAATCTTCGCTTAGAAGGAACCTGTGACGTAAGCGGGAAAATCATGCTTACGTCACAACCGTTTGGTTTCAGCCAAAGACTGAAATCGTATCCCTGCCAGATTTGGCGCGAGAAATGAGGAGATAAACATCATTACGCCGGCCCATCGCATCCCGGATTTAACTGCAAGACACGCGTCGGTCTAATCTCAACGGAGAACGACTATAAATAGTTCCTCGACTCCTCCCTTCCATTCTCCTTCCTTCCCTTGCGATTCACTCGAGACACACTCAGAGATCCTACGCACTTCCGCTTCCGAGAGAAAGAAAGGGAAAACCTTTTCCTATGATGTGGGGGTACTCGAAAGACCCCTCGCCATAGGCCTACCCGGTATGGCCCACGAGGGAGTATCTTCATAAGGCCTACAAGTGGAAGAACGAAGGCCCACGACAGGAGCTCGTGCGGAAACAAAGGAGGGAAAGTACTTGGAAAACAAGATTAAGAAAGATAAGAACCGACTCGAGGACGAGTCCTACTCATGTACGACCCCTAGGACCCGACTACCTATATAAAGCACAAGAGAGGGTCACAAACATACAGACAACCCTAGATTTAGAGCTACGCTAGATTCAATCTGTAACAACACCCTGTAATCAATACCTTTTGTCACCCTATCGAAATAAACACTGGCAGACAGTAACCCATCAAGTCGAGTAGTCCACCAGCGCTTATTCCTTCTTACAAAACCCTAGGTCCCTCACCATGGGGATTGTTGAGGTCACCCCCTCGACATTGGCGCCATTTGTGGTAAACTGGGGCGCTTGACTCGGGGGGGCGCTGCTTCTTTGACCTCATCATCAATCAACCACGACTCGGCGATTTGGGCGGATTCAATCTTCTTCAGGTCAATCGACTTCACCAAGCACTCGCCACATAACGCCCAGTATTCGACTGCCTCAACGCGGGTATCGATCTGAAGATCGGCGACTTAAACTTCCCCGCGGGACGCACGGGGGTCATACGCCTGGAAGATTCTGTCCGAGTTCAACGGGAAGAGGTAGTCGTACCGGAACGATTGCTACCCCAGGAGGAAGCAAGTTCCGACTACTTTTACCCGGACAATCCTCACATACACTTTTTTCGTATGGCAAGACGTACCCACTCGTCATCCTCGGAAAGCGAAAGCGACGCCAAGGTAATGGACCCGCCCAAAGCAGCCCTCGCGACTGATGCGGAAGCAACCGAGGGAGAAGAAGACGGAGGAGAGGAATCAGATGAGGACCCGATGAAATCCCCTCCTCCCCGGGATGAAGACCCGGAGAACGGTGATGGTGGACATGGAGAACTGCCTCAACCCGATGGCTCCAGGCCCCCGACCAGAAGCAAAAAAGGGAAAAGACGAATGCCCGAAGGTCTATGTGTCAAAGGAAACAATGGGACTGGTCACCCCTTTGGTTGAGCAGGGTCTTCCTCCCCTACTAGATACCACCGTTGATGAACAGACGACCTACAAGTGGAACCTAGCCCAGGACAGGAAAAAGTTGAGCAGGATGTATAAAGATTTGGACGACATCAGCCTCCCAGAGGCGCGTTCGGTTGAAGCCTCGGGTAGTGGGTTGCAGAAATCACCCGCCCCCAAACGATGGTCGCGAATAGATGGTATGACAATAGAATACGTGAGAAACACCCGAAAGGTGTTAGATCTTGACCAGGACCCGAAGGAATCTTACCCGACGTAGAAACTAACACCCAAAACGCCTCAGGAAAGGCTTCTGCAAGTCCAGACCTATCTGATGTCCATCAAACCAACTCCGAGTGACCCACGAAGAGAAGTACATGTTGAGATGGTACAGGGGCTCATCATGGCAAGCGTGGAGATAGAGCACAAACTCCCTCCATGAGTACCAGCACCCGAAAAATCAACAAGTGAGAAAACTAAACCGACTCAGGTAGCACGCCAACAGGAGGACCCGGAGGATCTGTGTCACACCCTAGATTTGGGACACTTGTAAAACATGAGTGATACCATTTTTGTGAGCCAACAAAAACTTTTAATGCCCTTGTGTAATCCAACATGATGTATTGAACCATGGTTATCTATGCAATGCAAGCAAATTTGATTAAAAAATCATTCACTTGTTTTATGATGATTCTGATCACTTTTGGATTATTTCCATTTTTGGTATCCTTGTTATTCTAAATCAAAATTCAAGTGGCAATGTTGAAATGAACTTATAATTAAAATTTGGATTGATTAGGATCAAGAAAACAATTTGACAAAAGTTAAATCCAAGGTTTTCCTTAAGTTTTTCTATTAAAAACCATTTCTGAAAAATAAGTCAATTAGGTGTTTTTCACCCTTGACATCTATATGCTAGAGATTCACATTTTGTGTTTTCTTGGCATGGATGTGATCTCTATTATATGGACTACAAATTGGTTAACTTTGTTTGAAAAAATGAATCACAGAAACAATCAATTGCTTGGTGATTTTGTGTTAAGAAAATAAGGCAGAATTAGTAATTTTTGGAAAACTGAGAAAAACTCAAACTAGCCATTTTTCCACCTTGTTTTCATGGTGCATTTAAATTTCAGATTTGTTTCTTTTTGCTGTTTATGAAAGTACTAAAGTTGCTTAACAGAACCATGCTTGGAAAACAAACTTTGGAACAGATTTGAGTCATGAAAACAAACCAAACTTTTGGCTAACCCACACTTCAATCCAACACTTGGAAAATTTCTAAAACTGAAACTTTAACTGAATTTTTTTCAGAAACAGTGAGATGGCTCGATTTTCAAATGATCATATCTTTTTATTTGCTCAACCAAATGCTGCACGGTTTGGTGCTTCTAGAAGCCTAGTCAGCACCCTACCCATTCCATCCCTTGTCTCCCAAGTTATCTGACCAGAGAGAGAGGAGACAACCGTGCGCCGTAGATGTAAGGATCTACGGTCGCGTTTGAATCGCAAAATGGTACGCGCGTTCGCGCGCGCCGTGGAAGCGAGGCGGGCCTCAGGGCGCAGATGGGCCGCGCGCCCGTGTCTTGCCCAGCCCGCAGCCATTTTCGTTTTCTTTTCTAAATAAGCTAAAACCTGCTGTTTTACTTTAATCGTATATGAAAATGTTAAACTCCAAAATAAAATGAACAAAAATTACCTGAGGTGCATGAACAAATTCCTGAACCTATGCAACTGACAAAACTGGATTTGAACGTTTTGAGAACGAATGAAAAATGTTGAATTGAGCACTGTCTGTTAAGGCAAAAGTGAGATAACTTTTGATTGGAATGGTTAAAATGTGCAAACTAAAATTCCTGGAGTATCCCTTGACTAGATCTAGAACTTGACCTCACATCAAGGTGAGCTACCATTTGGAAATGGCATCCACTTTGGTAAAAGTCCAGTAGCCTGTTCTGTGAATTTTAGGATTTATTTTACAACACTTTTTGATATGAATCCAATTGGATCTGTTAGATATTAGATAGACCTATGTTATCCTAGCTTTGTGTGATTTTTAGAGCTCTAGAATTAATTGGGCAACAGATCTAAGAAAATGCACTTTTCTGTTAAGAAAAAAAGGAGTAGTTTTGTTTTGTGAATAATTGCTTGCTAGTGTCATTCTGTTTTCTAGCATGTTTAAATGTTGTATTTAGTGTTATCATGTTGTTTTCGTGCAGAGATTCCATGTTAGAAAGTTTATGCATGTTTAGGTTTTGTTTGGAACTAGTATGAGCATAGGAGTAATATCTAGTTTATTTTTATTTAATTTTGTAGATGGAAATGCTTAGCTATGTTTTGTCCAAGTTATTATGAGTGTTTTCACATGGATCCAGTACCATTTTGGTACTGGTTATTACTTGTTTTCATCTCTGTAAGGTTACATTTTTTTCCTTAGGAATGCATGTGTAGGTTTAATATTTATTACTAGTAGTATGGTTTTCACTAGAATATCTTGTAGCAATTTTTTTACCTAGATTATTTTTGGTTTCCACCAGTTGGACCAGAGGCTAAATACCTCTTAAATTACATGGAAAACTTAGTGGAACACCCACTGGTTCCATCTCATTTGGTTGAAAAATAATTTATTTCAACCATAGTAGTTGTAGTAATAATAGTGAATATTTTTATTTTTGATGCATTGCTTGAGTGGAATTGTTTTATGAATTTGTGTGTTATTTTTGAGTGTTCATTGCTTGCTGTATGTTATAGTTGAGGGTAATTTCTTGCTTAGTAAGGTTCTGATTGAGTGATTTACTTTTATTTTTACGACGATAGAAACCGACGAAGAGATAGTTGCGGCAGGAGGTTATTACTACCACTCCTGTTGTGAGAAAGAGCAAGATCCTCGTTTCCTGCAAGGCAATCCATCCTTAAAGCTTGCTGTTATTCTCCCACTTATCATTATGCATTATCTACTTCTGAAATTTTCAAAAACTTGATTACCAAAAACTATTTTATTGAGTGGATATTACTAATATTATTATATAGTATATTATCACTTTGCCATTAGTCAACTTGGTGTTACCAAGCCTTTAGCCACCATAAGGTATATAAATACCGCCTAAGATAATAATCTTGAGTCCCTAAGAGGACACTTTTATTAATGTGCTTTTGCAAACAAAATGGTTCTATGAGTAATCCACGGTGGAAAGGCGGGACCTTGTTCACCGGGGGAACTAAGGAGTTGTTTTCAAATGTTTTAAAAAAGGCACATAACCTAGTCTTCGCTGGACAACCAAGAAGTACTTCCACTCTACCCAACATGGGTACGGGGCCTATCTAGATACTTGAACTTGTTAGTGTGTGTTTCATTCCAAATTGCTATAGATATGATGTTTCTCTGAACCGAAGTGTCGCCAGGAGGGAGAAACGGGACATACACAGTGAGGGATTAAGTTCTCCTCTAGAAGCAACAGTTGGGGCTCCCGGCTAGGCAGGGTGGGACCTGATGCCGGGGAGAACAACCCACCTGAAGGAATGAGCATATACTAGCTTGTGTCAGAGTGGACATTTAGGATCATTCTTCTGATGCTTGCATATCGCTGTGTCGATCCATGGGTGGTTCATGGCAGATGATTGGATCTAGTGGAATGTGTACACCTCTGCAAAATAAAACTATTCAAAATAGCCGAGCCCTCGGATATGGGCAGTTGAAAGGCCATGTAGCTAGCATTGTGTCAAGTTTTCAAAATGTGTTCTTGAACCAAGGATTTGTACCTGAGAGGTACTGATGAAGGATCGGGACATGCTGATCCAAGAATTTTTGCAGATAAAACTTTCTTTTATAAAACCTCTTGTACATGCGATATCTACAAGAGAAAGAAAAATTATACTATTTTCTTCTGAAGTATCTTCTTCAACGAAGATACAGATTAAACATGACTGCAACTATGGTGTCATCTTAGATGCACATCATGGGTAGTGAGCCCTATTTATAGCCTACCTATCCACCATATAAGCATGATGCATTTTGTAAGTGTATGAAGGATGACTTGATGAGTACATTCAAAAGTACTCATACTGGTTTCGCCCCTGGCTATTTACTTGGCCAGACTTTGAGGAGATACCACCGGAGGAGGAATACGAGGAGGGATACTATTCTGACGACTACACGAACTAGGCCCGGCTCCCGGTCAGCAGCCTGTCGGTGACGGCGTGACATGGGCTATATACGTTTGTTTGTTTTCCGCTGTGTTAGTGAGTTGTAAGACTTTGTCTGCCGTGCGTGGCAATAAATAAAGACTTGGTCATGTGACCATTGGCTTGTAAGACTATTTGTATTTGTGTATTGGATAATGTATTTGTGTACCACTTCGTATGTTGTTCACGACTGAATTTCCTAGGATCGTGAATGTATGCATATGAGGAGTTCTGGACCTTCCGGTTTGGGGCCTCTACAAAGTTGGTATCAGAGCTATCCTGGCCCTAGGAGCCCTTAGTTAGCATGGACGTCAACTAGTAATCTATATATATAATAATATACTTAAGTGACTAAGCTTTAAAAGATTCTTATACCTATCTTCCCTATTTGCTCAAAACTCTACTTACATTAAGTTATATCATGTTCGACTCTAAAAGTTTGCATACTTTGGTCTAACTAAATCTCACTTAAAATTTTGTGTAGATGGACGTCGTTTACACGGAGGCGTGCCAGTTAGGACTGGCCAGGGACTTCCCTTTTCGCTTCGAGGAGCGACTCATCGCGATGACCGAGCTTCTTGACCGTCCCGTTCCCGAGCTTCGGGGAGGGATGATCACCGGGACTCCCATAGAGGGGGAGTGGTTGGTGGAGTGTGTGATACGTCCTCCACTTACTACTCCTACTGCGGAGGCTTTCTTCTTCGCCACCGTCGAGCGCTCCTGGCAGGAGGGAGCAGTACGCGTGATCCAGGAGGCTATAGCGCGTGTGGGTCACTTACGGGACTACCAGTTTGTGAGGTCCAGCTACGAGTTCCTCGGGAGGAGGGACGAGACAGGCACACCCGTTGCCGTGTCTTAGGACTTTGCGGGTCTTGGTGCACACCAGGACGACATGGAGGTTCTGCTTTACCGCACCCAGCGTCGTCTCGAGGATTTGAGCATCCTGCAGCGCACCACTGCTGCAGAGTGTCGTCTTCTCTGTATCCATCTGGGGAAGACGATGATCGATCTAGTGGCAGCTACTGCGCGATCCCGCGCCTTGGAGAGGGAGCTACGGACCACTCGCCGGGCCCGTACCCGTCTCGACACCAAGGTAGGACCCCTTCAGGAGGCGAACGCAATTCTGCGTGACCGCCTGAAGACCGCTAGGGAGGAGTTGGCCACTCGATACTCCACTCTCGAGGAGTTAGAGGAGGAGAACTCCGAGCTCCGCAGGGAGAACGAGGACCTCCTCGTTGACGACGAAGTCCTGTCCGATGCAGAGGGCATGGACATGAGCGAGCAGAGTCTGCAGGAGGACGACGACTCCGTTGAGGAGGAGGACCCAGAGGAGATCCTCTTCGACGTTGACAGTACTTAGGACTAGTCTTAGTGCCTCCTAGTTGAGGAGTAGTGCCAATTAGATGTACGCCGACCCTATAAGGCGAATCCCCTCGATGTAGCTCTGAGGAGCGTAGTTGTGGTAGATGTCTGTTGGAGTGTTGTGCTATGTAGGACTTGATGCTTGTGTATGATGTTTGTCTGTATGATAACTATGTTTGGAAAATTGTCTCAACCCTTAAAAATCTCTACCCTAATTAAATCACTTGTGTTTTCGTTTGTTTTTAGACACTCCTTTGGTTGTTCGAATTTTTTGTAGCATTCTAAAAACAATAAGTCTTGCTGCATAGTCTTACACACGTTTCACTAAACAGCATGTCGCCGCGTCGGGAACCACCACCACCACCCCCGCCGTCAATGGAGGCATTGCTAGCACTTATGATGGAGGACCGCCAGGCCACTAGAGCCGAGAGTGCTGCCACAGTTGCTGCCCTGCAGCAGTTGGCCGCTGCCAGCGCCAACAACAATAACAACCATGGGATGACAACGGTAATGGCGGACGCTCGAAGCTGAAGGTGTTTCAGCAGACAAATCCTCTGGTGTTCACGAAGATCGTGGAACCACTTGACGGTGACGACTAGCTTCGCACCATCGCCAACGATCTGAAAGTGGCAGGAGTTGATGAGAATGACAAGGTGTTCTTCGCCACCCATTTTCTTGCTAGGCCAGCGAGGACTTGGTGGGAGACCACCTGCGACACCGTCGCTCCTGATTACGTGTTCACCTGGGAAGACTTCTCTGCCCGTTTTCGCAAGTATCACATCCCTCAGGGGGTGATGAATATCATGAAGGACATGTTCCTGAAGCTGAGGCAGGGAGGAAGTTCTGTGTCAAAATACTGGGAAGATTTTACTCTGCTAGCCCAGTATGCACCAGATGAAGTCAACACAGAATCCAAGAAGAAGGAGAGATTCTTGAATAGGTTGCACGATGAGTTGCAGTGTACCCTTGTGGTCATTCCCTTTGCGGATCTGGAGTCACTCGCGGATGCCGCAATGATGATGGAGCACAAGAGATAGAATGTCTTTGAAAACAGAAAGAGGAAGATGTAGTTCCAAGGAGGACCAAGTGCACCCCGAAACCGCCCTACCCCATATACCAGGCCACCACCACACAGGGCGCCAACTTTTGCGGCAAGAAACCACCATAACAGCCACAACCACAACAACAACCACCACCATGGCCACAACAACCACAACAACCACCACCACCACAACAACAACAACCGTGCATCCTATGCACCCAAGACCGGAGGCAGTGGAAATGGGAATGGGAATGGACACAAACCCAACCATGCTGCCAAGGCAAACCAGAACACCAAACCCAGTGGAGCTTGCTTTACCTGTGGCAAGGAAGGACACTTTGCCAGTGACTGCCCAACCAAGAATGCTGCACCAGCTCAGAACAATGCTACCAAGATGACACATGCACCCGGGCCCAAGAGGCAGAATGTGACCAGAGGACACCTGAATCACGTCACTGCTGAGGAAGTTCAGGACACGCCAGAGATGGTGATGGGTACATTTCCTGTCAACTCTGTACCTGCTGAAGTATTGTTTGATTCGGGTGCATCACATTCCTTTGTTACTATGCCATTTGTTGAAAAGAGTGGAATGAAACCCGCCATCATGCAAAACCCTATGTTAGTACAAATACCCGGAGCCAGCACAAAGACCAACCGTGTTTGCAAAGAAGTACCCGTGGACATACAAGGGAAAACTTTTCATGCCAACCTGATAGTACTGGGATCCCAAGGGATAGAAGTAGTACTAGGCATGAATTGGATGACCAAGTATAGTGGTGTGATTGACTGCACTAGAAAGTCCATATCATTGACTGCCAGTGATGGGGAAAGGGTTGCTTTCGCCGCAACAAAGTCAAAGTCAGAGACTCACTGCCACACTGGTATAGCCACACCTGCACTTGAGGAAGTTCCGGTAGTATGTGAATACCCGGATGTGTTTCCTGAGGAGTTACCTGGTATGCCGCCTGATCTGGATATCGAGTTTGTAATTGAGTTGATACCCGGTACTGGACCCATAGCACAGAAACCCTACCGGATGAACCCGAAGGAGCTAGATGAGTTGAAGAAGCAGCTGGATGACATGTTGAGAAAAGGTCTGATTCGCCCTAGTGCATCACCATGGGGATCACCTGTCATTTTTGTGGATAAGTGGGACAGTTCCTCACGTCTATGTGTGGATTACCTAAAGTTGAATGATGTTACTATCAAGAACAAATACCCGCTGCCCAAAATTGAAGACATGTTTGACTAGATAAATGGGGCAAGAATTTTCTCAAAGATCAATCTTCGTACTGGTTATCATCAGTTGAAGGTTCGTGAGACCGATATTCCAAAGACTGCCTTCACCACACGTTACGGGTTGTATGAGTACACCGTGATGTCATTTGGTCTGACCAATGCCCCCACCTACTTCATGAATCTTATGAATAAGGTTTTCATGGAATGCCTGGATAAGTTTGTCGTGGTCTTTATTGACGACATTCTTATTTACTCCAAGAGTGAGGAAGAACACGAAGAATATCTGAGAATTGTTCCCGGAACACTTCGGCAGCATCAAGGATTTATTGCTCTTTATCGGAGTCATAAACTAAAACTACCTTTTTTTATCAAGGTTATAAAAAACTTCCTTATCTAGTTCTAGCATTAAAAAAATGCTTATTTTCTTACACACAGTTCGAGTCACTTGTTGACTCACGATTACACTTGTTAAAAGTTTCAAACGCTTTATTGCTTATGTGGTACTTCGACCGCGAAGCCTCGCTTATGCACCGAGAAAGATCGTAGATAGGAAAGATCTGTTACGCACCAACGACAGGCTCCAAGTAAGTATTCCAAAGACTAATTCCGCAACTGTGCCTACATCCCCAGTTGGATCCTGCCCCAAAGAGTGGGGCCCACCGACATCTTTTCAAGTCGGGTATACTTATCCACAGAGTTGGTCTTTTGAGTTGAGTCTTGGATAAGTTCCATTTATGTTGGTCTAGTGTCAGGGCGCTCTTGAAGCTTTAGCCTTCCTCTACCGTAGACCTCGCTTCTTTTCATTAATGACATCTGGTCCGGTCTCAAGAGGTTGTTCCGGGTCGCACTCGTCCGCCCACCTGGGACCTATCGAGGGGAGGGAAGTGGAAGGTTGACGTGAGGTGGACGGCCCTCCTGGAATGTTTCGTTGGAAAAACCAAAGCCGACGTCAAGATCAGTCTCCTTTCCTTTAACAAGTTCGCACTCTGCTGTGAAGTCAGAAACCCATTAACAAGCAAGGCTGTAGTGAACCTCTTCCTTAAGGGATTGTGGAATGCACACATCCCGGAATACAGTTGGGTGATCCATTAAGCTAAGCTCAAATGTGCATGGAAAGAGCTAGACCCCCTCTCATATCTTGAATCGCTCATCGGATTGTTCGGGAGCAGCATAGCTATTGACTTGGTCATTATTTGATGAAACTTCCCCGCCTAGCATTGGAAGGAGAGAGTTTTTCAGAAATGACTTGTACCTTCAGGGATATCTTGGCTGCCGTGAATGATATTGAGCTACCGGATCTCTACCTGATCATCATGACTAGAATTCGAGAGGATTCCTTGAGTACTCGTTACTTCGAGGTCAAATGGTGCGATGGTATTCATCCTTTTTTTAGGGTCCCTCAAGGGGTCGTGGAATGCTTTTCTTCTACTCTTATTCCATATGGAGTACAACCAGTTAAATTTCTGGTTAAAAGAAGTTGGATTTCTTGGACATGTAGTATCCGGAGGTGGGATCTCTGTTGACCCTGATGTGGTTAAGTCTGTCGCTAATCGGGTTGCCCCGACTAATCAGACTGAAGTCAGATCTTTTCTCGGATTAGCCAGATATTATCGCAAGTTTGTTCAAATATTTTCCAGTATAGCCAGACCACTCACTCAGTTGCTCAAGAAGGATAGAAAGTTCGTTTGGACGGACAAATGTGCTGAGAGTTTTCAAGAGTTGAAGAATCGACTGGTGACAGCCCCGGTACTCATTATGCCGGATGTCTCCAAGAGTTTTGATGTGTATTGTGATGCTTCTAAGCTTGGTCTTGGAAGTGTTCTCATGCAAGAAGGAAAAGTCATCTCGTTTATCTCACGCCAGTTGAGGCCACATGAGCTGAATTATCCTACTCATGACTTAGAGCTTGCTGTTGTTGTACATGCTCTCAAAGCATGGCGACATTTCCTTATTGGGAAGAGGTGTGAAATCTATACAGATCATAAGAGTTTGAAGTATATCTTCACACAGCATGAACTCAATATGAGGCAACACCGTTGGATAGAGCTCATCAAGGACTATGATCTTAGTATCCACTATCACCCCGGAAAGGCGAATGTTGTTGCCGACGCTCTTAGTCGAGAGCCGGTCTCTCTGAATTCCATGATCCAGATCAGACAACCAGAGTTGTGGAAAGAACTTGACCAGCTTGGTATCGAGGTGGTCATCTATGGCATGCTGGAAGCCATGGATGTTAACCCAACTCTAGTCGATCAAATCAAGGAAGCTCAGAAGGGCCAGAATAGTATTGTGGGAATTAAAACCCGCATGGAGAAGGAAGAAGTTGCCGGTTTTACCATTGATTCCGATGGAGTCTTATGGTATGAAGGACGCATCTGTGTTCCGGTTGAATCTGAGTTGAAGCAAACCATCAAGAATGAGGCTCATGACACTTTATACTCTATTCACCCTGGAGGAACCAAAATGTATCAAGATTTGAAGGATAAATTTTGGTGGCATGGAATGAAACGAGATATTTCCTCATTTATAGCCAAGTGCCATATTTGTCAGCAAGTGAAGGCTGGACATCAGCGTCCCGTTGGTTTGTTACAGCCATTGCAAGTACCTGTTTGGAAATGGGACGAAGTTGGGATGGACTTCATTACTGGACTGCCATGGTCCAGTCGAGGGAATGATTCAATATGGGTAGTCGTTGACAGGCTCACCAAAGTTTCACACTTTATACCTGTCAAGACCACATATCGTGGAGACCAGCTTGCTGATCTCTATATTTCTCGGATAGTCAGTCTACATGGAGTTCCCAGCAGGATTGTGTCAGATCGAGGGTCATAGTTCACCTCTCGATTCTGGAAGAAGTTACACGAAGCCTTGGGAACCAAGCTAGCCTTTAGCACCGCCTACCATCCGCGGACTGATGGACAGACAGAGCGTGTGAACCAGATATTGGAAGACATGCTCCGTGCCTGTGTTTTGTCCTATGGAGTTAAGTGGGAAGATTGCCTGCCGTTTGCGGAGTTTTCCTACAATAACAGCTATCAGTCAAGCCTGCAGATGGCAACTTTTGAAGCATTGTATGGACGGAAATGCCGTACCCCTCTGAACTGGACTGAAATAGGAGACAGTCAAATCTTTGGAGTTGATACTCTGAAAGCTGCAGAGGAGCAAGTGCATTTAATCCGTGACCGTCTTAAAGCCGCACAATCACGCCAGAAGAGTTATGCGGACACTAAGCGACGCGATGTCTCTTTCACTATAGGAGATTTCGTGTATCTTCGTGTTACGCCACTCAAAGGGATGCAGCGTTTTCATGTCAAGGGAAAGCTTGCACCCCGATATATTGGCCCGTTTAAGATCCTAGCCCGTTGTGGAGAGGTATCTTATCAGCTGGAGCTACCTGAAGAGCTGTCAGCTTTTCATGATGTTTTTCACGTGTCACTACTCCGGAAGTGTCTTGATGTTCCTGAGCAGAATCTCACTTACCAAGGCATTGACTTCAAGACCATTGACCTCAACGATGATTTGACCTACCGTGATCGACCCCTGCGGGTACTTGAGGAGAATGTTCGTGCTACCAGGAGAAATGCTTTGAAGTTCCTTAAGATTCAGTGGACGAATCATTCAGAGGAGGAAGCAACCTAGGAGCGTGAAGATTATATCAGGAAGGAGTTCCCTGGTTTCCTTAAAGACTAAACCCGCGAATCTCGGGGCGAGATTCTTTTAAGGGGGGGGGGGGAGATCTGTCACACCCGAGATTTGGGACACTTGTAAAACATGAGGGATACCATTTTTGGGAGCCAACAAAAACTTTTAATTCCCTTGTGTAATCCAACATGATGTATTGAACCATGGTTATCTGTGCAATGCAAGCAAATTTGATTCAAAATTCATTCACTTGTTTTCTGATGTTTTTGATCACTTTTGGATTATTTCCATTTTTGGTATCCTTGTTATTCTAAATCAAAATTCAAGTGGCAATGTTGAAATCAACTTATAATTAATATCTGGATTGATTAGGATCAAGAAAACAATTTGACAAAAGTTAAATCCAAGGTTTTCCTTAAGTTTTTCTATTAAAAACCATTTCTGAAAAATAAGTCAATTAGGTGTTTTTCACCCTTGACATCTATATGCTAGAGATTCACATTTTGTGTTTTCTTGGCATGGATGTGATCTCTATTATATGGACTACAAATTGGTTAACTTTGTTTGAAAAATTGAATCACAGAAACAATCAATTGCTTGGTGTTTTTGTGTTAAGAACACAAGGCAGAATTAGTAATTTTTGGAAAACAGAGAAAAACTCAAACTAGCCATTTTTTCACCTTGTTTTCATGATGCATTTGAATTTCAAATTTGTTTATTTTTGTTGTTTATGAAAGTACTAAAGTTGCTTAACAGAACCATTCTTGGAAAACAAACTTTAACTGAAACTTTTGGCTAACCCACACTGCAATCCAACACTTAATTTTTTCTGAAACTGAATTTTTTCAGAAACAGTGAGATGGCTCGATTTTCAAATGATCATATCTTTTTATTTGCTCAACCAAATGCTGCACGGTTTGGTGCTTCTAGAAGCCTAGTCAGCACCCTACCCATTCCATCCCTTGTCTCCCAAGTTGTCTGACCAGAGAGAGAGGAGAGGACCGTGCGCCGTAGATCTAAGGATCTACGGTCACGTTTGAATCGCTAAACGGTACGCGCGTTCGCGCGCGCCGTGGAAGCGAGGCGGGCCTCAGGGCGCAGATGGGCCGCGCGCCCGTGTGTTGCCCAGCCCGCAGCCATTTTCTTTTTCTATTTCTAAATAAGCTAAAACCTGCTGTTTTACTTTAATCGTATATGAAAATGTTAAAATCCAAAATAAAATGAACAAAAATTACCTGAGGTGCATGAAAAAATTCCTGAACGTATGCAACTGACAAAACTGGATTTGAACGTTTTGAGAACGAATGAAAAATGTTGAACTAAGCATTATCTGTTAAGGCAAAAGTGAGATAAATTTTGATTGGAATGGTTAAAATGTGCAAACTAAAATTCCTGGAGTAGCCCTTGACTAGATCTACCAGGAGAACTTGACCTCACATCAAGGTGAGCTACCATTTGGAAATGGCATCCACTTTGGTAAAAGTCCAATAGCCTGTTCTGTGAATTTTAGGATTTATTTTACAACACTTTTTGATGTGAACCCAATTGGATCTGTTATATATTAGATAGACCTATTTTATCCTATCTTTGTGTGATTTGTAGAGATCTAGAATTAATTGGGCAACAGATCTAAGAAAATGCACTTTTCTGTTAAGAAAAAAAGGAGTAGTTTTGTTTTGTGAATAATTGCTTGCTAGTGTCATTCTGTTTTCTAGCATGTTTAAATGTTTTATCTAGTGTTATCATGTTGTTTTCTCACAGAGATTCCATGTTAGAAAGTTTATGCATGTTTAGGTTTTGTTTGGATCTAGTATGAGCATAGGAGTAATATCTAGTTTATTTCTATTCAATTCTGTAGACGGAAATGCTTAGCTATGTTTTTTCCAAGTTATTATGAGTGTTTTCACATGGATCCGGTACCATTTTGGTACTAGTTATTACTTTTTTTTTCATCTCTGTAAGGTTACATTTGTTTCCTTAGGAATGCATGTGTAGGTTTAATATTTATTACTAGTAGTATGGTTTTCACTAGAATATCTTGTAGCAATTTTTTTACCTAGATTATTTTTGGTTTCCATCAGTTTTACCAGAGGCTAAATACCTCTTAAATGACATGGAAAAATTAGTGGAACACCCACTGGTTCCATCTCATTTGGTTGAAAAATAATTTATTTCAACCATAGTAGTTGTAGTAATAATAGTGAATATTATTATTTTTGATGCATTGCTTGAGTGGAATTGTTTTATGAATTTGTGTGTTAATTTTTTAGTGTTCATTGCTTGCTGTATGTTATAGTTGAGGGTAATTGCTTTCTTAGTAAGGTTCTGATTGAGTGATTTACTTCTATTTTTACGATGATAGAAACCGACGAAGAGATAGTTGGGGCACGAGGTTATTACTACCACTCCTGTTGTGAGCAAGAGCAATATCCTCGTTTTCTCCAAAGCAAGCCATCCTTAAAGCCTGCTGACATTCTCCCACTTTTCATTATGCATTATCTACTTCTGAAGTTTTCAAAAACTTGATTACCAAAAACTATTTTATTGAGTGGATATTACTAATATTATTATATAGTATATTATCACTTTGCCATTAGTCAACTTGGTGTTACCAAGCCTTTAGCCACCATAAGTTATATAAATACCGCCTAAGATAATAATCTTGAGTCCCTAAGAGGACACTTTAAAAAATGTTCTTTTTGCAAACAAAATGGTTCTATGAGTAGTCCACGGTGAAAAGGCGGGACCTTGTTCACCGGGGGAACTAAGGAGTTGTTTTCAAATGTTTTACAAAAGGCACATAACCTAGTCTTCGCTGGACAACCAAGAAGTATTGACACTCTACCCCAACATGGGTACGGGGGCTATCTAGATACTTGAACTTGCTAGTGTGTGTTTCATTCAAAATTGCTATAGAGAGGATGATTCTCTGAACCGAAGTGTCGCCAGGAGGGAGAAAAGGGACATACACAGTGAGGGATTAAGTTCTCCTCCGGAAGCAACAGTTGGGCCTCCCGGCTTGCCAGGGTGGGACCTGATGCCCGGGAGAACAACCCACCTGAAGGAATGAGCATATACTAGCTTGTGTCAGAGTGGACATTTAGGATCATTCTTCTGATGCTTGCATATCGCTGTGTCGATCCATGGGTGGTTCATGGCAGATGATTGGATCTAGTGGAATGTGTACACCTCTGCAGAATAAAACTATTCAGAATAGCCGAGCCCTCGGATATGGGCAGTTGAAAGGCCATGTATCTAGCATTGTGTCAAGTTTTCAAAATGTGTTTTTGAACCAAGGATTTGTACCTGAGAGGTACTGATGAAGGATCGGGATATGCCGATCCAAAAAGTTTTGCAAAGAAAACTTTCTTTTATAAAACCTCTTGTACATGCAATATCTACAAGAGAAAGAAAAAGTATACTATGTTCTTCTGAAGTATCTTCTTCAACGAAGATACAGATTAAACATGACTGCAACTATGGTGTCATCTTAGATGCACATCATGGGTAGTGAGCCCTATTTATAGCCTACCTATCCACCATATAAGCATGATGAATTTTGTAAGTGTATGAAGGATGACTTGCTGAGTACATTCAAAAGTACTCATATTGGTTTCGCCACTGGCTATTTACTTGGCCAGACTTTGAGGAGATACCACCGGAGGAGGAATACGAGGAGGGATACTATTATGACAACTACGCGAACTAGGCCCGGCTCCCGGTCAGCAGCCTGTCGGTGACGGCGTGACATGGGCTATCTACGTTTGTTTGTTTTCCGTTTTGTTGGTGAGTTGTAAGACTTTGTCTGCCCTGCGTGGCAGTAAATAAAGACTTGGTCATGTGACCATTGGCTTGTAAGACTATTTGTATTCGTGTATTGGATAATGTATCTGTGTACCACTTCGTATGTTGTTCACGACTGAATTTCCTGGGATCGTGAATGTATGCATATGAGGGGTTCTGGACCTTCCGGTTTGTGGCCTCTACAAAGTTGGTATCAGAGCTATCCTGACCCTAGGAGCCCTTAGTTAGCATGGACGTCAACTAGTACTCTATATATATAATAATATACTTAAGTGACTAAGATTTAAAAGATTCTTATACCTATCTTCCCTATTTTCTCAAAACTCTACTTACATTAAGTTATATCATATTCGACTCTAAAATTTTGCACACTTGGGTCTAACTAAATCTCACTTAAAATTTTGTGTATATGGACGTCGTTTACACGGAGGCGTGCCAGTTAGGACTGGCAAGGAACTTCCCTTTTCGCTTCGAGCAGCGACTCGTCGCGATGACCGAGCTTCTTGACTGTGCCTTTCCCGAGCTTCGGAGAGGGATGATCACCGGGACTCCCATAGAGGGGGAGTGGTTGGTGGAGTGTGTGATACGTCCTCCACTTACTACTCCTACTGCGGAGGCTTTCTTCTTTGCCACCGTCGAGCGCTCCTGGCAGGAGGGAGCAGTACGCGTGATCCAGGAGGCTATAGCGTGTCTGGATCACTTACGGGACTACCAGTTTGTGGGGTCCAGCTACGAGTTCCTCGGGAGGAGGGACGAGACAGGCACACCCGTTGCCGTTTCTCAGGACTTTGCGGGTCTCGGTGCACACCAGGACGACATGGAGGTTCTGCTTTACCGCACCCAGCGTCGTCTCGGCGATTTGAGCATCCTGCAGCGCACCACTGCTGCAGAGTGCCGTCTTCTCTGTACCCATCTTGGGAAGACGATGCTCGATCTAGAGACAGCTACTACGCGATCCCGCGCCTTGGAGAGGCAGCTACGGACCACTCGACGGGCCCGTACCCGTCTCGACACCAAGGTAGGATCCCTTCAGGAGGCGAACGCAATTCTGTGTGACCGCCTGAAGACCGCTAGAGAGGAGTTGGCCACTCGAGACTCCACTCTCGAGGAGTTAGAGGAGGAGAACTCCGAGCTCCGCAGGGAGAACGAGGACCTCCTCGTTGACGATAATGTCCTGTCCGATGCAGAGGGCATGGACATGAGCGAGCAGAGTCTGCAGGAGGACGACCCAGAGGAGATCCTCTTCGACGTCGACGGTACTTAGGACTAGTCGTAGTGCCTCCTAGTTGAGGAGTAGTGCCAGTTAGATGTACGCCGACCCTATAAGGCGAATCTCCCCGATGTAGCTCTGAGGAGCGTAGTTGTGGTAGATGTCTGTTGGAGTGTTGTGCTATGTAGGACTTGATGCTTGTGTATGATGTTTGTCTGTATGATAACTATGTTTGGAAAATTGTCTCAACCCTTAAAAATCGCTACCCTAATTAAATCACTTGTCTTTTCGTTTGTTTTTAGACACTCCTTTGGTCGTGTATTGGATAATGTATCTGTGTACCACTTCGTATGTTGTTCACGACTGAATTTCCTGGGATCGTGAATGTGTGCATATGAGGGGTTCTAGACCTTCCGGTTTGGGGCCTCTATAATCTGCCCAACCGGCTCATGCAGAACAAGGTGGATAAGTCGCAAAGAGAAAGAGCAACAGAACTGCCGCCACCAAGAACTACCAGAATCCGCAAGGAAAAGCCGAGATACGATTCGACTGACTCGGATGATGAAGAGCTCAGTGGACATCCCTGTTTCACTCGAGAAATTCGCCAGGCCAGGAAGCCAAGGCGATTCAGGTTAACAGCCAAAACACCAAAGTACGATGGCGACCAAGAACCCGAGGCTTTGCTAGATGACTATCTCTCGGCCGTAAGGTTCTAGAAAGGGAACAAGACAACAACAATGCAGTACATACAACTACAGCTAGTAGGAGCATCAAGAAATTGGCTAAAGAGTCGGACCAACAACAAGTACCGTTGCTGGAAAGAATTCGAGTATGATTTCATCCAACACTTTAGGTCTACCTGCAAATGACCAGTAACAGTTGGGCAGATAAAGGCTTGTAGGCAAAGATCGGATAAAAACATTCGAGAGTACATCCAAAGATGGACCACGTTGAAAAATAGCGCAGAAGAAATATCGGATGGAACAACAATAGATAGCTTTAAAGAAGGACTCCGTCAAATGGACCTAAAAGAGTATATCAGCCGGATTCGAGTGAAAACAGTGAGAAAACTCATGGAAGTAGCGAACAGTTGGGCAGAAGGCGAGGAGTCAGCGTGCAATACCCAGCCACCCTCACCGGAGGAAGATCGCATGGACACCTCCTACGCTCACGAAGGAAACAAAAATGTACAATAATGACAGAAATAGAAGAGGGAAGCACAAGAACCGGGTCTTTGACGAAATAGAACCCGAGTTAGTCGCAGCCGAGTTCCGAGGTAATTGTAGTAATGACTACTGTAGACAGGGACGAGAGCATCCGCGAGAACAAGGACGCGAGCATGGGAAGGAAGAAAAAACTCGAATGGAAGCTTGATGCAAACGTTGATGGTGCCTTGACGGGGAGACTTCTTGATGATGATTAAGTCCCCGGCAAAGGCACCAGAAATTCTTGTTGCTATGGATGGTGTGTTAGAACCCCAAGAGGAGGGTGTGATGAGTGCAGTGGTAAGAATTTCCCTCAGTTAAGAACCAAGATTATCAATCCAGTAGGAGAAAGAGGATCTTCGGAAGGTTGATGCCACTGATGGTGGTGATGGCGCCTCACCGGTGTCACCAACAACGCGGAACCTGCACACAACACAACCAAAATACTTTGTCCCAACGGTACAGTTAGGTTGTCAATCTCACCGGTCTTGCTAAAAACAAAGATTAGACGCATAGTGTGGAAAATAGTGTATGCTTGCAGTAAGTAAAGAAAGGAGGAAATTGTAGTGGTTTATTTAACAGTGTAGAAAAATGGACCGGGGTTCATAGGTTCACTAGTGGCGTCTCTCCATAAAAGATAGCATGCTGGGTGAACAAACTACAACTCGGCAATTGACAAGTAGAGGTTGCACCGTAGTGCATATTCATGACATGATGACTACTATGGTATTTAGTGCGGGCATTACAACAATATACACAGACCGTAATCCAACTGCATCTATGAATAATAATCCACCCTCAGGTTATCATCCAAACCCTCTTAGGTATTAAGTTGCAAGCAATAGATAATCGCATTAAGCAATGTGTGTAATGTAAGCAATGATTGTGCACGCGGGCACTCACACCGCTGTTTTCTCCCTAGTGGCAACAACACATCCTCCCCCGTCACGTTTCTGTCACTCGAGCACAGGCAAAAAGGAGGCATGAACCCAACTATCGAGCATAAATACTCCCTCTTGGAGTCACTAGCAACTACCTGGCAAAAGAAACCACTAGCAACGGAAAGCATGCAATATCACAAATAACATATGCAATAAAAACTATAATCAACTAGCATAAGTTCAATATTCATCGGATCCCAGCAAACACAACACATAGAATTACATAAGAACAATCCCGATCATGTTAGGCAGCTCACGAGATCTAAACATTGAGGCATAGGAGGAGAAGACAACCATCTAGCTACTGCTATGGACCCGTAGTCCAAGGATGAACTACTCACGCATCACTCTGAAGGCAGGCCTGGTGATGAAGAGGCCTCTGGTGATGATCTCCTCTCCGGAAGGGTGCCGAGAGGCAGCTTCAGAACCCCCTGATCTAGGGTTGACGACAACGGCGACTGCAAAACTTTTCGGGGATTTTTTATTAGGTGCGTAGGGTTTTCCTTCGAAGGGGAATAAATAGGCGAAAGGGCAAAGGCGATGGAGCCCTGGGGGCCCCACACCACCCCCTACGCGGACAAGGGGGCGCCGCCCTATGGTATGGGCCCCCTGAGGCCCCCCTCCGGGTCTCTTCGGGATTCCGTGGAACCTTCGGGAATTTTAAGACTTACGGGCTTCGAATTTTCCAATTCCGAGAATATTTCCAGAACAACTTTTCTGAAACTAAAAACAACAGAAAACGGAGAACTGGATCTGTGGCATCTTGTCAATAGGTTAGTCAGGAAAATCTATAAAATGACATAAAGAAGGGAGAAAACATGTAGCAATTGGCAAAATATCATCATGGAACATCAGAAATTATAGATACGTTGGAGACGTATCGAGCATCCCCAAGCTTAGTTCCTACTCGTCCTCAAGTAGGCAAACGGTAAAACAAAATAATTTTTGGGGGGACATGCTACCACACAATCTTGATCATAAAAATGTAAAAGCATATGTAAGCTGAGATCATAGAACTTTAACACAAACATGATAAATATAACTTTAATAATAAAGCATAGAAATCACTTTGCATCATGATAAGTAACTCAAATAAAAGATCATGAATAACAATGCAAAGAAAGATATACGTTTGTTTCAAGTATAGAGAAAGCATGGCAAAGTGGTATTTCGCTAGTCCTTAAGAGTGGGGCAAAACATAAATGCCAGGACACCTTCAAAATTCATGAGGAAGACTAGAACAAATAGTTTGAGAACAAGAAATAACACATCATGAATCAATTAATAATGTTTCTGTGAAAAATGCACATAAAACTCAGAATGGAAAAAATGCTCTCTCAATTGTGCATAAAGTTAGAAGATGGAGACTCAACATAAAAGTAAAAGAAAAGCCCTTCGCAGAGGGAAGCATGGATCACTCATGTGCTAGAGCTTTTATTTTATTAAACAGAGGTATTAAAAGTTTGACACTCCTCCCATCCATCTTACACAAACCATGGTTAACCGAATCCTCAGGTGCCTGCCAACAATCACATACCATGGAGGAGTGTCTATATTTTGGGAGATGTATGCTAATGTCAACGATTGGTAAACAGAAAATACAGTACGTCACAAGCCAACTAGATTTCACAAGAGCGGCTCCCATATGAAGGACGCAACTGGTGTAGAAGGTCATCCCTCTTTCTCTTTTGTTTAAACAATTATGCTTTGATTGGTAAATCATGGGCAAAAATAGTGAAGATATTTTGTGTGTATTAATTTGGGGCTGGGCACCCCGCTGCCAGCTCTTCTATCAACTAGATAAGAGGATGAAGACACTAGACCAAAGTGTTAAATCCAATCAACATGTGAGATAAAGATTCTGTATTTACGTCCTCATGAGCAAAAACAGGAACATAAAGCAAGAGTAATTTTGAAGGTTTTAAAGGTAACACATGAGCAATTTACTTGGAGTGGCAGTTAAATACCACATGTAGGTAGGTATGGTGGACACAATAGGAAAACTTGGTTTTAGGGAGTTGGATGCACGAGTAGAATTCCATACTCAGTACAGGTGGAGGCTAGCAAAAGACTGGGAGCGACAAATCAAGAGAGCATAAGAGCCATAATCATGCATAGAGACATAAACATCATTAATCAAAGCATAAGTGGTATCACAAGTTAAAAAACTAAATGATCATAGAGTCTATTAGTGTCTGGTTCATAGTCATAAATATGGTGTGAGCATGCGCCAAGTCAACCAAATAAAACATTCAAAAGAGAATACCACAAATTTATGCTTCAATATGACAAGAAAAAATCATGATTCTTTCAATGGCACATTAAACACTCTCAGCTATTTGAGGCTAATCATGCTACTAAATAACCACAAGGATTTAAAACTAAAATAACATCTAGCATGATATGAAAAAGTTCTAGCCACAGTCTATACAAGCTTCTACTTGCACCATTAAAAATTCTACTTCAAGCAGCAATTTCTTTTCCCAACAAGCACCATACAAGATATTTTTTAACAAAAATACTCTACATGATACAGCAAGAAAACATGAGAGTACTCACATAACACTACTAAAACTAACAGCTCTTATATAAGAGATGGATGCAAAACAGGAGCGAAATAAATGCAGCAGCCACACAAAGATTAAGAATACAAAGTATTCCCATGAAAAAGCGGAGCGTGTCAGTTTACAATAAAAGAATGCTGGGGTCCAACCAAGCTTATTGGAAAAATAAAAACAAACTGAAAGCAAAAATAAAATACGCTCCAAGTAAAGCACATAAGATGTGACCGAATAAAAATATAGTTTCACTAGAAGTGACCTGATAATTTGTCGATGAAGAAGGGGATGCCTTGGGCATCCCCAAGCTTAGACGCTTGAGTCTTCTTGGAATTTTCTGGGATGTACCTCTGGGGCATCCCCAAGCTTAGGATTTTCACTCTTCTTGATCACATCATATCATCCTCTTTGCCTGACCCTTGAAAACTTCCTTCAAACCAAACTTCTCACAATCTTCATTAGCAATGTTAGTGCAATCGAAATAATAAATTCACATGGTTCAGTTTCAACACAAGCCTAACACTCATAAACACATTATCTACTTTCGCAACTTCTTTTAAAACTCTTTTTCTCAAAAGAACACCTAAAGAAAGAGGTTAAGATGCAAATGCAATTATTGGCAGAAATCTGTCAAAACAGGACAGCATGTAAAGATGATTTTTTTTCGAAAATCTTATGTTGCTCAAATAAAAAAGTTTTCAACTAATAAAAGTTGAGTATATAGCCTAGGATTACGCACAAAAAAACTCAGGTCATTTTGAATTTTCTGTGATTTTATACTAATTTAACAGTGGACAACAGAAATCTGTTTCCTGCGCAGAAATCCGAAATATAGTCTCAACTTTCCACTATAGGCTTTGCTTGGCTCAACAAA
This sequence comes from Alopecurus myosuroides, assembly GCA_028641055.1. Classification (NCBI taxonomy): domain Eukaryota; kingdom Viridiplantae; phylum Streptophyta; class Magnoliopsida; order Poales; family Poaceae; genus Alopecurus; species Alopecurus myosuroides. Next base: position 224,920,245 of record CM054058.1, read on the forward strand.
GACACAAAAGAAAAGATACAGAGGGGTTTCTAAGAAAATACACAACACCCAGGTGCAAAACACACAGAAAGAAACAACGGAAAACGGGTTGAAAACGGAGAAATAAGACAGGTTGTCTCCCGGTAGCGCTTTTCTTTAACGCCTTTCAGCTAGGCCCAGAAAACAGGAATCAAGTAGATGCTCAAATAAGAAATATGAATTAAGAAAAAGTGAGCATCAAGAAGGAAGTATTGAACAAATTTAAGTCTAACCCACTTCCTATGAATAGGAATCTTATAAATAAATAAATCAAAGAAGCTCAAACTAGAGATCATGGAAAGGTAAAACAAGACCAACTTCAAAAATTTCAACAAAAAGAGAATTGTTTTAGTAACATGAAAATTCCTACAACCATATTTTCCTCTCTCATAATAATTTTCAGTAGCCGCATGAACAAACTCAACAACATAACTATCACATAAAGTGTGGTGACCCAGCACACCACTACATGTGTAGTGTGCAAGTCGGTGACATAATACTCACAGAAGGACTTATCCGTGAATATTACATCTCTCAGAGTGGTACAACAGAAACACAGTGGGGCCAAGCAAAGCTATAGGATACAAACTTCATTACAAAATTTTGAGAATCTCTTTGATGAATAAGGAAGATCTCCTGCAGATGAAACATCAGAAGAAGCAATGCGAAGCTCCAAGCTAGAGATGAACTCTAGCTCACAACTAAATCTACTACGACTGATGCCAGCCCTAAGCTACAGCTTGTAACAGCTAAGTCCACGAATGGTCTTCACCTACACCTTGATAGCTCCTCCTCCACCAGCGTTGTTGATGGTGATGCTTTACTGGCTGAGTAGTATAAGACTCCACCTAGCTTCATGAGGTAGTGATGGCTTCACGATGACGGCTTCCGTAGGGCTTCAACTCTAAGCGGGGGGGGGGGGGGGGGGGTCAAACGGGAACGAATGAGTAACGAGCATTACTCAGCAAGTTCATGATATATGGTGGGTAGTTTGATGCACTACCTACAGCTTTAGACTCGAAAGAGTCACAAGCTAATGCAAGGTTTTGTAAATCTTTCTTCAAGAGGTTGCTTTTAATTCCGAAAACTATGCCCGCCAGACCATCACAGGAGCTAGAACTTCATGGAGTTGCCTTTGCTGTAGCGTTCGCAGTTCCTTCCCGGAACAGGGGGTAACATGCCACATCCTTTTACACTCTCCAGAGGTGCGTTACTTTACCCATGGACGACCAAGACCATGTTGCACAACCAGGCTCGAGATCCTGTCCACTCCCACTCAGGTGTGGGGCCTAGTTGTTGGTCCAAGCCAAACCGTGCTTCTCCGCACAAGGCATGCCCACCCATTTCCACCAGCAGGTTGAACGCCTGATTCCACCCATCACGATGGAGATCTACGCGCCCCTGGCAGACACTCATAGATCCCAGAGTCCGTGGGACGTAAGGGCTCCCACCCATGTGCATGTAGTCCCTCAAGATCTACATCGTGCGTCTCTGGCAGTCCGTTGACATGCGAACGAGAAAAAATCACAGCTGACTTACTCCCCCCATAGAAGACCCATGGTTAACGCGGTATTTACAGCGCACCGAGTTCTGATGACATCTGTGATTAGTTCCTAGGTAATACTTTCCCATGCAGATGGAACCTTCCTTTGACATATTCATCTTACCATGGTCCCATCCGCCCACCAAACAGAACACTACCACTCGGGTAGTCATTCAATTATTCATATTATTATAAAAATAGGATAATGCATTCTTTTGAGACTAGGTGGTAATACGATAGAGTTTTTGCAATTAGTTTGTTATGAAGTACTACAAAGGATATGAGCAAGTGATGAACTTGCCTGAGATTGAAATAACCATAATAATCAATGTCTTCGGGTTTGAGGGTCGCATAGAGAACCCCGACATCTGAAAGATATCAAAGTAGTCCCGATAAGGACTAAAGAAAACATTGGCAGGACGATACATGCATAGTAATGATATGCATCATGAAATACCCTGGAAAATACCCCAGCTTACAAGTGTAAGCTACGTTTGATACGATAACTTAATCACGCAGGTTTTAGGTGAATGGTTTCATTACTTTTGGTGATGTGGTTATTACTTCTTTTAGATTTACATGTGTTTCACTTTTATTTAACAAACACTTGTTATCATGTTTAAGTTATAAGTAGACAACTTATGGTTAGGCAATAATATCTGAGTACATGGAAAACAATTATTGAAAAGATAATAGACACATTTTATTTTATGTTCAAAATTGTAGAACTAATGTCATCAAATTTATTTGAAATGAGGAACTAATACAACTATCTCTATCATCACAATACTTGCTAATAACATGTGATGATAGGTTTGGTATATGTGAAAACATGAGGGTTTTATTAATAAGGAAGATAATGTTATGGCAGTTATTTCTCGTTATACTGGAATATTATAGAATTCCATTATACGTTTAGAAACAAGTTTATAAGTTAAACAAAATGTTTTATGTTTGACATATTAGATTTTAAAATGTTTTTCTCTTTAATTTGGTATATCATTTGAAGTGTTCTGAAAATATCTGAATAAGTTATTAATTTATTACTTTTAAATGAATTAAATAACTAGGCAAATATCACACTCATGAAAACTTGAGGAAATGGCTTTGTAAACATCATAGATGAGTTGGATTTGTCATTTGGATCATTTTTGTATAACACTTGTATTTTTCTGATTTTATGAATTATTTATTATTTTTTTCAATTTTAAACGATTTAATTTAATTAAAGAAAATATTTAATTTTAAATTTTAATAAACATTTTTGAAAAGTGGATTAACAAATAGATTTTATTTTTCTAATCATTTTCATATCTTTTTTGTATTTTCCTGAGTATTGGATTAAAAGTTATTGAATTATAAAGTTTTAATTAATTTGTGCAAATTTTCAAATTGACAGGTGGGACCCCCCGTCATATTCGATTTAATAAAAAGAAGAAGAAAAGTAAAAACTGCCCTAACATCATGCTGACGTCAGGGACATGTCATCCCGGTGGAAATCCCCACTCCTCAATCGCAATCTCGCGATTCGACGCGAATTGGAACCATTCGTTGATGCCAATCGAGAGAGGGTGCAAAGGGGAGTCTAGTGGTGGCAGCTCCGCTTCCAAATGGTTGCCGGAGTGTCGCCGACGACGGCATTTTGCGGCGGCGGGTGACAGTGCATGACGGGAGCACGATTTCGACGCCCAAAATCCAAACGAAAAACACCATGAGGTGTGTGAGCTCACCAGGAGTACGGTGATGTGCTCGGGGAAGCTCGGAGAGGTAGCAATCGACGGCGCGGAGCTCTTCCCTCCGGCGGCCGGAGTTTGGAACGACGCCGATTCGTCGGCTACAGAGCATCCCGGCAAGCGAGGCTCATCGAGGAGGGAGAGTAGAGGATGGCGCATCTTCTCATGGCCCCGGTTGGTCTCGGCGTGGCCGAAATCGATGGAATGGCCGGCGGCCCGAGAGGACTAGGGTTAGGGTTTCGGGCTTTCCAGCGGGAGATACAGAGAGAGTGCGAGAGTGAGAAGAGAGAGTACGATGCAGACGTCTCCCTAGCCTTTATACCCTCGGAACGGTGGCGAGGAGGAGGTGGCAACGGCGTCGGAGGCGGTCGCACGCCTCTGGCCTTCTGGCCAGAGGTTGAAGAAACAATGAATTAAAACATTTTCAAGAAAATCCCCTAGAAGTTTTTATAACTTACAACTAAGTCCTTCTATATAAGAAACTGAAAGTAAAATAATGTTTTCAGGGCCTTTCTGTGAACATAAAAATTATTAAAAATAAAATTTGGTATCCTTGTCAAATTTCACATCTCACCATGTTTTGTTTTGATGAATTTGAAGAATATTTCTATTTTTTATTTAGGGTGCTAGATTAAGTTGTTTTGTTGTTTTCTCTTCATTTTATTTATTTAATGGCTTTAAAATTATGCTTAAGCATGTTTAATAAAAGTACACACTCCAATCATGTGGATACAAGGTGGTGTATCATAATTGGACAAATTTGGATACAATCCCTTTTGGAAAATAGTTTGATAACACTACATAGTAGTGTTTTTTATGTGCTATGGAAAATTCACCAAATATGGAATATTATTCCTAGTCCTAACCCATACTTTGGTTAGTAAATATTCTTGTTTTCTTTTGTAGAACTTTTTAATTCTTATCATTGAACTCTTTAGCAATTTTGGTTTACATTTTACTTAGGTGGGTGTAAGCCTTATTTGATAAATTAGGTTCTTTACCAAGTGGGAAAACATGTGTGTCTTTGGAACCTATTTGTTTGTTTTTCACCAGTTTCCAAATGTGGATAATATCTAATGTTGTTTTAGAACATCTAATCATATACATGGTTATATATAGATGAGTTTTTGTTATCATCTGTTAGTCTTACATGTGAAAGGATTTGGAAAACAAGGTTTTAAGTTTGTTTTCATCTACCTCCACATATCAAGACATGTGGATGCAATGGCTTGTTATTATTCCATACTTGATGGTTGTTTCAATTAAAGATATTATTATGATTCCTCATCTCTGATGAGCTTGACATATGTTATTGATTATCTATTATATCCTAATGATTCACTAGATAACTTCTTATGATCCCTTACTGAGGCAGTGTTGCTTCTTGAAGTCTTTTGTTGCTTGATGTTCTTCTCTCTAATTACCACTTGTCTTCAGATACTTCTGTTGTCACTTGCAAGTAATATCTGCTCTGGAATTCCACATCCAACTATTTCACCCTTATGGTGAAATCAACCATTTGTTCCAAGCAAAGATTTTACTTAGAAGATTATAAAAGAATGTAGAGTTATTTTATGACATCAAGTTGCCATATGCATATAAGAAGAATTTGTTAAAAAGTGGATCAGACTTGCCTCCAAATTACTAATCATACACAATAGGCTGAGATGTACTAGGTTATTCAACCTTCTGTTTGTTTGTGTATGACACTTAATTGTTTGAGTATACAAAAGTGCTCTATTAACAAGGTGTACAGGCTTGTTACCAAACTACTTCTATATAACACTAACATTGGAGTATCACACTATTTGAAGAGGTTTAATAAGATCAGATCAAGATATAAGAGTTTCCAAGTACTCTTATAGTAGCTTATAGTATCACTTCTAGAATACTCTAAATAATCTTCTTGAAGATCTTCTGGTGGTAGTTCCTCTTTTCTTGTGGATGCTTCTCTTGCAGAATGACTTTGAGAAGATTGGAAAACAAGATAATCTAGACAAAGTAGAAAGATCTTGATAAATACTTAGTTAAACTTTTATTTTCCTTGCATATACTTCTAATTTTATTTCCCAAAAGATAGATACTTGTTCATACATGATTGGTTTTACTTAGCTATCAATTCAATTTCCCTAATAGAGGTTAGAACTTGTTGTTATTCATTACTTGTCTCCAGAGATACTTGAGTTGTTGAATGTTGATTTAGATAAAGATGTGGAATGCTTATGGAATGCTTACTTAATATAGGAAGTTGATCAAATGGTTCATTCATGTGTTCATAGCTCATATGCTCACTTGTATAAGATGAATAAGACAATGAGCATAAGAAGGTTATTGGGGTTTAATGACTTATGTCATAATTGGTAGTTGTTTTTCTCAGGTGTCATGTTGTCACTTTATATTCTTCTCTTAATGACCTTTGTCATTCTTAATGCAGATATAGAGGTTTGGAAATATCATATGTGATGATCAAGGTTTAATCAGTAGGTTAAGAAGATTTATTTCTTCATTTAGGTACTTCTTTTACGGTTGATGAGATATGTACATATTCAATAAATATGTTAATACAATTATTATATCATTTTCCACTTGTAGGTTTTGAGTTAACACTTGTATGTATTACTTGTGTTCTGTTGAAACTTTGTTCTTCACTTATGATGGTTCACCTTATAGTTATGAGATGATTTAGAGAGATGTTGTGGAAATGAACTGATAACTTAGGGAGTTGTTGTTTTATAGAAGATCACATCTCTGTTGATGAGATGGTTCAATTATGCATTACTCATTGGTGGAAGTATGATCATCAGATATGTGATTTGGATACTCACCCCTCTTTGAGTTCTAGATACCTAGTGAATTATCCCAAGTAACTTAAATACTTGTGCTTAAGGTTGCTCAGAGTTTGTGTTGGTCACAACCAATTATGGTTTGTGTAATCAGATGGTTTGGTTTTTAGAGATACTATGTTATAAAGATCATTCCAAATGTACTCTTGACTAGATGAACTAGACCTATTTCATCATGTCAAGTGGAACTTTGGTCACTTTGATTCGTTTAAACTTTCGCGCCAAAATTTCCCGTACTTTTAGATCCATGCTTTGCAAATGCACATATTATATTTAGATCCTTATAACCTCCCAAACATTGGGATGTTACAGTATCTCCCCCTTAACAAGAACTTCGTCCCGAAGTTCAACCTCTCTCACATAAAGATAGGTAGAGAGAACTTCTGTAGACCGTTGAATCTTCACATCTGTTTCTTGTATTGACCTTGGCATGTGTAGCCTCTTGTCTTGATTGTTTACCTACCACTGTCTTGCACAATGATCTAATACTTTGCTTGTTGTTATAACAACTATGTTCTGTTACTAAACCTTCCTAATGGTCTCACGAAGAACACGTGGTATTTCCACCATGTAGTGGATACCAAGTTTCATTCTCCGATGAATAGGTATGGTTTCCTACCTCTCACAACTTTATGAAGAACATTTGGTATATCCACTGAGTGATGAATAACCAAAAGATTCTTCCCATGCACCGGATATTGTCTATGTTTAGGACTTCATTTGGTTCAATCTAATGGTCTCAAGAGGAATACTTCTCAAAGAAACTTGTACAACGTAGTGTACATTGACTTAGACTCATCTAATTAGTAAAAACATCTTCGAGTTTTCTCGAGGTTTAACTTTTTCCTACAGGTGACTATAACCTATTCCACTGGTTACTTCCTGTAGTCCTTCTATATCATTGGGTTTCGACTTGTATGGGGTGACTCTATGAGTTTATTCATCGAACTTCTACATGTTTCCTTCTAGGATACAACTACGCATGTGATTTTCTTGGCATCACTTGTGGTATATCTCCATGTGTAGATGAAATATGTCACCAGCTCCAAACAAGATGTGGAATGTGGTCCATTCCCATCAGTGGCTTCATTGACTTCTGCCTTCTTGACTTTCTAGTCTTCCAGAGCTTTGGTGGTTGCTTCAATCAGTTGAGATTTCATACCGCTCTCAAACTAATCCTATACCCTCTAGACCAGTAACATCAGAAAGAACTCAGTGTTTTTGCACATGCATTTGCACATCAAGTTCCAACTTCATGCATAGATCTAGTCAATCAAAGATCCAAATAAAATCCAATAAATCCCAAATGCAGTTATCACTCATGCATCAAAAGCCTGTGGAATAGAAGTACTTAGAGTAAAAACATCTCAAGTACCAAGGCTCTTAAATGCTATACACTACAAGTAGGTATATATTACCTTGTAATCCTATTCTACACAACCACTCTTTGCCCAGGTAATTACTCCAATTGCATGCATTACTACAATGGAATAAACCAAGACAAAATTATCCTATAGTAGTTGTTGTCTAACTTGGTTCCATATAGGACTAAGTACCATGTAAATTGAAGTGCTTCATCTTGATTATGATCAAATCCTCATGGCATCTATTGATCCTTCATGTTGGTGATCACATCGTAGAAGTAGTAATGTAGCTTCCATCAATGCTTATGCCTTCTCCTAATTCTATACTATATTATAATGATTCACCTATAGACTTGATAACTAAGGATATTGTATACACCCACTAGTTACCGTAGTTTTAGTAACACTTAATGATCCTCAACATCCATTCTTGATGACTCCTATACACTTACTCTATACCATGTTATACTCCATCCTATTCATTCATAGAATGGGGTAATCATCACTGTGACTTAATCACCTGTGACTATATCATAATTCTCTTTCTTAATGGAACTAATACTTACTACACTTCTAACTATTCATACCTAGGTATAGAGAGAATAGATAAATAGATTTACTCAAGTTGAGTAGGAATACTCTATACAAGTATGATCATATCATTCTCAAGTGAATGATCATCATAGTTGTAGGAAATATAATTTAGATAAGATAGCTTCCTATAATCTTTACCAACCTACAGATCTCCTAAAAAGTTTTTAACCTAAGGTCGCTTCACTCTGATACCATCTGTGGTGACCCAGCACACCACTACATGTGTAGTGTGCAAGTCGGTGACATAATACTCACAGAAGGACTTATCCGTGAATATTACATCTCTCAGAGTGGTACAACAGAAACACAGTGGGGCCAAGCAAAGCTATAGGATACAAACTTCATTACAAAATTTTGAGAATCTCTTTGATGAATAAGGAAGATCTCCTGCAGATGAAACATCAGAAGAAGCAATGCGAAGCTCCAAGCTAGAGATGAACTCTAGCTCACAACTAAATCTACTACGACTGATGCCAGCCCTAAGCTACAGCTTGTAACAGCTAAGTCCACGAATGGTCTTCACCTACACCTTGATAGCTCCTCCTCCACCAGCGTTGTTGATGGCGATGCTTTACTGGCTGAGTAGTATAAGACTCCACCTAGCTTCATGAGGTAGTGATGGCTTCACGATGACGGCTTCCGTAGGGCTTCAACTCTAAGCGGGGGGGTCAAACGGGAACGAATGAGTAACGAGCATTACTCAGCAAGTTCATGATATATGGTGGGTAGTTTGATGCACTACCTACAGCTTTAGACTCGAAAGAGTCACAAGCTAATGCAAGGTTTTGTAAATCTTTCTTCAAGAGGTTGCTTTTAATTCCGAAAACTATGCCCGCCAGACCATCACAGGAGCTAGAACTTCATGGAGTTGCCTTTCTTGTAGCGTCTCTGGCAGTCCGTTGACATGCGAACGAGAAAAGATCACAGCTGACTTACTCCCCCCATAGAAGACCCATGGTTAACGCGGTATTTACGACGCACCGAGTTCTGACGACATCTGTGATTAGTTCCTAGGTAATACTTTCCCATGCAGATGGAACCTTCCTTTGACATATTCATCTTACCATGGTCCCATCCTCCCACCAAACAGAACACTACCACTCGGGTAGTCATTCAATTATTCATATTATTATAAAAATAGGATCATGCATTCTTTGAGACTACGTGGTAATACGATAGAGTTTTTGCAATTAGTTTGTTATGAAGTACTGCAAAGGATATGAGCAAGTGATGAACTTGCCTGAGATTGAAACAACCATAATAATCAATGTCTTCGGGTTCGAGGGTCGCGTAGAGAATCCCGACATCTGAAAGATATCAAAGTAGTCCCGGTAAGGACTAAAGAAAACATTGGCAGGATGATACATGCATAGTAATGATATGCATCATGAAATACCCTGGAAAATACCCCAGCTTACAAGTGTAAGCTATGTTTGATACGATAACTTAATAGCACGGGTTTTAGGTGAATGGTTTCATTACTTGTGGTGATGTGGTTATTACTTCTTTTAGATTTACATGTGTTTCACTTTTATTTAACAAACACTTGTTATCATGTTTAAGTTATAAGTAGACAACTTATGGTTAGGCAATAATATCTGAGTACATGGAAAACAATTATTGAAAACATAACAGGCACACTTTATTTTATGTTCAAAAGTGTAGAACTAATGTCATCAAATTTATTTGAAAATGAGGAACTGATACAACTATCTCTATCATCACAATACTTGCTAATAACATGTGATGATAGGTTTGGTATATGTGAAAACATGAGTACGATGCAGACGTCTCCCTAGCCTTTATACCCACGGAACGACGGCGAGGAGGAGGTGGCAACGGCGTTGGAGGCGGTCGCACGCCTCTGGCCTTCTGGCCAGAGGTTGAAGAAACAATGAATTAAAACATTTTCAAGAAAACCCCCTAGAAGTTTTTATAACTAACAACTAAGTCCTTTTGTTTAATAAACTGAAAGTAAAACAATGTTTTCAGGGCCTTTGTGTGAACCTAAAAATTATTAAAAATAATATTTGGAATCCTTATCAAATTTCACATCTCACCATGTTTTGTTTTGATGAATTTGAAGAATATTTGTATTTTTTATTTAGGGTGCTAGATTAAGTAGTTTTGTTGTTTTCTCTTCATTTTATTTACTTAATGGCTTTAAAATTATGCTTAAGCATGTTTAATAAAAGTACACACTCCAATCATGTGGATACAAGGTGGTGTATCATAATTGGACAAATTTGGATACAATCCCTTTTGGAAAATAGTTTGATAACACTACATAGTAGTGTTTTTTATGTTCTATAGAAAGTTCACCAAATATGGAATATTATTCCTAGTCCTACCCCATACTTTGGTTAGTAAATATACTTGTTTTCTTTTGTAAAACTTTGTAATTCCTATCATTGATCTCTTTAGCAATTTTGGTTGACATTTAGAACATGTAATCATTTACATGGTTATATATAGATGAGTTTTTGTTATCATCTTTTAGTCTTATATGTGAAAAGGATTTGGAAAACAATGTTTTAAGCTTGTTTTCATCTACCTCCACATATCAAGACATGTGGATGCAATGGCTTGTTATTATTCCACACTTGATGGTTGTTTCCATTAAAGATATTATTATGAGTTCCTCATTTCTGATGAACTTGACAGAGGTTATTGATTCTCTATTATATCCTAATGATTCACTAGATAACTTCTTATGATCCCTTACTGAGGCAGTGTTGCTTGATGTTCTTCTCTCTAATTACCACTTGTCTTCAGATACTTCTGTTGTCACTTGCAAGTAATATCTGCTCTGGAATTCCACATCTAACTATTTCACCCTTACGGTGAAATCAGCCAGTTGTTCCAAGCAAAGATTTTACTTAGAAGATTATAAAAGAATGTAGAGTTATTTTATGACATCAAGTTGCCATATTCATATAAGAAGAATTTGTTAACAAGTGGACCAGACTTGCCTCAAATTACTAATCATATACAATAGGCTGAGATGTACTAGGTTATTCAGCCTTGTGTTTGTTTGTGTATGAAAATTGTTTGATTATACAAAAGTGATCTGTTAACAAGGTGTACAGGCTTGTTACCAAACTACTTCTATATAACACTAACACTAGAGTATCACACTATTTCAAGAGGTTTAATAAGATCAGATCAAGATATAAGAGTTTCCAAGTACTCTTATAGTAGCTTAGAGTAGCACTTCTAGCACACTCTAAATAATCTGCTTGAAGATCTTCATGTGATAGTTCCTCCTGTCCTGTGGCAAAATAACTTGGAGGAGATTGGGAAACAAGATACATTGGTCTAGCCAAAATAACAAGATCTAGATTAAGGGTTATTTCATGCTTTTATTATTACTCCATACATGTCTTGTTTTGCTTCCCATAAGATAGATACTTGTCTCATACATGATTGGTTTTATTTAGCTTTCAATCCAATTCCTCTAATAGAGGTTATATATTTTTTTATTCATTACTTGTATCCATAGATGCTTTAGTTTTTGAATATTAGTTTAAATAGAGATGTGGAATGCCTATGGGATGCTTACTTAATATAGGAAGTTGATCAAATGGTTCATTGATGTGTTCATAGCTCATATGCTCACTGGTATAAGATGAATAAGACAATGAGCATAAGAAGGTTATTGGGGTTTAATGACTTATATCATAATTGGTAGTTGTTTTTCTCAGGTGTCATGTTGTCACTTTATATTATTCTCTTAATGACCTTTGTCATTCTTAATGCAGATATAGAGGTTTGGATATATCATATGTGATGATCAAGGTTTTATCAGTAGGTTAAGAAGATTTATTTCTTCATTTAGGTACTTCTTTTATGGTTGATGAGATATGTACATATTCGATAAATATGTTAATAAAATTATTATATCATTTTCCACTTGTAGGTTTTGAGTTAACACTTGTATGTATTACTTGTGTTCAGTTGAAACTTTGTTCTTCACTTATGATGGTTCACCTTATAGTTATGAGATGATTTAGAGAGATGTTGTGGAAATGAACTCATAACTTAGGAAGTTGTTGTTTTATAGAAGATCACATCTCTGTTGATGAGATGGTTCAATTATGCATTACTCATTGGTGGAAGTATGATCATCAGATATGTGATTTGGATACTCACCCCTCTTTGAGTTCTAGATACCTAGTGAATTATCCCAAGTAACTTAAAGATTGTGATCAATGTTGCTGAGAGTTTGTGTTGGTCACAACCAATTATTGTTTGTGTAATCAGATGATTTGGTATTTCGAGATACTATGTTATAAAGATAACTCCAAATGTACTCTTGACTAGATGAACTAGACCTATTTCATCATGTCAAGTGAAACATTGGTCACTTTGATTCGTTTAAACTTTCGCGCCAAATTTTCCCGTACTTTTAGATGCATGCTTTGCAAATGCACATATTAAATTTAGATCCTTATAACTTCCCAAACACTGGGATGTTACATAAAGCATGTTCGTCATGGTCTAAAATAACACAATTCATATCAAGCTCCAAAATAGTGGGATTAAAATTTAAAAGCAGCTCCTCCTTTTCCCCACTTTTAGCAATATCAAAACAAGATGATTGATCACTCGTAAAAGGTATAGGACACATTATAGAAATCATATTTTCAGTAGCATTATAATTTATAAAATCAACTAACATAGGACCATCATCAAAAGCATTATCATAAGATTTATCCAAGTAGCAAGGATTATCACACATAGTAGTAGCAATATCATTCTCACAAGTTTCATTCATAGTAGTATCAAGGTCACAAGTATAGCAAGTATCAATTTAATTAAATAATGTATGAGTTAAAGAGTTACTATCATTGGGAGGTAGACATGGGTAGCTCCATTCTTCCTCCTCTTGATCATCACTCTCCTCCTATTTTTCATCCAATGAGCTTCCAGATTCAACAATTTCTTCTTCCATAGGCTCCTGCAAGGCATCAATTACTTCCTTAGGTTCAGAGAATTTATTAAGATATTCCATTACGCAGTAATTACAATCCTTGTAATTATCAAAGTAATATTCAATTATAGCATAAATCTCATATTTATAAGGTGCATCATCGATACTTTCAAGCAAATAGGAAATTCCGAATGCACCCTTCCAAGCAATAAATTCTTCAATTTGTTCCACATCATATAATTCATAATTTCCCTTAAAATAAGAAGATATGATAACATTATCATTATACTCACATTGAAAAGGGAGGTGTTTATATCTCCTACAGGAACAAGATTTATCAAAGCAATAAGTAAGATTATAAGTATAGCACAAGTTTATAGCATAGTCATGCAATTTATTAATTTTCTCCCATAAGTGTATCCCTTTTTGTGACAAGCGGTGTTCCTTATAATGTTTTTGTTGTTCATCCGTGAACCCACCTTGCCTAAAAGATCTAGTTTCAAAGACATCAAACATTGATAGCAAGCATGATAAAGAAAAAATAACAACTAGAATAAGAACTAATTTTTTTTGTGTTTTTTATATAAAGAAGCAAAACAAGACAAAAATAAAAACAAGACAATAAACAAAATAAAGAGGTTGAGAGTGAGAGACTCCCCTTGCCAGAAGACTTCTTTCTCCCCGGCAACGGTGCCAGAAATTCTTTGATGCAAACGTTAATGGTGCCTTGACGGGGAGACTTCTTGATGATGATTAAGTCCCTGGAAAAGGCACCTGAAATTCTTGTTGCTATGGATGGTGTGTTGGGAACCCCAAGAGGAGAGTGTGATGAGTGCATCGATATTAATTTCCCCACAGGCCCCCTCCGGGTCTCTTCGGGACTCCATGGAACCTTCGGGAATTCTAAGACTTCCGGGGTTTGAATTTTCCAATTCCGAGAATATTTCCAGAACAACTTTTCTGAAACTAAAAACATGAGAAAACAGGGAACTGGCTCTATGGCATCTTGTCAATAGGTTAGTCCGGAAAATCGATAAAAATGACATAAAGAAGGGAGAAAACATGTAGCAATTGGCAAAATATCATCATGGAACATCAGAAATTATAGATACGTTGGAGACGTATCACACCTGCAGAAAATCAGAGCAGATGGACTGCCACCCATGTCAATCGAGCAGCAACTCGAAGGGCATGCCTAAATCACATGTACGATGATGATAATGGAATCCTCATATCCAGTCACAAATCAAAGGATTGTCGTTAATTCAACCTACTCATGGAGGCCTCTTTCAGAAAACAAAGAGAAGCTCAACAGGCTGGATTCTTAGCCGTCCCAGGAGCACTAGCTATAGGTGTACCACCACCTCCCCTAGCACCGGTAGTCGCTCCTCCTCGGCAACAATAGGCACCACAAGGGCCATCCAAGGCGCAGCAAGCAGCAAAAATCCTGCAACAGTACAGGGTAGGTTACCCAGAAGATAGATATGTAGAGTTGAAAGCCAAATATACATGATACATAAAGGTGCTCCCTCCAAAAGAAGCCAGAAGTTAATTACCAGGTAGGTGAATCTGGCAGAAATATCACCTCCGGCAACGCCTGAGTTCCGAAACTGGTCAAATGAAAGCATTACTTTCTCTAGGGCTGATCACCCAACTCGAGTACCCTTCCCAGGAAAGGCAGCATTAGTACTCGAAGCGCGAATCGGAGGCTATGACTTAAACAAAGTATTCATGGACGAAGGAAGCGGAATCAACATTATTTACGCAGAAACACTGAAAGAGATGAACATACCAATAAGCAACCTAAAGTACTCGGAAAACTCGTTCCATGGAACTGTACAAGGAAAAGCAGTAAAACCTCTAGACGCAATAGTACTCGAAGTGGTACCTGGAGAATATGACAATTACAGGAAGGAGAAACTCGACTTCAAAATAGTCGACTGGACATCATAGTACAACGCTATACTCAGAAGAACAATGTTTGCGAGATTCATGGCAGTACCCATCTACGCCTACCTGATGATCAAAATGCCAGGACCTAGGGGGTAATCACAATGCGAGGAAATTACAAAAATTCAGATAGCTGCGACGTCGAGTTCAACAAAATATCACAATCATTCGGAATGCAACATGAACTTGCAAATATAACAGTCACAGCTGATCACTCGCTCCTTCCCTTGACAAAGAAAACAACACCAGAGATGGAGTTTGAAGTAAAAAAAAGGACACAGTAGAATACCAGGTCCACCCAACCGATCCAGCAAAGACAGTACTCGTGTCAAAAACGCTGCCTATCGCATAGGTAAGCGAGCTTGTCGAATTCCTCCATGAGAACTAGAAAATCTTCAGATGGGCTCCAGCGGACATGCCAGGAGTACCCAGGGAATTTGCCGAGCAATCACTAGAAATCTATAATGATGCAAAGCCGATCCAAAAATCTACTCGCCGCTTCTCGGAGCCAAATCAGAGATCGATAAGAGAAGAAATAAACAGAATAGTCGCAATGAATTTCATCCGGGAGATCAAAATAGCAACGTGTCTCGCAAATCCAGTGCTAGTAGCCAAGAAGAACACCGAAACCCTTCGGATGTGCATAGACTACACGTCACCGAACAAACACTGTCCCAAAGATTGGTTCCCACTCCCGCGCATCGACCAGATTATTGACTCGATTGCAGGTTGTGAAAGGTTATCCTTCCTCGACGCATACTCAGGATACAATCAGATCTTCATGAAGAGAGAGGATAAAGAAACAACATCATTTATTACCCCGTTCGGCATGTACTACAACACCACAATGCCTTTCAGGTTAAAAAACACAGAAGCCACATACGACCGCATGATGCAGAAATGCTTGAAGGCACAAATTGGCAGAAACGCTCAGGTATATGTGGATGACATTGTAGTCAAGTTGAATAAGGCAGAAACCCTTATCGATGATCTCCGAGAAACATTTGCAGCACTCGACAAATATCATATCAAGCTAAACCCGAAGAAGTGGGCGTTCAGAGTACATCAAGAAGATTTACTCGGAAACCTGTTGTCTGTCAGAGGCATCAAGGCAAACCAAGTAAAAATCAAGGCTATCCTATCAATGAAAGAACCAACCAATATTAAAGGAGTTCAGCAGCTATCAGGAAGAATCGCAGCACTCGGAAGGTTTATAGCAAAACTTGGAGAAAAAGCACTCCCCTTTTACAAACTACTAAAGAAGTCAGACAAGTTTGAATGGACACCCGAAGCCCAGAAATCCCTCTAGGCCCTCAAGAAAACCTTTTCGACTCCACCAGTACTAGTGACAGCTCAGGAAAAAGAGCCAATGCACCTGTATATTTCAGCAACAAAGCAGGTGGTCAACATAGTACTAGTAGTCGAGCGATCCCAGGCTGGATCCATATACACGGTGTAAAGACCAGTATACTACCTTAGCGAGGTGCTATCGGTATCCAAGCAACAGTACCCGCACTATCAAAAACTAGCGTCTGGGGTATATATGACGGCAAAGAAGTTAAGGCACCACTTCTAGGAGCACCCTATCACCGTGATATCAAGCGCACCATTATCAGACATACTTAACAACTACAACGCAACAGGACGAGTAGAAAAGTGGGGAATCAAGCTTGGACCACGGGATATAACATATGAGATACGGAAAGCTATCAAATCACCTGTACTATCATATTTTGTATCAGAGTGGCTGGAGTTGGAACAACCAAAGGTACCGGATACGTCAAATAACTGGAGAATGTACTTCGACGGCTCCAAAAGAGCATCCGGAGAATGGGTAGGAGTAATACTCATATCACCCATGGGTGATAGACTACTATGTGTGCTACAGATGACCTTAGGAAATGCATCAAATAATGAAGCCGAGTACGAAGCACTTATCCATGGGATGAAAATGTCCAAAGCATGCGGAGCTACTCGACTCGTCATCTATGGCGACTCGTATCTAGTAGTCTAGCAAACCATGAAGGAGTACGACGCGCCGACAGAAAACATGGCAACGTACAGAGACCTTTACAACAAACTCGAAGGTGAATTTGATGGATGTGAACTCCAGCACATAGGCAGAAATAACAACTCAGAAGCAGATGCGCTAGCAAACATTGGATCTACCTGCACACCGATACCACCCGACGTTTTCTACAAGGAAATTGATCAACCCACTATAAAACAAAAAGTACCAGCTACAGAAATAGCTGAGCACTCGTAGGAAAACGAGGAAGATCAGTCGAGTGAAGAAGCAGAACCTACACCTATGGATATAGTTGAATAGGTTAAACAAGTAGAAACCACCTGGATGCAGCCATTGATAGATTACATGACTCGCAATGAACTTCGAGTGGATCAAGCAGCAGCACACCGGGTGATGCGTAGAGCCAAGGAATTTACAATTCATGACAACAACTACACAAGCGCAGTATAGCGAATATATTACAGAGGTGCATTACCCCAGAGGAAGGCAAATAGATACTCTTAGACATACACCAAGGAACCTGTGGGAATCATGTGGGCAGCAAAAATCTCGCCAACAAAGCTTTTCGAGCCGGGTTCTACTGGCCAACAACATAATATGATGCAAAGGAAATAGTACGACGTTGTGAGGCGTGCTAGATGTTCGCAAATCGCCCGCATGTACCAGCCACAGAACTACACATGATACCACTCGCATGGCCCTTTGCACAATGGGCACTTGACATGGTAGGACACTCAGTCAATCATCTTCTAGTAGCAATTGATTAATTCACCAAGTGGATTCAGGCCATGCCAGTAACATCCCCAGACGCAAAATCAGCAGCAAATTCATCAGATCTATAGTACACAGGTTCGGAGTACCTCATAGCATCATCACAGACAACAGGACAAATTTTACAGCCGATGAGTTCCAGGACTAATGCAAAGAGTTAGGGATCAATGTCACTTACGCATCAGTCGCCCACCCACGAACCAATGGGAAAGTGGAACCATCAAACAGGCTAGTTACAACGGTACTAAAAAAGAGACTACTCACGCCACTTAAGCGGGAAGCCGGGGCATGGTCAGAGGAGCTATCTCTAGTACTTTGGAGCCTGCGAACAACACCAAGCAGACCCACATAATACACTCCATTCTTTATGGTATATGGAGCCGATATAGTATTACCAGCAGAAGTACGGCACAATGCACCTTGAGTCGCCTCCTGCACAGAAGAAGACTCGAACCAAGCACTTGAGGACGCACTCGACCTGGCAGACGAGGCTCTGGACAAAGCACTCGTGCGAACGGCTGTATACCAGTAAGGCTTCGCAACTATCATGCCCGTCGAGTGCGTAGCATAACATTCAACGTGGGTGACTTGGTGTTACGACTGAAACAAGGAAGCCACGACAAGCTAACATCACCGTGGGAAGGACCCTTCGTGATAGGAGAAGTACTCGGAAACAGCGTATACAACATCAAGGACAAGAAGACAGAAAAGTTCTACACGAATCCATGGAATGTCTCGCTGCTACGTCTTTTTGTGCTTAAAATTTCGTACAAATTAAGAATAAGGATATTCTATCCATTTATGTATTCCGATTGAAAAAAATCAATATTACCCCTCTGCCGTGAGGAATTTTCTTCTGTCTGTTTTACATTTATAATTACGAGTCCGCGGTGGCATCACCCGAGTGTAACATATGAAGTACAACTACACTCGGGGGATGCGCAACATTCAGCTCATACAGAAATTATAGGGTAACTCCGACCCGTAGTCATACTCGAGACACTCGGGGGTTGTGCAGCAAAACGTTTTTCACAGAAATTGTAGGGTAACTCCTAGCCGCAGCCGTACTCGAGATACTCGAGGGTTGTGTAGCAAAACATTTTTACACAGAAATTGTAGGGTAACTCATAGCCGCAGTCGCACTCGATATACTCGGGGGCTATGCAGCAAAATGTTTTTACACAGAAATTGCAGGGTAACTCCTAGCCGCAGCCGTACTCGAGATACTCGAGGGCTGTGCAGCAAAACGTTTTTACACAGATTTTGTAGGGTAACTCCTAGCCGCAGTCGTACTCGAGATATTCGGGGGCTGTTTAGCAAAATGTTTTTACACATATATTGTAGAGTAACTCCTAGCCACAGTCGCACTCGAGATACTCGGGGGGCTATGCAGAAAAACGTTTTTACACAGAAATTATAGGGTACCTCCTAGCCGCAGTCGTACTCGAGATACTCGGGGGCTCAGCAAAACGTTTTTACACATAAATTGTAGGGTAACTCCTAGCCGTTGCCGTACTCGAGATACTCAAGGCTTGTGCAGAAAATCGTTTTTACACAAAAATTGTAGGGTAACTCCTAGCCGCAGTCATACTCGGGGGCTGTGCAGCAAAACGGTTTACACAAATATTGTAGGGTAACTCCTAGCCGTAGTCGTATTCGAGATACTTGGGAACTGTGCAGGAAAACATTTTTACATAGAAATTATAGGGTAACTCCTAGCCGCAGTCATACTCGAGATACTCGGGGGGCTACACAGCAAAATGTTTTTATATAGAAGTTATAGGGTTACTTATAGCAGTAGCACCGCTCGGAAATACTCAGAGACTGCGCAGAACAAGAGCTAGAACCCGGCATGAATCGGATGTTTAGTGATGTAAACAGAAATACATATAAAGATACATACATTCAGCAAATTTGAGTACTCTTATAACAGAAAGTTACAAGTTCATCTACGACTACAGGAGCAGCTAGTCAAAATCTAAAATTGCGGGGTCCACCCATGTTGAAGCTGAATATCAGTTTCTTCTTCAGCCAAACGCCTGAGTGCGACAACTGCAGGAGTCGCCGCCTCGTATCGAGGAGTCACGTTTACACGCCGACGACCACGAGGCGCATGGGGACCTCTACCAATTGTAACATCCCAAGTATGAAAATACCCCTAGAATGCTTTGTCCTTTGTTTTATTTCAAGCAATGCATCATGTCATCATGTTTACTTATTGTTTGCATTTGTTTTCCATCTGTTTTATTCTGTTTTCACAACTCAAATTCAAACCTTTTTCAAACATGGTTTCATACTTGCTCTGTTACAACCTTTGGAACCAAAATAACAAACAAAAACAACCCTTTTATTACTTGTTTTCACTTATGAAATTGTTTCCTCAAATCATTCCTTTTAATTCCACCAATTAAATTCAAACCATTTCCAAATTCTCAAATCAGTACCTTTTGGGAAACCATAAAAATCACCAAACTTTTCTACCCTCTAAATCATTCTAAAACCCTAGGGGTAACCCTATTTTTTATTCATGTTTTATTAAAGTTTTATTAAACTCAAATCCCCTATTTTGAATTCAAACACAAACCCTAATTTTAAATTTCAAATTTTGAAATCCAAGTTTACATTGTGGTTTCTAATTGCTTAAAAAGCTTAACCTAATTTTTCTATAATTTTTCTCAAATAAATCCTTAACAGATTTCTTCCAAAAGCAAAAGTACAAAAAAATAAATAACAGAAAAGAATAAAACAGAAAGAAAAACGCAGCTAACCTAGCGCGCGCGCAGCAGCTAACCCGAGCCCAACCCATCTAAGCCCACCTAATCCCTAGCGCGCGCAGCCCAGCCCCTCTCTCCGCAGGAAAACGCTTCGCGATTCGTGCTGGGTTCTAATCCAGCTTCGTCACGCAGTACGGCGCGAATCGGAGCGGTGCCACCGCGGCCACCTGCGACTCCGGCGGCAGCGCGTCGACGACTGCGCCTATAAGTAGCCCCTAGGGCCTCCCTGGCCTGCCCTAACCCTAGGCTACCACTTCCCCCTCGCGCCGCCGCTGTTTCTCCCTCTCTCCCGGCGCAATTTCTCTCTCGGGACCTCACCGCTGCAACCATGTCGCCACCGTGTCTGAATCCCTTCAAGCCCCCGTCGCAGTAGCCACCTTCCCCCTTATCTGAGCACGGGAATCAGTAGCCCGCGCCTCCCTCTACACCTCGAACACCGGAGCGTCCTCGGAGGGTCACCAGAGCTGCGCCGCCGTCCTCGTCTACTCCGCGGCGGCCGTCGTCACCGCGCGTCATCAACCCGCTGCCACGCCTTCAACGGTGGTGAGCGCCACCTTCCCCTCCTCTCTGTTGCTCCTTGCACGCCTCTGCATCCTCACGGCTTTTCCCAGATCGCAACACGGCACGGTAACACGGCGATCGCCGCCGGTACCTTTCTCTGACGGAGCACGGAAGGGTGTGGTCGTCAGGTTCAGTTAGGCGCGGTTCTGAACAATATCCTGTCCGCGCGTGGCTTACTGACAACGAAACGCATCTCACCGTATTGGTTCAGTAGTGCGCGTGCGAACGAGAGGGTCCAGGTTCGAGTCCTGGCCTCGCAAGGGAGAAATCCCATCTTTTTTTGCGTCCAGGTGCTGACAGGGAGGGCCCCCTGTCAGCCTCTCCCGTGCCACGTGGGCGCACAGCGGCCCTGGCCCCCCCTGGCAGCGTCTGTGTACGCTCCCAGTGGGTACAAAAAGTTCACCCACGATTCTGTTTGATTCAAAATGAATTTAAATGACAGAATTAATTCAAAACTTTAAAATTGAATATCTCTCATTTTATAAATCCAATAAATCTAAACTTGATGTCTATTCTGATCCAAATTTCATAAACTTTCCAAATATGCAATTTGTGTTCTGTTTTGAATTTTCAAAATGCAATCTAAATTCAAATTCAAATAATTCAAATGCAAATTGAAATAATTCATAACTAATTCATACTGTTTTCAAATAATTCAAATAAAATATGTTTTTCACACCTTTTTGAATGCTCTATTCAAATATAAATTTTGTTTTCTGGTTTGAACAATTTAAATTGCCTAAACTATTTAAATCTTGTTTAATTCAATTAAAAATTGTTTAATATTGTTTAATTCATAACTAATTAATCCAAAGTCCAATTTCAAATTGTGAAACATGCAATCCAACTAAAATTTGATAAACTTTTCAAATATAAAATTTGTAATTGGTTTTGCATACTTTAAATTGTTGAAAACAATCAATACTTGTTCAACACCATTAAGTACCAATAATTCCAAACTTGTTAATGTTTTCTAAAATGATAAACTATCATTCCAATTGCATTTAAATTGTTATGTTATTGTTCCTCATCATGCATGCATCATACTAAGTCACTTACACATGATGCTTAGTGATAGAACAATTAATTCAACTCCAAGCATGGGTTTCCATATGCACCCTTTTGCATATGGAATCCATTTAAACTTGTGTTTCATGTCAAGCAAGTTATTTGGTGCATCTATTAAACATGACATGCATCATCCAATGTTTGTGCACTTATGCCATGTATTGATTGCCCGTCTTCCTTCGTTGTTGTTTTGCTTCTTCCCGGTTAGACGACGACGTTGGTACCGACGAGCCTTACGACACCACTACTCAGGACCTAGCCCAGTACGAGGCTGAGCTGCCAGGCAAGTTATCACTCACATGAATCATCGAGTTCCTTTCCACACTTGCTGTTGATACTATCTGTTGTCTACTATTGCTAGCCCTATGTATCGTTGCTTGTTCTCCGAACCCATCACATGATACCTTGAGCCATGATATTGCCAGCATCTCCATACCTACAGCCTTTTGCTTGTGCCTTAGTATTATCTAGCATGCTTAGGGTTGCTTTTACTCGAGTCTGTTGTCGGTTACTACTGTTACTATCTTAGTATCTTGTACCGGGGCTCGTTATTAATCAATCAATCCTGTTAATTGCTAATGGTAATAATAATTTGATGATAAGGCACCGGCAGGAGGCCCATGAGTGGTTTTGGAGCCTGCTAGTGTCGACCCTAATAGGAAAAGGGTCTTGTCTACTGATCCATGATGAGCGCACTACCCGCATTTGGGAAGCGAGTATGGGCGCCCCCCTCAACTTGACCTGATTCGCATCTCGTCCAAATCGCCTCATTTAGTTCGTGTTTTCCATTTGCCGCATGCATGTTTTTGCGAGCCCAGCGCAGGGTGGAACTTTTGTAGTCGGCATATAGGGGGACACGTTCTTAGAGTGCTATGAGGGTCCATTTTCTTCTGGGCTCGATTAGCCGTGCGCCCAAGGTGCTTTGGGCTTGATGCGGAGAATGGTTGGTTGTGTAGAGTACCCCGCTTGGTGGGTTAGCTTCCCATCTGGCGGGTTATTCTTGAGTGTACGGCCAAATTGGTGCAACCCTGCAGGGATAATCTTCTCGAGAAGCCGTGTTTTCCGCGGTTATGGATTACTTGGTGAAAGTACTGGCTAACAAGTACTCAGGACAACTTCAACATAACTATCAATCATGTTTCACTCAATGATTAATAACCTGACTAGTAATAGGTTATTCACACAATAACTTGATTCACCTTATTTACAACTGTGTGAGTTATCCTCGGATTGCTTCTTTGGATAAGGGGCGAGATCCAGGATGGGTTTGTTTGAAGTTATCTTTCAGTTGGTTACAATCCTCGATCTTATCTTTTCTGTTAGCCGGAACTTGTAGATATTTCTGTAGTTGGTTAGTGCAGCCAGCAGCAACTTTTATATCACCCCTTTCTTCCGTTGATCCCAAGCATCTATGCTTGTGTTGACGGGTAACTCCTTGATGAACTGTGAGTCTTGCTTGCCAGTACTTGGATGTACTGACCCCGTTGGGGCTGTGGTTTACGCAGAGTACTACTACGACTACGATGCTTCCCAGGATGGCTACTTTGTGGAGTTCGACGACGCTGCAGACGAGTAGTTAGCTGGACCAGGGCAGGATCCAGACCTACGTGGATGGGCTTCGTTTTTCCTTTATGTTCTCAGGCTTCTTAAGCCATGGATTTGTCTGTACTCAGACCCCTTTGTTTGCTTCCGCTGTTGTAATGGATGATATGTTGGGACATGTGTCCTCTGGATGACTGTATTCGATATTTTCTGCCTTAGTGAAGGCCAGTTGCACTTATTTCATTCTTTTGTGTCTTAGAGACATTCTGTGTTATCATTCGTACCAAACTGTTGACGTACCGTGCGTGTTTGATTATGAAGTACGTCGACAGTAGTGCCTTTAGGTTCCTAGCGGATAGTTTACTTCCACGGTGGAAGCAGGGCTTGTGTTGTCGCGCATAAGCGCAGGCCTACCAGGAAGCTGGGACGTGGGAGCATGTATGCCCCATAATCCAAGCACCTGACTTCCAGTTCGTGCGGAGAGTATCCTCTAGAAACCCAGGGTGCGACAAATGGTATCAGAGCCTGTCTGCCTGTAGGATCCTTTTTTTTTACTGGTCGCAGTTGAGTCTAGAAACTATTTTGTAGCTATATAGGAAAAATGAAACGTGAGAGTAGGAATTCTGCCATTTTTCTTCTTTTCCCACCCACCCACCCCTTTTTCTGGTAAGGAAGTGAAACGTTGTTTTCTGTTCTCACCTAAAACTTTCAAGTTAGGATTTCACGTGTTTTGGGTTATCTGTAGTACCTCAGGACTTTTGGTCTCGTTTTCCCGATGTTGCTTCAATATCATGTTCTTTTCAACATCCTTTCGTCCGTTCAACCTTGTTGTTGTTTTCCACTTCCTTTTTCATCTACCGGAGTCTAATCAAAACCTTCCAAATAATCTGCAGATGGGTCTCAACTACTATCCGCAGGTGGTTCGCATGACTCGCTGTGAGAGCACCGCCGGTTTTCCGGAGTTGCTGAGAGACATGGTTACCTTTCTGGGGTTCCATTGGGCACCAGAGTACCGGGTCTACGAGCACCAGCGAGAGTGTGACCAGACTTGCTACCGGGCTATCGTCTACATTCTGTCGGATGATGGCAGGAGCATTGCACACCAGTACGAGGCAGTAGGGTCCACAGTGGATATGGCAGTGCAGCAGGCAGCGTACGTGAGTGTCACCGTTCTCCGTGCTGACTACTGGGGGTTTGATAAGTCCAGTTTTCGTCACATCCCCCGTGGTTACATCACGGCAGCAGGAGCTCACTTCACTATCCACCGTGACATGGATACCTACGAGACTGATAGCTCCAGGCTCCAGGTCACTGCCCAGTTTGCTAGTCACAGTGATGCCGTTGCTTCCGCACTTTCTCAGGAGTTAGCCTCAGTCAGGGAGCAGCTCCGCCTTGCTCTCACTCGTCTGGCGACGTACACCACAGACTTTGTTGGAGACGAGCGCTTCGCACGTGTCGTTCAGCCAGCTGGTCTTCCGTTGCCAGATGCTGGAGGTTACGAGCCGATCAGAGGTCCACTTCTCGATCTCGGAGCTGGTTACACAGGGATTCCCCGCTTTGGAGCACAGGGATACGACGCTTTCCACTTCACCACACCGAGAGTTGCTCTCAGAGCAGTTCCTATCTACATGGATCGTCGTGATACCTACTTCCGTGGGATTCCTCCTCACCGTATCTCTCGTCGTACTACTCACCGCCGTCCTGCGTGATGAGCATGGGAGTACCGTTGTATCCATTACTAGCTGTGTCTAGTTTATCCTTTCGTTTTCGAACCATGTATTTGGTCTGTTGGATATTCTGATGTATTTGAACATGTGATGATGTACCTGTTGGTTATCTATTCATGCGTCGGAATAATCTATCTTTCGGTTACCAAGTCTATCCTTTTCTGTTGTTGTGCTAAAATGAATTTCTGTTCAGGATGCCTCCAACCAGGAACAACCCGCCTCCGCCACCACCAATGGGGGAGCTGTTGGCTCAGATGACCCAAGTGGTGACACAGATGGCCCAGATCCAGGCTAACCAGCAACACAACCAGAATGCTCCAAGGGTCACCATCAAGGACTTCCTCAGCTTGGGCCCAAAAGCTTTCGTGGCAACACGTGAGCCCCTGGATGCTGATGACTGGATCCGTGACGTAGCAAGAGCTCTGGAGATAGCTCATGTTGCTGAAGAGGATAAGGTCAAGTACGCCACCTACCTACTGAAGGGTCAGGCAGCTACTTGGTGGGAGAACTACCAGGCCATGAGGGCTGGCTTTCCTATCAACTGGGGATGTTTCAGAGATGCCTTCCTGAAGCACCACATCCCGGATGGTCTCATGGAAAAGATGCGTGAGGAATTCTGCTCTCTCAGACAGGGCAAGCTGGACGTTCTCGGCTACCAGAACGAGTTCAATCGTCTCGCTCGGTACGCTGGTGACGAAGTGTCCACCGAAGCCAAGAAGATGGCAAGGTTCCGCCGAGGTTTTAACCCGGAACTGAAGTACGCTCTCACCAACATCAAGTGCAAGGACTTCGTCGAGCTTGTGAACACCGCGCTCAATGAGGAGAATGGGCGCAAGGCGTTCGAAGAGTCGCGCAAGCACTCGCGTGAGGGTGGTTCCTCCTCCAACATGACCACCCCTCCGCAGAAGCGCCGCATCTGGGTGCCAAATGGTGCTGTCACTCGGGCTCCAAATGCCCAAGCTTCTCCAGGCTTTGGTCCCCGCCCACCCAACCCATCTCAGATGCAGGGTCAGAGGTTTCCGATGGGGCAGCCAAGGCCGGGTCCTTCTCGTGTCGTCACTTGCTACAAGTGCAAGGAGACTGGACATTATGCTGACAAGTGCACTCAGAAACAGCTACCCCTACCTCCTCGCCCCAACACCAACCAGGCTATGGTTCGTGCTCCTCCGGCTAAAGCCTTCAACTCCAACAATAGGCCTGTCGGGAGGAACGCGAGGGTGAACCATATCAAGGCCGACAAAGCAGAGGAAGCTGCTGACGTCGTTCTCGGTATATTACCCGTAAACTCTATTCCAGCTAAAGTGTTGTTTGATACTGGAGCATCGCATTCATTTGTGTCAAAGATTTTTGCAAAAGCATACAACCTAGTTCTGGTTCCGCTAAGCAATCAAATGACTGTTCACTCTCCGGGACCGCAAATGTTGACTTCCAAGATAAGCATGGACAATGAGATCCTAATTGGAGGTCGTGTATTCCTTGCTTCACTCATGTTGCTGGGAAATTCTGACATTGATGTCATTCTGGGTATGGATTGGTTGAAGACCCACAAAGCTAAAATTGACTGTGCTCAAAAGTCAATAACTCTCTCCCACACTTCAGGCCAGATAGTCTATTCTCCATATGGAACAACTTCTGCTCAGCTGTTCAGCCTTGATGCCAAACCCCTTCCGGCAATTGAAAATGTTCCGGTGGTTTGTGAATTCCCTGACGTCTTTCCAGAAGAGTTGCCAGGGATGCCTCCGGACAGAGCAGTTGAGTTCGTGATCGAGCTTGAGCCAGGTACTGCTCCAATCTCTAAGCATCCATACAAGATAGCTCCTCCTGAACTGAAATTGTTGAAGGAGCAAATCGATATGTATATGGACAAAGGTTTCATTCAGCCTAGTTCCTCCGCTTGGGGTTGCCCAACTCTGTTTGTTGCCAAGAAAGATCAAACTAAGAGACTCGTGGTTGACTATCGTCCTCTCAACGAGAAAACCATCAAGAACAAGTATCCACTTCCTCGTATCGATGATCTTTTTGATCAACTTGCTGGAGCCTCAATATTCTCAAAGTTGGATTTGAGGATGGGTTACCATCAGATAAAGATCAGAAAGGAAGATATTCCTAAGACGGCTTTCACCACTCGGTACGGTCTATATGAATACACCGTCATGTCCTTTGGTCTCACCAATGCACCGGCGACCTTCTCAAGACTCATGAATTCTGTCTTCCATGAATACCTCGACAAGTTCGTTGTGGTATATCTTGATGACATTCTAGTCTACTCAAAATCCGAGGAAGAGCATGGAGAACACCTTCGTCTCACTCTCATGAAACTTCGCGAGCATCGTCTGTATGCCAAGTTTTCCAAATGTGAGTTCTGGATTCCAGAAGTTGCATATCTTGGTCATATCATCTCTGCCAAGGGCATTGCCATTGATCCTGAAAAGGTTAAGGCAATTGTTGATTGGAAACCCCCTAAGACGGTGAAACAGGTTAGAAGCTTTCTTGGCTTGGCTAGCTATTGCCGTCGTTTCGTCCAAAACTTTTCCAAGATTGCTAAACCTCTCACTGATCTCACAAAGAAGGACAAAAAGTTCATTTGGACTCCACAATGTGATGAGAGTTTCAACCTCCTGAAGACAAAACTCACTTCCACACCTGTTCTAGTTGGCCCCGACACCACCAAACCTTTCCAGATATTCTGTGATGCATCTCTCCAAGGACTAGGAGCAGTTCTTATGCAAGAACGTCAAGTTGTCGCTTATGCTTCACGTCAGTTGAACCCACATGAGCAAAACTATCCCACTCATGATCTTGAACTTGCAGCAGTTGTGTTTGCCCTCAAGAAATGGAGACAATACTTGTTGGGTAACAAAACTGAAATCTTTTCCGATCACAAGAGTCTGAAATACATCTTCACTCAGCCAGATCTGAACCTCAGGCAAAGGAGATGGATTGAGAAGATTAAAGACTTTGATCTCACCATTTCTTACACTCCAGGCAAGGCTAATGTTATGGCCGATGCTCTCAGTCGCAAATCCTATTGCAATAATCTCATGATCATGGAGAGCCAACCTCCACTTCATGAAGAATTCCAGAAGCTGAACCTTGGTCTTGTTCCTGAAGGATACCTTGCTAGCTTGACAGCCAGTCCAACTCTCGAGGACAAGATTCGTTCTGAACAACTTCGTGATAATGAAATCAAGAAGATTGTGGATCACATCAAGGAGGGCAGTGATAAGTTCAAGTCCTTCTCAATTGATGACAAGGGAACTGTGTTCTTCGAAGGACGCATTGCAGTCCCTCAGATTCAAAGTCTCAAGGATATCATTCTCAAGGAGGCTCATGAAACTCCTCTATCCATTCACCCTGGAAGTACAAAGATGTACCAGGATCTCAAGACTCTGTATTGGTGGTCTGGCATGAAACGTGAAATTGCTCAATACGTTTCTGAATGCGACGTTTGTCAACGTGTTAAGGCAGTCCATCAGAAGACAGCAGGTCTACTCCAACCTCTAAAAATTCCAGAGTGGAAGTGGGACATGATTGAAATGGACTTCGTTACTGGGTTTCCAAAGTCCAAAAAGGGCAACGATGCAATCTTCGTTGTTATTGATCGTCTCACTAAGGTTGCTCACTTCTATGCTGTAAAGGAAACTATCTCAGCTAGCCAGTTAGCAGAGCTCTACACAGCAAAGGTTGTTCCCCTTCATGGTGTTCCATTGGAAATAAGCTCAGACCGTGGAAGTATCTTCACTTCTCATTTCTGGAAGAGCTTTCAAGAAGCTTTGGGCACTAAACTTCTGTTCAGCACAGCTTATCACCCTCAGTCTCAGGGGCAAGTCGAAAGAGTCAATCAGATTCTCGAGGATATGCTCAGAGCATGTGGTCTCTCCTTTGGCATGAAATGGGAGGATTGCCTTCCATATGCTGAATTCTCCTACAACAACAGCTACCAGGCAAGCCTAGGCATGGCACCATTTGAGGCACTGTATGGTCGCAGATGCAGGAGTCCAATCAATTGGTCTGGAGCTGGTGAACGTTCACTTCTAGGCCCTGACATTGTTAAGGAAGCCGAGGAGAAAGTTCGTATCATTCGTGACAATCTCAGGATTGCTCAATCTCGTCAGAAGAGCTATTATGATAGCAAGCACAGGGATATGGTCTATGCACCTAGTGATAAGGCATATCTCCGTGTAACTCCCCTCAGAGGCACTCATCGTTTTGGTGTGAAAGGAAAACTTGCACCAAGATACATTGGCCCTTTCAACATCCTCTCAAGACGTGCAGAGAATGCTTATCGTCTTGAACTTCCAGAAAAACTTTCCAAAGTGCACGATGTGTTCCACGTGTCACAACTCAAGAAGTGTTTCAAAGATCCAGATCGTGCAGTTGATCATGATTCCATTGAGCTGCAAGATGATCTATCTTATGAGGAGCACCCTATTCGTATTCTCGATGAGACCGAGCGTAAGACTCGCAACAAGAGCACCAAGTTCTTGAAAGTCCAATGGTCGCATCATTCTGATAAAGAGGCAACATGGGAGACCGAAGAGGATCTTCGCAAGAAGTATCCGGACCTGTTCATTTCTCAGTAGGGAATCTCGGGGCGCGATTCCTTCAAGGGGGGGCGTTTTGTAACATCCCAAGTATGAAAATACCCCTAGAATGCTTTGTCCTTTGTTTTATTTCAAGCAATGCATCATGTCATCATGTTTACTTATTGTTTGCATTTGTTTTCCATCTGTTTTATTCTGTTTTCACAACTCAAATTCAAACCTTTTTCAAACATGGTTTCATACTTGCTCTGTTACAACCTTTGGAACCAAAATAACAAACAAAAACAACCCTTTTATTACTTGTTTTCACTTATGAAATTGTTTCCTCAAATCATTCCTTTTAATTCCACCAATTAAATTCAAACCATTTCCAAATTCTCAAATCAGTACCTTTTGGGAAACCATAAAAATCACCAAACTTTTCTACCCTCTAAATCATTCTAAAACCCTAGGGGTAACCCTATTTTTTATTCATGTTTTATTAAAGTTTTATTAAACTCAAATCCCCTATTTTGAATTCAAACACAAACCCTAATTTTAAATTTCAAATTTTGAAATCCAAGTTTACATTGTGGTTTCTAATTGCTTAAAAAGCTTAACCTAATTTTTCTATAATTTTTCTCAAATAAATCCTTAACAGATTTCTTCCAAAAGCAAAAGTACAAAAAAATAAATAACAGAAAAGAATAAAACAGAAAGAAAAACGCAGCTAACCTAGCGCGCGCGCAGCAGCTAACCCGAGCCCAACCCATCTAAGCCCACCTAATCCCTAGCGCGCGCAGCCCAGCCCCTCTCTCCGCAGGAAAACGCTTCGCGATTCGTGCTGGGTTCTAATCCAGCTTCGTCACGCAGTACGGCGCGAATCGGAGCGGTGCCACCGCGGCCACCTGCGACTCCGGCGGCAGCGCGTCGACGACTGCGCCTATAAGTAGCCCCTAGGGCCTCCCTGGCCTGCCCTAACCCTAGGCTACCACTTCCCCCTCGCGCCGCCGCTGTTTCTCCCTCTCTCCCGGCGCAATTTCTCTCTCGGGACCTCACCGCTGCAACCATGTCGCCACCGTGTCTGAATCCCTTCAAGCCCCCGTCGCAGTAGCCACCTTCCCCCTTATCTGAGCACGGGAATCAGTAGCCCGCGCCTCCCTCTACACCTCGAACACCGGAGCGTCCTCGGAGGGTCACCAGAGCTGCGCCGC
Organism: Alopecurus myosuroides; assembly: GCA_028641055.1. Lineage (NCBI taxonomy): Eukaryota > Viridiplantae > Streptophyta > Magnoliopsida > Poales > Poaceae > Alopecurus > Alopecurus myosuroides. Next base: position 224,951,432 of record CM054058.1, read on the forward strand.
CGTCCTCGTCTACTCCGCGGCAGCCGTCGTCACCGCGCGTCATCAACCCGCTGCCACGCCTTCAACGGTGGTGAGCGCCACCTTCCCCTCCTCTCTGTTGCTCCTTGCACGCCTCTGCATCCTCACGGCTTTTCCCAGATCGCAACACGGCACGGTAACACGGCGATCGCCGCCGGTACCTTTCTCTGACGGAGCACGGAAGGGTGTGGTCGTCAGGTTCAGTTAGGCGCGGTTCTGAACAATATCCTGTCCGCGCGTGGCTTACTGACAACGAAACGCATCTCACCGTATTGGTTCAGTAGTGCGCGTGCGAACGAGAGGGTCCAGGTTCGAGTCCTGGCCTCGCAAGGGAGAAATCCCATCTTTTTTTGCGTCCAGGTGCTGACAGGGAGGGCCCCCTGTCAGCCTCTCCCGTGCCACGTGGGCGCACAGCGGCCCTGGCCCCCCCTGGCAGCGTCTGTGTACGCTCCCAGTGGGTACAAAAAGTTCACCCACGATTCTGTTTGATTCAAAATGAATTTAAATGACAGAATTAATTCAAAACTTTAAAATTGAATATCTCTCATTTTATAAATCCAATAAATCTAAACTTGATGTCTATTCTGATCCAAATTTCATAAACTTTCCAAATATGCAATTTGTGTTCTGTTTTGAATTTTCAAAATGCAATCTAAATTCAAATTCAAATAATTCAAATGCAAATTGAAATAATTCATAACTAATTCATACTGTTTTCAAATAATTCAAATAAAATATGTTTTTCACACCTTTTTGAATGCTCTATTCAAATATAAATTTTGTTTTCTGGTTTGAACAATTTAAATTGCCTAAACTATTTAAATCTTGTTTAATTCAATTAAAAATTGTTTAATATTGTTTAATTCATAACTAATTAATCCAAAGTCCAATTTCAAATTGTGAAACATGCAATCCAACTAAAATTTGATAAACTTTTCAAATATAAAATTTGTAATTGGTTTTGCATACTTTAAATTGTTGAAAACAATCAATACTTGTTCAACACCATTAAGTACCAATAATTCCAAACTTGTTAATGTTTTCTAAAATGATAAACTATCATTCCAATTGCATTTAAATTGTTATGTTATTGTTCCTCATCATGCATGCATCATACTAAGTCACTTACACATGATGCTTAGTGATAGAACAATTAATTCAACTCCAAGCATGGGTTTCCATATGCACCCTTTTGCATATGGAATCCATTTAAACTTGTGTTTCATGTCAAGCAAGTTATTTGGTGCATCTATTAAACATGACATGCATCATCCAATGTTTGTGCACTTATGCCATGTATTGATTGCCCGTCTTCCTTCGTTGTTGTTTTGCTTCTTCCCGGTTAGACGACGACGTTGGTACCGACGAGCCTTACGACACCACTACTCAGGACCTAGCCCAGTACGAGGCTGAGCTGCCAGGCAAGTTATCACTCACATGAATCATCGAGTTCCTTTCCACACTTGCTGTTGATACTATCTGTTGTCTACTATTGCTAGCCCTATGTATCGTTGCTTGTTCTCCGAACCCATCACATGATACCTTGAGCCATGATATTGCCAGCATCTCCATACCTACAGCCTTTTGCTTGTGCCTTAGTATTATCTAGCATGCTTAGGGTTGCTTTTACTCGAGTCTGTTGTCGGTTACTACTGTTACTATCTTAGTATCTTGTACCGGGGCTCGTTATTAATCAATCAATCCTGTTAATTGCTAATGGTAATAATAATTTGATGATAAGGCACCGGCAGGAGGCCCATGAGTGGTTTTGGAGCCTGCTAGTGTCGACCCTAATAGGAAAAGGGTCTTGTCTACTGATCCATGATGAGCGCACTACCCGCATTTGGGAAGCGAGTATGGGCGCCCCCCTCAACTTGACCTGATTCGCATCTCGTCCAAATCGCCTCATTTAGTTCGTGTTTTCCATTTGCCGCATGCATGTTTTTGCGAGCCCAGCGCAGGGTGGAACTTTTGTAGTCGGCATATAGGGGGACACGTTCTTAGAGTGCTATGAGGGTCCATTTTCTTCTGGGCTCGATTAGCCGTGCGCCCAAGGTGCTTTGGGCTTGATGCGGAGAATGGTTGGTTGTGTAGAGTACCCCGCTTGGTGGGTTAGCTTCCCATCTGGCGGGTTATTCTTGAGTGTACGGCCAAATTGGTGCAACCCTGCAGGGATAATCTTCTCGAGAAGCCGTGTTTTCCGCGGTTATGGATTACTTGGTGAAAGTACTGGCTAACAAGTACTCAGGACAACTTTAACATAACTATCAATCATGTTTCACTCAATGATTAATAACCTGACTAGTAATAGGTTATTCACACAATAACTTGATTCACCTTATTTACAACTGTGTGAGTTATCCTCGGATTGCTTCTTTGGATAAGGGGCGAGATCCAGGATGGGTTTGTTTGAAGTTATCTTTCAGTTGGTTACAATCCTCGATCTTATCTTTTCTGTTAGCCGGAACTTGTAGATATTTCTGTAGTTGGTTAGTGCAGCCAGCAGCAACTTTTATATCACCCCTTTCTTCCGTTGATCCCAAGCATCTATGCTTGTGTTGACGGGTAACTCCTTGATGAACTGTGAGTCTTGCTTGCCAGTACTTGGATGTACTGACCCCGTTGGGGCTGTGGTTTACGCAGAGTACTACTACGACTACGATGCTTCCCAGGATGGCTACTTTGTGGAGTTCGACGACGCTGCAGACGAGTAGTTAGCTGGACCAGGGCAGGATCCAGACCTACGTGGATGGGCTTCGTTTTTCCTTTATGTTCTCAGGCTTCTTAAGCCATGGATTTGTCTGTACTCAGACCCCTTTGTTTGCTTCCGCTGTTGTAATGGATGATATGTTGGGACATGTGTCCTCTGGATGACTGTATTCGATATTTTCTGCCTTAGTGAAGGCCAGTTGCACTTATTTCATTCTTTTGTGTCTTAGAGACATTCTGTGTTATCATTCGTACCAAACTGTTGACGTACCGTGCGTGTTTGATTATGAAGTACGTCGACAGTAGTGCCTTTAGGTTCCTAGCGGATAGTTTACTTCCACGGTGGAAGCAGGGCTTGTGTTGTCGCGCATAAGCGCAGGCCTACCAGGAAGCTGGGACGTGGGAGCATGTATGCCCCATAATCCAAGCACCTGACTTCCAGTTCGTGCGGAGAGTATCCTCTAGAAACCCAGGGTGCGACACCAATCTTCAGCAAATTCATGTGAGGTTAATGAGTTTTGGCAACGGCCAAGGAAACTTTTGCTCCACCAATTAATTGGCGACGAACGAGTGCCTTAGCATGACCAAAACTGCTGAACTTCCGCATAAGATTAAATAGCCCCTCGGGTAGTCTGTTGAGTGGAAAACGAGCCCCATAAATATTGCAGAATGCTGCATGACATGATCCAATTACTCCACCAACTTGTTGGGCTTGAGTTCTCAAAGTCAGAAGCACTCGAGACTTTTCAGGATTGGACCAGAAAGACGATGAGCTATATGCAGAAAGTTTCAAGCGCTCTTCTTCAACATACCGAGTTTCTTGAGGAACATTTATTGAACACCTATAGGCAAATTCATTCGTACAAATCAGTAACATTCAAGAATACTCGGAAAGGCAGAACACAGATACCTGAAAGCTTACATGCTAAATTAGTCGTTATTGCTGCTAATTCGGCTAAGAAAATCCTCACGATCTACAGTAGTTTGTTCCTTTACTTCTGTAGCATTGAGTTGAGCCTTCAAATCTCTAATTTCCTCCTCTTTGCTCAAAATTCATGCACTCAGTAATTGCACCAAGTTAGAGGAAGAAGAAGTCGGTGGATTTGAAGTCGAAGGATTTGCAGACCCGGAAGCCTTAGGCGCCTAGAAATCAATGAAGAAACACCCGGTTATTTTACTCGAGTGTTCGGCAGAAACATTATGCCTCACACTCGGGGTCTACACCCACAGAGAGAAATCACGAGTACAAAAAACCTAGAAGCAAAAGAAAAGCATGAAAACACATCAAATATATTTTGGAGAAGCGAAACATTTTTCATCCATGACAACAGTGCACAAGGTTCATTACAAATAAGTACGTGGATTTACCGCACCAAGTCACTGCTACTATTAAACAAGAAAGTACAACTAAGACTCGACAAATGCCCCCTGAGCGTCCCTAGTAATCTCAGGAGCCTCAGCAGCTTCAACAGCTTTGACTCGCGCTTCAAGCACTTTCAGGAAACCATCAACTAGTCTACCAGACTCCGAGGCGAATGGGTTGAGGTCTACCTCTTTCCCATCCGAGTACAGTGGAGGTTCGCTCAGCATAGCTTCAAAGTCCCCTTGAATACCGTGGGTACGGGAGAGTGTCAGCATCGTCTCCGCACCCGATAAATTCAGCTCCCGACTGAAATCAGTCAGGACACTCGTGTTATGGAATACATCCAGTAGCGCATCCAGTGTGGCGGGAACTTCTTCTTTGGGGAACAAGAACTCGTGAAAGGACATGAGTACTCCCTGGATCTTCTCCAGCAGACCCGTGTCCTTCTCCACTTGTTCCTCAGAGGAGGTCATCGCATCCAGCAGTGGGCCCTCTCGCAGTCGACGAGATAAGGAAGGAGGACTCCCGACAACAGCTGCATAAACATAAGGAAACCGTCGGCTAGAAGGACAAGAATACTAAAGGACACTCTCTATAGGACGAAGAAAAGGCCGAGTACCTGTCAAACTATCGGTCAAGGAGTGGAATCGAGGAACAAGGGTCCCTTCTAAATCAGAGAACTGCTTCACAGTCTCTATCTCTTGTTCCTTCGACTCCTCGGCTTTCTGAAGAGCAGCCTTAGCCCTCGTTTGAGTAGTAGTGACCTCTAGCTACAGAGCAACATTCTGCGCTTCGAGTTCTTTCACTCGAGCTCAAGCGGATTTCTTCTTGGCAGTAGTCGAGGCAAAGAGTTCTAAAAAAGAAAAAAGAACCAGTTAAGCATGCAAGTAAAAAGAAGGATGACAGGAATTCATCGAAGCAAAATTCTCACCTTTTACCTTGTCAAGGCTAGCCAAAGCAGAATCCCTTTGCCTCCCAATGCCAACGAAACAGATGCTTAGGTCCTTCATGCTCGCTAGGGAAGGCTAGAGTAATGCAAAATTCAACAATCGAGTCAGTTACTTGAGTCTGTGCTCGCCTGCAAGCAGACAAACCCAGATTCGGGGGCTACTCCCATCGGGACCTCTGATCGCGTACCCGACAGAACAAGTAGGAAAAAAAGAAAGAAAATAAAAAAAGAAACTCACGTGGTCTCTAACCTGGAATTTAGGAGCCAAAGTATCAGTTTCTGTTAGGTCCACCATCCCTGCTCCTGGTCTTGTAGGTCTCTCTTCCGCTTCAGGAGTAGCTGTGTGCCTATGAGCGCCTTCTTCTACGACTCCCTAGTGAGGAACCCGAAATCGTGGGAACATTAGCCTTTAGAGTAGCACCCGAACCAGTCTTTCTGTGGGTAGGAAGAGTGGGCGATGCAGCTGAAGTGGTAGGGGTCGTTGGAGAAGTAGTGGAATCCGCCATAGGAGGAGGAGTTGGAGCCCTTGGAGGAATGGGAGCCCTGAAATAGCAATGGTTGAAACCTACAAATTCGACTGACGAGACAATAGAGAGGAGTAAAAATTACCTGCTCAAGGAGCCCAAGCCATACACTCGGCGAACTTTCTTTGCTGGAGGAGCTGCTGATTGTTGAGAAGCGGGTGGAGGCATCAAAGAGAGGGGAACAACAGAAATAGGGTTCCTCAACTCATCTCTTCGGGTTGCACTCAAAGAACTCGAGTCCCTGGAGGTAGCTTCTCCAACATCACCTTCTACTCAAGTGCGCTTAGGAGCCACTCAAGACTCGTCGGCGGCCTCCTCCTGAAAATCATCCAGATCGTTGATGCATGTAAAATGCATAGATGAATTTTGCATATTTTCACATGGTTTTCTATTACATATTGCATCATATAAGGGTATAATTCAATGTTTTATAGTATTTTGGGGTTAAATTACAAAGTCCCCCAACTTTTATGGAATTAACCCTGCCTATCAGAAACCCCGTTTTCTATATTTTTGACGTTTCAGGGGGCAAACTTCCGCAAAATCACCTGAAAATCTGCGGGGGTCATTTTCTTGGAAGGAGAAGACTTGCGGGCGAAGGATCCACGAGAATTGGGAAAGGAGGCCCAAAAGAGGACCCTCCACGCGGCCAGATTCCTTGGCCGCGTGAGAGGCCCCCTTTTGGCCCCTGTGGCCCCAATTCCTTCCATCTTCGACTTACCGACTCCGTCTTGACCTAAAACCGACTATAAAAAGGGTCCCCCGTACCCTTACGGAGGAGAGCGCCGCCGAAACACCGAAACACCGAAAGAGAGACCTGGAGTTCCAGATTGGAGGGGGAAAACTCCAGCGGGGCGCCGCCGGTGTGATCTCCTACCCCTCCAACGTCATCTCCATCGACATCTCCATGAAGAGGGAGTAGTCCACCCCAGGGCTATGGGTTTGTGGAAGTAGCACTTGTATCTCTCTCTCTATGTGCTTCACTAATTAGATCCGTATGAGCTGCCTCACATGATTACGGGCACCGTTGTAATTCCTATGTGGTGGATCTTTTCTATGAGTTATTGAATCTGAGATTGTAATTGTTTCTCTTGAGTTATTTGAGTAGATGTATCTTATGTACCCCGTTCTTATTTGCTAGCTTTGATCAATCTAGTTCTTGAGAGCGTGTGTGGGGTGATGGGTGCATTAGTTGGAGTAACGGGGGGTGGCTAGTGCTGTGAAAGTGACAGAAGTTCAGCGATCCACTTAGGTTTTGTTAAACCTTTCTTAGTTACCTCACTAGGGATAAAAAGGAGTACCTTGTTACCGGGGATTTGAAGTGACACTAATCAATCTCCATGACTAGATCTAGCAAGTTCTTACTTCAACTTCATGTCACATTGCTTAAAGATATACTCTGGTTTTTCCTTAATTATCGAGGTGTTATGATTTATTTCGCATCTTGGTGGAGTATAAGAGGGATCAATATGACCGTAGAGATCTCTATGCTAGGACGTGATGCCCATATGAAAGTACTCAATGTTAAACATGTTATTGTAATCTCACATGTAATTCTTTATGTCCACCGTCTACCACTTTATTTGAGAGAATGCAAGTGTGAAACCATGAACCCCGGTCCTATTTTAAATATAAGAAAACACTCTAGTTACTTTGCTGCAATTTACTTTACTTGCATCTCCAATTCAAATTTACATTATCTCCATCACCACTTGCATCACAAAAATACAAAAACAATCCATTGCATATTTATTTTCTCATTTGCATTTAGTAGTAGATTTAATTATTGCACATTTACTTTCAGTTTTGCATTGCAATTTAGAAGTCTCACACCTTGTGCTTGACAACCACTTGGTGAGGGTTGAGGGCACAAAATTCTCTACTTGTTTGCAGGATCCTGGAGGAATCTTGGAAGACAACTGCTGAAATACTGGCTCCCCAATATTTCGATATAAACCCTCGAGTCACCCTCGTGGGGAAGAAGGCTTGCCACTAGCTACACACTCTACACTTGGAGTCTCAACCTAGCAATCAATCGTCCACCTCTCAAGAAGAATTTTCGATAGCAACTGAGGGGATGGAATCCAAATCCACCGCAGCAAGCTTCAGCCAAACCTTCCAGAAACGGGATAGTACCCGCCCTTAGGTGGTTCACTGGGAAGAATGTCAAGATTCTAGAGAAAAAAAGCCGATCCACAAAAGAGAAGATCACTCGAAGGGAAAAGGAATAGAAGAAGAAGAAAGAAGAATAAATCAGGAAACAAAAGGAAAATTACCTTGGTGCATTCAGTCAAAGAGCAAAGTGGAGGAAGAGGAGGAGTCGAATTGACTGCTTCATTCTCCTTCACTTGGGTGATCTGACACAGACACTGCTCGAGTTCATTGCTCGAGAGTTCCTCGCGGCGCAAACAATGGGTCGAGTTAGCACTCGAATAAGCCCACATAGGTATTACTAGAGCCTATAGAGGTTGTACTCGACGCCTGAGGAACACGGCAGCCAAGTGGGTTCCAGTAAGCCCTTCAGCCTTCAGGGTGGCGACTTGGGCCACTAGGTTTTTAGTGTGCGCAACCTCTTCGGCGGACACTTGTTTTTCCATGAGCTCCTGGGAACCACCAGCTTTTCCAGATCCACCAAAGGAGAACCGTCAGAGTTGGAGGAGTCCTTTGCATAGAACCATCGACTCCTCCATCCGTTGACGGAGTCGACGAAACCCATCGAGAAGTACCCCGATTTCGGGTTAACCTGAATGTTAGAACCTCCAACCTAAGTGGGTCGCTGCTGCTGGGCTGCGCCTTGACGTTCAAGAAATACTTGAAGAGAGCCCAGTGTGTTGCTACCCCCGAGGTAGCACTCGTACAACATGATGAAGCACGCAAGGCGCTGCACCGAGTTCGGCGGGACATCGTGCAATTGCACGCCGTACACCTCCATGAGCACAAGGAACAAAGGGGTGGAGAGGAAAGGATACGCCCCTGGAGATGTGGTCCACGAAGGCCACTCTTTCATTGGCCTCCGGAAGTGGGTGTACCTCTAGTCCTGGGCGCCTCCACGAGCCAGCCTGAAGTAGCCCTTCGCGTTCGACGGTGGTGAGGAACCTGGTCGTGCCGATTGACTTTGTCCATTTTCCTCCCTTTCATCATCGGCCCTCCGTACCGCCAGCCGCTAAGTAACCGTTGTTCTTCCGGGTTTGCACCATGGTTTTAATTTGAGGAAGCTCGAGGAGCGCGATAATGGCTATGAATCAAGAAGCTGGAGCGGATGCGGGCGCGAGGAAGAAGAAGGGGAAATTTACCCCTCCCCCTCGTGGCATTTATAGCCAGGTAAATCCATCTTAACCGCATGATCATTCTTGGGCTAGATCAACCCTACACGTGGTGCGGGGAGGCCAACTGCTCCGCATCCACGCTGCCCACTACACGCGATAATCTAGGCATTTACTGACAATCCCTATATTATCGCGCACTGAATTGTCAAAAAGTGGTGAAACTTCACTCGAGCAAGCCACCGCCCGATAGGATAAGCCCACGTCACAAAAATGTCTAGTCCCTTGTCAGTAAAACATGGATTACATCATTACTAACAAACAGTACTCGAACGAATATAGTAGTCGAGTGATCTGAAAAGTCACTCGAATCCAGTATAATCTTTTATGGAAAGAGAGTTTTCCTCGAAAGAAGTGCGTAAATTCGATATTACTCTTTTTCCACTCGAGGAAACTGAATCGAATGAATTATACATGAAGCATTCTGTTTCCCAGATCGCACTACTGCGACTAAAAAACTTTGGATGCCGTACCCATGGTACGAAGGTAAGACCCGCGGATCAGTTCCAATGGCCTGGGAGTCGCACCACTGTTGCACTACCTAGTACTCTTCCATACCAACAGGTGTGATGAAAACCCCGATGGGCGCGTTGGGTAAAAATGCTGACAACTGGAGTTCGACTCGATAAGGCCTTAGTGGCACGAGTTAAACCACCCCAGGTTTTTCCAGGATTGAAACTGAGGACTCGAACCCTGAGTATATTGACAGTGTGTTATCCCGAGTGAGATTAATTGACCTCTATCAGTCGATTAGATCGAAATTATCTAGCCATATCATCCCGGGAAAAACTGTTTCAAGAAGAAAGCTTGAGATGGTCTATTTTGCATATTTGAGTCCCTAGAATGAGTCCTTGACTCCATCAGGCACTCGGGAGCTACTGGTGTGGGGGTACCCAAAAGACCCCTCTCCATAGGCCTACCCGGTATGGCCCACAAGGGAGTATCTTCATAAGGCCTATGAGTGGAAGCACAAAAGCCCACGACAGGAGCTCGCGCGGAAACAAAGGAAGGAAAGTATTTGGACAACAAGATTAGAAAAGATAAGAACCGACTTGAGGACGAGTCCTACTCATGTACGACCCCCGGGACCTAGCTACCTATATAAAGCACGGGAGGGGGTCACGAATGGACAGACAACCCTAGATTCAGAGCTACGCCAGATTCAATCTGTAACAACACCCTGTAATCGACACCTTTTGTCACCCCATTGAAATAAACACCGGCGAGCGGTAACTCGTCAAGTTGAGTAGTCCACCAACGCATTTTCCTTCTTATGAAACCCAAGGTCCCTCACCATGGGGATTGTTGATGTCACCCCCTCGACAACCGACATTCTCACCATCGACGGATCATACTCCAGGCCGGCGCTGCGCTTCCACCAAATGGACGCCCGAGACAACGCTCGGGGTCCCAAAGTCACCGTCGACATGCCATCCGTGGAGCCTACCATGGACCCCACGTATCTTCTTGCTCAAGCCTCCGCCACAACAACAACGACGGAGGTGGATTCTTACTCTACTCTAGTGGTTCCCTCGAGCGCTTCCACAACGACACTAGAGATCCCCGCGGGTGCTTCAGTGGGCGGAAACTCTAGTTCCCCCATCGGAGCGTGCCTCCTCCTCTCTCAACCACTCTTCCACCTATTATCCCCAAATCGGGAGATGAGGAAAGTTTTCTTCGCACTAGCGAAGATGCGGAGGGTGACGCCACCGGTGGAGGCGAGGAAGACGAAGGGGGCAAAGCCGGAAATTGTATCCAATGCAACACCGCCTTAACTCTTCTGACCAGCATGGGAAAGGAGGGATTTATCCTGAAGGATAAATGGCGACAGGAGAACGAGGATGCGGAGCCACAGCTGAAAGCCGAAGAAAGGGTCATTCTGGCTTCCCACGTTCTCCGAGGTATGGGATTTACTCCATTTGCCTTCTTTCTTCAGGTTCTCCAACATTACCGAGTTCAACCCCACAATCTTCCCCCAAATTCCATCTTGTACATAGGCGGCTTTCAGGCTTTGTTCGAAGGCTACCTAGGAATAGAACCTAGGCTAGATGTTTTCCAGTATTGCTTCTAAGTGAAGCGTAATACTTTCGATGGCCTCCCTCATGTTTGCGGAACCATATCTTTCAACTTGCGCCGTGGCAGGGAGGTATGGTTCCCCAAGATTAAAACCTCGGAATCCGACAAATTTTGGACGGGTTCCTTCTTTTATCATGAGGATGTCCCGTATCCTAAAAAGGATGCTGGCATTCCTCCTTTCGACAATTCTGCCGCCTCTCCTAGGGAAAACTAGGTTGTATACTCTGTCTAGGTTCGGCCTCCTGATCTCCTGAGGATAAAAATACGGATCGCCAAGTTAGTCGCCTCCGCTCCTCCTCTCACAGGAATGGCACGGTCCTTTGCTGGCTTGGAAGGAGGATTCAGCCTCCCGTCTTCCACTCCGGCCGTCTTCTTTGTGAGTATTCCGGCCCGGAGGACACCATACGGGATCCTCCGACTGCAATGTTGGAGAAAATCTTCCGTAATAAGGTGAATAACCTGGTGTCCACCAGCGACCAATACGAGGAAAGCATGCTTATGTACAACACGGAAAATCTTCCTCCCAAGGTAAAGCATTCTTTTCTACTTTTGGAAAGGATTCCATACTTTTGCACTTACGAATGTATACTAACGACTTATTCATGTTTTTCCAGCTTGATACTCTTACAGAGGATCAGCTTGTTTCTGCTTCAGAGGTGGAGATGTTGAAAGCTTGCTTTGCAGCAGCCGGCGGAAGGAAGCGCAAGAAAGTTGCCACCTCCGCCGAAGTTATTGATCTTACTTCCAGGTAACCTAGTTTTTCATACTTTCCTCTTTTCTTGCACAAACTATTTCATCTCTTGTTTTTCATTCCGTCTTTCTTCCTTTCTAGTCTCTCTCCCGCTCCACTGAAGGGGAAAGATGGAAGAAGCAGAAGGACATTTCTCACAGGGGCTCAAAGCCATCCTCTGCCATCTCCCCTGATACCACGATGGAGGATGCTGCAGGAGAGCATTCCGTCCCTTAGAAGAATTAGACTTCCCCTTCCCTAGACAATCTAGCCAGCCTAGCCAGCCCAATGCATGCACTCCGAATGTGCAGAAAGGGCGGCGCAACACGATGAAGGAGGGTCGTCTCTCGTCAGAATTGACGAGGAAATTCCGACTTATGACCATAAGTTTAAGGTAAATAAAGAAGCCTGCTTTGATGAAGACTTATATATGCACACCTCGGCAAAAAAACAGTTCGTCAAAGCCCCCTTGATCCGTCCTTGGCCACAAGGCGATTCAATAATCTGAAATAACTACACTTTCTCGCCTCGGCAGGTCATTCAAGATGGAATTCATCATATGGGGATCTCCTTCTCTGAATACAGCAAAGATTTCATCGAGATGCTTTCGGAGCTTCAAAGGATGAGCTAGGTATACTTCCAGCCCCCAAGTATTAAGACCAAAGCATTATTTTTGGGTTAAAACTTTTTAGGATTTTCTCTATCTTTTGGTTTTTAACTAATGTGTCTATCCTTATACTTTAGCAAACTGCCGAAAGCACAGGAAGCTCAATGTGAAAAACAAGGAGGTGAAATCCCTCCTTCAAATCACAGAAGAGAAGGAAACCTAGATTGCTGAACTTCACAAGGAATTTAAGGAGAATGCCTGAAGCATGCATTTTTCCTTCCTTTTTTGCTTTTGTGTCTTGCGAGTTTTCTTTTTCTTTTGAATAATTTTAAATTTAACTTACCCTTTCTTCTTTTCAGCCTTACTTGATGAAGCTAAGCTAGCTGCCGCGGATTCCGGGAATGCGCATCAGCTCCGCTCCGAGAATTTGGATCTTCACAAAATCAACGTGAAGATCCAAAAGGAGTTAGACGAAAGCCGGAAAGTGTTGGCGCTTTCCTAATGTCGTCTCAATTCCCAAGGCGAGAAAGACAATGCTAGCATCTTGGATCTGGAAGGTGCTCTCCATCTCCGCCTTGAGGAGGTTGACGAGATTGACAAACACATTCTTGGTAAGGTTTTTAACTTTCACCAGATTAGTCATTCAGTTTCAAAGTGTATAGTTTTCTTCTGACTTTTGCCTTTCTTTATTTTATAGCAGAATGCAGCTCGTCTTCTCGGATCGATCGCATCTGGGCGTTCGGCATATTCGTCAATGACATGAAGAAAGCCGGAAGGAAACTTGTTAGAAAGTGCCTTCTGGATAAGAAAGACGAGTATGCCGACATTGCGCAGCTTCCGGATGTGTTTGCCGAAGTCATCACCCAAAGGGAATCATGGATACAGTCTACTACGCGTGGTGGATTGCGCATGACCCTAGACCTCCTGAAGAAGCACTACCCCACTGCTAAAACATGGTGTGTTGCGACCGGCGTTCCCCACGGGTACTGTAAATCCCAAAGGACGGATATCTTTTACTCTGTGAAGGGATACGCGTCCAAGATCGCCTGGATGGTCTCCCACACCACATTCTACCTGGAGGAAGAGATTCCTTCAACTCTGGAGAATCCGATCGACAGCGACGATGACGACGACAACGAAGATTTCGTCGATGCCGTTGATACGTCATAAATGTATCCTTAATTTCCGTTGTTCCATGTTGTTTTCATGTTGTTTCCTACATGTTTGCTATACACTTTATGTCATTTTTATCGATTTTCCGGACTAACCTATTGACAAGATGCCATAGAGCCAGTTCCATGTTTTCTGCTATTTTTAGTTTCAGAAAAGTTGTTCTGGAAATATTCTCGGAATTGGAAAATTCAACGTCTGGAAGTCTTAGAAGTCCCGAAGGTTCCATGGAGTCCTGAAGAGGCCCGGAGGGGGGGGGGCCACAGGGGGCGTGCCCCCTCTGGCCGCGCCATGGTCTGGTGTGGGCCCCCCGAGCCTCCACCGCCATCGCCCTTTCGCCTATTTAAACCCCGCGATACGTCAACCCTAAAAATATACCACTTCGTCCAGAGAAACACCTGAGGCTGCCGTCATCGTCATCCCGAGATCGGGAGGGTTCTGGAGCTCTCCTCGGCAACCTACCTGGAGGGGAATTCATCACCGGAAGGGTCTACACCACCATGCCCTCCTCCAAAGTGATGCGTGAGTAGTTCATCCCTGGACTACGGGTCCATAGCAGTATCTAGATGGTTGTCTTCTCCACTTTGTAACTCTTGTTTAGATCTCGTGAGCTGCCCTACATGATCGAGATCATCATTATGTAATGCTACATGTTGTGTTTGCTGGGATCTGGTGAAAGTTGAATGCTATGTCTTCTGATTATCAATCTATCATGTTATCTTCATGCATATGTTATTTATGATCTTGCATGCTCTCCGTTATTAGTTGATGCTCTGGCCAAGTAGATGCTAGTAACTCCAAGAGGGAGTATTTATGCTCGATAGTGGCTTCATGCCTCCTTTGCATCTGCGCTCGAGTAACAGAAACGTGACGGATGGAGGATGTGCTATTGCCATTAGGGAGAAAACAACGGTGTTTACCTAGTTTACATTGTTTACATTACACACTTTGCTTACTGCAATAATCTGTTGCTTGCAACTTAATACCCAACGTTTGTTAGGATGATATTCGGAGGGTGGATTATTAGACATAGATGCAGTTGGACGACGGTCTATGTATTTTGTTGTAATGCCCGTATGAATCACATAGTAATCTTTATGTCTTGCATATGCACTACGGTGCAACCTTCATTTCTGTCAATTGCCCAACTGTAATTTGTTCACCACACATGGTATTTATCTTTCATGGAGAGACACCACTAGTGAACTGTGGACCCCGGTCCATTTTCTCATACCGATAATACACACTGCTTTCATACTATTACTACTTTCATAATGTTCTCCTACTGTTTTCCACACCATACGTTCAACCTCTTTGTGTTCAGCCAAACCGGTGAGATTGACAACCTCACTTCTTCGTTGGGGCAAAGTGATTTGATTGTGTTGTGTAGGTTCCACGTTGATGCTGAACCGGTAGTGCGCCCTGCCATCTCCGCTGCATCAACCTTGTGAAGGCACTCCTTCCTCCTACTGGTCGATTCAACCTTGGTTTCTTTCTGAGGGAAATTTGTTGTTGCACTCTTCGTACCTTCCTTTTGGGGCCTCCCAACGAACCTGTGTTCACACGCATCAAGCACTTTTATGGCGCCGTTGCCGGGGAGGAAGAGAATTTCTGCAAGGGGAGTCTCTCACTTCCAATCCCTTTATTTTATTTTTGTTTTTCTTAATTTATTTTATTTTGTCTTGTTTGCTTCTCTTTATCAAAAACACAAAAAAATTAGTTCTTATTCTAGCTGTAGTTTTATTCCTGTGTTTAGTCCTGCTAAAATGAGTGTTTTCCTGAGGTTGAAGTTCGTTCTTTCAAGCAACAAGGTGGAGAAAGTTTGAAAGATGCTTGGTATAGGATAAGTGATGCTCATCATAGATGCACTAAGAAATATTCCACTTTAATCCTTCTTAGGAATTTTTATGTTGGTATTACTAGCTGGTATAGGTATGTTCTAGACACTCTTACATGCGGTAATTTTCTGGCAACACCTGCTTTGGAAGCCTGTAATTTAATTGAAAGTTTAGTTGGAATACCACCTACTAAGGTTGTTAAAACTGAGATCACTTTAGATGTTGTTATTAAAAAGCTAAACTCTATGGAGAAAAATTTGCCAAAGTTCCTTGATAATGCTAGCAAAGTTAATGAATCAATAGTAAGTATCAACAAGAAAATCACTGTTTTAGAAGCTAGCAATATCCATGATAGTCATAATGCAAGGATTGGTAAATTAGAGGAGGCTATGGAATATTTAAGCTCAACCTTTTGTTCTATTAAGTTTAAAAGGGATAAACCTTCTGTGGGAAAAGAGAAAAAAAAAATGTATGTCCCCAAGGTACCTAAACCGAAATCCCCTAATGTGCTTAAAATTAATAAAACTTTTAGTGAAACTGAAAGTGATTTGCATGTTGAATCATCTTCGGGGGTGTCCAAGGTACCCATTGATAAAATTGGGGTTATGGAGAAAATTATTGATTTGGATGCTTCTTCACTTGAAAATACTTGATTCCACTTTTCTGGGCCTAGCTAAAAGGCGTTAAAGAAAAACACTTCTTGGGAGATAACCCATAGTTTTATTTTTTGCTTTGTTTTTCTCTATTTTCTTTGAGTCAAGGGGTTGTATAATTCTTTAGCAACTCCTTTGTATATTTATTTTCATGTTTTAGTTGTGCCAAGTAAAGTTTCTGACGAGATTTGGAATTGGTTTTGGATTTCTGCGCAGGAAACAGATTTCTGTTGTCCATCGTAAAAAATCGTATAATTCACAGGAAAATCGGAATGACCTGAATTGTTTTGTGCTTATTCCTACGCTAATTCCGCAACTTTTCCGTTCTTTAATTTTTTCTATCTGAGCAACGTAAGTTCCTCGAAATAATTTATCCTTATAGACTGTTCTCGTTTTGACAGATTCTTCCATTTTTCTTTCGTTTGCTCTTTTACGATGTCAAGTGGATTTCTTTGCTCCAAAATAGTGGGATTAAAATTTAAAAGCAGCTCCTCCTTTTCCCCACTTTTAGCAATATAAAAACAAGATGATTGATCACTCGTAAAAGGTATAGGACACATTATAGAAATCATATTTTCAGTAGCATTATAATTTATAAAATCAACTAACATAGGACCATCATCAAAAGCATTATCATAAGATTTATCCAAGTAGCAAGGATTATCACACATAGTAGTAGCAATATCATTCTCACAAGTTTCATTCATAGTAGTATCAAGGTCACAAGTATAGCAAGTATCAATTTAATTAAATAATGTATGAGTTAAAGAGTTACTATCATTGGGAGGTAGACATGGGTAGCTCCATTCTTCCTCCTCTTGATCATCACTCTCCTCCTATTTTTCATCCAATGAGCTTCCAGATTCAACAATTTCTTCTTCCATAGGCTCCTGCAAGGCATCAATTACTTCCTTAGGTTCAGAGAATTTATTAAGATATTCCATTACGCAGTAATTACAATCCTTGTAATTATCAAAGTAATATTCAAGTATAGCATAAATCTCATATTTATAAGGTGCATCATCGATACTTTCAAGCAAATAGGAAATTCCGAATGCACCCTTCCAAGCAATAAATTCTTCAATTTGTTCCACATCATATAATTCATAATTTCCCTTAAAATAAGAAGATATGATAACATTATCATTATACTCACATTGAAAAGGGAGGTGTTTATACCTCCTACAGGAACAAGATTTATCAAAGCAATAAGTAAGATTATAAGTATAGCACAAGTTTATAGCATAGTCATGCAATTTATTAATTTTCTCCCATAAGTGTATCCCTTTTTGTGACAAGCGGTGTTCCTTATAATGTTTTTGTTGTTCATCCGTGAACCCACCTTGCCTAAAAGATCTAGTTTCAAAGACATCAAACATTGATAGCAAGCATGATAAAGAAAAAATAACAACTAGAATAAGAACTAATTTTTTTTGTGTTTTTTATATAAAGAAGCAAAACAAGACAAAAATAAAAACAAGACAATAAACAAAATAAAGAGGTTGAGAGTGAGAGACTCCCCTTGCCAGAAGACTTCTTTCTCCCCGGCAACGGTGCCAGAAATTCTTTGATGCAAACGTTAATGGTGCCTTGACGGGGAGACTTCTTGATGATGATTAAGTCCCTGGCAAAGGCACCTGAAATTCTTGTTGCTATGGATGGTGTGTTGGGAACCCCAAGAGGAGAGTGTGATGAGTGCATCGATATGAATTTCCCCACAGGCCCCCTCCGGGTCTCTTCGGGACTCCATGGAACCTTCGGGAATTCTAAGACTTCCGGGGTTTGAATTTTCCAATTCCGAGAATATTTCCAGAACAACTTTTCTGAAACTAAAAACATGAGAAAACAGGAACTGGCTCTATGGCATATTGTCAATAGGTTAGTCCGGAAAATCGATAAAAATGACATAAAGAAGGGAGAAAACATGTAGCAATTGGCAAAATATCATCATGGAACATCAGAAATTATAGATACGTTGGAGACGTATCACACCTGCAGAAAATCAGAGCAGATGGACTGCCACCCATGTCAATCGAGCAGCAACTCGAAGGGCATGCCTAAATCACATGTACGATGATGATAATGGAATCCTCATATCCAGTCACAAATCAAAGGATTGTCGTTAATTCAACCTACTCATGGAGGCCTCTTTCAGAAAACAAAGAGAAGCTCAACAGGCTGGATTCTTAGCCGTCCCAGGAGCACTAGCTATAGGTGTACCACCACCTCCCCTAGCACCGGTAGTCGCTCCTCCTCAGCAACAATAGGCACCACAAGGGCCATCCAAGGCGCAGCAAGCAGCAAAAATCCTGCAACAGTACAGGGTAGGTTACCCAGAAGATAGATATGTAGAGTTGAAAGCCAAATATACATGATACAAAAAGGTGCTCCCTCCAAAAGAAGCCAGAAGTTACCAGGCAAGTGAATCTGGCAGAAATATCACCTCCGGCAACGCCTGAGTTCCTAAACTGGTAAGATGAAAGCATTACTTTGTCTAAGGCTGATCGCCCGACTCGAGTACCCTTCCCAGGAAAGGCAGCATTAGTACTCGAAGCGCGAATCGGAGGCTATGACTTAAACAAAGTATTCATGGACGAAAGAAGCGGAATCAACATTATTTACGCAGAAACACTGAAAGAGATGAACATACCAATAAGCAACCTAAAGTACTCGGAAAACTCGTTCCATGGAACTGTACAAGGAAAAGCAGTCAAACCTCTAGGCGCAATAGTACTCGAAGTGGTACCTGGAGAATATGACAATTACAGGTTGGAGAAACTCGACTTCAAAATAGTCGAATGGCCATCACAGTACAACACTATACTCAGAAGAACAATGTTTGCGAGATTCATGGCAGTACCCATCTGCGCCTACCTGATGATCAAAATGCCAGGACCTAGGGGGGGTAATCACAGTGCGAGGAAATTACAAAAAGTCAGATAGCTGCGACGTCGAGTTCAACAAAATATCACAATCATTTGGAATGCAACATGAACTTGCAAATATAACAGTCACAACTGATCACTCGCTCCTTCCCTTGACAAAGAAAACAACACCAGAGATGGAGTTTGAAGTAAAAAAAGGACACAGTAGAATACCAGGTCCACCCAACCGATCCAGCAAAGACAGTACTTGTGTCAAAAACGCTGCCTATCGCATAGGTAAGCGCGCTTGTCGAATTCCTTCGTGAGAACTGGAAAATCTTCGCATGGGCACCAGCGGACATGCCAGGAGTACCCAGGGAATTTGCCGAGCAATCACTAGAAATCTATAATGATGCAAAGCCGATCCAGAAATCTACTCGCCGCTTCTCGGAGCCAAATCAGAGAGATAAGAGAAGAAATAAACAGAATACTCGCAACGAATTTCATCCGGGAGATCAAAATAGCAACGTGGCTCGCAAATCCAGTGCTAGTAGCCAAGAAGAACACTGAAACCCTTCGGATGTGCATAGACTACACGTCACCGAACAAACATTGTCCCAAAGATTGGTTCCCACTCCCGCGCATCGACCAGATCATTGACTCGACTGCAGGTTGTGAAAGGTTATCCTTCCTCGACGCATACTCAGGATACAATCAGATCTTCATGAAGAGAGAGGATAAAGAAAAACAACGTTTATTACCCCGTTCTGCGTGTACTACACCACAATGCCTTTCGGGTTAAAAATCACAGAAGCCACATATGACCGCATGATGCAGAACTGCTTGAAGGCACAAATTGGCAGAAACGCTTAGGTGTATGTGGATGACATTGTAGTCAAGTTCAACAAGGCAGAAACCCTTATCGACGATCTTCGATAAACATTTGCAGCACTCGACAAATATCAGATCAAGCTAAACCCGAATAAGTGTGCGTTCGGGGTACATCAAGAAGATTTACTCGGAAACCTGTTGTCTGCCAGAGGCATAGAGGAAAACCAAGTAAAAATCAAGTCTATCCTATCAATGAAAGAACCAACCAATATTCAAGGAGTTCAGCAGCTAGCAGGGAGAATAGCAGCACTCGGAAGGCTTATAGCAAAACTTGGAGAAAAAGCACTCCCCTTTTACAAACTACTAAAGAAGCCAGACAAGTTCGAGTGGACACCCGAAGCCAAGAAATCCCTCTGGGCCCTCAAGAAAACTTTTTCGACTCCACCAGTACTAGTGACACCTCAGGAAAAGGAGCCAATGCACATGTATATTTCAGCAACAAAGAAGGTGGTCAACACAGTACTAGTAGTCGAGCGATTCCAGGATGGATCCATATACAGGGTGTAAAGACCAGTATACTACCTTAGCGAGGTGCTACCGGTATCCAAGCAACGGTACCCGCACTATCAAAAACTAGCGTATGGGGTATATATGACGACAAAGAAGTTAAGGCACTACTTCTAGGAGCACCCTATCACCGTGGTATCAAGCGCACCATTATCAGACATACTTAACAACTACAACACAACATGACGAGTAGAAAAGTGGGGAATAAAGCTTGGACCACGGGATATAACATATGAGATACGGAAAGCTATCAAATCACTTGTACTATCATATTTTGTATCAGAGTGGCTGGAGTTGGAACAACCAAAAGTACCGGATACGTCAAATAACTGGAGAATGTACTTCGACGGCTCCAAAAGAGCATCCAGAGCAGGGGTAGGAGTAATACTCATATCATCCATGGGTGATAGACTACTATATGTGCTACAGATGACCTTAAGAAATGCATCAAATAATGAAGCCGAGTACGAAGCACTTATCCATGGGATGAAAATGTCCAAAGCATGCGGAGCTACTCGACTCGTCATCTATGGCGACTCGTATCTAGTAGTCTAGCAAACCATGAAGGAGCACGACGCGCCGGCAGAAAACATGGCAACGTACAGAGACCTTTACAACAAACTCGAAGGTGAATTTGATGGATGTGAACTCCAGCACATAGGCAGAAATAACAACTTAGAAGCAGATGCACTAGCAAACATTGGATCTACCTGCGCACCGATACCACCCGACGTTTTCTACAAGGAAATTGATCAACCCACCATAAAACAAAAAGTACCAGCTGCAGAAATAGCTGAGCACTCAAAGGAAAACGAGGAAGATCAGTCGAGTGAAGAAGCAGAACCTACACCTATGGATATAGTTGAACAGGTTAAACAAGTAGAAACCACCTGGATGCAGCCATTGATAGATTACATGACTCGCAATGAACTTCCAGTGGATCAAGCAGCAGCACATCGGGTGATGCGTAGAGCCAAGGAATTTACAATTCATGATGACAACTACACAAGCGCAGTAGAGCGAATATATTACAGAGGTGCATTACCCCAGAGGAAGGCAAAGAGATACTCTTAGACATACATCAAGGAACCTGTGGGCATCATGTGAGCAGCAGAAATCCCGTCAGCAAAGCTTTTCAAGCGGGGTTCTACTGGCCAACAACAGAATATGATGCAAAGGAAATAGTACGACATTTTGAGGCGTGCTAGATGTTCGCAAATCACCCGCACATACCAGCCACAGAAATACACATGATACCAATCGCATGGCCCTTTGCACAATGGGAACTTGACATGGTAGGACCACTTAGTCAATCATCTTCTAGTAGCAGTCGATTAATTCACCAAGTGGATTGAGGCCATGCCAGTAACATCCCCAGACGTAGAATCAACAACAAATTCATCAGGTCTATAGTACACAGGTTCGGAGTACCTCATAGCATCATCACAGACAACAAGACAAATTTTACAGCCGATGAGTTCCAGGACTACTGCAAAGAGTTAGGGATCAATGTCACTTATGTATCAGTCTCCCACCCACAAACCAATGGGAAGTGGGACGATCAAACATGCTAATTACAACGGGACTAAAAAATAGACTACTCACGCCACATAAGCGGGAAGCCGGGGCATGGTCAGAGGAGCTATCTCTAGTACTTTGGAGCCTGCGAACAACACCAAGCAGACCCACAGAACACACTCCATTCTTTATGGTATATGGAGCCGATGTAGTATTACAAGCAGAAGTACGACACAATGCACCTCGAGTCGCCTCCTGCCCAGAAGAAGACTCGAACCAAGCACCCGAGGACGCACTCGACCTGGCAGACGAGGCTCTGGACAAAGCACTTGCGCGCACGACTGTATACCAGTAAGGCCTCCGCAACTATCATGCCCGTAGAGTGCGTAGCATAACATTCAACGTGGGTGACTTGGTGTTACGACTGAAACAAGGAAGCCACGACAAGCTAACATCACCGTGGGAAGGACCCTTCGTGATTGGAGAAGTACTCGGAAACGGCGTATACAAGCTCAAGGACAAGAAGACAGGAAAGCTCTACAAGAATCCATGGAATGTCTCGCTGCTACGTCTTTTTTGTGCTTAAAATTTCGTGCAAATTAAGAATAAGGCTATTCTAGCCATTTATGTATTTCGATTGAACAAAATCAAAATTACCCCTCTGCCGCGTGGAATTTTCTTCTGTCTGTTTTACAGTTATAATTACGAGTCCGCGATGGCATCACCCGAGTGTAACATATGAATTACAACTACACTCGGGGGCTGCGCAACATTCAGCTCATACAGAAATTTTAGGGTAACTCCTACCCGCAGTCATACTCGAGACACTCGGGGGCTGTGCAGCAAAACGTTTTTACACAGAAATTGTAGGGTAACTCCTAGCCGCAACCGTACTCGAGATACTCGAGGGCTGTGTAGCAAAACATTTTTACACAAAAATTGTAGGGTAACTCATAGCCGCAGTCGCACTCGAGATACTCGGGGGCTATGCAGCAAAACGTTTTTACACAGAAATTGTAGGGTAACTCCTAGCCGCAGTCGTACTCGAGATACTCGGGGGCTGTGCAGCAAAACGTTTTTACATAGATTTTATAGGGTAACTCCTAGTCACAGTCGTACTCGAGATACTCGGGGGCTGTGTAGCAAAACGTTTTTACATAGATATTGTAGAGTAACTCCTAGCCACAGTCGCACTCGAGATACTCGGGGGGCTATGCAGAAAAACATTTTTACACAGAAATTGTAGGGTACCTCTTAGCCGCAGTCGTACTCGAGATACTCGGGGGTTGTGCAGCAAAACGTTTTTACACAGAAATTGTAGGGTAACTCCTAGCCGATGTCGTACTCGAGATACTCAAGGGTTGTGCAGAAAATCGTTTTTACACAAAAATTGTAGGGTAACTCCTAGCCGCAGTCATACTCGGGGGGGGGGGAGGGGGGTGCAGCAAAACGTTTTACACAGAAATTGTAGGATAACTCCTAGCCGTAGTCGTACTCGAGATACTCGGGAACTATGCAGCAAAACATTTTTACATAGAAATTATAGGGTAACTCCTAGCCACAGTCATACTCGAGATACTCGGGGGCTACACAGCAAAACGTTTTTACACAGAATTTATAGGGTGACTTATAGCAGTAGCACCGCTCGGAAATACTCAGAGACTGCGCAGAACAAGAGCTAGAACCCGGCATGAATCGGATGTTTAGTGATGTAAACAGAAATACATATAAAGATACATACATTCAGCAAATTTGAGTACTCTTATAACAGAAAGTTACAAGTTCATCTACGACTACAGGAGCAGCTAGTCAAAATCTAAAATTGCGGGGTCCACCCATGTTGAAGCTGAATATCAGTTTCTTCTTCAGCCAAACGCCTGAGTGCGACAACTGCAGGAGTCGCCGCCTCGTATCGAGGAGTCACGTTTACACGCCGACGACCACGAGGCGCATGGGGACCTCTACCAATCTTCAGCAAATTCATGTGAGGTTAATGAGTTTTGTCAACCACCAACTAATTGGCGACGAACGAGTGCCTTAGCATGACCAAAACTGCTGAACTTCCGCATAAGATTAAATAGCCCCTCGGGTAGTCTGTTGAGTGGAAAACGAGCCCCATAAATATTGCAGAATGCTGCATGACATGATCCAATTACTCCACCAACTTGTTGGGCTTGAGTTCTCAAAGTCAGAAGCACTCGAGACTTTTCAGGATTGGACCAGAAAGACGATGAGCTATATGCAGAAAGTTTCAAGCGCTCTTCTTCAACATACCGAGTTTCTTGAGGAACATTTATTGAACACCTATAGGCAAATTCATTTGTACAAATCAGTAACATTCAAGAATACTCGGAAAGGCAGAACACAGATACCTGAAAGCTTACATGCTAAATTAGTCGTTATTGCTGCTAATTCGGCTAAGAGAAAATCCTCACGATCTGCAGTAGTTTGTTCCTTTACTTCTGTAGCATTGAGTTGAGCCTTCAAAGCTCTAATTTCCTCCTCTTTGCTCAAAATTCATGCACTCAGTAATTGCACCAAGTTAGAGGAAGAAGAAGTCGGTGGATTTGAAGTCGAAGGATTTGCAGACCCGGAAGCCTTAGGCGCCTAGAAATCAATGAAGAAACACCCGGTTATTTTACTCGAGTGTTCGGCAGAAACATTATGCCTCACACTCGGGGTCTACACCCACAGAGAGAAATCACGAGTACAAAAAACCTAGAAGCAAAAGAAAAGCATGAAAACACATCAAATATATTTTGGAGAAGCGAAACATTTTTCATCCATGACAACAGTGCACAAGGTTCATTACAAATAAGTACGTGGATTTACCGCACCAAGTCACTGCTACTATTAAACAAGAAAGTACAACTAAGACTCGACAAATGCCCCCTGAGCGTCCCTAGTAATCTCAGGAGCCTCAGCAGCTTCAATAGCTTTGACTCGCGCTTCAAGCACTTTCAGGAAACCATCAACTAGTCTACCAGACTCCGAGGCGAATGGGTTGAGGTCTACCTCTTTCCCATCCGAGTACAGTGGAGGTTCGCTCAGCATAGCTTCAAAGTCCCCTTGAATACCGTGGGTACGGGAGAGTGTCAGCATCGTCTCCGCACCCGATAAATTCAGCTCCCGACTGAAATCAGTCAGGACACTCGTGTTATGGAATACATCCAGTAGCGCATCCAGTGTGGCGGGAACTTCTTCTTTGGGGAACAAGAACTCGTGAAAGGACATGAGTACTCCCTGGATCTTCTCCAGCAGACCCGTGTCCTTCTCCACTTGTTCCTCAGAGGAGGTCATCGCATCCAGCAGTGGGCCCTCTCGCAGTCGACGAGATAAGGAAGGAGGACTCCCAACAACAGCTGCATAAACATAAGGAAACCGTCGGCTAGAAGGACAAGAATACTAAAGGACACTCTCTATAGGACGAAGAAAAGGCCGAGTACCTGTCAAACTATCGGTCAAGGAGTGGAATCGAGGAACAAGGGTCCCTTCTAAATCAGAGAACTGCTTCACAGTCTCTATCTCTTGTTCCTTCGACTCCTCGGCTTTCTGAAGAGCAGCCTTAGCCCTCGTTTGAGTAGTAGTGACCTCTAGCTACAGAGCAACATTCTGCGCTTCGAGTTCTTTCACTCGAGCTCAAGCGGATTTCTTCTTGGCAGTAGTCGAGGCAAAGAGTTCTAAAAAAGAAAAAAGAACCAGTTAAGCATGCAAGTAAAAAGAAGGATGACAGGAATTCATCGAAGCAAAATTCTCACCTTTTACCTTGTCAAGGCTAGCCAAAGCAGAATCCCTTTGCCTCCCAATGCCAACGAAACAGATGCTTAGGTCCTTCATGCTCGCTAGGGAAGGCTAGAGTAATGCAAAATTCAACAATCGAGTCAGTTACTTGAGTCTGTGCTCGCCTGCAAGCAGACAAACCCAGATTCGGGGGCTACTCCCATCGGGACCTCTGATCGCGTACCCGACAGAACAAGTAGGAAAAAAGAAAGAAAATAAAAAAAGAAACTCACGTGGTCTCTAACCTGGAATTTAGGAGCCAAAGTATCAGTTTCTGTTAGGTCCACCATCCCTGCTCCTGGGCTTGTAGGACTCTCTTCCGCTTCAGGAGTAGCTGTGTGCCTATGAGCGCCTTCTTCTACGACTC
The DNA here is from genome assembly GCA_028641055.1 of Alopecurus myosuroides. Classification (NCBI taxonomy): domain Eukaryota; kingdom Viridiplantae; phylum Streptophyta; class Magnoliopsida; order Poales; family Poaceae; genus Alopecurus; species Alopecurus myosuroides. The sequence continues at coordinate 224,977,319 of CM054058.1, forward strand.
CCTTGTGAGGAACCCGAAATCGTGGGAACATTAGCCTCTAGAGTAGCACCCGAACCAGTCTTTCTGTGGGTAGGAAGAGTGGGCGATGCAGCTGAAGTGGTAGGGGTCGTTGGAGAAGTAGTGGAATCCGCCATAGGAGGAGGAGTTGGAGCCCTTGGAGGAATGGGAGCCCTGAAATAGCAATGGTTGAAACCTACAAATTCGACTGACGAGACAATAGAGAGGAGTAAAAATTACCTGCTCAAGGAGCCCAAGCCATACACTCGGCGAACTTTCTTTGCTGGAGGAGCTGCTGATTGTTCAGAAGCGGGTGGAGGCATCAAAGAGAGGGGAACAACAGAAATAGGGTTCCTCAACTCATCTCTTCGGGTTGCACTCAAAGAACTCGAGTCCCTGGAGGTAGCTTCTCCAACATCACCTTCTACTCAAGTGCGCTTAGGAGCCACTCAAGACTCGTCGGCGGCCTCCTCCTGAAAATCATCCAGATCGTTGATGCATGTAAAATGCATAGATGAATTTTGCATATTTTCACATGGTTTTCTATTACATATTGCATCATATAAGGGTATAATTCAATGTTTTATAGTATTTTGGGGTTAAATTACAAAGTCCCCCAACTTTTATGGAATTAACCCTGCCTATCAGAAACCCCGTTTTCTATATTTTTGACGTTTCAGGGGGCAAACTTCCGCGAAATCACCTGAAAATCTGCGGGGGTCATTTTCTTGGAAGGAGAAGACTTGCGGGCGAAGGATCCACGAGAATTGGTAAAGGAGGCCCAAAAGAGGACCCTCCACGCGGCCAGATTCCTTGGCCGCGTGAGAGGCCCCCTTTTGGCCCCTGTGGCCCCAATTACTTCCATCTTTGACTTACCGACTCCGTCTTGACCTAAAACCGACTATAAAAAGGGTCCCCCGTACCCTTACGGAGGAGAGCGCCGCCGAAACACCGAAACACCGAAAGAGAGACCTGGAGTTCCAGATTGGAGGGGGAAAACTCCAGCGGGGCGCCGCCGGTGTGATCTCCTACCCCTCCAACGTCATCTCCATCGACATCTCCATGAAGAGGGAGTAGTCCACCCCAGGGCTATGGGTTTGTGGAAGTAGCACTTGTATCTCTCTCTCTATGTGCTTCACTAATTAGATCCGTATGAGCTGCCTCACATGATTACGGGCACCGTTGTAATTCCTATGTGGTGGATCTTTTCTATGAGTTATTGATCTGAGATTGTAATTGTTTCTCTTGAGTTATTTGAGTAGATGTATCTTATGTACCCCGTTCTTATTTGCTAGCTTTGATCAATCTAGTTCTTGAGAGCGTGTGTGGGGTGATGGGTGCATTAGTTGGAGTAACGGGGGGTGGCTAGTGCTGTGAAAGTGACAGAAGTTCAGCGATCCACTTAGGTTTTGTTAAACCTTTCTTAGTTACCTCACTAGGGATAAAAAGGAGTACCTTGTTACCGGGGATTTGAAGTGACACTAATCAATCTCCATGACTAGATCTAGCAAGTTCTTACTTCAACTTCATGTCACATTGCTTAAAGATATACTCTGGTTTTTCCTTAATTATCGAGGTGTTATGATTTATTTCGCATCTTGGTGGAGTATAAGAGGGATCAATATGACCGTAGAGATCTCTATGCTAGGACGTGATGCCCATATGAAAGTACTCAATGTTAAACATGTTATTGTAATCTCACATGTAATTCTTTATGTCCACCGTCTACCACTTTATTTGAGAGAATGCAAGTGTGAAACCATGAACCCCGGTCCTATTTTAAATATAAGAAAACACTCTAGTTACTTTGCTGCAATTTACTTTACTTGCATCTCCAATTCAAATTTACATTATCTCCATCACCACTTGCATCACAAAAATACAAAAACAATCCATTGCATATTTATTTTCTCATTTGCATTTAGTAGTAGATTTAATTATTGCACATTTACTTTCAGTTTTGCATTGCAATTTAGAAGTCTCACACCTTGTGCTTGACAACCACTTGGTGAGGTTGAGGGCACAAAATTCTCTACTTGTTTGCAGGATCCTGGAGGAATCTTGGAAGACAACTGCTGAAATACTGGCTCCCCAATATTTCGATATAAACCCTCGAGTCACCCTCGTGGGGAAGAAGGCTTGCCACTAGCTACACACTCTACACTTGGAGTCTCAACCTAGCAATCAATCGTCCACCTCTCAAGAAGAATTTTCGATAGCAACTGAGGGGATGGAATCCAAATCCACCGCAGCAGCTTCAGCCAAACCTTCCAGAAACGGGATAGTACCCGCCTTAGGTGGTTCACTGGGAAGAATGTCAAGATTCTAGAGAAAAAAAGCAGATCCACAAAAGAGAAGATCACTCGAAGGGAAAAGGAATAGAAGAAGAAGAAAGAAGAATAAATCAGGAAACAAAAGGAAAATTACCTTGGTGCATTCAGTCGAAGAGCAAAGTGGAGGAAGAGGAGGAGTCGAATTGACTGCTTCATTCTCCTTCACTTGGGTGATCTGACGCAGACACTGCTCGAGTTCATTGCTCGAGAGTTCCTCGCGGCGCAAACAATGGGTCGAGTTAGCACTCGAATAAGCCCACATAGGTATTACTAGAGCCTATAGAGGTTGTACTCGACGCCTGAGGAACACGGCAGCCAAGTGGGTTCCAGTAAGCCCTTCAGCCTTCAGAGTGGCGACTTGGGCCACTAGGTTTTTAGTGTGCGCAACCTCTTCGGCGGACAACTTGTTTTTCCATGAGCTCCTGGGAACCACCAGCTTTTCCAGATCCACCAAAGGAGAACCGTCAGAGTTGGAGGAGTCCTTTGCATAGAACCATCGACTCCTCCATCCGTTGACGGAGTCGACGAAACCCATCGAGAAGTACCCCGATTTCGGGTTAACCTGAATGTTAGAACCTCCAACCTAAGTGGGTCGCTGCTGCTGGGCTGCGCCTTGACGTTCAAGAAATACTTGAAGAGAGCCCAGTGTGTTGCTACCCCGAGGTAGCACTCGTACAACATGATGAAGCACGCAAGGCGCTGCACCGAGTTCGGCGGGACATCGTGCAATTGCACGCCGTACACCTCCATGAGCACAAGGAACAAAGGGGTGGAGAGGAAAGGATACGCCCCTGGAGATGTGGTCCACGAAGGCCACTCTTTCATTGGCCTCCGGAAGTGGGTGTACCTCTAGTCCTGGGCGCCTCCACGAGCCAGCCTGAAGTAGCCCTTCGCGTTCGACGGTGGTGAGGAACCTGGTCGTGCCGATTGACTTTGTCCATTTTCCTCCCTTTCATCATCGGCCCTCCGTACCGCCAGCCGCTAAGTGACCGTTGTTCTTCCGGGTTTGCACCATGGTTTTAATTTGAGGAAGCTCGAGGAGCGCGATAATGGCTATGAATCAAGAAGCTGGAGCGGATGCGGGCGCGAGGAAGAAGAAGGGGAAATTTACCCCTCCCCCTCGTGGCATTTATAGCCAGGTAAATCCATCTTAACCGCATGATCATTCTTGGGCTAGATCAACCCTACACGTGGTGCGGGGAGGCCAACTGCTCCGCATCCACGCTGCCCACTACACGCGATAATCTAGGCATTTACTGACAATCCCTATATTATCGCGCACTGAATGGTCAAAAAGTGGTGAAACTTCACTCGAGCAAGCCACCGCCCGATAGGATAAGCCCACGTCACAAAAATGTCTAGTCCCTTGTCAGTAAAACATGGATTACATCATTACTAACAAACAGTACTCGAACGAATATAGTAGTCGAGTGATCTGAAAAGTCACTCGAATCCAGTATAATCTTTTATGGAAAGAGAGTTTTCCTCGAAAGAAGTGCGTAAATTCGAGATTACTCTTTTTCCACTCGAGGAAACTGAATCGAATGAATTATACATGAAGCATTCTGTTTCCCAGATCGCACTACTGCGACTAAAAAACTTTGGATGCCGTACCCATGGTACGAAGGTAAGACCCGCGGATCAGTTCCAATGGCCTGGGAGTCGCACCACTGTTGCACTACCTAGTACTCTTCCATACCAACAGGTGTGATGAAAACCCCGATGGGCGCGTTGGGTAAAAATGCTGACAACTGGAGTTCGACTCGATAAGGCCTTAGTGGCACGAGTTAAACCACCCCAGGTTTTTCCAGGATTGAAACTGAGGACTCGAACCCTGAGTATATTGACAGTGTGTTATCCCGAGTGAGATTAATTGACCTCTATAAGTCGATTAGATCGAAATTATCTAGCCATATCATCCCGGGAAAAACTGTTTCAAGAAGAAAGCTTGAGATGGTCTATTTTGCATATTTGAGTCCCTAGAATGAGTCCTTGACTCCATCAGGCACTCGGGAGCTACTGGTGTGGGGGTACCCAAAAGACCCCTCTCCATAGGCCTACCCGGTATGGCCCACAAGGGAGTATCTTCATAAGGCCTATGAGTGGAAGCACAAAAGCCCACGACAGGAGCTCGCGCGGAAACAAAGGAAGGAAAGCATTTGGACAACAAGATTAGAAAAGATAAGAACCGACTTGAGGACGAGTCCTACTCATGTACGACCCCCGGGACCTAGCTACCTATATAAAGCACGGGAGGGGGTCACGAATGGACAGACAACCCTAGATTCAGAGCTACGCCAGATTCAATCTGTAACAACACCCTGTAATCGACACCTTTTGTCACCCCATTGAAATAAACACCGGCGAGCGGTAACTCGTCAAGTTGAGTAGTCCACCAACGCATTTTCCTTCTTATGAAACCCAAGGTCCCTCACCATGGGGATTGTTGATGTCACCCCCTCGACAACCGACATTCTCACCATCGATAGATCATACTCTAGGCCGTTGCTGCGCTTCCACCAAATGGACGCCCGAGACAACGCTCGGGCTCCAAAGTCGCCGTCGACATGCCGTCCGTGGAGCCTACCGCGGACCCCAGGGATCTTCATGCTCAAGCCTCTGCCACAACAACAACGACGGAGGCGGATTCTTCCTCTACTCAAGTGGTTCCCTCGAGCGCTTCCACATCCCCGCGGGTACTTTGGTGGGCGGAAACCCTAGTTCCCCCATCGGAGTTGTGCCTCCTCCTCCCTCAACCACTCTGTCACCTCTTATCCCTAAATCGGGAGATGAGGAAAGTTTTCTTCACACTGGCGAAGATGCGGAGGGCGACGCCACCGGTGGAGGAGAAGAAGACGAAGGGGGTGAAGCCGAAAATTGGAGCCAATGCAACGCCGCCTTAACTCTTCTGACCAGCATGGAAAAGGAGGGATTTATCCTTAAGGATAAATGGCGACAGGAGAACGAGGATGCAGAGCCAAAGTCGAAAGCCGGAGAAAGGGTCATTTTGGCTTCCCACGTTCTCCGAGGTATGGTATTTACACCATTTGCCTTCTTTCTTCAGGTTCTCCAACATTACGGAGTTCAACCCCACAATATTCCCCCAAATTCCATATTGTACATAGCCGGCTTTCAGGCTTTGTTCGAAGGCTACCTAGGAATAGAAACTAGGCTAGATTTTTTCCAGTATTGCTTCTAAGTGAAGCGTAATACTTTCGATGGCCTCCCTACTGTTTGCGGAACCATATCTTTCAACCTGCGCCGTGGTAGGGAGGTACGGTTCCCCAAGATTAAAACCTCGGAATCCGTCAAATTTTGGACGAGTTCCTTCTTTTATCATGAGGATGTCCCGTATCCTAAAATGGATGCTGCATTCCTCCTTTCGACAATCCTGCCGCCTCTCCTAGGGAAAACTAGGTTGTATACTCTGTCTAGGTTCGGCCTCCCGATCTCCTGAGGATAAAAATACGGATCGCCAAGTTAGTCGCCTCCGCTCCTCCTCTCACAGGAATGGCACGGTCCTTTGCTGGCTTGGAAGGAGGATTCAGCCTCCCGTCTTCCACTCCGGCCGTCTTCTTTGTGAGTATTCCGGCCCGGAGGACACCATGCGGGATCCTCCGACTGCAATGTTGGAGAAAATCTTCCGTAAGAAGGTGAATAACCTGGTGTCCACCAGCGACCAATACGAGGAAAGCATGCTTATGTACAACACGGAAAATCTTCCTCCCAAGGTAAAGCATTCTTTTCTACTTTTGGAAAGGATTCCATACTTTTGCACTTACGAATGTATACTAACGACTTATTCATGTTTTTCCAGCTTGATACTCTTACAGAGGATCAGCTTGTTTCTGCTTCAGAGGTGGAGATGTTGAAAGCTTGCTTTGCAGCAGCCGGCGGAAGGAAGCGCAAGAAAGTTGCCACCTCCGCCGAAGTTATTGATCTTACTTCCAGGTAACCTAGTTTTTCATACTTTCCTCTTTTCTTGCACAAACTATTTCATCTCTTGTTTTTCGTTCCGTCTTTCTTCCTTTCTAGTCTCTCTCCCGCTCCACTGAAGGGGAAAGATGGAAGAAGCAGAAGGACATTTCTCACAGGGGCTCAAAGCCATCCTCTGCCATCTCCCCTGATACCACGATGGAGGATGCTGCAGGAGAGCATTCCGTCCCTTAGAAGAATTAGACTTCCCCTTCCCTAGACAATCTAGCCAGCCTAGCCAGCCCAATGCATGCACTCCGAATGTGCAGAAAGGGCGGCGCAACACGATGAAGGAGGGTCGTCTCTCGTCAGAATTGACGAGGAAATTCCGACTTATGACCATAAGTTTAAGGTAAATAAAGAAGCCTGCTTTGATGAAGACTTATATATGCACACCTCGGCAAAAAAACAGTTCGTCAAAGCCCCCTTGATCCGTCCTTGGCCACAAGGCGATTCAATAATCTGAAATAACTACACTTTCTCGCCTCGGCAGGTCATTCAAGATGGAATTCATCATATGGGGATCTCCTTCTCTGAATACAGCAAAGATTTCATCGAGATGCTTTCGGAGCTTCAAAGGATGAGCTAGGTATACTTCCAGCCCCCAAGTATTAAGACCAAAGCATTATTTTTGGGTTAAAACTTTTTAGGATTTTCTCTATCTTTTGGTTTTTAACTAATGTGTCTATCCTTATACTTTAGCAAACTGCCGAAAGCACAGGAAGCTCAATGTGAAAAACAAGGAGGTGAAATCCCTCCTTCAAATCACAGAAGAGAAGGAAACCTAGATTGCTGAACTTCACAAGGAATTTAAGGAGAATGCCTGAAGCATGCATTTTTCCTTCCTTTTTTGCTTTTGTGTCTTGCGAGTTTTCTTTTTCTTTTGAATAATTTTAAATTTAACTTACCCTTTCTTCTTTTCAGCCTTACTTGATGAAGCTAAGCTAGCTGCCGCGGATTCCGGGAATGCGCATCAGCTCCGCTCCGAGAATTTGGATCTTCACAAAATCAACGTGAAGATCCAAAAGGAGTTAGACGAAAGCCGGAAAGTGTTGGCGCTTTCCTAATGTCGTCTCAATTCCCAAGGCGAGAAAGACAATGCTAGCATCTTGGATCTGGAAGGTGCTCTCCATCTCCGCCTTGAGGAGATTGCCGAGATTGAAAAACAAATTCTTGGTAAGGTTTTTAACTTTTACCAGATTTTTCATTCAGTTTCAAAGTGTATACTTTTCTTCTGAGTTTTCCTGATTTTTGCCTTTCTTTATTTTATAGCAGAAGGCGGCTCGTCTTCTCGGATCGATCGCATCTGGGCGTTCGGCATAGTCGTCAATGACATGAAGAAAGCTGGAAGGAAACTTGTTAGCAAGTGCCTTCCGGATAAGAAAGACGAGTATGCCGACATTGCGCAGCTTCCGGATGCGTTTGCCGAAGTCATCACCCGAAGGGAATCATGGATACAGTCTACTACGTGTGGTGGAGTGCGCATGACCCTAGGCCTCCTGAAGAAGCACTACCCAACCACTAAAACATGGCGTGTTGCGACCAGCGTTCCCCACGGGTACTCTAAATCCCAAAGGACGGATATCTTTTACTCTGTCAAGGGATACGCCTCCAAGATTGCTCGGATGCTTTCCCACACCACATTCTATCAGGAGGAAGAGATTCCTTCGACTCCAGAGAATCCGAGCGACAGCGACGATGATGACGACAACGAAGATTTCGTCGATGCCGTTGATACATCATAAACGTATCCTGAATTTCTGATGTTCCATGTTGTTTTCATGTTGTTCCTACATGTTTCTTATACACTTTGTGTCATTTTTATCGATTTTCCGGACTAACCTATTGACAAGATGCCATAGAGCCACTTCCCTGTTTTTTTGCTGTTTTTAGTTTCGGAAAAGTTGTTCCGGACATATTCTTGGAATTGGAAAATTCGAAGTCCGGAAGTCTTAGAAGTCCCAAAGGTTCCATGCAGTCCTGAAGAGGCCCGGAGGGGGGCCACAGGGGGGCCACACCATAGGGCGGCGCGCCCCCTCTGGCCGTGCCATGGTGTAGTGTGCCCCCCCGAGCCTCCACCGCCATCGCCCTTTCGCCTATTTAAACCCCGCGATATGTCAACCCTAAAAATATATCACTTCGTCCAGAGAAACACCCGAGGCTGCGGTCATCGTCTTCCCGAGATCGGGAGGGTTCTGGAGCTCTCCCCGGCACCCTGCCGGGAGGGGAATTCATCACCGGAGGGGTCTACCATCCCTGGACTACGGGTCCATAGCAGTATCTAGATGGTTGTCTTCCTCCACTTTGTACCTCTTGTTTAGATCTCGTGAGCTGCCCTACATGATCGAGATCATCATTATGTAATGCTACATGTTGTGTTTGCTGGGATCTGGTGAATGTTGAATGCTATGTCTTCTGATTATCAATCTATCATGTTATCTTCATGCATATGTTATTTATGATCTGGCATGCTCTCCGTTATTAGTAGATGCTCTGGCCAAGTAGATCCTAGTAACTCCAAGAGGGAGTATTTATGCTCGATAGTGGCTTCATGCCTCCTTTGCATCTGTGCTCGAGTAACAGAAACGTGACGGATGGAGGATGTGCTATTGCCATTAGGGAGAAAACAACGGTATTTACCTACTTTACATTGTTTACATTACACACTTTGCTTACCGCGATAATCTGTTGCTTGCAACTTAATACCCAAGGTTTGTTCGGATGATATTCGGAGGGTGGATTATTAGACATAGATGCAGTTGGATGACGGTCTATGTATTTTGTTGTAACGACCGCATGAATCACATAGTAATATTTATTTCTTGCATATGCACTATGGTGCAACCTTCATTTCTGTCAATTGCCCAGCTGTAATTTGTTCACCACACATGTTATTTATCTTTCACGGAGAGACACCACTAGTGAACTGTGGACCCTGGTTCATTTTCTCATACCGATAATACATACTGCTTTCATACTATTACTACTCCTTTCATACTATTTTCCACACCATACGTGTAACCTCTTTGTGTTCAGCCAAACCTGTGAGATTGACAACCTAACTTCTTCGTTGGGGAAAAGTGATTTGATTGTGTTGTGTAGGTTCCACGTTGCTGCTGAACCGGTAGTGCGTACTGCCATCTCCGCTGCGTCAACCTTGTGAAGGTACTCCTTCCTCCTACTGGTCGATTCAACCTTGGTTTCTTTCTGAGGGAAATTTGCTGCTGCACTCTTCATACCTTCCTCTTGGTTCCTCCGAGTGAACCTGTTTTCATACGCATCAAGCACTTTTCTGGCGCCGTTGCCGGGGAGGAAGAGAATTTATGCAAGGGGAGTCTCTCACTTCCAATCTCTTTATTTTGTTTTTGTTTTTCTTAATTTATTTTATTTTGTCTTGTTTGCTACTCTTTATCAAAAACACAAAAAATTATTTCTTATTCTAGCTGTAGTTTTATTCCTATTTTTAGTCCTGCTAAAATGAGTGTTCCTGAGGTCGAAGTTCGTTCTTTTAAGCAACAAGGTGGAGAAAGTTTGAAAGATACTTGGTATAGGATAAGTGATGCCCATCATAGATGCACTAAGAAATATTACACTTTAATCCTTCTTAGGAATTTTTATGTTGGTATTACTAGCTGGTATAGGTATGTTCTAGACACTCTTACATGCGGTAATTTTCTGGGAACACCTGCTTTGGAAGCCTGTAATTTAATTGAAAGTTTAGTTGGAACACCACCTACTAAGGTTGTTAAAACTGAGATCACTTTAGATGTTGTTATTAAAAAGCTAAACTCTATGGAGAAAAATTTGCCAAAGTTCCTTGATAATGCTAGCAAAATTAATGAATCAATAGTAAGTATCAACAAGAAAATCACTGTTTTAGAAGCTAGCAATATCCATGATAGTCATAATGCAAGGATTGGTAAATTAGAGGAGGCTATGGAAACTTTAAGCTCAACCTTTTCTTCTCTTAAGTTTAAAAGGGAGAAACCTTCTCTGGGAAAAGAGAAAAAATTATGTATTTACCCAAGGTACCTAAACCGAAATCCCCTAATGTGCTTAAAATTAATAAAACTTTTAGTGAAACTAAAAGTGGTTTGCATGTTGAATCATCTTCAGGGGAGTCCATGGTACCCATTGCTACAATTGGGGTTTTGGAGGAAATTATTTATTTGGATGCTTCTTCACTTGAAAACACTTGCTTCCACTTTTCTGGACCTAGCTAAAAGGCGTTAATGAAAAGCACTTCTTGGGAGATAACCCATAGTTTTATTTTTGCTTCGTTTTTCTCTGTTTTCTTTGAGTCAATGGGTTGTATACTTCTGTAGCAACTCCTTTGTATCTTTATTTTCATGTTTTAGTTGTGCCAAGTAAAGTTTCTGACGAGAGTTGGAGTTGGTTTTGGATTTCTGCGCAGGAAACAAATTTCTGCTGTCCATCGTAAAAAAATGTATAATTCACAGGAAAATCAGAATGACCTGAAATTTTTTGTGCTTATTCCTTAGCTAATTCCGCAACTTTTTTCGCTCTTTAATTTTTTTTCTATCTGAGCAATGTAAGTGCCTCGAAAAATTTGTCCTTACAGACTGTTCTGGTTTTGACAAATTCTGCCATTTTTCTTTCATTTGCTCTTTTACGATGTCAAGTGGATTTCTTTTCTTCACAAAACATCAGTGCCTGTAGCTAATTTTTAAAAGGATCACTAGAACTTGTGCCCATACAGAACCCATGGATTTTTTATTGTTGCACTAACCCTCTAATGCGAATTACTTTTTGAGTGTGGTGTGAAGGAAGTTTTCAAGGGTCAAGAGAAGAGGGTGATAAATGTGATCAAGAAGAGTACAAGGTCAAAGATTTGGGATGCCCCCGTGGTTCATCCAAGAAATTTTAAAGAATACTCAAGCATTTAAGCTTGGGGATGCCCAAGTAATACCCTTCTTCATCAACAATCTATCAGGTCACTCCTAGTGAAACTATATTTTTATTTTGTCACATCGTATGAAGTTTACTTGGAGCATTTGTTTGTTTTTCTTTTGTTTTATCTTATTTTATTTTGTTTTCCTTGCTGCAATAATATAGTTGGACCCTAGAATTCCTTGTTTGGGAGAGAGACACGCTCCGCTTTTTCGTTTGAATACTCGTATTTCTTCTAGCTGCTGCAAAAATTCCTTTTTAGCTATTATTTTCTTTGCACCTCTTATTCAGAGCTGTTAGTTTTAGTGGAGTTGTGTGAGTAATGTCTTGTTTGCTTGCTATATCATCTAGAGAGTTTTTGTTAAAACATATTTTGTATGGTGCTTGTTGGGAGAAGAAACTGCTGCTTGACGTAGAATTTATAACGGTGCAAGTAGAAGCTTGTACAGACTGTGGCTAGACTTTTTCATATCATGCTAGATGTTATTTTAATTATAAATAATAGTGGTTATTTAGTAGCATGATTAGTCTCAAATAGCTGAGAGTGTTTAATGTGCCATTGATAGAATCATGAGTTGTTCTTGTCATATTGAAGCATAAATTTGTGGTGTTCTCCTTCGAATGTTTTATTTGGTTGACTTGGCGCATGCTCACACCATGTTTATGACTACGAACCAGTCACTTATAGCCTCTATGATCATTTAGTTTTTGAACTTGTCGTACCACTTATGCTTTGATTATGGATGTTTGTGTCTCTATGCATGATTATGGCTCTTATGCTCTTTTGATTTGTCGCTCTGAGTCTTTTGCTAGCCTCTACCTGTAATGAGTATGAGCTTTACTCGTGCATCCAACTCCCAAAAACGAAACTATGCCAAATGTGTCCATCATACCTACCTACATGTGTTATCTAACCGTCACTCCAAAGTAAATTGCTCATGTGTAACCTTTAAAACTTTCAAAACTACTCCTGTTTTGTGCTCCTGTTTTAGCTCATGAGGATGTAAATAGAGAATCTTTATCTCACTTGTTGATTGGACTTTCACACCCTGGACTAATGGCTTCATCCTCTTATCCAATTTATAGAAGAGCTGGCAGCGGGGTGCCCAACCCCAAATTAATAACAACAAATTCTCTTCACTATTTTTGCCCCTGATTTATCAGTCAAATCATAACTGTGTAAACAAAAAAGAAACAAGGATGACCTTCTACCCAGATGCATCCTTCTATGGGAGCCGCTCTTGTGAAGTCTAGTTGGCTTGTGACACTGTATTTTCTGTTTACCATTCGTTGACATAAGCATACACCTCTCTAAAAAATAGATACTCCTCTGCGGTATGTGATTGTTGGCAGGCACCCGAGGATTCGGTTAGCCATTGTTTGTGTAAGAAGGATGTGAGGAGTCTCAAACTTTTATACCTCCGTTTAATAAAATAAAAGATCTAGCACAGGAGTTGATCCCTGCTTCCCTCTACGAAGGGCCTTTCTTTTACTTTTATGTTGAGTCTCCATCTACTAACTTTATGCACAGTTGAGAGAGAGCATAGTTGCCATTCTGAGTTTAATGTGCATTTGTCCCAGAAACATTATTAATTGATTCATGATGTGTTATTGTTTGTTCTCTAATTATTTGTTCTAGTCTTCCTCATGAACTTTGAAGGTGTCCTGGCATTTATGTTTTTCCTCACTCTTAAGGACTAGCGAAATATCACTTTGCCATGTTATCTCTACACTTGAAACAAACGTATATCTTTTGATGCATTGTTATTCATGATCTTTTATTTGTGTTACTTCTCATGATGCAAGGTGATTGCTATGCTTTATTGTTAAAATTTTATTTATCATGCTTGTGTTGAAGTTCTATGATCTCAGCTTACTTATGCTTTTACAATATTGATGATCAACTTAATGTTGGTAGCATGTCACCTAAGAAATTATGTGTTTTTATCGTTTACCTACTCGAAGACGAGTAGGAACTAAGCTTGGGGATGTTGATGCGTCATAAACGTTTCCTTAATTTCTGATGTTCCATGTTGTTTTGATGTTGTTTCCTACATGTTTTCTATACACTTTATGTCATTTTTATCGATTTTACGAACTAACTTATTGTCAAGATGCCACAGAGCCAGTTACCTATTTTCAGTTGTTTTTAGTTTCAGGAAAGTTGTTCTGGAAATATTCTCGGAATTGGAAAATTCGAAGTCCGGAAGTCTTAGAATTCCTGAAGGTTCCATGGAGTCCCGAAGAGGCCCGGAGGGGGCCACAGGGGGCCACACCATAGGGCGGCGCGCCCCTGGCCGCGCCATGGGGGTGGTGTGGGCCCCTCACCTCCTCCATCGCCATCGCCCTTTCGCCTATTTATACCCCCGATACGTCAACCCTAAAAATATACCACTCCGTCCCGAGAAACACCCGAGGCTGCCGTCATCGTCATCCCGAGACCGGGAGGGTTCTGGAGCTCTCCCCGGCACCCTGCCGGGAGGGGAATTCATCACCGGAGGGATCTACACCACCATGCCCTCCTCCGAAGTGATGCGTGAGTAGTTCATCCCTGGACTGCGGGTCCATAGCAGTATCTAGATGGTTGTCCTCTCCACTTTGTACCTCATGTTTAGATCTCGTGAGATGTTCTACATGATCGAGATCATCTTTACGTAATGCTACATGTTGTGTTTGCTGGGATCTGATGAATGTTGAATGTTATGTCTTATGACTATCAATCTATCATGTTATTTATGATCTTGCATGCTCTCCTTTATTAGTACATGCTCTGGCCAAGTAGATGCTAGTAACTCCAAGAGGGAGTATTTATGCTCGATAGAGGGTTCATGCCTCCTTTGCATCTGTGCTCGAGTGACAGAAACGTGGCGGATGGAGGATGTGTTGTTGCCATTAGGAAGAAAACAACGGTGTTTACCTAGTTTACATTGTTTACATTACACACTTTGCTTACTGCGATAATCTGTTTCTTGCAACTTAATACCCAACGTTTGTTCGGATGATATTCGGAGGGTGGATTATTAGACATATATGCAGTTGGATGACGGTCTATGTATTTTGTTGTAATGCCCGCATGAATCACACTGCTTTCATATTGTTACTACTGCTTTCATACTCTTCTCCTACTGTTTTCCACACCATATGTTTAACCTCTTTGTGTTCGGGAAAACCGGTGAGATTGACTACCTGAGTGCTTCCTTGGGGCAAAGTGATTTGATTGTGTTGTGTAGGTTCCACGTTGCTGCTGAACCGGTAGTGCGCCCTGCCATCTCCGCGGCATCAACCTTCTGAAGTTACTCCTTCCTCCTACTGGTCTATTCAACCTTGGTGTCTTTTTGAGGGATACTTGCTGCTGCACTCTTCATACCTTCCTCTTGGGGTCTCCCAACGAACGTGTGTTCACACGCATCGGCCGTCTAGATCCATGCCCCGCGGATTCCGAAAGGCGAAACAATGCATTACTTGTTTTACAATGTAATACTTATATGTAATGCATTCTGAATGCCTATTTTGGATGAACAAGTTATGATTTTGTAGTTTAATTTATCTTTGCAAGTTAATTTTGTCACATTTTCTTTTAAGTTCTCTGGTTTGTATGATTTAACCTTTCTTAGTGTTTTAGTGATTCCAAAAGCATGGAATCTTTACGCCGAGCAATCGGGTTAAGAAATCAATCAGACTAAACTCGAAATCATAAGTCATACTTTGGCACTTTAACTTACTAATCCAGTGACCAAGCAAACAAACAATCAGCCAATACTTAAGAAAATAAAGAGCTAAAAGTATGAACTCCAAGCACGCAGGCACAATCTGGTGTTTTGTAGCCTTTTTACGCTGAAAGCATTCAATCTTCTTAACTCTGAGCACGCAGGCAAAATTCAGGTTAACATTGAAGCAAACTGAAAGATCATTGGAAAATAGAAAAGACGGAACATCCTTTAAATGGTAAAAGAAGAAAATAATTTGCATGCTTTTCTGACAAACTTTATTTCATGATCTCAATGATGTTTACATAGAATTGGACTAGGTATAAAAGGACGTAACTGCTGGATGCTCCTGGGCCTGTTTGTCTCTCCTAGCTCTACATCTATGTTTCTTTTCCTCTTGCGATTTGAATTTTTCGGGTCATCTTCAGTATCCCGAATATCTACAAGGTAATATGACCCGTTTTTCATAGCTTTGCTAATGACAAAAGGTCCCTCCCTGACTGGGTCTAACTTGTGGTTTCTTTCCTACACTCGTCTTAGCACTAAGTCACTTTTTGAAAGAATGATGCTTTATTTTCCGGCTATGATATTGCCATAAACCTTGACTGATAAATGGTGGATCTCTGCAACACAAGTTCTCTTTCTTCTTCTAAAAGATCGACGACATCCTGTCGTGCGCTTTCTGCATCCGCCTCATCGTATGCCTGCACTCTATGGCTATCATGGATCATGTCCGTTGGAAGCACTGCTTCTGCACCATAAACCAGGAAAAAGGCGTCTGCCCCATTGATCTATTCGGCATTGAGTGTATGCTCCAAGCACGGAAGGGGATACATCTACCATGCTCCAGCTGCTCTATGAAGAGGAGATTCGAGTCGTTGATGTATACCTTGCAAGATTGAACTATTCATATGTTCAACCTGGTCATTGGATTGTGGGTGTGCCACTGATGCTAGATCAAGGCGGATCCCTGTTTGCCAACAATATTTTTCCACTTCTCCAATTGCAAAGTTTGTCCCGTTATCCTTGATTATGCTATGTGGGACGCCGTATCTCATGACTGCCTATGATAAAATTTGTGGCAGTCACACTGTCAAGCTTTTTGATGGGTTTAGCTTCCACCCACTTGGTATACTTATCCCCTGCAACGAGTAAATGTGTAAGTCCGCCTCTTGCAGTTTTAAATGGCCCCATCATATCTATCCCCTAGACCGCAAACGGCCATGTAATGGGAATAGTTTTGAGTGCTTGAGCCGACATATTTGTCTGCTTGGCGTAATACGGGCATCTGACACATGTATTAACTATGTGCTCTACGTGTGTCTTGGCTGTGAGCCAGAAAAACTCTGCTCGGAATGCTTCTTAACTATGGTCTTTGATTGAGCATGATGTACGCAATCTCCGGCATGAATTTCTTGCAGGATTTACCATCCTTCTTCCGGCGAAACACAACACTGGAAGATTCCGGATGTACTGCGTTTATACAGGTAACTATTAATTACCGTGTATCCTTTGCATCGGCGCTTTATATGCCTTTGCAAAACTTCATCTGCTCTGTCCGGGAATTTCTGATCGACTAAGAAATTCAGGTATGGAACCGTCCAATCCGGGTTTACGAGCAAGACCTCAGTTGACTCAAAAACTAAGGGATAATCTATACCAGCACCTTTTATCGATGGTTCATACAAATGCTGAAAAAAAACACCAGGTGGTAATATTTTTAACCCTTACCGAGCTCATTCGGGCTAAAGCATCCGCATTCTAGTTCTCTTCCCGCTTTACATGATTTACCTCGAACCCTAGAAAGCAAATGGCGAATTCTTCGACATCTCTTCGATATTCCACCATTATGGGGCTTTTGGCATCCCATGTCTGGTTAACCTAATGTTGTACTAAATCTGAATCTCAATAGAATAGCACGTGTTTGACACCTATTTCCTTTGCAATATGCAAGCCATGAAGTTGTGCCTCATACTCTGCCACATTATTTCTGGCATTGAAGTGAATTTGCAGCACATACTCCATTTTGTCGCCTTTTAAAGATTTTAGCACTACACCCACACCACCATGGCTTCTGTCTAATCGGCTACAAAGTCTGTCAACACCTGGGATTTAATTGCTGTCTGGGGTTGGTACTTGATGCCGAACGCAGCAAGCTCAATGCCCCATTTAGCAACTCTTCATGTTGCATCCGCATTGTTTATTATATCCCCTAGTGGTGCTTTTCTTACCAGTGTTATGGAATGTCCTTGGAAATAATGGTGGAGTTTTTGTGATGCAAAAAATACACCATATGCCAGCTTTTGATAATGTGGATACCTTTGCTTTGATTCTGAGAATACTTCACTAATGTAATATATCGGATATTGGTCTGGAATACTTTGTTCATCTTTCCGCCTTTCCACAATTATCATTACGCAGATAACCCTGTTTGTTGATGTTAGATATAGTAACATTGGTTCTTCCTCCTTTGGGGATGCCAAAGTCGGAGCTTTCTTTAAAGTTTCCTTTAGCTCGGCTAATACTTTGTCTGCTTCTTCTGTCCAGACAAATTTGTCGGATTTCTTCAACAATTTGTATAATAGCAGAGCTTTATCACCAAGACGGCTTATGAACCTGCTTACGGTGGCTACGGAACCTGTCAATCTCTGGGCGTCTTCAGGCATGTAGGCCTTTTGATGTTTAGGATTTCGTTGATCTTTTCCGGGTTTACTTCGATTCCTCTATGGGAAACGATAAAACCTAGAAGTTTTTCTGAGAGAACCCCCGAATACGCACTTTAATGGATTTAACTTTATTTTTTAAGTGCGCAGATTATCGAAAGTTTCTCGTAAATTTTCATGGAGCGTATGCTTTTCCTTGGAAACGACGACAATGTCATCCACATAAACGTGGACGTTTTTGCCTATTTGTTGCATGCATCTTTGCATGCAACGCTGGTATGTGGCTCCAGCATTCTTCAGGCCAAAAGGCATGGTTATGTAATAATACCTTCCATATGGCGTTATGAAAGAGGTTTTATTTGATCTTCTTCTTTCATGCGTATTTGATGATATCCGGAATAAGCGTCCAAAAAGCATAAAAGCTCAGAGCCAGTGATACGTCATAAACGTATCCTTAATTTCTGATGTTCCATGTTGTTTCCTACATGTTTGCTATACACTTTATGTCATTTTTATCAATTTTCCGGACTAACCTATTGACAAGATGCCACGGAGCCAGTTCCATGTTTTCTGCCGTTTTTAGTTTCAGAAAAGTTGTTCTGGAAATATTCTTGGAATTGGAAAATTTGAAGTCCGGAGGTCCTAGAATTCCTGAAGGTTCCACGGAGTCCCGAAGAGGCCCGGAGGGGGGCCACACCATAGGGAGGCGCACCCCCCCGGCCGTGCCATGGGGTGGTGTGGGCCCCTCGGGCCTCCAACGCCTTTGCCCTTTCGCCTATTTATACCCCCGATATGTCAGCCCTAAAAAGACACCACTTCGTCCTGAGAAACACCCGAGGCCGCTCATCCCGAGATCGGGAGGGTTCTGGAGCTCTCCCCGGCACCCTGCCGGGAGGGGAATTCATCACTGGAGGGGTCTACACCACCATGCCCTCCTCCAAACTGATGTGTGATACGTCTCCAACGTATCTATAATTTCTGATGTTCCATGATGATATTTTGCCAATTGCTACATGTTTTCTCCTTTTTTTATGTCATTTTTTATCGATTTTCCGGACTAACCTATTAACAAGATGCCACAGAGCCAGTTCCCTGTTTTCTGATGTTTTTAGTTTCAGAAAAGTTGTTTGGAAATATTCTCAGAATTGGAAAATTCAAAGCTCGGAAGTCTTATAATTCCCGAAGGTTCCAGGAAGTCCTAAAGAGACCCGGAAGGGGGCCTCGGGGGGCCCACACAATAGGGCGGCGCGCCCCCCCTTGGCCGTGCCAGGGGGTGGTGTGGGGCCCCCCAGGGCTCCACCGCTTTTGCCCTTTCGCCTATTTATTCCCCTCCGAAGGAAAACCCTAAGCACCTGCTAAAAAATCCCCAAAAATTTCCGCATCCGCCGCCGTCGTCAACCCTAGATCAGGGGGGTTCTGAAGCTGTCTCCCGGCACCCTGCCGGAGAGGAGATCATCACCGGAGGCCTATTCATCACCATGCCTGCCTCTAGAGTGATGCGTGAGTAGTTCATCCTTGGACTAGGGGTCCATAGCAGTAGCTAGATGGTTGTCTTCTCCTCCTATGCCCCAATGTTTAGATCTCGTGAGCTGCCTAACATGATCGAGATGGTTCTTATGCAATTCTATGTGCTTTATTTGCTGGGATCCGATGAATATTGAAATTATACCAAGTTGATTATAGTCTTCATTGCATATTTTATTTTTTGATCTTGCATGCTTTCCGTTGCTAGTGGTTGCTCTGGCCAAGTAGTTGCAAGTGACTCCAAGAGGGAGTATTTATGCTCGATAGTTGGGTTCATGCCTCCTTTTCTCCTCTGCTCGAGTGACAGAAACGTGACGGGGGAGGATGTGCTGTTGTCACTAGGGAGAAAACAGCGGTGTCAGTGCCCGCGTGCACAATCATTGCTTACATTACACACATTGCTTAATGCGATTATCTGTTGCTTGCAACTTAATACCTAAGGGGGTTCGGATGACAACCTGAGGGTGGATTATTATTCATAGATGTAGTTGGATTACAGTCTATGTATATTGTTGTAATGCCTGCACAAAATATCATAGTAGTCATCATGTCATGAATTTGCACTACGGTGCAGCCTCTATTTGTCAATTGCCTAGCTGTAATTTGTTCACCCAGCATGCTAGCTTTTATGGAGAGACACCACTAGTGAACCTATGAACCCCGGTCCATTTTTCCTACATTGTTAAACAAACCACTACAATTCCCTGCTTTCTTTACTTACTGCAAGCATACACCATTTTCCACACTATACGTCTAATCTTTGTTTTCAGCAAGACCGGTGAGATTGACAACCTCACTGTACCGTTGGGACAAATTATTTTGGTTGTGTTGTGTGCAGGTTCCACGTTGTTGCTGACACTGGTGAGGCGCCATCACCACCGTCAGTGGCATCAACCTTCCGAAGATCCTCTTTCTCCTACTGGATTGATAACCTTGGTTCTTAACTGAGGGAAATTCTTACCTCTGCACTAATCACACCCTGCTCTTGGGGTTTCCAACACACCAACCATAGCAACAAGAATTTCTGGTGCCGTTGCTGGGGATTTAATCATCATCAAGAAGTCTCCCCGTCAAGGCACCATCAACAGTTCGCATCAATGTGTGAGTAGTTCATCCCTGGACTACGGGTCCATAGCAGTAGCTAGATGGTTGTCTTCTCCACTTTGTACCTCATGTTTAGATCTCGTGAGCTTCCCTATATGATCGAGATCATCTTTATGTAATGCTACATGTTGTGTTTGCTAGTATCTGATGAATGTTGAATCCTATGTCTTCTGATTATCAATCTATCATGTTATCTTCATGCATATGTTATTTATGATCTTGCATGCTCTCCGTTATTAGTAGATGCTTTGACCATGTGGCTTCTGAACCGGTAGTGCGCCCTGCCATCTCAGCTGGTTCAACCTTCTGAAGTTGCTACTTCCTCCTACTGCTCGATTAAACCTTTGTTTCTTACTGAAGGAAAACTACATTTGTGCTCATCATACCTTCCTCTTGGGGTTTCCCAACGAGTGCAAGATCTGCACCATCAGCCAGTAGTGACATCTATTATTTGATTGATTCACGGTAAGGGGAACCTATCTTTTGGGCACAATTTTTTTAACTTAGTATAATCTATACACATCCTAAGGCTAATAGTATCTTTCTCCGAGACTAATACCGGATTAGCAGACCAATCGGTATGAATAACTTCTCGGATAAAATCAGCTGCTAAAAGCCGATTTTTTCCCTTTCCAATAGCCTTCCGTCTTCTTCCGTCAAAGCGACGGAGACCTTTTATTGATGGGTTTTGATCCTGTAATAACCTTCAGTTGGTGCTCAGCAAGCTTCCGGGGTACACCTGGCATATCAGCAGAACACCAGGCGAAAATATCCCCGTTCTCGCGGAGGAACTTGATGAGCTCGCTTTCCTATTTGTTAGTTATTCCGGTTCCCACCACGACGTATTTAATCAGATCTTTGGGGTCCAGGATGACCTGCTTTGTATTCTCAGATGCTTTGAAGCTGCCAGCTGGCTTCCAGCTTTCTTTTCCTGCGGGCATTTCTGTCGGTAATACATCATTTGCCAGCTCTTTTAGTTCCTCCTTTGCTATAATCTTCTCAACAGAAAGGGCGTTTCCCAACTCTAGCTCATTTGCCAACACGAAATATTCTTTAATGGTGATTCCTCTGCCTCTTGGCCCTGGTATTTTCAGCTTGTTGTAGATGTAACATGACCTAGCCATGAATTTGGCGAAAGCTGGACGTCTCGCATGGTATACGCTCGAGCGAAACTACCTCAAATGAGATCATCTCCTGGCGGAAGTGATCCGCCTTTACGAATGTTACTTCTAGGGAAATTTATCCTAGGGAGGTTGCTTGTCTTCCAGGAACAATGCCATGAAATCGTACATTGCTATTCTTGAGCTAGATTTGTGATAGATGCAGTTTCTTAAGAGTACTTAAGTACATTATGTTGATGCTCGATCCTCCATCCATCAACACTCTCCTGAGCCTTGTGTTTTGCACAATAGGGATTACTATCAGGGCATGTGTGCCAGGTTCCGGGATATTACCGGGATGATCTGACTGATCCAAAGTAATTGGCGTCGTTGCATATCTGAGTACTTTGGAGTTGGTGGAACAACGACCTTAATTTCTCGCCATGACAGCTTCACTTTCTTGCTGATGATGTCACAAGGAAAGTTAGGTTACATTCTCCTTTGACCCTTGGGAACTTAGGTTTGCCTTTCTGCCGCTCCTCCTGAATTTTGTCGTCAGTGGCAGACTCACTTTCATATTTTTAGCTTCTGACTTTTGTTTGTTGAACTTCCTCTTGGAGTTCTTCCCTTTGCTCCCAGTTCCAGTGCTGCTCTTCATGTGCTTGTTAAGCCGGCATTGCTGGTTTGTATGGTTTGGCTTTCCAAACTGTGTGTGATGAATACAAGGTTCCCCTTTGATCTTTTACCACTCTTCTTTAGAGTAGGAGATAGGCTCCCTGCTTTCCGCGCTTTTGCCTTTCCATCTACTAGAATTTTTTTTCCAAAGGCAACATTTACTTCTTTGGGATTTTGCTGCACCTCTGGAGTGGTTTTATTTTTAGAGCGAGATGTCTTTTTAGCTTGTATCAGTGCATCAATGTTTATGCCTCTTGCTCGAATGTTGTCTTTGACCGTGATGCGTGTGTAACACACGTTCGTTGGGAGACCCCAAGAGGAAGGTATGAAGAGCACAACAGTAAGTTCCCCTTAGAAAGGAACCAAGGTTGAATCGATCGGTAGGAGAAAGAAGCAACTTCCGAAGGTTGATGCAGCTGAGATGGCAGGGCACACTACCGGTTCAGCAGCAATGTGGAACCTACACAATACAATCAATTCACTTTGCCCCAACAAATCAGTGAGGTTGTCAATCTCACCGGTTTTGCTGAACACAAAGAGGTTAAACGTATGGTGTCAAAAATAGTATGAGAACAATATGAAAACAACAGTACCAGTGTGAAAACAGTGGAAGAAGTGGTTGTATTATCAGAATGAGAAAATGGACCGGGGTCCACAGTTCACTAGTGGTGTCTCTCCATGAAAGATAGCTAACATGCGTGGTGAACAAACTACAGGTGGGCAATTGATAGATAAAAAACATGCATGCCATAATGATTACTATGAGATTCATGCAGACATTACAACAAGATACATAGACCGTCATCCAAGTGCATCTATGACTAATAATCCACCCTTCGAATATCCTCCGAACAAACGTTGGGTATTAAGTTGCAAGCAACAGATTATCGCAGTAAGCAAAGTGTGTAATGTAAACAAAGTAAACATCGTTGTTTTCTCCCTAATGGCAACATCACATCCTCCATCTGTCATGTTTCTGTCACTCGAGCACAGATGCAAAGGAGGTTGAGACGTCTCCAACGTATCTATAATTTCTGATGCTCCATGATCATATTTTGCCAATTGCTACTTGTTTTCTCCCTTATTTATAGAATTTTTATACGTTTTCCGGGACTAACCTATTAACAAGATGCCAAGTGCCAGTTCCCTGTTTTCTGCTGTTTTTGGTTTCACAAAAGTTGTTATGCAAACATTCTCGGAATTGGACCCCACAAAGCCCGAAGTTGCTATTTTCCCCGTAAGCATCCAGAACACCGAAGATGAGTCGAAGACGGGCAACAGGGGGGCCACACCATAGGGTGGCGCGAGTCCCCCTGGCCGCGCCACCTATAGGTGTGGGGCCCCTGGAGCTCCACCGCCTTTTCCCTTTCGCCTATTTAAGCCCCCGGATGGAAAACCCTAGGACCTGATCAAAAATCCCCGAAAAGTTCCGCAGCCGCCGTCACCGTCAACCCTAGATCAGGGGGTTCTGAAGCTGTTTCCGGCACCCTACCGGAGAGGAGATCATCACCGAAGGCTTCTACATCACCATGCCTGCCACCATCACCGAAGGGATGTCGTATACAGTTTCGTCATCCTCGGTCCTATCTTCTTCCCAGTTGGCCTCGAAGATGAGTTTATCCTCGTCCTTCGGGCGATTGATGTGCTATTGATGCAAACATAAAGCACAGTGAGTTGAATTTCGGCTAAGTGGTTCTACTCAGAACAAGCGTGCAAACATAAAGCATATCAAGCTAAGGGTTCCTACTCGGAACAACATGCAAACATAAAGCATATCAAGCTAAGTGGTCCTACTCGGAACAACATGCAAACATAAAGCATATCAAGATAAGGAGCTCTATCCGGCACAACATGCAAACACGAAGCATATAAAGCTAAGGGGAGGTCTAATCAGTATCGAACACGGGTACTGAGTGTGCAGGGAAGAACACTAACCTTGGTAATGTGCTTGGTGCGGCTATACGGCACGAAGCCGTAAGCCCAGTTCTCGGTGAGGGTAGTCCGCATGATGGACTTGGCCCAGATGGCCACCTCTGCCTTGGTGAGCTCGAACATTGTGGTCCGAGTGCAGTCCCGAGGGCCTCCCATGTAGCACATCTTGTGTACTCGGTCCTGGAGTGGGAGCACTCGGCGCGAGATCCAGCAGGCGATTGGGTCATCCTGCAGAAGACCTAGTTCGACAAGTTGCGCCAGGCGCTTCTCTACCTGGACGACGTCAGGCACCATGTTCTTGGGATTATACCCCCAGTTCTGTCCGGTGGGCAGCGTGTTCACGAACTTGGGAAGCCCTATCCGGTCCTCGGCGGGTTTTCCTTCTTCGGGAGGAACGTTCTTCACGTACAGGAAGCTGCACTGCCACTTGCGCACGGTCTCCAATCCGAGAACCCGCGGGTGGTGCCCTGTGCTGTGTTGCAGCATCATTGCGCTACCCGTCTGGGTCATCACCATTTTTGAGTACCGCAGGATCTTCTGTGGATTGTGTGAACGGGAAGATAGCATTCAATGTTTATGATAAAGAAATTATTCGATGTTTCCCGAAGAGAGGCGAGGAAAGAGATAAATATATCACTCCATCACAAAGAACAAATTCAGTGAATGCTCTGAAAGAAGAGCAACCAAAGGTAAGAATGAAAATTAATTGCAAACGAGAGGGTTGACCATTTGAGAATAAGAAAAAGGTAAAACCTTAATAGGAAGAAACACCTCACAAACTTTATATGTTGATATTATTTATAGATGTTAATCTTGGTTGTGAGGAATGGGAACTTATTGTTTTTGAAGTGAACAAGACGAAGAAAAGAAGAAATGAGCAAAAGAGCAGAGGAAAATTACTTAACGAGACACAGTACAATGAATTTCACCGTACTAACTGACGTCTTGATTACTTATTTATTTATTTATTTACTATTTCGCATGTACCAATACCGAATATTTTTCGGACGTAGTAACGGGTCAGGGTACGGTGAGCACTCACCGCACCACTGACCATAGCGGCCAGACCATCCGCGAGCAATACAAGGGAGAATCACTTAATGAGTCATGGTACAGTGAATTATCACCATACCAGTGACCGTATCACGACAATTCCTGGAACCAGAGAGTCCAGTACCAACTTAACGAATGGCAGGATGGTGATATCCATCGTACCAGCGACCGTATTGAGCAAACCTTATGTATCTATGCAACGGAGTTATCACTTAACTCGTGGTGGTATAGTGAGATGCGATCGTACCAGCCACCGTACCAGAACACGAGGCAGGTATGTAAACCCTAAAACTTACGAAACGACCTCGGTACAGTGAGTTGCAACCGTACTACTCACCGTACCTGCCGCGTTTCGAAGATAAAAGAGAGGGGGCTGCGGGATTTATCTCCTAGCACCTCCAAACCCGAAAATACTTTTCTCTAAACCCTCCAAAACTCTGCCCTAAATCCTCCCAAAGCATCAATGCTTCACGATTTCGTACTTTTTATTTGGTAGGACTCCAAATAGGTAAGTTTCTCCTCCAATCTAAGGTTTAGTTTATCTGATATGTGGATATTTTCATATGTTTGCTAGAACTAGATGAGTTCTTGACCTAGATTCATCATAGAGATTTGTACATGTTAGGATTTTGTTTGAGCACATAGAATCATCTATTATACACCTGTGAATCATATGCCTAGTCTTGTTTAGTAAAAAAACAATAGAGTGTCATTTTTTTGCCCGAACTCATATAGTCAAAATTTATATTCTTAGGGCAATGGCATCCAAGAAGTTGAAGGGTGTGATGGGCAGCGGAAGCACCGTACCCAGCCATAAGAGTCCTAGGAAGGATCCCGCGTTCGAGATTGACTGTGAGGAGGTCAAGGAGTTGCGGAAGGGGATGAAGCACCGTGAGGTTGTTCCCATGAGGTGGGTACATTACCAGTTCCAATAGGGTGCTGGTCTTGCCCCTGACTTCATGGTGATGGTGGAATGCACTAGACTTGCATCCTTCACGCAAATCCGTGTTCCCACCTTCGAGAAGCTCACGCGGGAGTGCCACTCCACCTTATACAACAACATCCATAAGAAAGATGAGGAGCCACACTGTTGTTTCATCATCGAGGGGCAACAAGTATGCCTAACCCTTCAAAGCTTATGCGACATATTCAGTTTTTCGAACTACGGTACAAAAGTTTTAGAGAATGCTGATGATGAGCTTATCGAGATGGCACGTGTTTGGAATGAGATATCTGTTCTTCGTGATTATGACTATCTTAGGAATAAGATGTCTCTCATTCAAAACCCCACCATATGTTACCAAGCTATTTTTTTGCCAATTCAGTTTTTGCTAAGAAAAATGCAGGTGGACTTGCACACTTAACTGCAGCATTTAAGGATGTTCAGTTTAACTTTAGTGCACTTCTTACCCATGACTTTCACCTCCAACAGTCATAGACCAAGGGAAAAAATTGCTGTGGCAGAATTTTTACTCACATTGCTATGCAGGAGGGGATCAATTTTTATAACACTACGCCTGTTGTAGGCTCTGTCTTGATTGACCCCCAATATTTAGTTTATGCCAGTTATTTGAAGATTAACCCCGCTAACCGCAACACTTATCATTTTCGCATACGATTTTCTAGTAACAAGGATGACGAGGAAATCGTCGCCTTGCCTTTTCCACGTGCTTTTTCTTTGCATGGAAGGGGAACTCAAATAGACCGCGATAAATATCAAGTGGCTCGCCAAGAAGATGGACTGGACCCTCAGGAGCCATCTGAAGAAGGAAAGTGGGAGGAATACGCTGCCCGAGAGGAGCACCACCACCAGCAAGGAAGCGCATGGGGTGAGTGAGATACCAAGAACCACCACCGCCACAACAAGGACAAGGTAACTTCGTTGACTGCTCGGAGAACAATGAGCTCATGGGACGAGTGGGCGAGGTTGAGCAAGCACTCCAAGGTGTGTGCACCAACTTCGACTACCACAACATGAGCTTTGCCAATTTCATGAATTTGTGGGAACAAAACCCACCACCACACGGCGGCAACTAGTAGCCCAATAAGCCAAAAACCTAAGCTAGGGGGAGGTGAGAATCCTCCACACTTTTGCATTCATGTTTATTTCCCATTTTTATTTCTTTTGTTATTGTTTTTTTTGTTTAGCTTGTTTAATATTAGCACTTGCATTCATATTAAAAAACACAAAAAAGTTAGAGTAGTTTGTTTATCGTTGCTTTTATCAAAAATACAAAAAAAATAAGAGTACCCTTTAATTTGTTTTTTCTCTTATTGAAAACCACAAAAAAATTAGTTAGAGCTTTTGTATATATTCCTTTTCTTTCTCTTTGTTTTTGTTTTGTTTTTGTTTCATAGATAATCTCAGCTCGTGTGAGATAGCAAGGAAAAGAAAATGAAAGATGGGTAGAACAAGGCACCAAACTAGCAAGAGGAGGTATGTCACTCTCGTTTTCCTAGCTCTTGCAAGATTAAATATATGATATTATTATTTGTTTGGTTACACCTAGAGCTTGTTCCCCATCTAGTTCGTTAGTTCTAAGAATATTTCCTTCAATGCTAGTCTCACTATTTTTAATTTCATGAACGACGCACTATCCAAAGTTCAGAAAATTTTATTGATCATCTTTTGTGAATGAGCTGAAGAGAAAGAGTGAAATATAGCTCATTGGTGTTGAAATATGAATTTGATCTATCCTCCACACTGTGATATTTAAAGATTAACTTGTTATTGTTAAACTTGTACTACATACCTTGTGAACTGTTGGTGTTATTATATAAAAATTAACTTCAACCATTAAATCCGTTGAAAGCCCATGGGTACTATTTTAATTGTTACTAAGACCACTACTCTGCTGACCAATGAGCAATGTACCACGAGTGATAGTGTTGACTATTCCTCTAGCCAACGAATGATCTACCTGGGGGAAATCCTGGATATCGGCTATGAGCAGAAGGGATCTTGTAACGGAAACCGTTATAAGTTGCCACCTCAACACTTGACTCTCACATCTCAGTTATGAGTGGAAAGATGATTGTAGTTCTTCATCACTACGTCATGCAATATAATTGGTCTAACCATCTTTGTTATTTTAACACCAAGCATAGTTTACCTGTCTTACTCTGTTAACCAGTTAGAAAGGCAATGAATCCAATTTTGAAACTTTAAAAGTGGAGGAGAAAATTAAAATTATATGCTTTGCATCAATGTTTTAACAAGAAGAATTATTCATGCATCCAAAAAAATTTTACTCTCATTAAGCAGAGGAGATTTTTATTGTACCTCACAACCTATAAAATCTTGAAACTATTATTTTAAGAAATGTTATTTTAGTTAACGAATTATTGCGCGGATAGGCACCGAGTGTCTAGGATGCAACCAAGCAAATGTTATTATCATTCTATTTAAAACTGCAGGAATTATGAAGAAGGGAAAAGCATATTACCTTGAGTTAATTTGAGTTCTTGTTAACAACCATGTTACTTTTTTGTTTTCTTTGTTATATTACTCGGGACGAGTAATGGTTCAAGCTTGTGGGAGTTGATGGCTCTATTTTTTGTGTTATTTTCTCTAGCCATTCCCACTTGTTTTATTGGATTTTCATATAGTTTTCACTCCTACACTGACCCAAATATTGCTATGTTTGGAGATGTTTCATTTCTTCATGGAGATTTCAGGAATATTACTAAAAGGGAAGTAAATGATGTATATTAATGATAATTGGAGGAAAACAAGCAATTCTGGGAAAAATCAAAATTAGAATTAATTTGCAGAGGCATTTAACGACCTCAGTACGGTCACTCCGACCGTACCACTCACCGTACCGCATGCCACCGCCTCCAACACACCAAAAGGGACAACTTTCGTGAAGAGGCCAGGGACGTAAAACAGACGCAGCCGCCACCAGAAGAGCTAGAAGGAAGAAGGAGATGCGGAGAGGATAAGCCCCGTCTGATCCTGTCAGGGATCACCATCTTCAACACCATCCACCACACCATCCATTCCACCATCCCATAGACATATTGAGATCATCACTGTAATAAGTTTAGGGTTTTGGGAACTCTCCCGTAGATTGAACTCTAGTTTGATGTGCGTTGATCCGAAGATTATTGTGGCTTGCTACGGTAATATAGAAATGCACTTTCCACTTTCAATTGTCGAGTCCATGTTTGCTAACTCTCTCATGTGCGAGTAAATCCCTGTAGGCGTGGGAGATGAAGGGGATTGGTAATATGTGTTTGTGATAATTTATTCCATCTTATATGTGAAGTTTTTTCAATATTGTTTAGAGGAATACGTGTTTACGGTGTGCATAATACTTGTTATCTAGGGGCCCGGGTAGCATGGTACTAGTAGAGACCTATGTAAACATATACTTGTTGTTCAACAATTCTGCGACCTCCTATGTGACAGGTGGAGATATCAATGAGGAGTGAAGACATCGAGAGGATCACGATAAGCCATCAAACTTAATGCATTGGTCTAACCTATTGGTTTTAAATAGCTAAACTGACCATGCAATGGAACAGGGAAGTAAGACAATAGTGATAAACAAAGCCAGACATATGGACGTTTAACTATTTCAGGGTGACTCGCCTACCGACCATTCAATAGAAGAGAATATCTATCACATATACGCTACCTCCATCAAACACATTCACAAGAACCATGAACACGAAATCTCTCAGCGCCTACTTCATCCAAAAGAAATACAACACAACTTTACCGTATTTCTTTCTTTTAGTTATTTATTATTAGTAAGTTATTTCGTTTTTATTTCCACACAACTCGCCCTCTGTTTTTTGCAGGTTTAAACGAATTAATATTTCTATGAGTCAATTAACATAAGTTTGACACCTTGTCTGTGTGACAAAGGTAGCCTTAAAATTTTTTACCACATCATCTCTCTGTGCGATCGATATAAATCGGGAGATCATACTTCCACGAAATGATGCTTTAACGAACCTGTGCACTTGCACTTATCACTAGTTTCCGAGATCATGTACTAGACACCATAGTAGCGGAAGAGGTGTTGATGACAATGTCGATGAAGCTTGTAGAAGATCCTCACGCACAAGCATGTGGATGAGGATGTTGCCGACTCCCCGTTTCCGACACAGGGATCCAGCAGAGTGAGGGTCTCACGTGTTACCCCTCTGAGAGTATGCACACATACGTCGGGGCAAATTCTGCAGGGCTTTGCCGTCTAGGACTTAGCGTTGCATGTGTATATGAAGGTGGAGTTCTCAACACATGAGAGAGAGAGAGTAATTATAAGCTAGGTCTAATCGGGAGAGGAACACCTCAACCTAATTAGAAGAAGCTCTAATCCAATTAGAGGAAGCTCTAATTAGATTGCTCTAATTAGTATTCTAATTATTAGAGAAGTTCTAATCCAATTATAAGTGTCCTCATTATAAGCTCTAATTAGTCTTCTAATTATTAGAGAAGCCTCTAATTCAATTAGAAGTGCTCTAATCAAAAGCTCTAATTAGTCCTCTAATTCTTCTAGAGAAAGAGAGGGAGAGGCTTGAGAGCCAATTGTGTGTTCTCTAAAGAGAGGAGGGGTGGGGATTATATTGTGGGTCAAGGGAGGGCTCCTGCCATGTGGAGGAGGTGGGTTTCCCCTCCTCTCCCTTGGCGGCACCAAGTCTCCTAGGAGACTTCGGATTGGACTCCCAAGTGGAGTCCAATCCCCCTCCCTTTCTTTTTTCTTTTTCATTTTACCACTCATTTATTTTTCAAATAAATTAGGGAAAATATACCGGGAAAGCAAATGGACTTTGTGAGATCATGGTCCCACCTGACATCCCCTAAAATTAGGGTTTACCCAGAGGAGGACATCTGCCCCCCCTCCGGCACTGCTCCCATATATGAAAAGTCCCACGAAACTCTTCCGGAACCCCGCGACCCCTATAGATAAAATCATCGATATTATCTAACGATGTCAGAAATATATTTCGACAACCCGGGACATCTCATGCCCCACTGCATTTGCTCCATAAAGCGTGCAACCTCAATTTCTCTTTCATAAGAACTTCAGAGTAAATTTCGGTAGTAATATAAACAGTTTCTATCATTACGAGACGTCTTATGCCCATGTTATAAATTCTCTCTGGTATATAAAATATATCTATCACTCAGAAACATTGATCTGGTGATACTCCTAGTTGATCCGGACCTACCGATATACACAAAAATAAGCCCAAACTTAAGTGTGTTTCCCCTACAGGTTTGATAGTGTGTGGACATGAAAGTGGAAACTATTTAATTTTTAATAATCAATAGAGGGGCCATGGAAAACCATATTTCCCCCCACATACTAAACAAATAAACTGCCGAACTTGTTGGTTATTATACAAATCTCCCATTACTCACGATACCGAACTTACCCGAGACTGTTGATTCCGTTGTCTGTGAAACAATCTCTAGTTCACCAATACTTTTGTCTCGTCTCGTTAATCGGTAAGTTTCCTATTGCTTGTTACTGTATTATGATATCTCATGTGATGTATGATCATCATGCATTTTCTACAGAACTTATGGATATCAAGAATACCGAGTGGGCCCAGGTATGTATCTCTCTTTTTACGAGGAGTAATTCCCATCTCAGAACATCGAGGTAATATACTCCTTTAGAATTACCAGTAGCTACCTTTATGTTTACCCAGTTTACAGTGTGACCCTTGATAGCACCAAAATAAAACCTCCAGGATATGTTATCCCGATAACCTCATGGTCAAAGGATGCATTGTAAGATAACTATGATGTGATATGATTCTAAATCCAAAGATGTCTGAGTGGAATCTCTTAGCATATCAATCTACTTAGGGAATACCCAACCATATTGTTCCCTTCCAACAATATGCTATTCATTGATGTTGACATAAACAATGTCCATGACCAGGTAAACATAGTCATGAAATATCCAATGAATTAGTCATAAAAGGCAAGACTTGGGTTTGTTTCTGTGTTCATGTTACTACACATGAGCCTGATTTTTTCTCTGAATCTCATATTCAAGAACCACGTCAGTTATAACATAGTAATATGAATCATAATTATGAAACAAATGTATAAATATTATTGCCTTTTGGGCATACATCCAAGAGTCGTCCACTTGCACAACTGACAATAATCCGTTTGCATAAGTCTATCAAACATCTAGGAGATGTAAGTGAACACTCATGTAAACATTGTGTTAGAGACATTTGTCATCAACCCCTTCTGAGGTCATATGAACCATTTTGTATTATGAAGAAACTCTTTTCTTTCATATTACCCCTTGATCATAGGATCAACTGCAGTCTAGGCTATTCTAGGTGAAACCTTGATAATTCAACTAATAATACAGTTTCGCCGTTTTCACAAATCATCCTGCATATTTTGTAAAGGACCACACCTAGTCCATATAATGAACCGATAGCCAAAATATTAGAAGTATTTAAACTTCTACCCTTTACTGCTATTGTTGTAGTGGTCGTAAATGTATGCTTAAATAAATTAAGAAATTCTAAAACTTGTTATTCCTATAATCACAAGATTATATCTTAATTCTTGGTCAATGCTTATCAAAAAAAGTTATTTCTTAAAATGTAACTCTTACGTTATAATCCTTATTCTCCATTCTGTTTGAAGAAACATCTTCAAAATATATTTGAGGAGAATACTCATAATAATTTGGAGCTAATTGAACTTTTATCAAATTAAAATTTCCAACAATTATTAATTTTTTTCTATGTTTTGACAGAATGCATCGTTTAGGAATTTCTACTATGATCATTAATGAAAAATCATTTGATCATTACTCACCAATGTTTTTCAACATTAGATCTTTCACTCGAAATCTCAATTTCTCCTGAGAACGTAGTTCTCCCAAGTTTTAATTTTTTCATTTAAAACTTCATGCATATATCTGATAACACTTATATTAATTTTCACTCGGCATTTTAATTCTCTGTGAATTATTAACTTTGCTATTTCATGTATCTTAGAAAATAATATTTCAATGATACATCTTTTTTTGTCAAACAAATCTTTAATGATTTCTAATACTTTAGATATCATCAAAATAACCCCCACTGACTTTAAAAGAAAACAAGACTTGTATAACTTTCCATGAAGTCAAAACAACTCTTGTTTTACTTATATTGACACTCCAAATTTTATACCAACTGGTTTTTATTTGTATAAACAAATTTTGCCTTGTATAATAAATTTTGTGTTTAACAAAAACTCTCGAGTTGTACTTAGTACACAAACTCGATTAATTTTCCTTCAAATGAATTTGTTTTTTGTTATTTTATCATGCAAACTTATTATACATACCGATAAAGCTTAGCTACAGATCACCAGATCTTTAGTAGTCAACTCTTAATTTTTTTTCATAAAACCATTTAGGCCAAAACAAGCTTTATGATCCCTTTATTCCAAGAGGAATTTTTTCAAGT
Source organism: Alopecurus myosuroides (assembly GCA_028641055.1). Classification (NCBI taxonomy): domain Eukaryota; kingdom Viridiplantae; phylum Streptophyta; class Magnoliopsida; order Poales; family Poaceae; genus Alopecurus; species Alopecurus myosuroides. The sequence goes on from CM054058.1 coordinate 225,010,744, forward strand.
TTCTCAACTTGAACTTAACGGATAAAATACTTTTTGACTCTAAGTCATTTGGATATTTCAGCCCTTCTATTATTTTTACTAATTACATGCTCATCCTTTATTCAAGTCGCCCTCAAACTTTTATGTGATTTCATGGTTAAGTTTTTTTTTTGATAAGTAGCCATGCCTCAGACCGCAATGGTTCTCGGTTTTACTCTAAAAGAATTGTCAATTGGAATTGTTTTCGCTTGCACAACTCTGATAACTATTTCCGGAGATTCATTAATCTCTTCAAGAAATAGTATCCTCCCACTAAATTCAATAAGGAATTAATTCCTTAAGAATCACAAATCCATAGCAACAAAATTTTCTCACGTATACGGTGGTTTTCAATTAGGATTTCCAATGTAAAATTGGAACAACCAACAAATTATAACTTTGTTCTTTTAATCTTAGAATCAAGTTTCAATAATTTAGAAACTTTTAGATTCTAAGACTAATGTGTCTCTTTATATTTGTCTTTCAAAACTATGGCACATAGTAAAGACAATAAATTTGTGCTAAAATAAAGTTTAAGTTAGTATACTATTCCATGGGTAATATTAAGAACTTATTTGCGAAGGAATCCTCCTTAGTGTTTGACTTTATATTACTCGGTCAAATATGACTTGATTTTTTTTAAGACATCACTAAGACATAACTTCTATTTTTTTCAACAATTTCAAAGAACTTACATGGTTGAAGCCAAAGTCTACTAGAAAAAAATATCTCCACTTTGCAGCTTGGATGGATAACTTCATTTTAGCTTTAGGGCTTGGTTTTACATATCCATGGTAGAGGTGATTCGCTGGCTAAAATTCAGGGCCAAAGGGAAGTCTTGATGCTAGCTGCATCCGTAGATAGCTTCTCTTGGGCGCAACCCCTCCCCCTCTGAGCCGCTCCCGCGAGCGGACGGGGGGAATGCTAGATCGAGTGTCGCTAGCCCCCTCCCTTACCTTCCCCTCGCCGTCGCTGGGCTAAGCCCACGCGGCGTCGGCAGCGACGCGGGCACTGCGGTCGGCAAGGGCATGGCCCTTGCATGGGGCGTCATGACGTGGTCATCCTGTGGTGGCTTGGTGGCTACATGGATCTGACGCATCGGCGGCGGCAGCGCCTCAAGTGCGGGCGAAGTCGTGGGTGGCGTGCTCGGTGGTTCGGGTGGTTGGAGGAGGTCGGGAGCGTAGCGGAAGGTAGACTGACCGCCGCGGTCGTGGCGGGCACGGTTGGCGGTGGCGCTCCGATCTGGTGAATCTCCGAGGAGGTCTTTGGCGGTGGTTGGTAGGGTTGTGCAGCATGCAGGTCGCCCAAGGACCCTTGGGCTAGCTAGTGACCACGGCCCGAGGGCGGCGTGGTGATCGGCGAGTGGTGTGCCATGACGATGGTGCGGGTGTTGCTCCGTCGACACCTTGTGCTCGGTGTAGAGGTTGTGAGGGGTGGCCAAGGGGAAACCCTTGCTCGGGGTCTCTCGGACCGCGGCGACGTCCACGGACGCTGCCTCCTTCTTGGAGGTGTCGCGGTGGCCTCTTTTGCTCCTTCTACCACTCCGGATGAAAATTCAAGATCCCTGGATCGGGCGGTGGCGGCACTCCGATGTCGTGCTCTTCTTGAAGACGCCGCTTTGGAGTTCACGGCATGTTGCTCTCCAGAGGTGGCAGGACGACCTTCGTCTTGCTGTTTCTGGCAAAACTTGCTCATTTGCTCTTCACCTTGGACTTTCTATGCTTGAGGCACCAGGTTGCATGTCTTTAGCTCTGAACAGTGGCGGTGTTGATCCAGGTAGTGCGATTAATTGGTGGTGTAGTTCGTCTCGGCGGTGTGCCGCGTGTGTTGGTGTGCCCGTGTCCCCAGCTCCGGCCCGATACCTCTGCCCGTCTTGTGTGTGCTCGCCCTTTTCGGCTTTGTCCATTTTTTGTTCACATGTAATCTTCTCGGTTGCCTTGTGCCTTGTGTGTGCGTGTAGTGTCGAGTTGTATGTTGGATTCAGCCCTATGTATCTCTCTCGCTGTTGACGGCGTTATCAATTTAATGTCAGGCCTTTCAGTTGGCCGGTTATCTAAAAAAGATAGCCTCTCTTGAGACCTACTGTTTTTTTTTTCTCTTTTTTCCCTTTCTTTAAATGTACAAAACTCTTGGAGTGTTTAGTTCTGAAAATCAATAAAAATACATACAGCAGATCAGTCCTGTTGTTTTCCGTCAATTTTTTTTCCAAGTTTGCTAAAAAAAAAGTGTGTTTCCCTTAAATTTACTTGGCCATCCATGTAAATTCTATATTGCATCGATCTGATGCAAAGGCTGGGTTTCCATTTCAAAAAAAAAAAAATGTAAATTCTATACGCGCTCCTTATCCAGGAAGATACTGACAAGTGATGACTGATTGGGGACCGATAGCTCATTATCCGTCGTATATCTTTGTATCTCGAAGTTAACCTTGGGCCAACTGCAGTCTACGACTCTACGTGCGCACTGCTCACCAGAAGAATACGTGGTCTAACATCGACGCACCGGTCGCCGGTTTCCATCAAGCGTGCTTGATGCAGGACAAACGGATGGTAGCTATGTAAGTAGATGTGGATGTCCGATGGATGCACTCTCGCAACATCAATCGATCACCTCCCCTTCGAGGAAGGCACTGGATGATGCCAATCGAACTATGTTCCATGCGGCTCGAACTGACAGTTTTCTTTTCGATGCTAGGCCCAGCGCATCAATCATAGATGCACGATAAAGATTGCAGTGACAGACTAGCTCATTTTGTTGTTGGTGAAAATGCCAAGAGTGCATAGGAAAAAAAATATACGGTCCAATCCTGAATTCCTGATTCGCCTCGCCTGTATATATGCGGCCTCAAAGCCGTCGAATTAAAGAGCGGGATACGGCCTTCAGGTGAAGACAACGGGAGGAGCCTTAACAAGAGAACAACTAGCCATGTCTGGCGGCCTTCTCTTCTTCTTCTTGTTCTTCTTCATCTTTCCCTTCTCCATCGTCGCTGCCTCCACCAAGGAAGACCAGGTCATTATATCTACCAGTTTCTTTGCTTGTCTGTCAATTAATTAGCAGATTCCTCACAGATTTAGTTTGATTAGTTCATGGCAGGGACACTGCTATCCTTCGTGATGCTCCCTTCCATTCAGTTTTGCATGCAATCCTATATGTTTTCTTGACTTCTTTGCACAAGAAACTGATACTAAACTTTCATATTGGCGTTTTTAACAGGTCTATATAGTGTATCTAGGCGAGCACGCCGGAGCGAGAGCCAAGGAAGCGATCCTAGAGGATCACCATGCCCTCCTCCTCTCCGTCAAGGGCAGGTACGTCCACAGCGATTACTCGACGACGCGCATGCATCGTGGCGCCCTGCAGTACTCATACGCATGTCATCCTCTATTTGCCGTGTGATGTTGTACTGGGAGATGGACCAGCTAATCATTCACATCCTCGCTCTGTCATTCACCAGCGAGGAGGCGGCACGGGCGTCGCTACTGTACAGCTACAAGCACAGCCTGAACGGCTTCGCGGCTCTTCTCTCCGAAGAAGAAGCCACCAAACTATCAGGTAGTACATGGACATACAGTAACAATACAGAGATGTTTTACTTGGTATTTTGTCCACTACTGCTACGGTGTTACCTACACTACATTGTCTTTGTATATCCTGCAGCGAGGACAGAGGTGGTGTCTACCTTTCGGAGCGACGGGAGATGGTCCCCTCACACCACGAGGTCTTGGGAGTTTCTGGGCTTCGAGGAAGGCCTCAGAGGCGTGCACAGCAAGGAGCGGCTGCCGTCCGGCGCCAATGCCGGCGAGAATGTCATTGTAGGCATGCTGGACTCCGGTAAGAAGGCTCTATCCATCTGCTGAATACGAGTAGCATCCATGCTTCCGGCCAATCAACGGATTCGGCATCATGTGATCGCCTTCACGTGCTGATAATTTGTTTGATCAGATCCGTGACACGCAGGGGGAAATTATTGAGTCAGCTCTCTGACTGATTAACGAATACCATTACAAATCAGTGTTTTTTGGGTGATAGGGATTTGGCCGGAGTCGAAGAGCTTCGACGACGAAGGGCTAGGACCAGTGCCGGCCCGGTGGAAGGGAGTGTGCCAAGGAGGAGATTCCTTCAATTCATCCTCCTGCAATAGGTCAGCCACTAGCACTAGTTTATCACACGCAGACATCCGTACATAATTCCGCGCATCGCATCCTGCATTCCTGGCCATGCTTTCTGTCGGACTTAGAGGGATATATCGGTCTATGATACTCATCGAGGCTTTGTACCTTTCTTGCTCGAAAGAGGGGCCATACGCATGGCATCTTCCATGTGTTTTTTTTTTTGGCAAGAAATAGAGGCTTCATTTTATTTTGAGAAACACACTACGCAACACTTACAAACACATGCAAGCACGTACATCATAGAGAGTGGGTCGGTACATTTCGAGGTTAAAATTTTAGAGAAAAGGAAGGATTGCCGCATCGGGGCAGCGGCAGGCCTAGAGTTTTGTTAATGGGTATTCATTATAAGGAAAATTATCAAGAAAAGTTGAAAATATAGTGATAAAAACAGTATTTGCTGCCAAGAAAAGCTGATGTGCATTCACTTGCGACAACCAACTATACCGCCACCTGCTTGTGTTACCGCTTGGGTGGCTTTTTATAAAAAGTAAAGCAGATTTGTTGCTCTATCTTATGATTTGAAAAGTTTGTACAAAATTTTGGGTATTCACCTGCATATACTTGAATACATGTGTGCCCGCCACTGGCATCGGGTGATACAACCGAGTTTATCATGCGTTTCTGCATAAGAAAATGTATATAATTCAACAAGTTTGAACTATGAAAAGCAAAATGAAAAGAAAGTGTGACCTATCCGAAGACTATGGCATCATTCTGGAATCTGAACGCCAGCGACCATGAACATGGTGGAGAAGGAGGCCGACCTCACTCCAACTTACTGTACCAACTCCCATTAGTGTGCTTCCACGACCACAAGAATCAAGTTTGTAAACATACTCGAATTGCCCAAAAGGAACTGAACTAGTTAGAGAATCCGACGTTATTTCAGAGCCCATAGAACAAAATTCACGCGCACCTCAGCACTGAGGGAAGTTAACTCAACCTAGGACGATGTTGCCCACACACAAACTTGCATGAGTAGAGGAGCAGAGGACAGGCACTATTTTCAATGGACGACCACCCTCTACTCTCTCTGCCAATGTGATGTCCTTTGTTCCTCCTACCACACCTCTCTTCTCTACCACCGAGACGATATCTGCCCTTTCTCACCACACGACTAGCATGATCAGATGACTAGTGCAGAACACTTCCGCAACAATCATCGGTGTCACTAATGTTGTCTGCCACGATTGTCCTTTGTCTTCTCCGTCATCACGACAACCCCCCCCCCCCCCCCCCCCACCTCGCTATGGAATTAGGTACTTTCGAAGGAGAAACTAACCAGACGAGTGCCTTGGGCCCAACTGATTTTCACCCAATTTATGCAATTCATCTAAGATTTGAGGTGGTGTTTGTTAATTATCGACATAGTTAGAGGCGTGTGATTCCCTCATGTGAAATGTGTGTGCACTTTAGCTATGCCGATAGCTCCATGGTGGCGAGGTTAGAACGCCCTATAAGAATTTTTCACTAAATATTGCACGCTTTCCAAGTTAATGAATTAGTCCATTGCATTCTGCAACTTAGTGAACTAAAGTGTTCCCGTCCACATGTTCTATTGATCATGTCCCCTTCCTTCCCAACAATTGTACCTTGTCTTGGGGCATCTTGTGTACTCTCAACTCTGAAGACATTAAGAGGCTAATAACATTCAACAAGTTTGTGTACTCTCAACTCTGACCAAAATTCGCATTGTTAGTGTGACTTTTGGCTACTTTGGCAAACATTTTAAATCTTACATTGAGTAAGTAGATAGGGTGGGATTGAGTAAGCAGATAGGGTGATATTGTTCAAGGTTATTAGCCTCTTCACCTTCACCGGAAGAGTAATATCTCCGGAGTCGAGAGTATACACCAGCAGTTTACTAGCACAAATAAAGCATAGTCATCATGCCATCCTTGATTGCGTCCGAAAACACCTAGTAAAACTCAAACAACAATTTTTTCATCCTTTGACCTTTGTTATGCACAATTTTAGCTTCCCAACTTCATTCACTCCGGCAATACGATCAGGTGGGGACCATGGCGCTTCGACGTCGGTCTGTAGTTAGGGTTTGCCTACTGTTTTCTTGGGGCGCTATTGGGGTGGCGGTAGCGATGCCCGGGCAAATAAATCTGCCTCAACTTCACTCTCATACCGGCGGCGATCTTCGTGACGGCGTCTCGAGGTTGGTGGCAAAGTGTGATGTTTAGTCCTTTAGAACAGCAGTTTGGTCTTCTCGCCGTTTTTTCAGGCTTGGCCCTATCGATGTGAAAAACTTGGTTGTCGTCACCTTCCGACACATTGCTCAAGCACAAATTTCATATAACTAAACAGAAGGCAGAGGCAGATATGCAAGTACATCGACCTATCACCAAGATGGCAAGGCAGTGCCGACCAGAGCAGAACCACCACACACTACGATGTCAAAACTAGAATCTCCAGTATGGGAGCCTGCACGCTTCAACGGGTACCGGAGTGTGCACGTCCGAACAAAAGCTCGATAGTAGACTAATGGGCCAGTACAGGAGCAAGACTCCAGCTTGGTATCTTCTCGATTCACTCTCCACTGCGTAACTTGTTTTATATCTCCGGCTTGCGTGGCTTAGCATACGAACAAATACCCTGCGTTAAAGTAGCCTTTCTCTGAAGCAGCGGCAGCAGATTTGTTATGTTAATCCCGTGATAAAACAAGATCCCTGTCAGATGCAATGTTACCGCTGCCGAGTGATCGCCCAGGAGATTATGCAAACTTGTTTAATCAGATCGTGCTTTCTGCGTACGCAGGAAGATCATCGGCGCGCGATACTACGTCAAGGCCTACGAGGCCCACTACGGCGGGTTGAACACGAGCAACGCGTACCGCTCGCCGCGCGACCACGACGGGCACGGCACCCACACCGCGTCCACCGTCGCGGGCCGCGCCGTGCCAGGCGTGGCGGCGCTCGGCGGGTTCGCGGCCGGCACGGCCTCGGGCGGGGCGCCGCTCGCGCGCCTCGCCATCTACAAGGTGTGCTGGCCCATCCCAGGGCCCAACCCGAACATCGAGAACACCTGCTTCGACGCCGACATGCTCGCGGCCATGGACGACGCGGTCGGCGACGGCGTCGACGTGATGAGCGTGTCCATCGGGGCCACCGGGAAGCCGCCGCCGCTCGCGAACGACGGCATCGCCATGGGCGCGCTGCACGCCGCAAAGCGCGGCGTGGTGGTCGTGTGCAGCGGAGGGAACTCTGGCCCCGCGCCGTCCACCGTGTCCAACCTGGCGCCGTGGATCCTCACGGTCGGCGCCAGCAGCATCGACCGCTCTTTCAACTCGCCCATCAGGCTTGGTAATGGCAGGGTGGTCATGGTAAGCGTGCTAAGAAGCTGCTTGTCATGTCACGTAAGTTTTTCTTGTTTTCATCTGGACTGGACTGACAAGTAGTTCGTGATTTACATTCATACCAGGGTCAGACGGTAACACCATATCAGCTTGCGCCTAACAGGACGTATCCAATGGTCTATGCAGCTCACGCCGCTGTTCCTGGCACTCCCGCCAACGTTACCAAGTAATAATGCCATAAAACTAAGCGTACAGAAATCCCTTACAAAAATTACAGTAACAATGCACACTTGCTAATCGAAATGCATGGTTCAAATTTTGTTATACCCGGACGCAGCCAATGCTTGCCAAATTCACTGTCGCCACGGAAGGTGCGAGGGAAAATCGTGGTGTGCTTGAGGGGGAGCGGCCTGAGGGTGGGCAAAGGCCTGGAGGTGAAGCGGGCGGGCGGCGCGGCGATCGTGCTCGGCAACCCGCCGATGTACGGGAGCGAGGTCCCCGTCGACGCGCACGTGCTCCCCGGCACGGCAGTCTCCATGACAAACGTCGACACCATTCTCAAATACATCAACTCCAGTGCGAACCCAACTGCGTACCTGGACCGGTCAAGGACAGTGGTGGTCGTGGAGCCGTCGCCGGTGATGGCGCAGTTCTCGTCGCGTGGACCCAACGTCCTCGAGCCCAGCATTCTCAAGGTACCCTACATCTACATGTGCAACGCCATGCATTTGGATCCTTGACAGCTTGTCCGAGTATCCGTGCTAACTGAAAGTGCGACAATTATGATATGAGCGCAGCCTGACGTTACGGCGCCAGGCCTGAACATCCTGGCGGCGTGGAGCGAGGCGTCGTCGCCCACAAAGCTCGACGGCGACAACCGCGTGGTGAAGTACAACATCATCTCCGGGACATCCATGTCGTGCCCGCACGTCTCCGCCACCGCCGCCCTCCTCACGGCGGCCCACCCCGACTGGAGCGCCGCCGCAATTCGATCTGCCATCATGACCACCGGTAATTCTTTTATTTTCTGCGAAATGACGATCGGCGCTGTGTCAAGCCTAAACACCAATCGTACTTGGTAACTTTTGCTCATCTCCTGTCAAAAAAAAAAACTTTTGCTCATCACGTGCACGTTTGTCTCGTGTTTGCAGCAACAACTAACAACGCGGAGGGAGGCCCAATAATGAACGGCGACGGAACGGTCGCAGGGCCCATGGACTACGGCTCGGGCCACATCAGGCCCAAGCACGCGCTGAACCCGGGCCTCGTGTACGACGCGTCGTTCCAGGACTATCTCCTCTTCGCTTGCTCTAGCGGCGGCGCGCAGCTGGACCGCTCCTTCCCGTGCCCGGCGAGCCCGCCGCGTCCGTACGAGCTCAACTACCCTTCCCTAGCTGTTCACGGCTTCAACGGGTCAATCACCGTTCACCGGACGGTGACCAACGTCGACCAGCACGGCGCGCATTACAGCGTCGCCGTGGTCGAGCCCAAGGGCGTCTCGGTGAAGGTCTCGCCGAGGAACCTCACCTTCGCGCGTACGGGAGAGAAGAAGGTGTTCAAGATAACAGTCGAAGCGAAAGGGAGAATGAGTCGGCGTGTTCGCCGGAAATATCTTGCAGGTTCGTACACGTGGAGGGACGGAGTCCATGTCGTGAGCAGCCCCATTGTTGTTCTTGTTGCGTGAACACCTCATCATGCTCGCCGAAATTTGAAGTGCTCAGATGTACTAGCTCATGGTAATGGTGACCATGACTCGAAGTTAGTGCAAAGTAAACCTTTTCTTCTCCTACAGCTGATCGATGTTGTCTGCAAAAACTCAGATGATGTACGATACTGATGATCTCAGCACACACTTAATCGGAGCAGTGCTTGAAAGGTACGGTCTTATTGGATTGGAGGAAATTTATAGGAATGTTGGAGCATTCTGATACTACATAGGAAAATTCAGAGGTCATGTAATTCCTACGTAAAATCTAATCATATGCCCTTCATTTCATAGGAACCTTAACACGAGCCAAGATTTATGCCCCAGAACTCTTTTTTATGGGTTTGGGCTCGGCATTTCCGGTTATCGTGAAGGAAGGTTGACAAAATTTTACAAAAATCAAATTTTCTCACAAAGGATTATTTTGGTTTTAAACTCCTTCTACTGGACACAACCTTGATAGTAGCGTAGCGGAACGCCTCCGTTTGGTCGTGTACGGTCACACCTGTTCACCGATTGAACCCTTCCTTCAACTTTTTTCCATAATTATGGGAGATATAATGAACACGGGCGGGGAACTCGAAATCTGGACCTCCGGGAGAGAACACCACATCACTACCACCGCCTTATGTTTTCGAACTGTACATATCACGAGAATACATTATTTAGCCAAGTTTTGGCATTAAAATTTAAAAAAAAATTGTAAGCCCATCTACCGGGGGTGCTCAGGAAACTCGGTTACCCGAGCAATTCAGAGTAAGTTTCTATATCTCTTTCGCCATGTACACCCATTACTTGAAATCTGGCTCCGCCCATGCCCTGCACCATCTGAGCTTTGCAGACAACATCGATCGGACTGGAGAGGTTTCATCGGAATCGGTCACATGTAGAAAAAAGGTTCACCTTGCACACGCTTGAGCGAAGCACTGCTTGAAAGGTACGGTCTTGTTGGATTGGAGGGGTTTCATAGGAATTTTGGAGCGTTCTAATACATAGGAAAAATTCACTGAAAACCCTTTGGAACATAGAATTGAGGTCATCAAAATTCAATGTATAATCTAATCATATGCCCCCCATTTCAGCGGAATCTTAACATGAGCGAAGATTTTGTCTTCGGAATTTTCTTTTTCGAGGGCCTTGGCATTCCTAATTACCCTGGTTATCGAGAAATTCTGGACTGTTACCGGAAAATTTTAAAAAACAAATTTTCTCACAAAGGATTATTAGCCGGTTCAAACCTTGTCTTTCAGTTTTTTCCATAATTATGAAGATTTGATCGTGTTCGGAAAGAATAAGACTCAAATAATGGGGCACGGGCGGAGAACTCAAAACCTTACCTCTGAGAGAGAACACCGCATCACTACCACCACGCGACGTCTTTGGACTATGTTGCAATTTTATATGGGCCTCACATGTCCAGCCCAGCTAAGCCCAATAAAAATTCTGAAATTGTCATGGCCCATTCATGAATAATACAAGTGGGGAGTGGGACTAGAGTTTAGTCCTATATTGCTAGTTTAGAGAGGATGGAACCACCTTATAAGGTGAGTCATTCTAGCTCATGTATGAGTTGGCAAGGCAATAGGAGAGGTGTGCCACACGAGCGCTCCTCCTCCGCCGCCCGCCTCGCCACACCTCGCCTCGCCTCGTCACGACGCGGGTTACGGGAATGAGCCGAGCCGAGATCATTTATTTTGCCGCTTGGAAAAACTAAATGAGTCATTAACTTGGTAATTAACGGACGTGTTAATTTCTAAACCGTTTCCTCTTCCGTTTCCTTCTGGATCGTGGAACCGAACCGACTCAGGCGTGGAGTTACGCCCACGTCTCTCCCAGCCCGCATATAAATACGTGCATATGGCAAACCCTAGCCACCACTTCGTCTTATGGTTTCGCACCGTTCCAAATCATTGCGCCGCCAATCAAGCCTTCTCCCTCCCTTCTTCTGGCGTGCACCGCGAGAAGGGACAGCAGGCCTTCGGAACCCCGCCTCTTGTGATCATGTACGGGAGAGGTGCGATCAGGTTTTTTGGGAGCGCACTCGCGCAACTGTTGACGGCGACTACTTCCCCAACGACGACTTCTTCCCAGACCTCGGCAACCTCTTCATCGACGACATGGGTGACAACATGGGCAACAACACAGGCGGTGCCGCTACCGTTGCATCGTACGTATCTCTATTCCATCTGTATGAAATATTACTGGAATTCATATGTCTAGTTCTTGCCGTAGATCGGATCTATTCTTCCATTGTGCTAAATATTTGCATGGTTAGTATAATTGCTACTGTCATGATTTACATAATACTATTTCGGATTAAATCATATGCTAAATTTCTTATATTTTCAACAATCCAAAAACCTGATCATAGGCAATTTGTTGCACCTGCACCGTCTATCATTGAGGCGACAAGGCCAAACCCTTTCAAGGGTGTGGACTATAAGAGGTGGTGCACGAGAGCAGTGCTATGGTTTCAAGCCTTGCACTGCTATGCGGCCACCAAGGGCAAGCCTGAGGGCGATCTCAATCCAGCATAGCTGGAGGCTTTTGAGAATATGGACACTATGTTTAAAAGTGCCCTCCTCGGTATTATTGATGATTCCATTCTGGATCCGTATATGTCGTTTGATAACGGCAAGGATATGTGGGCTACACTCAAGGACAAATTTGGAGTCTCGAATGCTGGAAGCGAGTTGTATGTCATGGAGCAATTCTATGACTACACGATGACTGATGAGCGTTCTGTTGTTTAACAGGCTCATGAGATACAAGTCACTCGCTAAAGAATTTGAGCACTTTAAGTGTATGTTACCGGACAAGTTTGTGGCCGGAGGCATTATTGCCAAGCTTCCATCTTCATGGAGCACCTTTGCTACTTCTCTGAAACACAAGAGACAGGAGTTTTCCGTTTCGGACCTCATCGGATCTCTTGATGTGGAAGATAAGGCGAGAGCAAAGGATACACGTGCTTGGGTTGCTGAGGTAGGTTCTACTACTCATGTGGTACAGAAGAAACACTACCCGCCCAACAAGGGCAAATATAACAAGAAGAAATCCGAGGGTAAAGGCAAACTCAATGGCAAGTTTAAGCCGTCACACTCTACCAACTTCAAGAAGAGGAAGGGGTCATGTCACGTTTGCGGTGAACTGACTCATTGGGCTCCAAAATTCCCAAGACGTTATGAGTTACAGCAGCAGGAGAACAACAGCAGGACCGCTAATGTTGTCATGGCTGACACTGAGATGAAGGATTCTGGGTACGGTATAGTTCCTACTATTCTTTCAGTTTGTCATTCACCTGAATGGTTAATTGACACAGGTGTCAATGTACATGTTTGTGCTGATGCTTCCATGTTCTCTTCTTATCAGGTCACATGGACTTCACCCGTGCTGATGGGGAACGGGTCACATGCTACTGTTCGTGGTGTTGGTACGGTCGATCTGAAGTTTACTTCGGGGAAGGTCGTGCGACTGAAGAACGGTTCTCATGTTCCCTCCATCAATAAAAATCTCGTCAGCGGCTCACGTTTATGTCGAAATGGTTTTAAGTTCGTTTTCGAGTCTAATAAAGTTGTAATTTCTAAGTATGGACAATTTATTGGTAAAGGATATGAGTGCGGACACTTGTTCCGCTTGTCCTTGTCAGATATTTGCACCAAAGTTATTAATCATGTTTGCCACGATAATGATTCTGATGTTTGGCATTCACGACTTTGTCATATTAATTTTGGTTGCATGACGCGATTAGCAAATATAAGTTTAATACCGAAATTCAGTACTATTAAAGGTTACAAATGTCAAGTGTGTGTTCAAGCTAGGCAACCTCGCAAATCTCATAAGACTGCGGAGGCGAGAGACTTGGCACCACTAAAACTTATACATTCTGATCTTTGTGAGATGAATGACATATTGACAAAAGGTGAAAAGAAATATTTCATGACACTTATTGATGACTCCACTAGATATTGTTATGTGTATCTTCTGAAATCTAAAGATGAAACTCTAACTTATTTCAAGAACTATAAGGACGAATCTGAGAACCAACTTGATCGTAAAATTAAACGGGTTAGGTCTGATCGTGGTGGAGAGTACTTTTCCAACGAGTTTAATTCGTTTTGTGCGGAACATGGAATTATTTATGAGAGGACGCCTCCGTACTCACCTCATTCAAATGGGATGGCTGAAAGAAAGAACCGAACGCTGTCTGATTTGCTTAACGCCATGTTAGATATTTCGGGTCTCTCCAAGGCATGGTGGGGGAGGCACTAATGACTGCGTGTCATGTCCTAAACCGAGTTCCCACAAAGAATAAAACCATTACTCCATTTGAGCAATGGGAAAGTAAAAGGTTGAAACTCTCCTACCTACGTACTTGGGGTTGCTTGGCAAAAGTCAATATACCAATTTCGAAAAAGCGCAAGCTTGGACCTAAAACCATAGATTGTGTTGTTCTGGGCTATGCTTTTAATAGCATTGGTTATAGATTCTTGATAGTAAAATCTGAGGTATCCGACATGCATGTTGGTACGATTATGGAGTCGAACGATGCGACTTTCTTTGAGAACATATTTCCTATGAAGGATATGCCTAGCTCATCAAATCAGAAGAAACTTGTTTCATCTAGTCAGGAATTAGCTGAGATTCCTGAGAATCCCGAGGAGGATGGCAATGAAGTTCCTGTAAGAAGCAAGAAGCAGAGGACTGCAAAGTCCTTTAGTAATGACTTTATTGTGTACCTCGTGGATGACACACCCATGACCATTTCTGAAGCCTATGCATCTTTTGATGCTGACTACTGGAAGGAGGTTGTCCGTTGCGAGATGGATTCCATCTTGGCTAACGGAACCTGGGAAATCACTGATCGTTCTTATGGATGTAAACCTGTAGGATGTAAGTGGGTGTTCAAGAAAAAGCTTAGGCCTGATGGTACTGTTGAGTAGTACAAGGCAAGGCTTGTGGCCAAGGGCTATACCCAGAAAAAAGGAGAAGACTTCTTTGATACTTACTCACCCGTGGCTAGACTGACCACTACTCGTGTGCTACTTTCACTGGCTGCCTCACACGGTCTTCTCGTTCATCAAATGGACGTAAAGACGACTTTCCTTAATGGAGAGTTGGACGAGGAAATTTACATGGAACAGCCAGATGATTTCGTAGTACCCGGTCAAAAAGGCAAGGTGTGCAAGTTATTGAAGTCATTATACGGCCTCAAGCAAGCACCTAAGCAATGCCATGAGAAGTTTGAAAGGACTTTGACTGCTGAACGATTTGTTGTAAACGAAGCTGACAAGTGTGTGTACTATAGCCATGGTGGGGGCGAGGGAGTTATTCTATGTCTATATGTCGATGACATATTGATGTTTGGGACCAATCTTGATTTAATCAAGGAAGTTAAGGATTTCTTGTCTTGCTGTTTTGAGATGAAGGATCTAGGAGTAGCTGATGTTATCTTGAACATCAAGCTGTTGAGAGATGATAATGGTGGGATCACACTACTTCAGTCTCACTATGTAGAGAAGGTCTTGAGTCGCTTCGGGTATAGTGACTGCAAGCCTTCTTCAACTCCATATGATGATAGTGTGTTGCTTCGAAAGAATCGACGAATTGCTAGAGATCAACTGAGGCATTCTCAGATTATAGGCTCGCTTATGTATTTGGCGAGTGCCATAAGGCCTGACATCTCTTTTGATGTGAGAAAATTGAGCCGGTCTGTTTCCAATCCGGGATATGATCATTGGCATGTGCTTGAGAGAGTTATGCGCTATTTAAAAGGCACTGCGAGCTATGGAATTCACTATACCGGAAACCCGAGGGTTCGGGAAGGATATAGTGATTCTAATTGGATATCTGATGCTAGTGAGTTTAAGGCCACTAGTGGTTATTGAAAGCAAAGTATGGGCACCTAGAGGGGGGTGAATAGGTGCTACGACCAATTTTAATTTTTCTTAAAGTTTAGGCTTGACAAGAAGGTAAATTCTCTAGATAGTGCAACTAGTGGTGAATTTACCTATATGACAAGACAAGCAATTAATGCAACAAGTACAAGTAAGTAAAGAGAGGGAGGAACGAGGTAACCGATGGAAGCACACGGAGACACGATGTATTTCCGAGTTCCTCCTTTTTAGGGGAGTACGTCTCGTTGGAGGGGTGTGAGCTCGCCACAAAGGCCTACTCAACGCCACTAAGGCCTCACCCTATTCTCCGATGAACTTCGTCACAAAGGCCTAGTTCACCTTCCACTATAGAACCCCTTTGAGGCGGGTATCAAATCCTTTACAAACAACTTGGGGCACACACCCACAACTTAATTGGGGGCTCCCAACTCTTCTTGAATCACCAACAAGTATCAAGATGCCTAGGTTCTCCACAAGAGGAAACCCTAGGCTAGATCCCTCGAGCTAGAGAGGGGGAAATGAAGAACGGCTCGGTGAAGATGTAGATCGGGGCCTTCTCCTCCAATCCTCCAAAGATCTTCAAGATTGGGTGGAGGGATTGGGAGTAATGAGAGATTTGGTGAGTTCTTAAATGCTCATAAATGCTAAGGGGAAGAACTAGATCTTGGGGAGGAGGAGGAGGGGTATTTATAGCCCCTCCTCACAACTAGTCATTGCACAGGAAAAAGGGGACCAGAATATCCGGTTCAAGTATGAACCGGAATATCCGGTCAGCTTGCTCCACGCGGTCTAGCAGATCTGAACCGGATTATCCGGCTCCTCCGGAATAATCCGGTTCAAATAATCCGGTCCACTCCTGTAGCTCCAAGCTTCCAGTCCTTAGCAGTTTTGCGCAGCACCCGGAATATCCGGTCCAGGATGAATAATCCGGACCAAATAATCCGGTTCACTTCTGAGAGCGAAACTTCCAGTCCTTAGCAGTTTTGCGCATCACCCGGAATATCCGGTCCAGGATGAATAATCCGGACCAAATAATCCGATTGACTTCTGAGAGCAAAACTTCCAGTCCTTAGCAGTTTTACGCATCACCCGGAATATCCGGTCCAGGATGAATAATCCGGACCAAATAATCCGGTTGACTTCTGAGAGCAAAACTTTCAGTCCTTAGCAGTTTTCGCGCAACTTCATGAGCAACCGGAATATCCGGTCCAGGATGAATAATCCGGTCCGAATAATCCGGTTGGGTATTGTCCCAAAATTCTCAGGCCAATCTTCACCGACTTTTCGGTGATCGATGCCGATGTAAAGTATAACACCTGCACGCTAAACACCTCGATAAATAATGTACTTAGTATTGTTAACTAACACACAAAACACTGGGAAAACGAAATGCACTTTCAATCTCCCCCTTTTTGGTGTTAGATGACAATACTAAGATTTGCAATAAAACCTTGACAAGAACATGTTTGAAACAAGATGGGAACGTCTCCCCCTATCTCTATGCATATCTTTTGTTTGCCTCAAATGCAAATAGATGCAATGATGTATGGGGAGGCATTTCCAACAAGTAGCAAACAGGCCAAAGAGCCAATACCACCAATATGTTGAGTGTAAGATAGAAGTATATACCTTGAGCGAAGATAATATATCCAAGAATAACCAAGCACAACCATAGATAATATCCTCAACATATACGATAGATAACCATAACATCACTAATAGATAATCCACGATAATATCCAGATAACCAACATAGTCGCACACACAATAGCACACATAGTTTAAACGAGACAATAACCGACATAAGTTCACGAAAACGACAAACGAAGATACTAAAATGGACACAAGCTCTCAAAGAATGATAAAAGCAAATGCTTGTGCCCGAACCCATGCAAATCCCGTAGTCTAATAGCTACTTCTCCCCCTTTGGCATCGAGACACCAAAAAGGAGGGAAATAGCGAATCTAACGTCCCAGACACGGTCTAAGCATCGGAGTGCTCAGAAGACTCGCCAGCAGACTCCTCGCACTCGCCCTCGGCCTCGTGCTCAGCATCAGACTCCTCATCCTCATCCTCCTCATCATCACCAGCTCCAGAAGTAGTAGCCTGAGTAGAA
This sequence comes from Alopecurus myosuroides, assembly GCA_028641055.1. Classification (NCBI taxonomy): domain Eukaryota; kingdom Viridiplantae; phylum Streptophyta; class Magnoliopsida; order Poales; family Poaceae; genus Alopecurus; species Alopecurus myosuroides. Next base: position 225,027,953 of record CM054058.1, read on the forward strand.
CGGAGAGCCGCCTCAATGCTCGCCCAGGGAGTGCTATCCTCAGCAGACCAAGCAGCATAAGACTGGACAGTGAGAGGAGCAGGTACATCACTAGTGGCACCACTCACGTGGTGCAGAATCTGACTCTGTGCGCTAGCCATGGCGGTGTCGCGGCGATAAGCCCTGTACTGCTCCTTGTGGATGTCCACCTTCATGCAAAGCACATTACGCTGGAACCAGGAGAGCTTCCTGACATGGCGCAAAGTGCTAACATCAGAAATGGGCGCAGAGTGAGAACCAGTAGAGGGACCTCCCATAGAGGAACCACCCTCAAAAGAAGCATCCTGAGAGGCAGCAGCAGTAGTCTTCTTCTTCCTCTTGATGTACAGCCTCTTGACCTTGTGCTCAACCAGGGGTAACTCGGTGTACTCCTTCTGCATCTCATGCTTGATGAGCATCATGATATAGGGAGCATAGGGAATGGTGTAGCCACCAATCATAGCAGCGTAGAGCTCGTGATAGATGATGTCCATCACATCCACAGTATAGGAGACAGATGAGTCCTCTTCCTCCATGCACTCCT